>NW_024121577.1:4882185-5501615 GCF_016745375.1 Pimephales promelas | reverse complement strand
CTTTGCTCTTTACACACACACATATGCAGTACAAACCAAATGACAGCACAATACGTTCTCTCCTGGGGTTGAGTTTCTAGTTGTGTTGTTTTTTGGTTCGCCAAGGGAGAATACTTAGCAACTGTCAAGACTTGTTCTACTAAAGCTTGCGCTAAAAGCACACATAAAAACAGAGATGACAGGCATAATTTAAGCCATTATTTCTTTAATGAGAGTTCCTCTATGAAGCACAAACTATGAAAGCTTGGGACTTAACCAAGCTCTTAAAATTATGGACAATGCAAAACCAAAACATCTGTTTTTTCGAGAGAGAGAGTAAAGAGAAGAGGAAAATTGACATTCCGTTAAACAAATTCCCTTCCTCCCTCACTCCCACCCTCTCTCTTTCTTTGTTTTTCTCCATACAACATACTAACACACACAATATAATGAGACAGAGCAGTTTATTTGACAGGAATTCTTTCCTCTACACCCAACACACACCAACACATGCACACACCCAACCACACACACCACACACACACACACACACACACACACACGTACTAACATGATAGAGTTATGGGTAACACTTTAGAATACTGTCTCTTACTTACTGCAGAATTAATGAGGAATTATTGACGAAACTAATAGGTAATTCTTCATTAACTACTTCTTCACTACTGTTAACTACTAGGGAAGATGTGTTAACTAATTAGTATGTAATATAATTGTATGATTGTGTTAAGTATCAGTTAGTTAATCAATAACTAATGAATTCTGTCATACCTCCTGAAGAACTACTACTAATTATCTACTAAGGTTAAGGTTCAAGAAAAATAACTAAGAAGTAACTACTGAACAGTCATACAAAACTAACCTCAAATTATTTGTATATTTTATATACAGTACTGTGTGTGTCTGTTTTCCTCAGCATAGAATGCCACTGAGTATATTCATGTATTTGAGGCAACGACTGAGGGAAACTGACAATATAGGGAACTTATTAGTAATTAATAAATAAGTATCAAATAATTCTGCAGGAATTACTTAGAAGCTGGAACAGAATTCTAAAGTGAAAATATAGGGAACCCATTAGTCATTAATAAAGAATTGTCAAATAATTATCCAGGAATTAGGCTACTTATAATCTGAAACAGTCTTCTAAAGTGAAAATATAAGGAACTTATTAGTAATTAATAAATAACTTTTAAATAGTTCTTCAGGAATTACTTAGAAGCTGGAACAGTATTCTAAAGTGAAAATACAGGGAAGCCATTAGTAATTAATAAATAATTATCAAATAATTATCTAGGAATTACTTATAACCTGAAACAGTCTTCTAAAGTAAAAATATAAGGAACAGTCCACTGGAAACCAGTACTCATTTTAAGCATGCTAAAATGACTTTAATTAAATCGAATTTCTTTTTTTTTTTACTGATGTGCACAATCTGTATACCTACAGAAAAACATACACCCTTTGTGAGCTCTTACACATCCAAACAGACCTGTAGGAAAGTGTGTTAGAAGTCACCTGGTTTTGGTTTCGAGACATCAAGCTAGAATATTTTCCTTCAGCCCCCACACAGATTTATTTTATAGCCGCTTTATGAATGTCAGAAATGTCCCGCTAGCCTGTCAAAATGAGCTATTATGTTGTCAGTCTTTGTTTATATGTTGTAAAACAACATAGCTGTCATGCTGATGACATACTATTGTTGCCATAGTGTCGTTTGATCTCTGAATAGTTTTGTAAATTCTTGTGAGCACCTTTGTTGTTTGCCGCTACCTGTTATGATAAACTTTATTAACGGACATGTTGCGGGAACCGGTTTGCTTGACACATTGTAAATTGGTTCTCTACCTTATTTGTAGATCTAGGGTCACAAAACCTTGACCTAAACAGGCTTTTTATGGGTGACATTTGTAGACTTACCCACCTGCCACAGATATTTAGACCGTGTGATATTAATAACCAGGATCCAGAATTAGTTGTCAATAGTTACTAAACTGGGAAAATGTGCGACCCATAAATCCACAAAACAGCTTTTTTAAGCTTTTTTTAATTAGGCTATTATAATTTGAATACATATTATACATGTGGCCCTTATAATCTTAAAATCTTACAACCTCTAAAATGCATTTGATTTCAAAACAGTCATGGTCCTTTGAAATGATAAAAAGGCCTCATTCGGAATTCAAATCAGATGACCCAGCTAAACAAAGTGAACTGCAATCATTAACCACACCTGCCGTATTTTCATAAAGACATCAGAGAGCATTGTGAATAGAGCATGGGAGCTTCAGCCTCTTAGCGGACCATACCTGCAGAGACCCAGCAGATTTTGTCTGAGTACTGTATAAAAACTGCATACAAACATATTAAGAGTTCTTTTACATGACTTATGGTCAAACAGCATTCAACTCTATGAGTGCCTTTCAACAATTTGCCAAGAAGTGATGTTTTTCATTAGGGTTTCATAGAGTCTGGTTTGAAACGTTTACTGAACAGAAACCTTTGTGGTAAGAACTATTTTTGTTTTTTAGAAGTTACTTTTTATGTTATATGTATTAATTCATTGGGTAACACCTTAGAATAATGGTCCACCATTAATGAATAAAACTATGCAGGAAGTAATGCAGGACAATGAATAATACATTAACACGCCAGTTACTACTATTAACTAATATGGAAACAAGATTAACTAATCAGTAATATCAAATTTAGGACTGATATATTTCCTTATTTGGTAATACATAATTACTGAATGAGATTGGACACATTAAGAACAAATTTGAAAGATTTACTAATGAATCATTAAACATAACATTAACGTGTCTGAGATGCGATGAATTGACCATTTTTTAAAACTCTCAACGTGGTCAGAGAATCCAAGACTAATTACTCAAGTGTTACCTCACTCTAGTGTAACATTTGAGCAATTAGTAAAGCATTATGAATATTCAAAGTAAAAAAAAAAGATTGATTACATCTCAGACACGATAATGCTGTGATAAGGGAATTGGTAATTATTTATAATATGTTAGTTGCTAGGCTAATCTCATTCAGTAATTATTGATTACCTAACTATCTTGGTCCTTAATTTGATATATTTACTGATTAGTTAATCTTGTTTCCATATCAGTTAACATACAGTAGTAGTACTCATTTGTACTGCATTACTTTCTTGTGTAATTACTTATTAATGACGGGCCATTATTCTAAAGTGTTAACAAAGTGAATCATTGAAAGAACTATGCAAAACTTTTAAAAAGTTTGCTCATTTGTTCATCAAAAGTCTGGTATGGCACTCATGTTGCAATGTCTATAGCTTTGTCATCCTTGGATTCTGTAGTCCACTTTTGTGAGATTGATGTCCATGTCACGGCAAGCTTTTTCCAAGCTATGTTTATGTTTAAGTCATGTTTACTTCCAAGTCATCCTTTTGTTTTATACACATTTTGAATCATAAATAAACTGCACTTGGGTACAGAAAACTGACTCAACCGACTTTAGTGGAACAGTTTGACTCGTGAACGCGCATACAGCCGTTTCCAGAAGCCAGTTATCAAATTTTATAAAGTTTTAAGTTATGGATATGTTTCTATGTCTCAAAATATTTTTTTCGACTTTAGTCTCGAAACATTTCGACTTTAATCTCGAAATATTTCGACTTTAGTCTCGAAACATTTCGACTTTAGTCTCGAAACATATCGACTTTAATCTCAAAATGCTTCTTTTTTTTTTACAGTTTTTTTTTTTTTTTTGCGGTTCAGGCCTTCGGTACATATCACTTGCCAAACAGATTACACTGAGTGGAGCGGATGACCAGTTTAAGATGGCGGCCCCACGGCTCGTCCATGCCAATAGGCAGTTGCGGTCGATAGGGAGTCTATATGATGTCTATGCAGGCGACTATCAGCTAGAATGTGGGTTCTGTGCCTGCATGCACAACTATCACTAACATTTCTAACAGTAATTTTGGTTCTTTGCAGGTACCTCGGTAAGCTGAAATACAAGTTGAAAATCATTGAAGTGCCTGGACCATCCACCAGAAAAGAGTAAAAACAAACGGAAAATTAAGCAGCAGAACCTTTTTTACTTTTTTTTTTTATTCGTTAAGTACCTCACATGTCTCACACTCTCTCACCTCACACTTGTGAAGATTTTATTATTGATTGCATTTTATGTTGCAGCAAGTAAAGGTGCAGTCACATTTTTGAAATTCGTGAAATTACACATGCACGCAAAAAGTCCATTGACATGATTGTCAGCAATGTATGAAGCACAGCTCACACAGGAATCACTTTCAAGCAGCTTTCTGTTGGTCAAATACAGCCAATTCCAGTGACCAACTTAGTCCCATAGTGACATTTTTGACCACACACAATTAGATGTGTGCCGGTTGTGTGGATTCTTATTGAAATGACTGGAATTCACCAGTGAAAATTCAATGAACAACAGATAATTTTACTTTAACTATATCTTGTTTCTAGTGAGAATTATACTCAACCATTTATGATACTACTAACCATCTGAGATTTTGGTATAGAGCTAAAAGTTAGGATCATAATTTTCAGGAATTTTTTTATTACAGCACAATGAGTGTATATTAGCATCGTTTGTTGTTGTTTTTGGCATTTGATAGAGATGCTAAAAGTTAGGATCATCATTTTCAGGAATATTACAGCACAGTGAGTGTATATTAGCACAATTTGTTGTTGTTTTTGGCATCTAATAGAGCTTTTGAATTTGGAAACAGTGACATCAGACTTAACACTTAAGTGAAGATGCACTTTTTTTTACATTGATTTATTACATGGGAACATATGTATTTCCATGCATTTTGTTGAGATGTCTGTCTTGTATAGCCTATTGTATATACATGGTTGATTATTGTGTATTCTATTCATTGATAGTAATCTATTACTAGCTTCTTTTCCCAAGTACATGGAAGAGTATGTATTAAAATGGATCTAGAATATGTAAACTATTCTTATTTTTGATTTGGTTTAGTTTTCTTTATTATAATATAAGTTAATGGTAACCATAGTAACAACACCAAAGCGGTTCCACACAGTGCAAGAGTTCCTCAGGAAACCTGTGTGGTTCCTCTAGAACCTGTGTAGAACCGCCCCTTTTTAAAGGGTTCCTAGAGGAGACTGGTGTGGCAAAGGGAAGAACCCCAAAAGGTTCCTCCAGGCACCTTTTATTTCTTTTTAGTTCTGAGTATAAAGTGCATTTAAGATTGTTCATTGTTTGAGTTGGTACATTCCATGCTGAGAACATTGAGAATAATCTCTCTCATGCCCACACACTCCGTTCTCCGTCTCTAGGAATTATTTTTATTTGGTATCTTTGATTGAGATTTCGTGACCCAAGTACAGTCTGTAACGCAGGTCAATGAGTCAAATGTGCGCTGAATACTACAGTCCCAGCAACCTTTAGCTCTAAAATATAGCTCCCTGGTGACTTCTTCCCTCTCCCAACAGCATGGGAAGCATGGGAAGCATGTGAAGCATGTGGAGCGACAAGCTGCACCAGAAGAGAGGTGAAACCACTGATAAGAAAAGACACACAGGCGTATTTGAACATATCTGAGTAGCACACAATAATGAGGCAGATGACAAGTGTAGTATGCTCACATGAACAATTTGTCCTCACACAGTCAAATGTGGTTAGGTTTGCACTCAAACCTTGTTCTTGGTCACCACATGTTCATTTTGGTCTCATTTTCATCTAAATGCAGGCTGTTGTGGTTTTCATTAGCGTCAAAATAAATGTTCCAGTACAAAATGTCTCACTAAAGATCTTATCTAAATGTGAGAGACAAACAATTACTACCAATGTTTTGTCAATTCACTTCTTGTTCCGTTCTAACCCGCTGGCTCAGATAAATCAAGAGGCCAAGTGAAATCTATTGACTTTCATATCCAGGGTCCAAAATGACAAAGGTGAGTGAATTGAGAAACATGAGAAAATATGGGAGGTTCCATTTATACATATTACACAATACATATTTTCTTTTAGGTTTTTTGAAAGGGGTCTAATGCTCAACAAGGCTGTATTTATTTGATCAGAAATACAGTATAAATATTGTGAAATATTATTATAATTAAATGCATTCATGTGATTGCAAAGCTGAATTGTCATCCTCATTACTCCAGTCTTCAGTGCCACATGATCCTTAAGAAATCATTCTAATATGCTGATTTGCTGCTCAATAAACATTTTGTCACAGTTGTGCTGCTTTATATTTCTGTAAAAACCATGATGGAAAAAAAAAATCTGGATTAAGGTTAGGATATATTAATAGACAGTTGGTATCTACACTGTAAAAAATAATCCTGTAAGAAAACGGTAAATTACTGGCAGCTGTGGTTGCCAGCATCATACCGTAAAAATACGGTGTGTTACTGTTTTTGAAATGAACATAAAATACCGTATTCTCAGCTACAGTATAAAACTTAAATTTAACAGCTATATGCTCTAACACAAAAACAGTAACACACCATATAGTTACGATATGATTCTGGCAATCACAGCTGCCAGTAGTTTACCGTTTTTTAAAAGGATTTTTTTTTACAGTGTACACCACTTTAGCTGGCTAAACAAGCCAAATGAATAGCTTGTTTTCACGTGACGTCACGCCACTGAGTTGCCATGGTGCGAAATGCAGATGGAGGGCAGTGAATTTCTATATTTAGGAAGCACTATAACACACTCAAAATTTGCGTTGTTTATGGTTGCTCAAATGGATCAAACCACGAGGAGTTTTTATCGTGTGCCAAAAGTTGTTGTTCATAAGGGGGGAAAATACAACAAATTGACAGAAAAACACCGGGGAAAAAATGCCTTGCAAACCTACGTCTGCGGTCGGGAGGAGCCGAATGGGAAAATGCCTGTGTGTGTGTGTGCAGTGATCACTTCGTCAAATGTGAGTTAATCCGTGAGTGGCTTATAATTACATTATTCAGGTGTTTAAATACACTTATGTGGCTGTTCGTGACGTGTAACGTACCAGTTTCCGAACTTTGTAAAGTCAAAATATGTCTGTAAGTCTCGATGGCAGGCAACCCAGACAGCAAACTGACATTGAATCAACGTGGAAACGACGTCTCTCATGACATTGAAACAACGTTGATTTTGCTCATCGAATGAACGTTGAACCAACGTCAGACGCGGCATTCTTCAAAGCTAAATGAAAAGCGAAAATTGGTTTGCTTTCATAACGTTGAAACAACGCGTTGATTTCAAGTTGATTTTCCGTTAGTTTTGAAAGAATGACGCGTCTGACGTTGGTTCAACGTTAATTCGATGAGCAAAACTATGTCAGATCAACGTTGTTTCGATGTCATATTTCCACGTTGATTCAATGTCAGTTTGCTATCTGGGAAATCTCTCAATTCAGTTGAAAATCGGTCCTCTTCATAACGTAAGGATCACGTCCAACATATGTTTCGATTTTCTGTTGATATATTTCTCTTGTAATAGCGTCTAAAGTAGTACATTACGGATTTTCCTCCATCCCGTCCATTGCGCTCTTCACTCCTTGCCCTCCATCTGCATTCCGCGCGTCAACACAATCACTTGACTGCAAACCACATATTTGCAACTCTTTCTCACTCTGATAGTGTCGGGATGTACACCCGGAGAACAAGGTAGTTAGTAGTGTTCAAAATAACTTATAATGAATCTGGGAGGACAGCAGGTTAATTCAGAGGTTCAAACTGGTCTGTGAGAATAATCTTTTATCTTGCAGATAAGGACAGGCTTCAGTGTGTCATGAAATATATCCAAAGAAAGCAACACATGAACACCAAGGAGAATGATAGGACGATGGGGACAGGTAAGTTACAGATGGGACTGGAAAGTTCGATATCAAAAGTCTGAAAATACACAGAGAGCTAGTTAGTGGGTATTTCCTAATTCAGGGTTCGACAGGGACTGGAGGTCAGGTGTTTTCCTTTGTAGTGCTCAGTGATTGCTGGCACTGATGACAGGTGCAGGTGATTAGTATTCGGGTGAGTGTGATCTTTGTGTTGTGGATGTGAATGAGTCCATGTCCACACTAATACGTTTTCGTTTGAAAACGTATATTTTTCTCTCCGTTTTGGCCTTCCGTCCACACTGAGACGCCGTCTTAAGTCAACGAAAACGTATCTTTTGGAAAACGCTCTCCAAAGTGGATAAATTTGAAAACGCAGTTTTCGCGTTGTAGTGTGAACAGTGAAGCCGGAGGTATTTAAAAAACGATGACATAAGTTTAGTCATGTGATCCATGTTGTATCAATAGATATTCATGTTTATCGTAATTATCGTGCCTGTTCACATTTACACTGTTGCTAAAATCTGTTACTTTGCACATTCTTCATAGCACAGTACTGCAAAGATGACAGATAATGTACTCACATTTGCTGTCCTGCGGGAAAACAGGAGAGCAGTTGCATTTTAGACCAAACATATGGTGACTGAATGCGACCTGGATGCATCAGTCATGGTGAGATATTTTACTAAATAGAATTATACTGTTTCTAACAGTTTAGTTTTCTCTAACAGAATTGTGCGATAACTTTATTATTTATTTTCCCATCTGTATCATCTCAGTGAGCTTTTGTGAAGTTTCACGCATGTGCAGTAAAGTGAATTTAGAAGTTTCTCATCCACACTCAAACATCGGAAAATGCTTGAAAACGCTAGTGTGGACGGAGAGCATTTTTAAACGAAAACGCCTTTTTTCAAATGTATCCAGATTAATGTGGATGTAGCCTGAGCCTGATTGATTCCTGACAGGTAGAGACAGCCAGGGTGTGTGTGTGTGTGTGAGACGATGGAATGAGACTAGTGGCAGATTGAGGCTTGCCCTTTATACACCTTAAACACCCCCTTTTACAGAGAAAGAACAAAGAGGGCCTCTGACAGGTCTTACCAAAGCAGCAAACACAACCTGCCGAAGGGAACAGCACAACTAATGCTGTCATAATAAACCATATGACTTTATAAAAACACTAACTCAGTAGGATGCACCTGCAATGAAGGCACACAGTATGCCCACAGCTCATACTTAATACAAGATGCAAAAAGCCACAATTGTCATCTGCCCTGTTCTGCACAATTATTTACGCAGTATATTCTTGGCTTTTTGTGTTTCATAATAAAAATTCAACCAGTTAATTAGATTAAGCATCTCTCAATGCTCATGCAAGCTGCATAACATCATACTTGGATTTTAAACACACACTGACTCTACATCCCATGACACAGAAAATGTAACGTTTCCCAAACCAAGACGACAATGCCAGTAATCTGATGTTTTATCTGAGCAGTTTTTCAGTAAAAACTTTCCCCAGGGTGAACAAGATATTTGTCTTGGCTTCTTTTCAAACTGTGTCTGACTGTTTTGTGAAGGGTGGTCACGCTTCATAAATATGATAACATTGGCTGATGTCAGTTGAGATACAGCCTTTTCTTTATTTTTTTCTCTTCTATACTTAAAAAAATAACTACAGTCCTTACATTTCTAATATTATAAGTTGGAAAAAATGATAATCAATCAATGATATGACCCCTTAAAATACATTAAAAAGCAACAGAACACAACACACTGTAATGTTTGACACATCATGAGAAAGATCATATGTCACTTAAAGGATGCAAAATTTGGGTGTGGGGGAACGGAGGGTGGGGGGATGTGGTTGTGGGTGGGGATGGGGGGTTGCACTTCACTTTTACAAAACCCACGACTGGCCAGTCACTGGGGAAGAACGATCTGGTCACCCGCTTCCTTAAGGGAGCTAAGAGGTTGAATCCTTTCTTTCCACGGTTTTGGAAGCCATGAAAGGTGCCCTGAGCCAATCCACTTGTCGGACTTGAAACATTTGTCATTCAAGACAGTGTTTCTTATAGCTCTTGCTTCAGTGAAGCGCATAAGGGATTTACAAGCGCTCTCAGTAAGAGCTTATGTGTCTCGCTCGTCTGTTTTCAGACTTCGTTTCGTTCAGCGGATGTGCTAAGGGACTAGCCGCATCAAGACGTTGATCCCATAGTGCTGGCATACAGGACATCTCTATGGCGGCAGGCTGGGCCTCCCCATCTACATTTATACGTTTTTTATAGAGGTTCCCGCCTTACAGGCTAAATTACTTTCGGTCTAAAGATCAGTACTGTCTGCCCCGTTGCTTCGGCTCAGAATACTATAACTACTTGAGCACCGCTTGCTGACCGATAAAATGACTCCATGTGCAAAAGTAAGAACCATACTGTGTTACACAGTTCAGGCCGAATATTTTCACCCTGACTGTGTGCATTCTCACCACACACGACACGCTTTTTACATTCATGTTTTCCCCTAGATATTACGCAGTCCTCGTTATTCCTCTTCTAGAGAGAACCGAGGTTACATAACCAAGTACGTTTACGGGGAGACTGTGACTCAAGATTTTCTGTTGGGTAGGTTTAGCCTAGGGTTAGGGGGTATAGACTATACAGTTTGTGCAGTATAAAAATAATTTTGTGTAGTGTGTGTGTGTCAATTAACCTTTTTTTTGTTTGTTTTTTTTTAGTTCCTTTTTTTAGGCTACCCTTTCATTGCATTACGTCTTTGAAGGGGTGTTTACAAAGACAGCTCTTCCAGTACACTAACATGACTGTGACTTGCAGAGGAAGTGGTCACAACAAGTCTCGCAAACAGTGACAGAAAAACAGGACGTGATCTAAATTGTTCCAGAGATGTAGCTCATAACGCTCATATTTTATCTTTGCATCTTAGGCCTTTGCATCATTCCTGGGTGTTTTAGTTGCATCATAGTAACATCAGATTCTTCCTTCCTCTTCAGTTCCCTGACAAAATTGTTTTTCACACCATTTCCTTTAGTAAGGAATCAATAAACATTTTGCATTTCACTTGGTTACAATTTCCATTAAGACAATTGTGCAATGTATTTTAAGAGATGTGGTGTGCCACAGTGCAAGTATTGAACCATCTATAAATATTATAAAACAATTAATGCTAGCAGAAAGAGATGCCCTTTCAAAGGTCATTCTTATCTATATCTATATCTATCATCTATATTTCTTCATTTTCCAAGTAGGTCTGTCTCTTTTTAGATGTCTCTGACAAATAAGGGAGGCGTCCAAAATGTGCAGTGCTGAGCGTCTTTCTTAGAGGATTGAGAAACACCAGAATGATGCTTACAGTACATAACCATTACAATGATTACATTTAGGACTTTTGAATTATTGAGTACAAATGAAAGAATTCATTTAATTACTGTTAAAGGTAATTAACAGTCATAACTTGATGTCCTGCTTGTCAGCATATATAAATAAATAATCGCCAGATCAAAAACAGCACTTAAAAGGCACTGTGACCGACACTGACCATAAAATTAAATTTTTCACAGAACATACAATGATGTCACAACAGTATGAGCATCATTCACAAGTTTCAGCACAGCCCTAACAACAGCCTAGCGTATTATTCTGTCAAGTATAGCTTGTGTTCAGACCAAAAATCATTCAGTTGATCAGTGATATTCTCTCATGGACAACAGCATTGCCTTTTCCTTTACATAGATTTCTGATTCTGACTGATCTAACACCAGTTGCTTGTGTTTCCTGCTATAATCCTGATTATTATTAATAGTTCCATCTACGGGATCTCTTTTGATCAGACACACTTCCAGCTTTGCTCGTGGACACGGAAAATGGAAAATGAAAATATGCTAGGCTGTCTTTTTAACATTTTAATGATGTGAACTGAGTAATAATTCATCAGATATCTGCTACACTCTCTCCAAATGTTGCACTTTGCTGCGTCCAAAACAATAATTAAGCCCCAACCAACCACGCTCTGTCTCTCACGATGCGTGCACCCTGTTGCAAAATGAGCGTTTTCAATAATTTGCTAACTCATCTTTACTCGCACGAGAACTGAACCGAAAACGCTTGCTTCACGCAAGTGTGCATGCACTGTCATGTAATGCACTTGTTTATGCCGAATCATTATAAAAACAATGCCAGAACGGGATCCGGTTCACATTAAGCACTGCTCTGCGCACCCTGCTCACACAGATATCACACGTCATCAGCGTGTTTCATAAGGCTATGCAGAGTTGTAGACAGACAGTCATCAAGAACTGCAAACAAACAGCAGTTGCCTTTTACAGTTCCTCCCGAACAAAATCCACAAACTTATGTTGCTTTTACACCATGTCATAACCATAATTAGGAGATGGCGGTAACACTTTACAATACAGGTGCACTAATATGCTTCTAATGCACAGATAATCATGAGTTAATGTATAACTCAAGAAGAACTAAACCATTAATTAGGCTAATGATTACTGCATCAGCAACTAAAGAGTCTATATATGATTAATAGATTTAGTAATACATGAATTGCTATTAATTCAATGTGTCATTGTGGATTAATTCCTTAATAACATATTTTATTAACTAATAGTTTAAATTAATGTGTTAATTAGCACAATCAGTCAAAGCAATGCACTTCACTTCTAGTTGTCTGCTTTAATTAATCATTAGCTAATGATTTGCAAAGGTATCATTATGTTATGACTTTACTCGGTGGGGCACATCATTATTAACTAGTCATTTAGTAATTGTAATAATTTGCACATGAATTTGCACTAACAATTAAGTAATTAATCATGTATTAATGCATATTAGTGTACCTGTCATATTATCTGGAAGTTTAAATACAAGGCTTTAGCTCATTCTGGTAATTAACATATTAATTAACACTATTAGTTAAAGAAAATCAGTTATTATGGTATTGATCCACAATTACATATTTAATTAATGACCATTCAATGTTTTGTGCTTTGAGACATGAGGATTTAAAGCCATCTCTCATGATGCTTTGCAGAATCTGCTGTGTTGAAGGAGGCATGGCTTTAGAGAGAGCACTCTGTAGGGAGGCTAAGGTCTTATGTTGAGGAGTTACAAGGTTTTAAGGGAGAAAGACAAAAGCCAGGGACCATGGACAAAGATGTGCAAACTCTAAAAACTTTTATGGAAATATTAATATTAATTGAGTGCTGATGGAATAGTGGTTTAAGATCCTTTTAGACAAACCACGTCATATGTGTTTATTATTATTTATTTATTATTTATCAATTATTATTATTATTATTATTATTATTATTATATGTACGGGAAAAGACGATCTATCACCACAAAGAAAATATTCAAAATTTGCTT
The DNA here is from genome assembly GCF_016745375.1 of Pimephales promelas. The sequence goes on along the minus strand of NW_024121577.1, from coordinate 5,488,412 downwards.
TTAGAGGTCATCAAACAGATAACTTTAGATTATTCTTTTTTACACTGACTCATGTGCTCATTCTCTAGGAAAGCATAATAACGTTCTCCATTAAAGTAAATACCCATCATTCTCTAATCTTTCATTTGAATGACTTTTAATTACTGCTTATTGACTTTGGTCACAGAAGCATTGAGAATGGAATACAGCACTTAGTCAGCCGCACCATCCTTCCAAACACAGACAGCTCAATCAAGAAAAGCTGTAGTTCAAGAGGCTTTATGTTTCATTAACTGCAGATTAAACATCAGTCGTACTAGTGGACTGAGCATGAAGTTACGCTGAGAAGGTTAAAAACAACACAATACTGAGAAGGTGATGGAGGGTCATCGATCGGCGTTGGATTCAATACCTGCTCGGGAAATCTATTAAAGTGATGTTCATGGAACATTTGAAGTCATCCCCATTTGGAAAACCCCATAAGAGTTAAAAAAAAGGTAACTGGAACTTACTCGCCTGTCCCGTCTATCACTTGCAAGTTGCAACATTACTCTTACTGTAAATTAGATTTTATCTCACTATTGTGACTATTTCTTGTAATTCACCTTTGGATAAGCCCCGCCCCCCTTAGTTACTGTTGCTACATCCTCAAACTTCATCTGCGCTCTGCATGGCTTATGCTGTGACGGCTCTTCCTGCTGAAATGTTATCAAACTTTTATAAAGCAGCAAATAAAGTGTCCGATAGAAGTAGGCAAAAGGGGCTGCAATATGCGTTCGAAGGCTATATTCAAGACATACAGGTGAAACGCTAGAAACAACAAGGCATCCAAATAGAGGCAAAAGCATAACGTTACCGGTCACAGTCAAAAAATGAACCACCGCATTTCCTACTAATCGAGACGGAGGCTGGGACTAACAATATCAGGGAGCAACACTGTTCATGCAAAGCTGGGTAGGTCTCACTTCTATAATCGTTATTACAAAGCAAACGGACGAGTACTGTATAACGTTGTACTGTACACGAGTACTGTATAACGTTGTATTTATTAGCAGCGTGCGTGCTAGCGTATCAACAACCGGTATGAGAACCGAACTCATAACCTAAAACATTATAAAACGGTCTAACTAGTATAACTTCACACTTACAGTAAGGTTAGAAGTAAAAAAAAGATGTGCTTGTTGATCTTTGCGGGGTTTAGCTGACTGAGGACGTCCATACAGTTTAATCCAAACACGACACTTGTCAGGATTTGACTTCGGTTTTGGGAAGGGAAAAAACGGACACCCCCCTCCAACCTCTCTGGGAAACGTTCGCGTATCTGTGTTGCAAATGCCTGAGGCACAACGTTTAACCATATTTTGGATAAAACTTCGACGGTAATAGCCTGCCGAGACCAAAAATATGAGACGCCTGTGTTGAAAGTCAATGGAGCGCTGTGAAAAACTGTCGGACCTCTGTGGGTGCTGGTTCTTGGCTGGGCTGTGATTGGTCAATCTACATTCTAGGGCGTGGCTACATTCTAACGTGTGGTTACACACTATACAAACAAGGTTTAAATTATATACACAGACATCCTACGACGACAACAAGTTTAGACACATTTGCTGTTGAATTGGCTGACATCGACTGAAAAGACTATTTGCTCAAAAATCATAAAATACGCTTACTGTTACTGGAGGTGTCGGTGGATCGCAAACAGTAGACGAGGATTAACTTTTAAGCCACAACAACAGGATTAACCCACGACAGAACATTTGTTTCCTAGAGATATTACCGGCTGTCGTTGAAACAAGGGTCTATGCCACAACCACACTGTCAATCAAACCCCTTGCTCAATTCTGGATTCTGGATTTATATCATTCTAGGGTGGTTTTGCTCATACACTGCCAACACACATTTATGTTCAAACACCATGTAAAAGTGAATTTTCCATAATAGGTGTCCTTTAATTTCTCATAACTTTGTCACAATTTCAAATATTTCTCAGAATTGCAACTTTATTTTATAAGAGTTTTGACTTCATATCTTAATGCAATATGACGTCCATATTGCAAGTGCCGTTTAAAAAAAAAAATGTACTTCACTACCAGAACTAAAAAGAAGTCTGAACAAAGTGCTCTTTGAACACAACCTACCGTAATGAACGTTTGTTCAGACTGAATGTGAAATATTTGATCTGAGGTAGAGATTGGTGATCACTCATTTATTGTGCATTCACCTAATGGACACACACTTCCTTTGTAGCTACAGCTCAGCTAGCAATGATACCAAAAATGACAAGACACCGAAAGTGCAAACCTCACAGAAAACCACAATGCTCTGTTCTCATACATACTTTGATGCTGTTGCTGGTGCATGCATGGCTTTCAATAACATTGCGTCTGTTGTAGCTTATGTAGACATCAGACGTCAATAAGCACAAGGCACACCACATGATGGAAACAAATCCAGAAATATCTGGTTGAATGACATTTCAAAAGCTGTGCATTCTGTGGATCCTTGTCAAAAATAAAAATAAATAAATAAAAAACCTTGCAGAACTACCCATATGCAATAATAAAAAAAATGAATAGAAAATGCAATGGCAAAAAAAAAACAAAAACAAAAAAACGAAAAAGTGGTCTGAATGTAAAAAAAAATCTTCTGATCACACTTGATTTGTTAATTTGACTTTTTTGCACAACAAGTGAATAAATCTCATTGTCAGTGATTAAAGTTTTAGTAAAGTAACAGATAAAATAGATAGCACATAGCCTGTAGCTATTTTGTCAACTCCCAACTTTTATGTAAAGGCTATGTTATGCATAAATTAAACAGTACCGCGCTAACATTGAAGGCAGCATGTAAATCTGGATAATTTAAAGATATCTTGTGCACTTTCCATGTGCTGTTTTATTTCTTCCTCAAGGATGGATTACGGTCAGGGAAGGTGGATGATGGACTGGGGCTTTGGAGCGGCTGTCATCACAACACTATCATAAGTGTCTGTATTACGTTTTCAGTGCTTTAATTATATGATCATTTGATTTTTTGATTTTTTTATTTTTTTGGGAGGAAAATGCTGGTCCCTTTAGAAACTGGGTTTTGAAATGAGTTATAGCCTAATGGTCTTAACAAAATGTGCTATCCATTTTAACACATGTATTATAATGTCACACGTCATAATAGATATGTTTTGCTGTCAGGATGTGCTACCTTCGTAATTCTCTTGAATGCAGCTTAAGGAGCAAACATCCTTTTTCAAAAAAAAAAAAAAAAAAAAAAAAAAACAGAACAGCTTACATGTAGATTTGCATGTCTGATTTTGAGAAGAAAGAAACAAAAAAACGAAGAAAGGGCAATGAGTGTAAATTGTGTAGATAAATATTAGCCCAGTAGGTATTTAATGGGGAGACATATACGTGTCAACTTGCAGTGACAGGAGGGTGCGAGACTGCCGTAAACTCGGGGGCGGAGTTGGCAGAAAGCTCTCGGGGAAGAACTTGTGAGTCAGTTTAGTTGAGAGTCAAGGCAACTGTGGACTACACACCTCTCACGAGCAAAAACACAGGACTGAATTTGTGGAAGATCGCATGTGTACCGGACTCGCATGTGTACCAAAATGTATCCTAATCCGAGACGCGCTTTGGATATTTTGGAGACGCGTAACAGCGCATGAAACACACACGTGGAAAGTATGATCGTGGGATCTTTGACATAGATTGGGGAAGTCAGCATTTGATGCCATGCGTCTTGAGCGCGTGTAAAGTGACCGATCTGATTTGAACATCGACCATCGTGAGCAACAACTCGGTGAAGATGAACATGGACCCTACCATCCCGGTCATTATGTTTATATTTGGCGTGGTCGGGAACATTATTGCTATCGTGGTGCTTCAAAAGTCACGGAAAGAGCAAAAGGAGACCACTTTTTACACCTTGGTGTGCGGACTTGCCGTAACTGACCTCTTGGGCACGCTGCTCGCCAGTCCAGTCACCATTGCCACCTATGTAAAGGGCGCGTGGCCCGGTGGGTATCCGCTGTGTCAGTATTCCGGGTTCATTTTACTCTTCTTCTCATTGGCAGGTCTCAGTATTATCTGTGCCATGTCCGTCGAGAGGTACCTCGCCATCAATCATGCCTATTTCTATAACCACTACGTGGACCAGCGGGTGGCAGGCTTGACGCTCGCGGGAATCTATGTGTCCGATGCACTCTTCTGTGCTCTTCCCAGCATGGGACTGGGATCCGTGGCACTCCAGAAGCCAGGAACCTGGTGCTTCATCGACTGGCATAAAAACGACAGCTCGAACGCCACTTTCTCCTACATGTACGCCGGCTTCAGCTCCGTCCTCATCCTCGCCACCGTCATTTGTAACGTGTTGGTGTGCGCGGCTCTCATCATGATGCACAAGCGCTTCGTGCGCAGGACCTCGCTGGGGACAGACCAGGCGCGCGTCGCGGAGATGAGGCGCAGGCGGAGTTTCGCGCGTCTGGCTGGTGCGGAGATCCAGATGGTCATTGTTCTCATAGCCACGTCCGTTGTCGTGCTCATCTGCTCCATTCCTTTAGTGGTAAGTGGGATTTGATGGCTTTTGGGAAATGACAACGAACTTAAGAGCGTGTTGCAAAATATGTGGGATATCCGACTGAAAACAACAACAACTTAGTTAAAATGGATTGATGGTCTTAGGAAAATGTAATAGTTTGGTTTCAGTTAAAAGTCCACGAATTAACAAAATTGTGTAAAATCGTATCATATATTTTATAATACTAGCATACGTTAAAATTGGAGTGTAAATGACAAGCATTATAATCTACTGAAAAATGTATATTAGATTTAGCAAGACACTATATAGAATATAGCTATACAATATATAGATTTTTATTTAACAAATTAAAAATATGGAAAGAATAATATGAATATGAATCTTATCCCACCTTATAAATGGGATAGGCCTACTCATTTCCTCTGTAAACTAACCATAATTTCTTAAATGTATTTTAAAAGCATCTCTTTTTTTTTTTTTTGATTTAGTGAATTTTTCTTATTATTGGCCTTGCATTGTACCACATGCATTATTGTCAGTGCATTGTACAGAAACGTTTCTGCATATAAACATTAAATAAATGAATGACATAAACAGTTAGGATCTATAAAATATAGGCTACTATCAGACAAATGCTATCCCATAATGCATGTTTTTTAATGACCATATCCTTTAGTGTGTTTGGGTCAAATTTTGACAAACCCAACCGTAATTTAAAAATCTTAACCGATCGAAAAGCCCTTAAAGGTTGTCACAACACTCTAAACAACTTAGTGCACAAGCAATCTGTTGATTGTTATCTCTTGACGTTCACTGCATATGATTTGTATGTCTATGATCTGTACCCAGCATTATTATGTTATGCTGACTCATAGTGGAAAGACACAACCAGTATCTCATGATTGTGTTTGGTGTCGGAAATCAATGTAGTATGACTAAAGATAAAGAAGTAAAAAGATAATGTCTCGTTTCCTGTCTAGGTGCAGGTGTTTGTGAACCAGATGCCCACCACAGGAGACACAGCAGAAATGCGGAACCTTAAGGCCATCCGAATTGCCTCCATTAACCCCATTCTAGACCCCTGGATCTACATCCTGCTGAGAAAGACGGTTGTGCAGAAGATTCTAGAAAAGATCAAGTGTCTCTTTTGCCGTATCGGTGGACGGAGTCACGGGAGGAGCCCTACGGACTTCCAATGCAGTAATGGTGTCCACAGCTCATCGTTTGTCTCTCGTGATTTGCCGTCGCTGGTTCTGCCTGAGCAGCCGGAGATTATCAGCACGTCACAGACATATTTGTATCCCCTGGACGCGGGACAGGACTGCTGTGGTGACTCTGTGCAGAGCAGGACGTGTTCAACTTCAACCGAGCAAACCCTTCTCTCAGGTGACTCTCAGGTGGTAGACCTCAGCAGCGGAGAAAACAGAACAGAAACGAGCACAGACTTTGTGAAAACACATTCGTGCACGTACTCCACCCCAAATGAAGCGCACTGTTCCAAGCACCAGCCGCTGCAAGTCACCTTCACAGACGAGACTTTGAGCTTAGAAGAGAGAAGCATATAAAAAAATGCTGAAAGCGAGCCTGGAAAACTCACTCAGTTCAGCAGAGCAACATGTCAGGAGGGGGAATACATTTCAGGAGCCTGATTCGAGCGTTGCCAACAGACCGAATCGAAAGAAAAAAACCCTCATGAGAGTAAAATGATAGTTGAGAGAAAAAACACTAATCAGAGTACTAAAGAAAAAAGTGAAAAGAGAAATGGTTACTGCAGCTGGAACTAGATTGTTGACAGAGAGGCTAACTTCGTTTTCTGGTAACTTTTTTTTTGAGCAACAGGTTATCCCGCATAATCTCTAGACGATGAGGAGAATGACAGAGATCGTATAAATGTGTCTATATTGTGAGTTCCTAATAAGCCTATTCGTTTTTGACTATAGATAAAATTGCATTTGGCCCCGGTTGACTGATTTGACCAAGGGAGAGGGGATTTTTTGCCGACACGTGATTAGATCAGATGGATGACCTAGTGGGTTGCACAAGCGATCAAATATCTGCTGCCCTGCTTCAAGTCCTCTTTTTCAGACATTCTTCATTAGGTCACAAGTTCAAGTAACCAGAGTGCCTTGTAAGCGTTTCTCATACTGGAACTCGTGGTTTAAAATGTTCTTTTTCTTATGTTAAGGTGACCAGAACACTTTATTTCCAGTGACTGATGCAGAAAAACAAACTTATATAAGATGTAGCTAGGCATAACTGTGCATTGTTTGGGAATTTCCATAATATGTACAATATTCTGTGAATTAAACAAGCAATGTCATTTGTTTAATGACAGTAATACCGACACAATATATAACGGTACCGAAAACACATTATACAATGTAAGAGCACATGATAAACAGCATATCATTGTCAAGAACGTTTAGGAGCTGAAATTGTAAAAGCTATTAAAGCAGGGATACTAGTCTACACAAAAATGTGTGGAAGAACGATTGGAACCAAACTTTCATTATATATAATTTTTTCTACTATGGAAGTGTTTGGTTCCAGTCGTTCTTCAAAATATCTTCCTTTGTGTTCAGCAGAAGAAAGAAACTCGTACAGGTTTGCAACAACTTGAGGGTGAGATCCCTTTAAAATGTTGAATGTCTTTTGAGGTCATACGTTTTGCACTTTTAAATCCTTGTAACCACTGAAATTGTCGAAATCGATCACTAAGGTCTTGATCAGTCAGTGGCCGTCAAGGAGGAACTGCTGAGTTCATCTGTACATATTTGTGCTGTTAAAATGTGAACAGCGTCTTATTTATTTCAGTTGTGTTGGACAATCTGTGGACTGTAGTTATTTCTTCTCTGTGAGAAGGTAAGGCTTGAAATAGTTCTACCCAAGTTGAAGCAGTTATATGTTTTTTTGTTTCATTTCACTTGTTGTGTATAAAAACAGACTACGTAAGCACCATCTGCTGCATGTATATAAATGATTCAACATTACAACATTATTGTATGTTTTCACCATTTCATTTTCTCATTTTTTAACACACGAATTTCAAACCTTGACTTGCTTATTATCCTTAATGTGACCCTTCAGAATGTGCAATTGCCAGCTATATTTTATGCTAAAATAAACTGACAAATAGAAAATAGAAAACAAAAAACAAAATTTGTTGTTGCACTCTTCAATATTAATATAAGCATATTAGCATTAAAATAATTGAACGATCCCAGTCCTTCAAGTATTACAAATGAATGTATATATATATATATATATATATACACTCACCGGCCACTTTATTAGGTACCCCATGCTAGTAACGGGTTGGACCCCCTTTTGCCTTCAGAACTGCCTCAATTCTTCGTGGCATAGATTCAACAAGGTGCTGGAAGCATTCCTCAGGGAGTTTGGTCCATATTGACATGATGGCATCACACAGTTGCCGCAGATTTGTCGGCTGCACATCCATGATGCGAATCTCCCGTTCCACCACATCCCAAAGATGCTCTATTGGATTGAGATCTGGTGACTGTGGAGGCCATTTGAGTACAGCGAACTCATTGTCATGTTCAAGAAACCAGTCTGAGATGATTCCAGCTTTATGACATGGCGCATTATCCTGCTGAAAGTAGCCATCAGAAGTTGGGTACATTGTGGTCATAAAGGGATGGACATGGTCAGCAACAATACTCAGGTAGGCTGTGGCGTTGCAACGATGCTCAATTGGTACCAAGGGGCCCAAAGAGTGCCAAGAAAATATTCCCCACACCATGACACCACCACCACCAGCCTGAACCGTTGATACAAGGCAGGATGGATCCATGCTTTCATGTTGTAGACGCCAAATTCTGACCCTACCATCCGAATGTCGCAGCAGAAATCGAGACTCATCAGACCAGGCAACGTTTTTCCAATCTTCTATTGTCCAATTTTGATGAGCTTGTGCAAATTGTAGCCTCAGTTTCCTGTTTTTAGCTGAAAGGAGTGGCACCCGGTGTGGTCTTCTGCTGCTGTAGCCCATCTGCCTCAAAGTTCGACGTACTGTGCGTTCAGAGATGCTCTTCTGCCCACCTTGGTTGTAACGGGTGGTTATTTGAGTCACTGTTGCCCTTCTATCAGCTCGAACCAGTCTGGCCATTCTCCTCTGACCTCTGGCATCAACAAGGCATTTCCGCCCACAGAACTGCCGCTCACTGGATGTTTTTTCTTTTTCGGACCATTCTCTGTAAACCCTAGAGATGGTTGTGCGTGAAAATCCCAGTAGATTAGCAGTTTCTGAAATACTCAGACCAGCCCTTTTGGCACCAACAATCATGCCACGTTCAAAGTCACTCAAATCACCTTTCTTCCCCATACTGATGCTCGGTTTGAACTGCAGGAGATTGTCTTGACCATGTCTACATGCCTAAATGCACTGAGTTGCCGCCATGTGATTGGCTGCTTAGAAATTAAGTGTTAACGAGCAGTTGGACAGGTGTACCTAATAAAGTGGCCGGTGAGTGTATATATATATATATATATATATCAGACTATCACAAGAGCGGGGTCATGATTATCAAAAACATTTTTAAACATTTTTGAAACCTTGATTTAAAAAAAAAAAAAAGAAAAAGCAGCACCCTGCATTCAAACAAAAACAGAAAAATAGCATTTAAAGGGATACTCCACTTTTTTTTTGGAAATAGGCTCATTTAACAACTCCCCCAGAGTTAAACAGTTGAATTTCACCATTTTCGAATCCATTCAGCCGATTTTCTGATATTTAGAAGAATATCAGTTACCATACAGTTTCTGGTCCCATTGACTTCCATAGTAGGAATAAAATATACTATGGAAGTCAATGAGACCAGAAACTGTCTGGTAACTGATATTCTTCTAAATATCAGAAAATCGGCTGAATGGATTCAAAAATGGTGAAATTCAACTGTTTAACTCTGGGGGAGTTGTAAAATGAGCCTATTTGCAAAAAAGTGGAGTATCCCTTTAAGGATGAACAATTATGTCCAGAGAAAATCAATTAACAATGGATATATTTGCAAATTGTAAATAATTACTAATGAGACAAGACTAGACTTTAATCCAGACTAAAAAACATGATCAGTATTCATCAGCGATGTGCACACTCATCCTATTCACAGTGTACTGCAGGATCTGTATGTGGAAAAATACAGATGACCCATACTGACCCAAAAGTTTCCAGTGTGTCAGCATTCCTTGTGTCTGCTTTGTTAAAAAGGGCCAGAGCTCATTATCTTCAAATAAAAAATCATTTTAATAAATGACTGATCAGGGTAAGTTATGTTATAACTCTTAAATTATATGCATATATTTTTGCCTTTACATCCTTAAATATATAAACTCTGGCATTCCTTTTGATTTGTGGGTCAAACTAAATCAGTCCTGTGAATCATCACGATTCTTACACATTGATCAATGTGGAGGGACAGATCTGGAGACCTTCACCGACAGTAGACATCCCATAATTCCATTAGATCATGAAGGGGAATAAGTTCAACTCTTCATTGCAAGTACTCTCAGCATGAATCACACATTTGTGCACTTGCTATGATGTACAAACTGCCACCTGTCCTGGGACCTATACGTATAGGTATAGGTAAATGAGAACTGACAAATGCAATCTTTCACTGCAGTCCTTCCGCAGCACAGCCCATAGGATTCATCAGTTCCAGGCACCTCCCTAAACCATCATTAGCGAATACGTTAGTGTGTGTCCTCATTTATTTGAATGAAGCATCAATTAGCAGATGATTAGCGGGAGGCAGAAGGATGCTGGAAGCTTCCGCCAGGTCCCACAGGTGCCGAATAAAAAGCATTAGGGACGTAAATCCCTCGGTTTGCAGCCCACGCACACAGCTGGACAGTATCAATTCAGATATGAATGCCTATGAATGATGGGGTTAGTGCCAGTAACAGACAATCATCAACATAAAAATTGCACGTCTTCTGCAGCATCTCGTGAATGCCACAGCGTTTTAAACATGCAATACGTTAAAAGTTGTTCTTAAAAGTGTTTTACCGCAAAAAAAGAAAGGCATTTTTACATTCCACATACTCTGCTTTTCCATTGTCTCTTAGACCATTGCTTATCCAACCTGTCCTTGGGATACCCCACCACTGCACATTTTGTATGTCATCTAACACACCTAATTCAACTCATCAGCTCATTCGTAAAAGCCGCAACTTATTGCCTGCTACAGATGATTTCAGCAACCTTATAAGATCATTACGAATCACATTGTACAACATGGATGGACCTAATAAACTGGGTTACGACATATGCAGAATGTACGATGATGACACGTATTAAATCGTGGGCTATGACGCAAGATGGTATACAATAAAACATCATCAGCATGTGCTAATGGTAAACAAATAGAGCAAGATGAATCACACTTTGGCAATTGTGTTTTTTATGTGCGCTACGAGAAAGAGAATATGGATGCAGTCATGGCCAGTTTTGGGGGTAACTCATTACAATTAACTTGACTTGCATAATCAATTACTTTTATCAAGTAACTAATAAAGTAACGCATTACTTTTAAACTTACAACAAAATATCTGTTAATTTTTCAAACAGCAGTAGAGCGGAAAGGCTTGTTTGTTTGAACTACACTTCCACTGTACAGGTGTGAATTTGCCTTTCCTTCAGCCTGATGCTTATCACTTTTGGTGTGAAAGGGCCTTTAAAGCTACACCGTGTAACTCTATTCTTAGCTAAAAACACTTAGGTCTTTCAAAAATATATGTGCTCATTAATGTATGTTTACTTCGTTCAAGTTATTAAGTATTGTAGTGAGTGTATAATATGCCATTGAAAATATATACGGGTAAGAGGTTCTAATGTCGGTCGCCATGTTGCCCCTCCATCTTGAAAGTACATTAGCCAAAGAGGGACATACCCGTTAATTCAAGCTTTGCCTTTAGCGTTTACGTTTGAGTTAACACTCATGGACGAGGTCGAACTGGAAGCCATGTTAATCTTGGACTACATTGGCCACCGTAGGAGTTAAAACGAAATCGGAATTGAGAGGAACAGAAACTAATATTCACTGGATGGTCATATACCTTTTCACCGCTAGATGGGGGTAAAAATCACACAGTGTAGCTTTAAATATGCCAGAAATAGAACTTTTTTGTTGTTTTATAAGGCAGACAAAAAAAAAAAAAAAAAAAAAAAAAAACAGCCCAGCCCAGATGAGAAAAAGTAACGTAAAAGTAACTTAATGCATTACTTTCCATAAAAAGTAACTAAATAACGCAGTTACTTTTAGTGTAACGGAATATTGTAATGCATTACTTTTAAAAGTAACTTTTTCTAACACTAGTCATGGCTGAGGAAAAGAAGCTAATTTGACCTGACAATCTTTTAAATATCACATTGATAAATATGCCATTTCATGTTGCATTTTTATTAGTAGACGTTGGTCGTAGTAGCAAACACACTGTGAGATGATCATGCTAAATTTCTGACTCTGTCTAAACATTAAATCGCAGACTATCTTTGGTCACAAGACCGTGACAGCGGTCATCTTTGAACCTCTCACTGTACGATTTAAGGAGCCACGATCATAGAAATCAGCAGGATTCGTAATCTTTCATCTGGGACAGCCTGAAATTGTACAATGTGTACCAGGCATAAAATAGATGCGTCTAAGAGACAATCAAAATGTGGAGGGGCTTTCCATGTGAACCACCTTCATTTTACCAAAAAATGACCTGAGGCCATTTACAGAAAACATTTAAAAACGTGAGACGGAGGGTAGAACGTGCAAGACACTGGAAAAGATGCGAGCAGAAAGGCTAAACATGTCCATGGCATGTTTACACGTAAAACCAATAGAAAAGTGTAATACAAAAATGCGTTCTGTGTAAATGGACTTCATTTGGAGTTTAAAAATGAGTTAAAAGACTATGTAAGGTTTAGAGGTGCATTTTTAAAAGCTGAACCTCTTTTAACTAGACTGCTGCATTTCTAGAAGGCCATGTCCAATGTAAGTCGAAGCAGAACAGTCAAACATTTCGGTCTAGCATGTTTACATGACAAGAACAATGGAAAAGCAGCGCATTTGAATGCAAAACGTACTCTGATCTGTGTGAATAACCCAGGCCTTACGTTAGACAGGAGTGGGTTAAGTAAAGAATATAAGAGTAATTTCACCACCAAAAAAAAAACAAAACAAAATAATTCATTATTATAATAAAGCACATTAACTAATGGGCTGTTTCCTTCTATCTCTCTAGGATGACAAACAGACAAAAAATCATATCACTCCCTACATGACTTCTCTCTTCTGCATGACTTTTAGCTCCGAGTTTAACCAATGACTATAACACTGCTACTTCAGTTCTAAGTAGCACTAAGTAAAACACAAATTTTCTGGAAATAGGAGGAAGGGTGTGTGTGTGTGTGTGTATCATGCTCTTCCCACTCAGCCCAAGCACATCAGAGTTTCACGCTGCAATAACAGCACTCTGGTCCCAGCGAGGGCTCACATCTCACATAAAACGAGACTTAAACAAAGGCGACTGGGAATAACATTCCTAGGTCAAGTACATTGAAAAGGGATTTCTCTGCTATTTTGAGAACTTGAAAGCGATGAAATAACAACAGAATGCTTCAGTAAAAGGAAGGAAATTTATGCTCTTTTTTTGAGAGAAAATTATCCAGAAGCATTTCAGATTCTTCTGGAAATCTTGCGCTCACTTTACAAGTTCACTGAACAACTGTGCTGAACACTATGAGGAAGCCAACCAGAACCCTGGATTATCAAATCAACAGTACAAACATAATCTAAACAAAATACACAGATGAGGAGACACAAAAGCAGCCTCCGTTTCCCTCAGAGTCCTCGTGCCTTGACTAAATCACTTTGTGAGGATGAAGTGGGTTTGTTGTCATCCTCGACAACCACCTCTTTGGTCACCCCACATGTGTTCACAACAACTGCCGTTTTCTTTAAGTCCTCATATTTTTTAAGTCTATCAGCCATGGCTGTGCAAGCCTCAATCACTTCATTGCTTTCAAAATCATAATCGCTCTTTAGCTCTGGAGCTTCCACAAGGAGCCTTCGGGCTTCTTCTTCCTGTGTCGCCTTTTCACGGAGAGCTTGTTGCTTCTCCCGGAGCTGTAAGGCCCAGGCTAGGTCTTCCTCCCAGAGGAGGCGCTCAGACGGATGCAGGTGCAATGCCACTTGGAAGGACCGTACAGCCTGGAACACACATGGAACATGACACATACAAAGGTAAAACTACACGCAAAAGGCATAGATATTTATATACCGTGCCGTTGGTTTGTTTGTTTTTTACTGTTTCTGAAAAAAAAAAAAAACTCTTTTGCTCACCAAAGATACATTTATTTGATCAAAAATACAGTAAAAACAGTAATATTGTGAAATTAGTGGCCCTACCAGATGTCAGTGGGAGGAGTTAGTGTAAATAACCTCTGCCAACAAGACAGGCTATTTGCAAAATTCTCACCCTAAACCTTTGAACATTAGTGTGAATGATATAGATATGGGCGATACAGTATACCAAAATGGTATAATTCAATTTTTTTAATTTTTCAATGTAATAAACTTTAGATTTCAAAACAAGTTTAAATTAAAATAATTGCTATCATTTTTTTGCTGTATCATGTTTTTTGTGCTTTGTGACCCAAACAATTCCTATGTTTATCTACAACGTAAACGTTTGATATGACCAAAAGCTGCGACACACTGAATGTTACCTCAAAATTATAACATGCATAGACTCTGTACTGCACTCTAATGGTCACTTACACTCCAAAATGAACATGAACAGATGTTTATTCCACATTCAAATCGAAGTATTCATGACTTCACACTAGTCTCTAAAATAAACCTCTGCAGCTTACTGAACATGTACTAAAACAACTCCACTTACACAAAAAGCCATTTCCTCCCAAAAAGCCACTCCAGAAATAACGCAATAACGCAATAACACACTTCTGCATTCCACTTTCACACCTTTAATAAAAATAACTGTTTTGCAGTGCCATGTTTACTGTGATGCATTTACACGGCTTTGACCAGCGGAAGTCGCTAGGGTAGCACTTCCTTCTGCTCCACTGCTTTGCGCATGTGTAGAAGTGCAAGAAAATAAGTCATTATTACGAGAAAGTTTCTCATTATTATGAGATTGGTCATAATCTTTGTTTCTGCAGTTGTTTCAATTTTGATATTTTTAGGTCAAACCGTTCTTGTCTGTCAGTCATATAATGCAGGTCTATGGACACCACCTCAAAGAGGTAGCCTCAAAGAGGAGTAAATGTAAGTACACATTGATGGCCTAAGACACGAAATGAGCGGTTTGTGTGAGAAAACAAACAGTATTTATATTGTTTTTTCCTCTTGTAACCACAGCCACGTCCAAGTAATCTGAGGGGGCGGGCACTTTGTGGCTGTGGTTACAAGAGGTAAAAGCGATATAAATACTGTTCGTTTTCTCACACAAACTGCTCGTTTCGTGTCTTAGGCCATCAATGTGTGCTTACATTTATGAGTCAACAAAAAGACACTTACATCTTGGATACCCTTGGGATCAGCTAAAACACACTAAAATAAATTTCAAAGTGAACTATCCCTTTAAGTCACTATTACGAGAAAGTTTCTCATTATTACAAGATGTTAAGTCATTATTACAAAAAGGTTTCTCATTATTATGAGATGTTAAGTCATTATTACGAGAAAGTTTCTCATTATAATGAGAAACTAAGTCATAATTATGAGAAAGTTTCTCATTATTATGACTGAAAGAATTATATGTTTTACTCAACTGTGGCGGAAACGGGCTTCCATAGTTTTATTTAAACTGCAGGGAAACTGAAAAAGCAACAGATCAGTTCCTCCATATAGTGACGTACATCGAGTGAAACAAATTATAGAGAAAATCCAAAGTACATGACCAGAAAGCAAGTCTGCTGTTTCTCCATAAGATCATTATGACATTTTTTTATATTATTAAAAATGACGTAATGTAAAAAACAAAATTTAAAAAATGAAACGTGCATGGATCAATTACAATATTATCAATTAATACTGCAATGCATTTAGAAAATAGATAACTTTTGTTTATCTAGACAAACATCTTGTAGAATTCGGCACTGTTGAGTTTGATGTGCAAGTCACCCAGTACAATTAAATGAATAAATTCCATGACTTCATCACAACTGTTGAAATCATCTCTGTTAAATCAATCAGGACCCTAGAGGAGAAAAGGTCTCCCCAAGCCATCAGATGGCTTTATTCCTCATTAAAGGTTTTCTTTTTGACAAGGGCTGGATTCTTGGCTCTGGCTCACACTGGCTCTGATATTCTTCCTCTTTCAGGCAGATACGTGATCTAGTGTTTTTGTTGAAAGAGTTGATCGTTCCTTTGTAGATTTTTGAGTCAATGAGGCAATTATGAAGTTAAAACACCCCACTAAATCAAATTTATGAATTCATTATTTGCTTCATCTCCTGGGTAACATGAAAAGAGTGACTGATTCACAGCAGGAACTAGGCTTTAGACCCCATACAGAAGTAAATGAACATGTGTTATTGCAGTTCTCCATAGACTGAACGACCTCTTCAGCACTCAACCAGCTGTAATGCAGTTTGCACATAAAAAGCCATCTTCATAACAGAAATATTAGCTTTTTTGACAATCCTTTTAATATTGTGGATCCTGGATATCGAGCCCGTTCTCATCCCAAAGCGCCATATAGGACGCTTTTGCAAAAGCGTAAATATCCAACGCACATGGCACCCTTTAACGTGAAATGAGACGCAGATATATTTGGGCAGAAGGCGCCCCCTAGTGGTCTAACCCTTACCCTACACCATACCTAAACTTAACCATAACCGAAGCGTCTCATTAGACGTTAAAGGGTGCCATGTGCGTTGGATATTTACACTTTTGCAAAAGCGTCCTATATGGCGCTTTGGGATGAGAATGCGTTGGGATATCTGACGCATGCAGTTGTTTAGTGTGTGTAATAAAGAATGTGATGATGTTGCATTCTTAATGGTTTGCAGTTGCTATTTTTTGAATGCAACCATGGGTGATGTGATCTGTTACTTAAGTTTATTTAGGTAGGGACAGATACAAATAACATAGATAATCTTTGACAGTAATCTGATGCATGTATCATAATGTTTTTAGCTATAGCTAATTTATTATATGGATTAATGTACTTTTATGATGGATAGATGCACTTTTATGATGGACAGATGCACTTTTATGATGGACAGATGCAATTTTATGATGGAGAGATGCAATTTTATGGACTTCAAAACAGAAACAGCCATTCATTGTCATTATAAAGCTTGGAAGAGCCAGCATATTTTTTTTATATAACTCTGATTTTAAGTATGGAAGCCCGTTTCTGCCACAGTTGAGTAAAAAAAATATAATTCTGTAAGTCATAATAATGAGAAACTTTCTCATAATTAAGACTTAGTTTCACATTATATTGAGATAGTTTCACATAATAATTACTTAGTATCTCACTATAATGAGAAACTTTCTTGTTATAATGACTAAACATCTCAAAATGACTTAACATCTCATAATAATGAGAAACTTTCTCGTAATAATGACTTATTTTCTTGCACTTCTACGCATGCGCAAAGCAGAAGAAAGCGCCACGCTAACGACTTCCGCTGGTTTAGATTAAAGTTGGAATAATCAGATTAAAGTTGGAATATTGCATTTATTCATTATGTTTAAGTGCAACATCTTCATAAAATATATGGGTATATGTGTTAATATAACCTGTATTTTGCAGGAAGATTTTAACAAGCTACAGAAAATCACCTTTAAGATGTTTATGACTGAAAACATTTACACACAAGTGGGCAGTGGAATGGGGGAAAACGCAAGGTCTTGTGACGTGTTTTCAAACGCTGAACTCCCTTTTAATTGAGCTCCGCCTTTTTAATACGCTGTGTCATGCATGATACGATATTGTTGTTACAGGAAAGAAAAACAATTGACGCTTAAATCACCATCCTCTTAATTTCTCGCTCAAACAAACTTTACAGAACTTTCCATTGGACTGAACTGCAGATTTCCAGGAACATCATTATTAAATGTGGTAAAACTGATTGGATATTAATCTTGTGTTGGCTGGAATGATTTTTTTTTCTTTCTATTATGCAATAACGAGATTAAAAACAGCAGATAATAGGAATCAGAATCAAGGAAAATGCTAATCATTTAAAAGTGATTTCACTTTTTCACCCAAAGATAAGCCAAGATAAGCACAAACTAAGACATAGCTTTACAGTAACCTATGTTTCTCCATTCATTTGCGCGTCAACACACAACGGCTGCAACTACAGTGTGGTCTTAGCAGTGGACAAGCACGACAACCATCTGGTTTGAGCCGAGTAGGGGACATCTCTAGGGTCTTTAAGTGGACACCTTCCATCCTCAGTGTTTCGTCAACTAGCCCACGACACCTCAAGAGGGCTCTGGCGTCCTAGAGTCACCCCCCTCCGTCCCCCACTCAACTCAGCCCAGCTTACTGACATATACATCCCTCCTGCTGCTGAGGTTGCTACTTCCTCATAAGTTCACATGTGACCTAACCACAATCGCACAATCTTGAGCAACTCAACCATACGCGCCAACCCGTTTGACTAAGGCTGTCGAGCCCCACTGTCTTCGATAAAGTAAATGCAGATGCTTTTACTGATGTCTTACATTTTTATTTAAGAATAGGACTCGGACAGTTAAAAAAAATATTGAAGTGTATGTGTAATGAATTAAAGATTTGTGGGGAAGAACATACTTATTTCCTTTGAGAATGTTGTGCAATGGCAGCAAAGTTCTCCATTGTAAATTTCTATAAAATTCCACTTAAAGCTGTCCAAACAGACAGGAGAGATGTACATAAGAAAAATAATAAAAGCAAAACCTTGTCTAACAATATGTCAGTGAGGTTTTAGGAGGGTTTTAACGAAGAGTCAATTATTAAAGCAGCATTCCTAAGAAAATCTGTTGATCATGATCAAAAAAAAAAAAAAAAAAAATCACCAAACATAAACATTAGTCATCCTCAGGTTATTTTTCTCTTTGGTTATTGACTTGACAAGGCATGCTCAGCCCAAAGTAGTAAAATATTTCTCCAAACTCTAGCCAACATGTCAAGCTAAGTGTGTGTGATAAGTGTTTAGATTAAACACACACGGACACACACTAGTGGGTACTAGCCAAAGAACTGTTGGTTCTGCAAGGTTTTCTTTCATTAAGCATTTGTGCCTAACGCACACAATCACATGCATGTCAGGACATGTAAGGTGTGGCAGTGTTCCTCTTCAAGAACTCTTTCATGCTCCTGGGCTTGGATGTACTGAACTACACACTTCATCGCAATGACGCTTGATCCGAGTGATGGATAAGTGGCAGAGGAACTCATGCACCACCTCCTTACTGACTGACAAAGATGCAGAACCTGATTTCACTGAGTGCAACATCTTTGTTGATCCTGGAAAAAACTATCCAGTTTTAAGGGACAAGTTTACAGTTTAGGCTTACAACCTTGGTTAGGTGATTCAGTGATATTCACCTATCCTTTCCCTCTGGTTTTAGGGATGACCTATGGGTAGGGTAAGGTTTAGGAGTAGAGATATAGTTAGGATAACATTTTCGGACAGGAATGTTGTTCCAGGTTCAACAAAATATGTTGACCCTGGAACGCATCTAACATGCAACAAAGACACCGATGCCACAACACGACTGGAAGACTATAGATTGTTCGGTTTACAATGAAAAATGCTGAATAAACTGATTGTGTGGAAAAAGTTAATCCCCCTAAAAAAATTGATTGACTCTCAAGGTTGGCTGTATGGGCTACTTAAAACTTTACTTTGGGAAAAGTTTAAAGGATAGGGGAAGTTTAAAGGAAGTACTGATGGGCTAAGTTTCATCCCCAATTTTGGAGGATTAAATTTGTATTTACAGTCATTCAACATTACAGTATAACTGAAAGCCATTTTTTTAAACATTGAATAGGCCTAAAACATATAACAACTTTAATTTTTAAGTGAACTTGTGTGTTGTATATACTATAGTGTATATAATAATACAGTGATGTTTCCATCTCTGTCAATTTCAGCTCTCTCTTTTTACTGTATATTTGCACAATCATTTTTTTAGTTAAAAGGGACCTATTAAGCAAAATTCACTTTTACATGGTGTTTGGACATAAATGTGTGTTGGCAGTGTGTGTACACAACCACCGTACACTGATCCCCATAAATCATAAGCAGTGTCTCCCAACGAACTGTTTTCAGAATGCGGCTTTTAGTGACGTCACTGAAGCCACAGTGACGAGAATGTCTCCCAATTGTGTCTCCTGTATTAATCCACATAGCTCTATTTACTAAAAAGTTACTCCTGAAGGATGTAGCAATGTCAAAGTTTATGATCCAGATACACATCTAGAAGCAAGTATTACGCGTTTGTTTTCCAAATTGCCTTTGAATTTGTCAACCATATCATAACATTTTAGACTCATTTTAGACATTTTACTTTGTGATATCATCATGAGTCCGCCCAGCTATGTTGTTATTTTTTTATCGTGCTGATAGTGGAGAAGTCAGAAGAGAGCAGCACATCAGAAGAGAGTGCTTGTCAGACAGACGCAATAAGTTTGTAAAACTCACATACAGACTTGAAGGACTACCAATAGCATTGATAATAAAAAAAAATAAACAATGATAAATTAAGAGATTCAATGTTTCGGCTAGACAGCACAATTATATAATCTTATTTGTAGCATTCTTTTTTTTTCTTCATTTCATCATGCAAATCATTTTCCACAGCACACCTGACAACCTAGCGTAACGGCACAGTGGTTGGGGAACACTGGACTAGATAACTGACTATGATGTAGCTCATACTTACTAGCTCCACTTCGCCAAGACTTATTTGGGCACGGCCCAGAGTTTGCCACGCCTCCCACCACAGGGGACGCAGTTTGGTGGCCATCTCTGCAGACTGCACAGCTTGGAACACCTCTTGAAGGGTGATCAACACCTAAGGATTACACATTAAAAGGTTACAGACTCACCTCTTTGAACATTCTCAGCACAATTTTTTTCATATTACACTTACCAACTTTATAAATGGTTACAAAAAAAAAAAAAAACTGGGCATCATAAACCAAATGACTGAGGATCACACATTACAAACACAAAAAATTCACACAAAAACACGAGCCTCGCTGCTAGGAGACACATGACAGATGAAAACTATATGTGTTCTAAAATAGACTTAAAATATCAAACATGTTTGTCTGAAGCAAAACAAAAGGGGGGACCAAGACTGTGCCTCTCATACACTAGTTGATTTTCAGTGAAATCTGTCTCTGACTGCTCAAATTATTTAAACTGGCTCTGATTTTCAGCAACTAGCATCAGCTCCTCCGGACTGCAAAACGGGGCAAAAATATCTGATTTATGCAACTTACAACAGCTATTGTAGAACATTGTTAGCAACTTAAGCATACAATAATTTTATACTGTATATGAAAAATATGCATCCAAAACTAATGAATAAAAAGCACTTAAGAGAATTTGAGAACGTAACTGAATTATACTTCAAGTTTGGTATAGTTCTGATGTAATTTAACATTTTATTTTAAACATCAATAAAGAGTGTTGCTAAACATCCACTTGGGTCATAAGAGAGAGACTATATAAATGACAACGAGTAAGCAAACACTGCACTACGTGGTAACACAGGGATGTTCTTGCATCACAGATGTTTCCATTGTGGAGTTTTATTTACTTAAAGCCTTTAAATTCAGGTCAGACCAATAATCAAAGTAAATACCAGCTTTATACAACGAAGGGTGTTGCCAGGGTAAGAGCAGTTAAAGGACAAAACTGAGCTGTAATCTTAGTTTCCAGCAGGTTTGGTTCTAAATGTGCAGGCAGGCTGAAAGACGTTAGATTTACATGTTGAGGTAAGCATCACCAGGTGTGCAATAAGCAGATGCTGGCAACATGTTGGGAGAGAAGAGAGGACAAATTGAGAGGGGAAATTCAAAAGTAAACTTTACGCAAACTCTTGGCAAACATTGCTTGTAGATTGATCAGGGCACAATCAGAGCCAACCAGCTGCTCCATTGTGATCAGATTACTAATTTGTGTGTGTGTGTGCGCGCACGTGTGTGTTGGTGTGTGTGTGTGTGTGTGTGTGTGTGTGTGTGAGAGAGAGAGAGATAAAGAGAGAGAGACAGACACACACACCTTCTCATTCTTTTCAGGTGACTCCCCGTTTACATGATCATGAGATCAGTCAGGAAAAGGTCACTACTTTGGTTTACAAGAAACGGGAAAATAAGGACAGCCATGTGACCAGCACTGAAACAAAACCCTGAACTATGCTGCACTCAAGTGCTTCTGGGAAGTCATAATGCCATGATGTGCGTTCAAGTGATTTTAGGACAGAAAGTAAATAAGAAAAAGAAAGAAAACCAAATAATGTACATTAGGTGTTCAGTGGCAAACAAAAAGTGTAAACCTC
The DNA here is from genome assembly GCF_016745375.1 of Pimephales promelas. The sequence continues at coordinate 5,466,348 of NW_024121577.1, read as the reverse complement.
AACATTCACAATGATGTGTTATGTTCAATAGCAATTTAAAAGAAAATCCAGCGTTTTTGACTGGTAACTATGACATTACGCTGTCGTTCATGGGTGCTTATAAATTCATAAATTCAATCATTCGGACATGACTTAAATGCACCAATACTATCTGGCCTATAGTGAAGCTTCACTGACTGCCATCCATTACCAACAAGGAAAGCAAGGCTTTTGTTTACAGTGATATTATTTGGTGGTGTTGTTTATTATTAATAATCGCTCTGGCTAATCCGGTTATCTCTTTATGTATTTTTTAGGCAACAATAAAATGAAACATAAAACACTCTGCCTCTTTTCTTTAAAAAACAAAAAACAAAAAAAACAAACAAACAAACAAACTTAAATATAGCCTAAAGGGATCAGGAAATGCATACATTGATTATCTTCAGTGCATATATTTATAACAACATGAACATGATCTTTTTGTTTTCATTTTAAAAATATGAAACATTATTGATTTTTTTTGACATTTAACAAACAGAGACGGAGTTGTGTCATTTTATTTTATTGTACATATAGTGAAGAGAATGTTAATATATATATATATATATATATATATATATATATATATATATATATTTTTTAAGAATATAAAATAAAATGACACAACATTTCAATCAAACATTAGTTAAATAGCCTAAACATATAAAGTTATGAAGCTTTACTTTGCCCTCAGCCAAAACAATTTTTTTTTTGCCATGGAACAAACTATAGTTTAATGAGACCAAAGATCGACTTATACACAAGTCGAATTATACGTCAAGTTTATCCACTAGACTAGAGACATCAGAAAATGTCAGAAGCACTAGCCGAGGTAAGGCTGTTCAGGGTAACAGGGTAACAAGTGGATAGAAAAGACGAAGTGACTAGATGCAATGACTGCTGCTGGATGCAATCTGTCTTATGTTAGTGATATTAACGAGTAAACAAGTGTGTCTGTGTACTCAGCACAATGAGCAGCTGAGCCATTGAACATGCGTATACGTATTTCTAAAGCACATGCATGCGTGTGTGTGCATGTGTGTGTTTGTGTGACTAAGCAAGTATGCAATCATCTACATTTAGGGCCATACAGTAAATTTTGTACAGACGACTTAAGTCAAACAAAAGAGAAAATGTTGATGTGCTTATATTGCAAACATATTAAATCATGAAATTCTAGTCTTAATTGTTTTTTTTTGTCACTGAATTTTAGATAAAATGACAAAACATACTTGTGACTATTATCCTGATAGATAAGAGAGAAATTAAAATTCTTTACAATTACATAACATTAAAATCTATCAATACCCTCTGTTAAGTGAAAATTAAATTCTATTCAGTGTCAAAAGGATGCAAATGATCAACAGAAAAAAATTCTATATCTGTGCCAAATCCAAGATCCTGTATTGTCCTAACAGCAGACTCATTTTGAGTGTCAGAGCTAAAGCTGAGATGAGATCATGGGTGTGGATAATGGACAGAAGAGAGTGCAAAATACAGGATATTAAAGGTAAGATGAGTGAATGAGATAAAAAAAAAAATGGAAGAGGAGATAATAACTGAAAATAATAGGCATATTTGGCTTATCATAGCCGGAAACAATTGGGCGACATATTTTTTCCGGAAACAATTGGGCTGAACATCTGAACAATAATACTATCTATTCTGTGTATGCTTTTTTGTAGCATATACACTGACCTAAAGGATTATTAGGAACACCAGTTCAATTTCTCATTAATGCAATTATCTTATCAACCAATCACATGGCAGTTGCTTCACTGCATTTAAGGGTGTGGTCCTGGTCGAGACAATCTCTTGAACTCCAAACGTAATGTCACAATGGGAAAGAAAGGTGATTTAAGTAATTTTGAGCGTGTCATGGCTGTTGGTGCCAGACGGGCCGGTCAGAGTATTTCCAACGCATTCTCATCCCAAGGCGTCACATACGATGCTTTTGCCAAAGCATAGACATCCAACGCACATGGCACTCTTTAGCGTCAATATAACACGCACAAAGTATTGTAGGTTTAGGTCTGGGGTAGGGTTAGGGTTAGACCACTATGAGGCACCTTCTGCCCCATATATATCTGCGTTTCATATAGACTAAAAATGGTGCCATGTGCGTTGGAGGTCTACGCTTTGGCAAAAGCATCATATATGAAGCCTTGGGATGAGAACGGGCTGGTATTTCACAATCTGCTCAGTTACTGGGATTTTCAAGCACAACCGTTTTTACGGTTTACAAAGAATGGTGTGAAAAGGGAAAAACATCCACAGGCAGTCCTGTGGTCGAAAATGCCTTGTTGATGCTAGAGGAGAATGGGCCGACTGATTCAACCTGATAGAAGAGCAACTTTAACTGAAATAACCACTCGTTACAACCGAGGTATGCAGCAAAGCATTGTGAAGCCGCAACACGCACAACCTTGAGGCGAATGGGCTACAACAACAGAAGACCCCACCAGGTACCACTCATCTCCACTACAAATAGGAAAAAGAGGCTACAATTTGCAAGAGCTCACCAAAATTGGACAGTTGAAGACTGGAAAAATGTTGCCTGGTCTGATGAGTCTCGATTTCTGTTGAGACATTCAGATGATAGAGTCAGAATTTGGCGTAAACAGAATGAGAACATGGATCCATCATGCCTTGTTACCACTGTGCAGGCTGGTGGTGGTGGTGTAATGGTGTGGGGATGTTTTCTTGGCACACTTTAGGCCCCTTAGTGCCAATTGGGCATCGTTTAAATGCCACGGCCTACCTGAGCATTGTTTCTGACCATGTCCATCCCTTTATTCCCACCATGTACCCATTCTCTGATGGCTACTTCCAGCAGGATAATGCACCATGTCACAAAGCTCAAATCATTTCAAATTGGTTTCTTGAACATGACAATGAGTTGACTGTACTAAAATGGCCCCCACAGTCACCAGATCTCAACCCAATAGAGCATCTTTGGGATGTGGTGGAATGGGAGCTTCGTGCCCTGGATGTGCAAATCTCCATCAACTACAAGATGCTATCCTATCAATATGGGCCAACATTTCTAAAGAATGCTTTCAGCACCTTGCTGAATCAATGCCATGTAGAATTAAGGCAGTTCTGAAGGCGAAAGGGGGTCAAACACAGTATTAGTATGGTGTTCCTAATAATCCTTTATAGGTGAGCGTATACCATGTGATTTGTGTAGAGCAGCTGCTTGTCAACAAAGTCACTGGATAAAGACGTTGCTCCAGCTTGTTAACGTTGAAAGGAGCAGCCCGCCTAGGGGGTCGTCAAACTATTTTTTCTTTTCCCGGCACATTATACAAGTCTTAAAGCTGTCATTCATCATCGTAAAACAGGTGTAAAATTCATTACAAATTGCTAACATGTTAATGTGATCTATAAAGTTTATTTTTTTTCAGAAACAGCCTGTTACTATTACTATTAAGGCCTACTATTAGCTGAAGCAAGCTCAATGACTCTGTTCATGGCATTATTTTAACCAACATTCAGTGAATAACAAAATGCTGCCACTTTCAACAGTCACACATTTTATTTTCACTTTATTTTTGGAACTTGCTTCATTTCTTACTGTCTTAAAAGCATTTTATCTCAAAATTGAAATGAGTGAAGCTCTGTTGTAGACAAATATGAAATGTGCCTACAGATTTTTTTTTTTTTTAAATAATAACAGATTTATAATATTTATTCATTCATTCAATTTAATTATCAGTCACACATGAAAAGAAAAGCAGCAACAAGTGTGAAGCACTCCTTCAATTGTTTCATTGTGTTCAACATAATTCTTCACAAATACAGAGGTGGTAGACAGATGTCTAAGCTACTAATACAAAGGATCCGAGGTCTGATGGGAAGTAAATGTGACTCATGAACTGGTAAGTTAACAACATACTGTAATAACCTTGTTTGAGAACCACTGTGCTCTTGAGCAAGACACTAAACTCAGTGGGGATTTCCCTACATTAAGACACAAGAAAGTCTGCAAAATGGTACCATTTATTTATGCTGAAGTGGGCTGTATTGTCATGACTGATGTTTTTAAACATTTGTAGAGTTATCCTTCAATCCAGAGTGAAGGAGACGTACTCTATGTCCATAGTGTTCTCTCTGTAAGATACAGTTTGTTTATGCAGTAAAACCAGCCCATTACTATGAGAGAAGAGATAATATGGGGGGGGGGGGGGGGGACCTAAATGTCAAAATGTTCTGTTACAAAGCCACAGATAGGGAGTGTGTTTGGAGAGTGAAACTTGGAGAGGAGGAAATGAAAATAACAGTCAGAGAAAAGGAGAGAAGTGAGGATAAGAGTGTGTCAGCATAAAATCTGTGTGCCTCTACATCTGCAGTATATTAAACCATTGCTATATAGTGTGTATAAACAAAACAGTTTTTTACCTGTGACTTCATCTCATACAGAACAGCATCATCTGGTGTAAGCTGAAGTGCGTCGTCCCACTTCTTCAATGCCTCCCAGTTTCTAGAGCAAACACATATACAGAGAATACTCTAATCAATTTCCATTTAAAGGATAGGATCAAACACACATTAAAAACTGCACTATATTCAAATATATATTCACGAACAAAAACACATCTACGGTTGACCATTATCTTGATAAATCTCATTTATGCATGCAGCAGGTTGCTTCATCATTTTAAGTGCAATCAAACAGTCCTCAGTCTAAACCTCACTTTATAGCATGTAAAAAATGTTTTTTAATCAAGGTGGATTCATATGAAAAATGCTATTTAAAATTATTATAGAAAACCAAATGGAAAAACTGCCAGTAAATGTCTTATTCAAACCAATAAAGCACAACAAATATTTATTGGGCTTAATGAAAAGAAAAATTAAAACTGATTCAATAGATAAGACAAAAACATCTTTCAGCTAGTCTAGTCAAAGGCAAGTATTAGAAAAAAAGTGTTAATTTTAGTAATTAGAGTCAAAAAGAGAGTCAATTTTAGAACACAGAACAGAAATAGTGATGACCAAACAAAGCAAGCATTTTGAGTGGCCTATAAAGATGAAGACTTGGAGAATAATTCAATCTTCATCGTTGGAGGTTGGGCTGGATTACAGGAACCCTGTTCTAGACTAAATGTGAGCATGCATTTACTCATCTAAACTTTGAAAAAAAAAAAAAAAAACAGATTCAGAATTTTCACAAAATGAATAAAAAGTTAAATGCAAACTGTTAGGCAAAATATTACAAATCTGCAATTAACTATACTGTACTTTATGCATTTAATCTCACTTTATTACCCAATGTATTTGCTGCTGACTTTTGATGATCCAATTCATCAATGCTAATTGCAAACATTACTTTAGATAAACATCATATTGGTTTCATTTTGTTGTTGCTAAAGAGTGTTGGAAGGGCCTTTCTATTTGCCAAAAATATAACCTTTTACTATTATAAAAAAGTAAGTCCATCCCAGGTGAGAAAATGTAAAGCATTTCTTTTCATTAAAAGTAGTATACGTAACAATTAGCTAGTTTTTTTTTAGGGAGTAATGCAATAATAATTTATCACAATACTTTTAAAAGTAACTTTCTGCAATACAGTCAATCTTGGCTATGAAGACAAACACATGATTCTAGGCTTAAACAAAAGAGATTTATGGTTCAAAACGCAAAATATATAATAATAATAAAAAAAAACATGAATTTTGACAATGTACACACACACACACGTGCACGCACTAACACACACCTTCACAATGATTCTGGCAGACCAGGCAACATTCTCTGTGTAAGGTATGCATGGGATAAAAACAGGATATTTGACGACGGGTTTCACACATGTAACTGCAAGTCTTTTCTTGTTTTCTTTCCTTGCAGTTAAAGAAAAGTGGCAAATGAGTATGAATAAGTGTTTTACGATTTCATCATAACAGGGGTAAAAATAAAATCAAAATTAAACAAGTTTACCCTGCTTGTTGTCAATTAATTGTGAAAGAATCTAAAATATTTCTTGGTGGTTAATTGGAAACAGTTTGAATGATAGATCAACTGTTTTGAAAATAAACTTACAGGTACATTGTGTGCCTGAATGTTTCATGTCAGAAAATACAGACTTTTGAGGAAACCAAAGTAATAACAGCACCTGAAATGTAAAGTTCAAATTTCATAAAACGTCTCTTTAAATTCAGGGGTCAGGGTCAGACCTCAATACCACATTAAATGAAAGACATTTAAGACCGTGCAGCTTCCCAAAATTCCCCAGACCAGGCAGTCACCGTCACGCAGGTGGTTGTAGTAATGAGCACGAAGAAGATGATGAAGGCAATCAGATAATATTTAATAAATCCATATATATAATATTTAACTGTACTGAAACAGAAACGAACATCTATCTATATATATATATATGAAGAGTTCAGATGCAAAAGCCTCTAAATGCCATTTGAAATTTTCTTCTTTAATGATGATTTTTATCAAACTTGTATATTTAAGTTCAGTAATTTCATTTAAATAACAATTAATAGGTAATTATCATTGTCATTTAAGTGAAATCACTGAACTTAAATATACAAGCTTGATAAAAATGATCATTCTAGAAGAAAATTTCAAATGGCATTTAGAGGATTTTGCATATATATATGTATATATATATATGGTGATGATGATGCTTGTTATTGAGTGCACAGCTGAAAACCGTTAGTATTGGACAACAAATTAGTGATCAATAAAGAAAATGATGAAACACAAAGAGTGAACACATAAGTGCTGGGTACCTTTATTTTTTTTACAAAGACCTGTGGTAAATGGTGAGATAAGGTCATAACTCAAGCTCTAACTCAAAGTCATTTACAAGGAATTTACTAGATGTCTTTCAGGTTCGTGATTGTGAAATGCGTCACAAGCCTGTATGGAAAGGCAAAAAGTACATAGTGTTACTGTACTTGGAAAAGAGGACGTAGGTATGAGGAAAGGTGTAGGCTACATCCTGTCATCTTTTCACTCAAAGTAACACAAAATTGTAAATACAACTTTATACTGATACTATATATAGAACTCTAAGCCAGGTCAGCCAGCTAATAAGTAGATTTAAATAACAAATATGCTCCATCACTATCTAATTGTGTGTTATTAGTGAAAAAGTAAGATTGTGACAGGTGTTTGCAAAAGATTAGAATTGCCACAAAAACCCATGTACTGCTGTAGCTATCTGATAATGTGAAAGCGTGTTTGGGTGTGGTATTGTGTGGAAAAATGACATGGAGGCAATTCATGACTCCACCTCATAAAAAAAGGATGTAAGAAAACATACAGAGTCTCTGTCAGGTCTTTAATTTTCATTACACAAAAGCTATAAATAACTCCACTGTACACTTTTTTACCTGTGACTTCATCTCATACAGAACGGCATCATCTGGTGTAAGCTGAAGTGCGTCGTCCCACCCACAACGGTGAACTAAATGCACTTGAGCAGTTGGAGCTAAGCAAAATGGCATGAGAGCATCTAAAAAATGACAACTTTAGGTAGTTTAAACTATTTTGAATAGTTTTTCCTTTGCATGTGATGCAGATCTGGTTTCTTGGATGGCACTGTGCAAAATTATATTTGAGTGACATTTCAAATTCGACCTAAGCCATTTTCATAAAATACTTTGGATGTTTGTGTTAACAACGTTTAGCTCAAGAATATTTATCCGGGAAGTTAAAATAGCCTATTTGAATATATTGCCAACTTTACTTAACTCAATGTAAGCACTGACCGCGTTTATTTATATTTGAGTGGGAAGGTGCAAGGGAACGCAAAGTTTCTTGGGGGAATGCAAAAGTTTTGTGAGGAACCCTACATTTTTTTCCACCACCACGTCCCTTTAGGGGCTCCGTACAATCTTAAGTTTATCAAGTGACGAGAATACTTTTTGTGCGCAAAAAACAAACATAATGACTTTATTCGACTATTAATTTCCTTTTCTGTTGTCCTCGAGATCCCACGTAGTGAAACTATGCAAAGCTTCTGTGTTGTACGTCACACGCATCACACACATTACCAGCGTCGGATACAATTGAGCTCGGCGCTGCGCTGAACTCACGTCAGAGGCCCACACAGAAGAAAATGAATATTTTAACGATGTCTTTCATAACTTTTGGACTGGCCAGTTTCGATCCCTTAAGAAGCCTATGGAAGAGTGATCCAGCTCTCAGATTTCAACAAAATTATCTTTATTTGCACAAAGGTCTTACAGGGTTGGAACAACATGAGGGTGAGAAATTACTGACAGAAGTTTTATTCTGGGGTGAGCTAAAAATGGCACTTGCTTTCAATAAATGTAAATTAATGCATTTAGGGTAAAATGTAACTCAAATTTTGATATTTTTCAGCATTCAGTTTGGGATTTAATGGTTTGATTCAAAGACTAAGTAGCCTATTTAAAATGGATCACAAACGGATTACAGTCAGAGAGGGTTTTTTTTTTTTTTGTTTTTGTTTTTTGGACTGTCTTCTAGGGGGTTTCTTGGTCGGTTACAACATCTTTGTCTAAATGTTATGGAAATTAGTCATCGTGGTGAACATCATTTATCATATTACCACAGAAGCATATTTTCCATATCAGACATTATTGACCGATGTCTGATAATGACCCAATAGAAAAGGTCATGTTATATGAAGACACTCAAAAAAATATATAGGCAGAAAATTAGACTTGGGTACAAGTTTTAGCGTAAAAAGTAAATAATGCACTGAGCTAGCAAAACATCTAAAACATCACAGTACAATGTGCTGGAGCCTTGTATGTTGTCTTTAAGCCATGTAGAGCCTTGAGTCATGTGAAGCTGAGAGATGTTATTAACTTTAACCATCAATCCCTAATGTAAGTGACACTATGACACTACAGGGTAAAAGTATTATTTGTCCTTCACTTTGTAACTATGATGAGCCATCAATATTTCATGAACCCCCTGGTAACTTAGTCAGTTTTTAATTTAAAAAGGCAGATAATAAAAAAGACAAGAAATTATTGGAGCCTTTAATGGTTTAATGCCCAACATGTAGTTTTTCTTCACCACAAGAAAAACTACAATAACAAAGGCGTAGGTTTATGACGCAGTGATGATCTAAATCATCGGTTCCCAACAGGGGGGTCGCAGCCCACAAGGGGGCCTCGGCAAGCTCTATGGGGGTCACGTCATATTTTGAAAAGTTTTGAGCAACGAGCATTAAATAAAAGTCCTTAACTTTTTTTCTGTTCAAAATGTATATAATGAGCGAGTTCATCATGAATCCATTTTTCAATCCGTGTTTTTGTCTTATCCTGAACCACTATGGTACACCTATAATAAGGGTTTACATTGGGACTATTTTACACTGGTTTGGATCGCTGCCGCTGCGGAGTAGCCCAGTACCTGCGTGACTCGTCATAGACGTACACAGAGAGAAGTAGATCCGGCTACTATGTTCTTCCGAAAGACGCATTATTCTGTTAATAAACACAAGTTTATTATCGCTCGCTAAAGCGCCAAAAACATAAAATAAAGCCTCACATTGATAAAGCCTCACAAATAGCTTGCAAGTATTGAGGCCCCAGACAGCCATTTAGTAATAGCCTATATTCTTTCTTTTTTTACCTACACACAGGGCCAGAAATTAACACCCGACCACCTGCCAAATGCGGGTGAATTTTGCTATTGGCGGGTAACACTGTCAATCTACCTGCCACATTGGCAGGCAGCCAATGAGAATTGAGTGATTCATTAGGATTTTTACATTGCGGTGGAATTTAGCTAAAATGTGGCGGCACATTACTGGGGTAAAGAGGCCAGCTGAAACAAAACAAACAGCCAACAAAAAGATGAGGATGAGAAAAAGAAAAGTAAAAAAGACATTTTAATACAAAGTGAACAATCGGCGGCAATGGCAAGGTTCGTGAGCGGCTGATTTATGACAGCGACTGTTTCGTAACGTTCATGCGATCAGAAAGAAGATGAGGCTCTTTTTCTGACTACGTGTGCGAGTATTAAACTGTTGATGAGATGGGATGAGATAACGTAATGCGTCGCTGTTGTAGGTTACAGTACAATGACAGTTGCACAGATGTGTGTGCGTGTGCAACTGTGCATGTTGGGAGTTGGGAACCGGTGAGAAAATGTCCGGTACCCGGTAATTTTATCAGTAATAACAGTATTAATTTAGTTAATATTTAACCGTTCCTGAACGCTGTAACTAAAAGCTGTTAAGAGTAAGACCTGTACGTGACTAAATCCGCCATCAACACAGCCGCGTGTGATTTGTTTACTAGCTGCGGTAGGTCTATCTGTTGAGTATATACTATATATGTTGTGTGTGTGTGTGTGTGTGTGTGTGTGTCTGTCAAAATCAATGAATAAAAAGATTTTTTTTTTTAAATGTATGTTATTAGAGTTATTATTACTTGACAGCACTTAAATGTGTGTTCTTACAAGTTAAAGAACAATATTGTGAAATTCCCGTTTGTTTGTTTTTGTTTTTTTTTTACGTTTATAAGGCAAAAAAAAAAATGGCTGGTAAAAAGTCTCTGTGGCAGGTGAATTTTTAAATCCACCTGCCACAGAGGCCGGTGGCCGAAAAAATTAACTTCAGGCCCTGCCTACACACCAGTGTGAATAGGCCTATTTGTTTTTGCTTTTCAATATATAGGCTTCTCCTAGGCTTACGTTTTTAAATAACAAAGGGCCAACTGATGTTTTTGTGATTGTATTTTAAATATTATAGGCAATTATTTGTGCATAAACTTGGTTATAGTAAACATACCGTTTGTTTGAAAACAACATATTTTGTCATCTTTACTGCAAGCTTACAAGAGCGATCATTAACAAAAAAGAAAAAAATATATATCATTAATTGTGAAGGGGGTCCCTAAAATATTTTCTTGGGAAAATTGGGGTCTCAGATAAAAAAAGGTTGGGAACCACTGATCTAAATGGACATGCTGTCAAGCTGATGAATCTAAAAATGTTTATGGTTGAGTGCAAACATGTTTTTTTTTAACATTATAGTGTTATGAAGTAGGTCGTGATTGCTAAAGAGACAGATATCACACGCGAGTCCCGCGGATATAAAGGAATAAGGACATTTAATTCTACCGTACTGCACGCAAGTGCTGGATTACTCACACAGTTCAGTTTATTAGATGAATTAAACTTTTGGCCTAACGGTACACTATCACAAAAAGCAGCATTTAAATGTGTGTTGAAAGTTATAACGTTATACTACGTGTTAGTTTGTTTGCTATACGAAACTAGCAGTAAGCTAGATCAACATTAGAATAACATACTGACCATATTCAGCATTTCTTCATGTTGAGCTAACGTTATATAACATTGATTTTTTTTATGTACATTTGCTCACCTGTTTAATAAAGCTGTCTAATAAAGTCCAAATTAGTCAAAAACGCCATGCTGATATTGATCCTCATTTTAGTTCTCATTGTTTGTCCCAAAGTCTGCTTGCCATGACACTTATTTAAAATTGGAATTTCTCCGAAAGAAAACAAATTTGGAGACTTTTGGGATATTGCAAGTACACAACAACAGCAGGAAATATATCACACTGTACAAGTGATTTTTGGATTTTTTTTTTTTTTTTACAAAATTCTTACATATTGTACCTTTAAGTCTTAATATCACTGATTATGCTTATCAAAAACAGAGTACAAATTCATAAGCGAGAGATGGATTAAAGTTCAGTCCAGAATTAGGAATATGCTGACTAGGTAATAATCACCTGCTCTTGTGTTTTCAGTTTGGCAGAAATCAGTCCTGTTGCACTTTCGAAACTTAAATTACAGATGTATAAACATTTATAATCAATTCTGTAAAGGAAACTTAAAAGTGTCTCATTTCATCCCACTTAATGAAGTATTGCAGGAAAGTTTAACTCGAAATGAATGTCATCCAGGAAATAGCTCCACTAATAGCGGAAAAGCTCCAACATGTGTCAACATTAGTGACAGGAGACACATGCCTGTCCTGACACTTTTTCATTGAAGACAATTAAACATCAATGAAACAAGGATTATGAGGGCATTTACATGTCCTTTTTGAAATTTTTTGGGGTCACACACTGGTCAAAAAAAACCCCAACTCTCCTAAACTGAATGTTTTTTAATGTATAATTTAGTGTAAAAAAAAAAGAAAAAGAGAACCTTTCAGTCTTAAAATTATGCATGAACATTTGAACTTTTATTGACACTATTCAAGTGTCTCAAAATTTCAGCCCAAATGATTTCAGTAAATCAAACAGCATATAAAAATAATTTCCAACCTAACTGTTCACATATGGCAAAAAGTCAAATACTAAATTATTTTCACATATTAAAATGGTAGAATTTTGTTCTAATAAGTTACTGTAAAACTGTAGTCCTACACTATGCAACAGTTTATATTCAGTACCTATGGTGTAAGCCTTAATCTCTAACAGAGTGGAAGTTTATAAGAAAGAAAAATCCTACCAAAAAGTAAAAGATTAATTCTATGTAGAATGTCATGTTAATACTGGGATAACAAATGGGACTTATTAAATGTAAAGTAAGCAAATTCCTAATAAAAAGCCAACTTTCAAATATCCAATGCAATCAAGAAGTAACTACTTTCTACAGCAGGGGTGCCCAAACCTGCTCCTGCCGATCGACTGTCCTGCACAGTTTATCTCCAACCCTTATCAAACACACAATTAAGGTCTTCAGGATCACTTGAATATTAAGGCAGGTGTGTTTGATAAGGGTTGGAGATGAACTGTGCAGGGGTGCGTTTCCCGAAAAAGCATCGTTAGCCAACTATGGTCGCAAGTTCCGTCGTTGCCAATAGAGTTCAATGATACTTGCGACCATAGTTGGCTAACGATGCTTTCGGGAAACGCACCCCAGGACAGTCGATCGGCAGGAGCAGGGTTGGGCACCCCTGTTCTACAGGGTTTAAAATAAATACACGGCATCTTCTATGCATAGTAATACTGCTGAATACCAATACAACATTTATATGCACCAGTAAAAATTAGTTATTAAAAGCAGTCTCATAGTGAGTCCATTTTGCTGCTGGCCTGCACCCACTGTCCTCTTCCAGCTCCATGTAATTTCCTCATCACACAATCCACTTATTCTCCAAAAAAAAAAAAAAAAACTTGATTACAAGAGTCGCTGGGGCAACATGCCTCTCCACAGGCTGCAGGGGTTTCACTTACTGGTGTAAATCATAGGCCAAAATCATTGTTTAAGGGGGTATCATCATCATCATATCTCTGACCCCAGCCATAATGGCTTTAAAAGAATGAAAGTCACTTCAAGTTACCTGCTGTAGCATCTCTACTAGTCTACTGCAAATAATATGGTTGGATTTATGAAATATTTGCATGTATGGTTAATCATTCTGATAAAAAGCGTATTTTAAAAATAAAATATATACTTTTGAAATATTACTTGATAGCTCCAAAGACACTACATTTCTACATAAAGAATCTAAGAGGAATATATGGACTTCTAAGAGCAAAGTTATCTTCCTATTTAGATAGTATAAAACAAAGATTATGTGAGAACTTCCACAATCTAACTGTAAAGTTTATATGTAAATGCGTGTATTTTATGGATCCACTACCAATTTCAATGTGTTCCAGATCTCCAGTACTGTACTGAACTGAAATACAGTACATTCCAATCTATAAGGGTCTAGATTAACATTCTCATAGAATAATGATGCATGTATATGACTATACCAAGGTCGGATGAGCCTAGATAACCATTTTCTGATGAAATCCTCCCTGGTAACACAGTGCCAGAAAAACAAAAGTATTATATTTTTGTTCGATAATATTTTTTGATTATATTATTCATCATTTATTTTTAAAGGCATTTTTGATACTATGCAACAAAACTATGAGCTTTTTTCTATACAGTTTTAATACAGTATATACATGCAAATATTTCTCAATGCATGTACTGTATATGCGTGTATTTATACAAAATAATTATACACAGTACACACACACACATATTATGTAAACACAAACTTTTATTTTGGATGTGATTAATCTTGCCCAGCACTAAAAGCTAAATGAGCCCAACTTTAAAGGGATACTCCACCCAAAAATTAAAATTCTGTCATAATTTACTCAACCTCAAGTTGTTCCAAACGTGTATGAGCTTCTTTATTAAGTTCCAATCGTTCTTCAAAATATCTTAGTTTGTGTTAAGGAGAAGAAAGAAACTCACACAGGTTTGCTACTTGAGGGTGAGTAAATGATGACTGAATTTTCATTTTTGGGTGGAGTATCCCTTTAAGACTGTCTTTATCAAACACAAAAAAAACAAAAAACAAATCTTCAGCCAAAGATCACAACATGGACAAACGGTCCTTTAGCAAGGGAGAGCCGCAGGGGTAATTCATTATACATAAACACTAAAACCAGTGGCCCTGTCATTTACTTGACTTGATCTGCCAAAAAATAAACTCAACATCCCACCAAAGACCAGCTGCTATCAACAACACCTTAGAGACATCATCAAATTTCTGCCAAACACCTTTAATTCCTCTGAAAAACAGGTGCAACAATATTGGCATAGTGGTACAGTAATCTCATTACAAACGGCAGCGACCTACAGCACACTATTACACAGTTAGAGCCAAAGCGCTGCTTAATCATGCCAACAGCATTTCAGACTCTAATCTAAAGACAGAGAGCTATAGAAGAAAAGGAGCTAAAAGGATGTCAAATTGAAGAGTGACACTCTACCCTGACCTCTCATGGGCTTGTTTAGGCTTAACAAGGTCTCATTAATGGCAGCTTGTTTTTAATCTAAACCATCTTCCAGTAAATTCAAGCTATTCTTTTGTCCTCTCCAAGCGCTTGCTGGATATGACGTTTATAGCCTTTCTTTAGACGCTGAGAAAACAAGTGGCCAATTTTGATTTATTGTTCTGGTTAAGTGGTAAAAGGATGAGGAACTTGAGAAAGATGCCCCCTTTCTTCTCTGTACATCGTCTTTTGTAACACCCACTCAGCTTTAAGTGATGAGGACTATCGTAATGTTTATATGGACCCACCTGCTACACTTTTTCATATAAGAAATGCTGCCTCGGGAACAGAGAGTGCATTTTAAACAATGACATAATTACTTATCTATAAAAAATAAAGAACTAAAGCAAAGTGCGCAAGTTGGACTGTATTACCTTTCAGCAATAAACTCAGTCTTGCTTCATGACCGTCGGTTGAGCTTTTCACAGACATGCTAAAACTGAAAGTCCCAGTTGAGTGCTAAAATGTTCAGCTTCTACGAACTGCACTGAACTCCTATCTAGGCCTCTTCAGCAAATGTTTTAAAGGAGTAGTTCACTTTTAAAAAAAACTTTTCCTTATAATTTACTCACCCCCATGTCATCCAAGATGTCCATGTCTTTCTTTCTTTAGTCAAAAAGAAATTAAGGTTTTTAATGAAAACATTCCAGGATTTTTCTCCATATAATGCACTTCAGTGGGAACCAAACAGTTCAAGGTCCAAAAGACAGTTTCAGTGCAAACTGTTCAAAGGGCTTTAAACGATTCCAGACGATGAATAAGGGTCTTATCAAGCGAAACGACCACTCATTAAAAAAATAAATAAATAAAGTTTATGTTTTATAAGCTCAAATGGTCGCCTTGCTCTGTTCTGTGATGTCCGTTAATCTCCTGTTCGAACTTGTTTATCAAAATGAACAAATCTTTTTTCAAGTCAATTCGTTCATTTTCGTTGAATGAACCAATTGACATGAAAAACGATTTGTCCATTTTGATAAATGAGTTCAAACAGGAGAGTCATGACAAACAAAACTATGAGCTTTTTTCTATACAGTTTTAATACAGTATATACATGCAAATATTTCTCAATGCATGTACTGCATATGCGTGTATTTATACAAAATAATTATACACAGTACACACACACACACACATATTATGTAAACACAAACTTTTATTTTGGATGTGATTAATCTTGCCCAGCACTAAAAGCTAAATGAGCCCAACTTTAAAGGGATACTCCACCCAAAAATTGAAATTCTGTCATAATTTACTCAACCTCAAGTTGTTCCAAACCTGTATGAGCTTCTTTATTAAGTTCCAATCGTTCTTCAAAATATCTTAGTTTGTGTTAAGGAGAAGAAAGAAACTCACACAGGTTTGCTACTTGAGGGTGAGTAAAGGTGATGTGATGCAGAGAACAGGTTGGCTCTAACCTGTTCTCTGCATCACAGAACAGAGCAAGGCGACCATTTGAGCTTATAAAACTTAAACTTTTTTTTTTTTTTTAATGAGTGATCATGTCACTTGATAAGACACTTATTCATCGTCTGGAATCGTTTAAAGCCCTTTGAACAGTTTGCACTGAAACTGTCTTTTGGACCTTGAACCGTATAGTTCCCACTGAAGTGCATTATATGGAGAAAAATCCTGGAATGTTTTCACCAAAAACCTTAAAAGGTTTTTTAAAAGTGAACTACTCCTTAAATAAATGATATCCAAAGTAATTGACAGAATACGCCTTATTCACGGCAGCACCATCTTTGATTTTTAATGAGAATGAAAGCGAGGCTGTGAGGGATAGTCATGCATCTCTTCAGTGGGCTGTACTGTTATTTAATGTGTTTTCAGATTGTTCTGCTTATGAAACATTGGAAAAATTTCTTTCCAAGAAATTGCAGTTGACAAAAAACTCCCAACAATGTAAGCTGTGGAAAATTGTAAGTAATCTAGGAGCTTTATTCAGCTTTTTACAGCGGATGCCATTGGAAATATGGTTAGTCTATCCCTCACAGCCTCACTTTCATACCTGTCATGGCGCTGCTCTGAATAAGGTCTATGAATGTCATTAAAAGTACACGGATGTAATCTTTTTTGTACATCAGATATACAAGTACAAGATTTGTTTTTAAAAGTGATATATTAAACACCTTTATCGACTTTGCTTTTTAATTTTTTTTATTATACTGTAATTACTTTAAACTGTATAATGTTGAAGGTTAGGTGAGGCGAGCAATATATTGTCTGTTTGAGGGTATGCTCATATTTTTATTAAATTCCTGCTGTAACTATTTAGTACATTTATAGCGTATTTTTATTGACTTTTGTATTTTAAGATGCCTGTTAAAATCTGTCTAGGGACAACAGATGGAAACTAGCACTTGTAGCTAACTCTGGCTTGTTGTTCAATGAGCATCAAATAAAATATTATTATTATATTATAATTAAATATTTGCTAATCTGAGTTATCTACAGTATGTTATCTATTTTCATACAGGATGGATAATGTAAGTAGCTGGCTGATCTCAAAAGGTCAGTAAACCAATACATTTAATTGAAAAAAAAAAAAGATTTTGAATGAGCTCTGTCAACTTCAAGCTCAAAAATGGCAGCAAGAAAAGTATCATACTCCATTCAACTTCTGCACTGTATTTCAAGTCTTCTGAAACCATAAGATAGATTTGTTTGAGGCAGAACATTTAGTGAATTCCTTGAACCAAACAAACGACATCCACAATCATGCAGTAAGTCAATAGTAAACCCACAGCCCCATCTGTTGGATGAATATGGTACTGTTATAATTGATAACCTAAGACCAGTGGTTGAGAGCCCGTGGCCTTTGACCAAAATCATGGGGCTCGTCAAATCTAAATTACCCGACAGCAACTTTTATATCCGAGTGAAGAGCGAAGCGTTTGACACGCCGCAGACTTCCCATTAGCCTGGATGCCAGCCGAACTGAGCCCCGCCCACAACATTTGAGGATGGGAAGTTCAATCTGGACTTTGATCTGTTTTGAAGCAAGCCTTCAAGAAACCAAAGCTGTTCGGACCAATCACATTGTCAGGGCGGGCTTTATATGATGATGGACAGATCAACAGTAATGTAAAATCGTCCACGCCACCAAAGAGCGCTTGGCTTGAATTTGTTTACAACAAAGGGTGCTTCTCATTAATTATTTTTCCATCATTATTCCTTTCCGCGCGTCTTAGCTCCACCCCCTGTAGGATGTGAGGGAAGGCTGCAAGGAAAGTAAAGGAGGACGGAGGAATCGAATGAAAGCTTTTTTTATACATTGGAATACTTGATCACTCGAGCGTCACTTAGTTCACAGCGTCATCAGCAGTGCCCAAAGGATCTGCCCTTATGTTGTTGAAGTTTGGTTATTTAAGAAATTCATATAAAAATAATAATAAAGCAATATTGCCTGTTGAAATATGTGAGATGTGTGGTTTATATAAACTGCAGAGGTAAAGAACAAACTAAAATGATTGTGACCGATGTGAAAGGGGAGGAGAATTTATACGTGCGTCACATTTAGTCGATAAAACACTTCCTCAAAGGATACACCCGTGTATCCTGGCTCATGACTCCTCTGGAAGCCTCCTCACTCCTCAATCCGCGCCTGCCTAAGCTTGATTGGTTTCCGGGTCATAGGATGGAGGACGGAGGAGAGAGAAGACGATAGTGATATTGAGAAGCACCCAAAAGATGGCTGCCTGTCTAGCGTGCTCATTGGCTGCCCTGTGGCAACTGCACCAGCCTATAACTGAGCCCGGCGTGACGTCACTTCAATGAAGGGCGCTCGTGCCCTCATCGCGTCTTAGCCCGCCAGAATGGGTGTGGGAGCTGTCTCCCAGATCTCTTCAGCTAAGCTCTCCGCATCGCTGGACTCCGAGAGAAGCCGCCGCCGCCGTCTGAGGAAGCGAAAAGACAACTTAGGACAGTGCCTGAAGAAGTCAGTTGTCTTTGCCGCCTTCAGCAATCCGTGCGAGCTACGCTAGTATTCGGCAACATATCCTTTTTCTCTGTGCTCTTTTTTTGTGCGTGTTCACCGCTGCGACACCACTCTTCTAAAAGAGCAACAAGACGTCTCTTTCAAGATGCCTCACACTTTCTGAGGCTCGTGCAGAGAGCCCCGCACAGCGTCGGAGACCGCCATGTGATCTACACTCTCTGCCTGGACCGGGAACACGCAGCGCTCGCTCGAAAAGACAAATCGCAACTTCCGCTTCATGCTGACTTTAAAAACACAAGGCTGCTGGATTTAACAAGCACACAAACACCTACCTGCCCTGCTCGGCGAGCAGCGATCCTTCATCCTTTAGTCTCTTGCTCTTAGCAGCACAATCCTCCAGCAGCACCTCTCGCCGCCGTTTGATAACGTGCAACCAATCAACTCCCTCCTTCTCCACATCATCCACCTTCTCTGAGTCCAGCTGAAACTGCTCCACCGTCGTCTTGGAAACTCTCTCCCCCACCTTACGCTTCCAGCCAAAGGAGGCCATCCTGACAAAACAAACAATAACGTGTTTATTAAATCATTTCTTTTAGTTAAAAAGTAACTGCTGTGAAACTGACAACTGTGAATACAACAATAAAAATCTAACGATTAAAAGAGCAGCCACTCAGTTTCAAGATTTTTTTTAAACAATAAAAGTAAGCACTGCCAATTGTAACTCTTCTGTTATTTTCAGCTTATCATGCACATTCCTACACAAGGCACATTTACACATTTTATCTTACATGTCATTAACAAAAAGTGTAATTTAGGAATACGTTAAGTGAAAGACATAAAGAAAGACATTTGAAAATTATTCTGAGGCCAAACCTTGAGGGTATTGGTACAGCCTACAATATAATTTGGGTACCTGACTCACACCTTAGACCTATTTATGTTGTAAGATTGCATGCTTTGATTTCAAAGACTAATAATACAACACTGCTTTTTCAATGCAAAGGCTCTGCCAAAAACAAAATCATCTTTAAAAATTAAATATCAACAACGCTATATTGTATAACGTTAACTATATTTGATTTGAAATCAAAGAACAGAAATAGACTGAGTACTATGAGTTTCTTTGAAATGTTGTTAAGGCTAAAATTATTTATATATTCAAAAGGTTTTAGCAACAATTATTTTGAAGAAAAGTTACATTTAAAAAAAATCAATCAACACACTAAGGCTGTAGAACGTATTAAAATAAATGCCTCTTAAATGATTGTCTTTACATTAATAATGGCTTAATTCGTCTCATATTGAACCTGTAAGTTAACTGAAATCAGGTCAAGTGCACTTGTAATGCAAATGCAGCCAACACCTTCTGCAGCTGAAGTAACCCTGGAAGACTCTTTTCCAGCTGCACGGGTCACACTCATGTTACTGTCAACTTACTGTCATCACAAAAAACACAAAGCGCCAGCCACTAAAGCTCTTTACGCTGTCAGTTTTCTGAAGAACGAATATGTTTGCGCGTGCGGCTGAACACATAACGTTACGTTAAAATATAAGGTCCAAAAGCCAAACCTGATTCTTAAGTAGTAATTAATTCACAAATGCATCACTTGGCAGATTGTGGATCTGTCGGAACAGCGCGTTATGGCTGGCGTTACTTACTAATGTTTTGACTTGTCCACTCCACTCCGCCCTCTAACCCGGAAGTACTGTACAACTCTCTTAAAGGTAAAGATACATTTTAATAACCAATCAACCCTCTGTCAAGCGAGGCTGGTTCTGTTAGCCATGTTTTTTTATTTTTTTTATATATAAATGTGGTAGCAAAAACATGGGAATTTTATTTTGTAGATAAACAAATGAACTTACATTGATCAATTGAATATGTATTCATCAAGAGCCAATATGAACCTCCTGTTTTCCCCACATTATTTATAGCAAAAACATGATTTTAATTATATTTTCATTATTATTTTTATTATTAATATTTGCATCATTTGCATTTTTGTACATTAGGCTACCATCATGTTAGCCTGCATAACACACTAAAGACTTCTAATTCAATGTTAGGCTGCATAGTTTAAAGGTGCCAAATGGGATTTAAAATCAAATCATACAACATGTTCCATACCAGATGGGGGCAGTATACCTCCAGAAATACCTCCACGGCCACGCGCTCTCTCATGTCTTCAAACAATATGGGCGAGTGCTGTGTTGCTCTGTCTCCCTCGTGCATATTCATCAAATCAATTGACGCGATAGTAAAAGGTTGGAAGACCGCAGTTTCACGTGGAGCATTTGGAGATTTTCAGAGATTAGAGACTTAATGAACAACATCTCAATACTAAATTATAAGGGCCGTCTCATAGACAAGCCGGTGCATTTCGACGATATGGGAAAATTAAAGCCCAGGCTATTATTTCTAGTTTTATGATGTTCGATTTGTTCATATTACATTTTTATCATTAGTTTGAATTACTTTGACAGACAGCAATTCCCTGAAGCTAGCGTCTTTCAGAGCTGCCAACTCTCACAACACTTTTCACACACTTTCACGCCACACATTTTTGTCATGCACAGAAAAGGACACGGAGACCGATGTCAGCTCTCAGATTCTGTTCATTTTATTACGCAATTCAAACAATAAATACAGTATTGGCGCTTTACACGACAGATCCCTAGCGCACGTGAACCGATCATCTCTACTAGCTAATGGTAAAAGAACACGAACACTGTTGAAAGATACAGTATGCTACAACTTACCAAAATGTATTCCTCATGCATAATATCGACCAATCATTTTTTTTTAACTCTTCCCTGAACTGAAATGTAGTAGTGGGCTGTATTTTCCACACGACTGACGTCAGGTTCAAGTACACACAAGCTGGCGCGAGCGCGACTTACTCGTGTACTGCAGTTTGGCTGGTGCTAACGTTGCCCGCCCGCATACCGCCTCCCATGGTCGAAACTGGTATTACGACACCTGCCGGGCCGGGGCTAGTAATTTAGCATGCTAATTCAGGTTAATATCTCGGCAGCACTATTACTTGTCAGTTTTTTAATGACATCATCAACCTTATTTCTTCTCAATCTTTTGATGCGTGTTGCTCATTTTTGGGATATTTTAACCTCAATTTTTACAGATGGCACCTTTAAATCAACCGGAACCGGGAACACGTCCCGTAAATCCTGATGTATTTGGTACATCATAAGAATGGCGTCTAAGTTAATATTAGTCTCTCTGTTTATCTCGAGGTTTACCCATAGACAGTAAAAGAAAGGGGTTTACCGCAGTTCTCTAGATCCAGGCTGCATCCAGATCTGATGAAGGACCAGCAGCTGGTCACGACAACAACGCAGTCCTGAAGTGTCAACTAGTCTCTCCTCTATGGTCAACTAGTCTCTCCTCTATGGTCTAACTAGTCTCTCCTCTATGCGCCTGGACCATTCCCCAACGCATCCTTAAGTGCCAGCCTCATCAGCCCTGTGAAGGCCTCATCGAACATGACAGCCATCGGCACTGATCCTCAACAACTCGTCTCCATACCGGTGTGATTCCTTTGACTTCCAACCAGATGGAAATGGATAAATAGTCTAAATGTTCCGATCCAATCTGACTTGTAATGCTGCCCGAATCATAAACTGTTCCTTTGTTGGCCAGAGGAGAACTAGCCCTCAGACTGAGTCTGGTTTCTCCCAAGGTTTTTTTTTTTTTTCTCCATTCTGTCACCTGATGGAGTTTTGGTTTCTTGCCACTGTTGCCTTGGCTTTTGGCTTGCTTGGGGACATTTAATATTCAACAATATTGATCTGCCTTACTTAAGGTGGACGTTGATGCAATTTTCTTCTAAAAATAAACTTTGTTGAATTATTTTCATGCTATCACTGTGAAGCTGCTTTGATACAATCTGTATTGTAAAAAATAAATAAATAAATAAATGGACTGCATTTATATAGCGCTTTCACAGACCCAATGGCCACCAAAGTACTTTACATTTTTGCCTCACATTCACCCATTCATACACTGACGGTGGTCGGCGGTGTCTATAAAAAGCACTATATAAATGAAGGTGATTGACTTTAGCCCTTTGTACAAACTGATAGATGTGGAGATCAATGCAGCAAAAAATAGAGAATGAACCTTACAGAGAAGGAACCCATTAAGGAACCTGATAATTTTTTTTATGTTTGTTTGTTATAATCTTGTGTAAGAATCCCACTGCCCGCACAGCTATGCGGCCAATTAACCTTCAAAGCACACTAACCTTTGAGTTGCACTCACATTGATCACAGACATCATGTGCACTTTAACTATTTCTGCTGACAGTTCTGAATTGCTGATCAATCATTGGTCACAACCGCTATGCCATATGTTGATCAGGTAAACAGATAAATAAATGAATGTTCCACAATAATGTCTGTAGAGTAGAATATATTCAGTGATTTCATCATCCATCCTTTTTAATACTTCATTGTAAGCACAGATCTTAAAACTAAGATCTATTGTAGATCAAATTTGCTGCAAATAGATGTGAAGAGCAAAAAGTTAAACAGTCAACACAAATCAGTGAAACTGATACAATCAGCTGTATTGATACTGGCTGACTATTCCCCTGCACTCAGGGTAAAATCTGTGATAAACTCTATGGACTCTATGGACTTCACCTCCATTAACTACATGTGCAAAAAAAAAAAAAACACTCCTCCCTTCCAACCCTTCCTGCAATTGGCTAAACTACCATCACTCCCCCTTTAAACCCAGTCAAATATCTAGACTAAGTTCTAATACACCCTTTCTGACAGGAATCTGCAGTAACTCAGAGGAGGTTTTACTTTCCAGCAGTCAGTCATCATGTCAGACAGAGGTGCATTTGATACCAATGTGGTGACCCTCACTAGGTTTGTCTTGGAAGAAGGCAGAAAAGCCAAAGGAACAGGGGAGCTTACGACCCTTCTCAACTCCATGTGCACAGCCATCAAAGCCATTTCCACAGCTGTCAGAAAAGCTGGGATTGCCAATCTGTGAGTAGCCTATTGTTGCATCTTCACCATACAAACATTTAGACACTTTATGACTGCATTTTTAGACCATTAATTGTTGCATCAGTACAAAAAAAGTGCGGTATTCAATGTACTCTAGCACCACCTAGAGGTGTCCCATTATTAGAACCTTCTCAATAGTTGAAACCTTTATTTTCATCTGTGCACAATTTAATATATATATATATATATATATATATATATATATATATATATATATAGATATATATATAGATATATAGATATATAGATATATATATATTCACTGTTGTAGTGGGAGATCAGTTCATCTACTTTGCAAACACACTGCAGACTGAGGCAATGATTAGACCTTGTCTCTTGTTGAAATAGGGGCAAAGGTCGACTCATTCCCGTTATCAGCACTGTTAGAGAAAAAGTATATGGCCACACAATTCTACATGCAACAATCAATCACTGTTATAAATATCTAACTCTCTTTCTCAGCTATGGAATTGCTGGGAGCACAAATGTTACAGGTGACCAGGTGAAAAAGTTGGATGTCCTGTCCAATGATCTTGTTATAAACATGATTAAATCCTCCTTCACATCCTGTGTTTTGGTGTCTGAAGAAGATGAGAAGGCCCTTATTGTTGAACCAGAGAAAAGGGTGTGTCATTGTTGTTTTTCTGTTTTTGGACCAACCTTAAATTAAAAGTCAAAATAAATGTAAAATTTAAATGTAATTAATAGCATGCAGGTGTTTTGTTTTAATAGAATTTTAGTCTGAATTTTTGCCAAAGTAATATGTGAATTATATTTGTTTGTTATGGTCTGTATTGTGATCAGTGAAATCATTTTGTTTGTTGCTTCATTAAATCCATCAGTATTAACTAGCTACTTTAATTCATTTGTGTTCGCCCAGGGCAAATATGTGGTTTGCTTTGACCCCCTGGATGGCTCTTCAAACATTGACTGCTTAGCTTCTATTGGAACCATTTTTGCAATCTACAGAAAGGTACAGTCCAGACTTTCAGACCCACTTCAGTACAAACAGATATCTCCACAGTCATGTAAATGAATGCTTTTGTTTGTTTGTTTGTTTGTTTGTTTGTTTGTTTGTACATGATCTCCAGGAAACTAATGATGAGCCCTCAGAGAAGGATGCCTTGAGGAGTGGCAGAAACATTGTGGCAGCAGGGTATGCTCTCTATGGCAGTGCTACCATGATGGTTCTCTCCACAGGCCAGGGAGTCAACTGCTTTATGCTGGATCCTGTATGTCAGCAGGCATTGTTACATACCTTATATTCTGTATAAGTATATACACTCACCTAAAGGATTATTAGGAACAATTATGCAGCAAAGCATTTGTGAAGCCAAAACACGCACAACCTTGAGGCGGAACAGCAGAAGACCCACCGGGTACCATTCATCTCCACTACGAATAGGAAAAAGAGGCTCCAATTTGTAAGAGCTCACCAAAATTGGACAGTTGAAGACTGGAAAAATGTTGCCTCGTCTGATGAGTCTCGATTTCTCTTGAGACATTCAGATGGTAGAGTTAGAATTTGGCGTAAACAGAATGAGAACATGGATCCATCATGCTTTGTTACCACTGTGCAGGCTGGTGGTGAAATGGTGTGGGGATGTTTTTTTTGGCACACTTTAGGCCTCTTAGTGCCAATTGGGCATCGTTTAAATGCCACGGTCTACCTGAGCATTGTTTCTGAACATGTCCATCCCTTTATGGCCATCATGTACCCATCCTCAGATGGCTACTTTCCTTCCAGCCAGATAATGCACCATGTCACAAAGCTTGAATCATTTTAAATTGGTTTCTTGAACATGACAATGAGTTGACTGTACTAAAATGGCCCCCACAGTCACCAGATCTCAACCCAATAGAGCGTCTTTGGGATGTGGTGGAATGGGAGCTTCGTGCCCTGGATGTGCATCTCACAAATCTCCATCAACTACAAGATGCTATCCTATCAATATGGGCCAACATTTCTAAAGAATGCTTCCAGCACCTTGCTGAATCAATGCCACGTAGAATTAAGGCAGTTCTGAAGGTGAAAGAGGGTCAAACACAGTATTAGTATGGTGTTCTTAATAATCCTTTAGGAGAGTATACTTTCAATGCATTACCTCTTAAAAGTTTAATCTTCTGCATCCTTTCCTCGTCCATCATTAGGCCATCGGTGAGTTCATACTTGTGGACCAGAATGTCCGGATTAAGAAGAAGGGAAAGATATACAGTCTAAATGAAGGCTATGCACAGCATTTTTACCCAGATGTCACAGAATATCTACAAAAGAAGAAATTCCCAGAGGTAAGAGCCCCCAGATTCTGAGCATGTCTCACTGAAGGGTCTGAGCTATAAAAAACAGAATTATATCGTATCTGTTAAAGGAACACTCCACCGTTTTTTGAAATAGGGCTTATTCACATTCTTTCGTACATTTAGATATGTGAGCAAATGCATTTTTGTCTCAGTGCATGCGTTGTTTTAGTTTGACAGGGTCGGCACTAGCTTAGCTTAGCACAATGAATGGAATGCTTTGTTGCCAGCTAGCATGTCCTGAGTAAAAGTGATTAAAAAAAACAAACAAAAAAAACAAACACGTAATTACTTGTGGCCTGCGTATTCACAACGAGTACAAATAGCGATGCTGATTGACAGCCGATTTCCTTGGCAGATATTGACTTGGGACTACTATATATATATATTATTTACTTATATTTGATCAAAAGTTATAGTAAGAAAAGCAATTTTGTGAAATGTTATTTCAATTTAAATTAAATGTTTTTCAATATATTTTAAAATGAAATGAATGCAATGATGGCAAAGCCTTTTTTTAGAAGCAATTATTCCAGGATTCAGTGGCACATCATTCTTCAGCAATCATTCAAATACTGATTAGATGCTTAAGATTCAATATTCAAAACAGTTGTGCAGCTTAGTGTACATAATACTTTTTCCCAGGACTCTCTGTTTAATAGAAAGTCCAAAACAGTATTTATTCAAAATTAAAATATTTTGTGACATTATAAATGTCTTTATACTGTCACTTGGTTCATTTATAGGATCTTTGCTGAATAAAATTGTTAATTTCCTCATAAAAAAGTAAGTCCATTAAAGTTAAATGCAAACATTTTTACTTTCACTCAAGTAAGTTGTTGTAAAATTTAAATGCAAATTTCTCAGTACCCTTTTCTCTTTTGAATGTGCAGTATATTTAGAACATAGAAAGTTTGTCCATTTCAGCACAGTGAATATTTTTAGCCAACATAAGCCTCTTGCACTGACTGTTTTCTTGCTCTGACCTGCAGGATGGCAGTTCACCCTATGGAGGGCGCTATGTGGGCTCCATGGTAGCTGATGTGCACAGGACTCTGGTCTATGGAGGAATTTTCCTGTACCCTGCTAATGTCAAGAGCCCCAAGGGCAAGGTGAGAAAAAAAAAAAAAAACATTACACAGTGAATGCTTTGAAATGCCAACTACATCACAAGGTATTTGTGTTATAAAAAGATCAATGTCATATTAAAATGTATTTTGAGGCAACGGTCTCACTGATTTCATGTTTCTTTCTTGGCTCCAGCTGAGGCTGTTGTATGAGTGCAACCCCATGGCATTCATCATGGAGCAGGCCGGAGGTATGGCAACAACAGGAGCCATGAATGTTCTAGACATCAAACCTGACTCAATCCACCAGAGGGTTCCTGTAGTGTTGGGCTCCCCTGATGATGTGCAGGAGTATATCTCCATATACAAGAAACACGCCAAATGAGATGCACGTTTTTTTTTTAAATTGACTAAAACCATCACTGAACCTCAAAAAAAAAAAATTGTGACACAGAAGGACAAAACATGAAACATGTTGTGTATATATGGGAACAAGTTTCCATTTTAAATTTCATTTTCACAATTGTTTGTTCTGTCTTTTTTTTTTTTTTACTCTTATGGCCCCTAGTTATGTGATTTATAATAATAAAAGAGATTATAAGTATATATAATCTGAATGTAAAGTGACTGCCATCAAGCCCTAAAACCTCTCACCTTGAAAATAAAATCAGAACTTTGTTTGAACTGTGTATGCATTAAACGTCATTTAATGATCAGAAATCATTGCAAAAAAGCTATAAGCTTTCATTTATTTGTAGTCAAACACAAATCTCATGTCATAGTGTCAATCATTGGGGTCCAAGCACTATGGCCCATGAAGCTATCAGTTGAAAATGTATGATGGGGTTTCAGAAGTCTATCTTGAATCATTTAAATGTAGGGTTTGATAAAACATTAGTCCCAGGTGCCAAAAGGGACAATTACTTTAAAAGAAATCACTCATTAAAAGAAAATTGAAAGTAACCTGCCGTAAGTCATGTTAAAGCTATGCGGTGGTGTGTGGACATCATTTCAACATTTGAATTTGATGAATTAGTCTATGTCATGCCACAGGTTTGTGTGAACTGTTGTGCTTAAAAAATGTGAAAATGTTGCCTATTTAAAGTAAATAGCCTAAATCATTTATATTCAATATTTTTGTAGAAATTACAAAAAATAAGTCTATACGAAACACTACATAGAATTCTCGAAAAAATGTAATATGACTGCATGACAAAAAATAAAAACAAACAAACTAACTAATAAATAAATGGAACAATTCTTGGGCCGCTAGTGGCCAACGTCGGTCGTGAGAGCCACAATCATGCAGGGTTTTGCTCCCATACATGTCAACACTCCCTTTTTTCCAGGGTTTGTTTTTTAGCCCTATCTCCCGGACCCCTCCCGGATAGTTATTTCTCCCGGGAAACACCCGAAATTTGCATGGCCCAAACTCCTTTATGAATAATCGGACCAATATATTTGTCTAGACTTTGATTGGTTTATTCAGGTGTGTTTGATTAGGGATGGGGGGCAAAACCATAGACAGTAAAAGAAAGGGCAAAACTCTCTAGGACCCTGCTATATGGTAGGCTATATTTTAAAAAAATAGACATGACAAAAGCACATAACAAAATTATTATAATTCAAACCTATTCATAATACAAACTAATAGTCAAATTACAAATAAATCAAAGAAAATAATCCCGTTTATTCATCAGTTCGTCTTTATCACTTTACAATCCTGCTCTGATAGGAAGGTATTTGTCGCCATCATATGGTGTGACACTCGAACAACAGCGGAAAAGTAGGTCAAACTGTGGTGACGTCAGACGCAAAAAAGCGTCACTGTATTCCTCATCGATCGCAGGTGTTTCTCTACTGGTCTCCGTGGAGCAGTTACTGTACGTATTTAGGTAAAATCACCTTTAGTTCCCATTCATCCACAAAGTATTTTTTTCTGTGTTGTAATCGCGTTGACTGGATGTCTCAAGTATTTTCTTTAGAGACACATCTTTTAAAGCTAACTTAGCTAGTAATGTTTACTATTGGTTAAATGGCAGCTTGTCGCCAAGAGAATATTGTGATTTTGACACAACAGTTAGCTACTTATTTGTAGAACTGTAACAATTAGTTTATGTAACACCAAGAGAAAGCCCATAGCCAGTGGGAAATTCTGGATAATTAAGTCATGTAACTTATTTACCGAACACTAATTCAGACTTCCTGTATGTTATTCTGACTCTAAAAGCGTTTAACACGCGCTTTGAACTCTCGTGTTTAGTGTTTATTAAACTGAGGGTTTCGTTTGTAGTATTTTCAAACAATATAACCGTAAATAAAACAGACATTTGCATTCAGGTATTTGTGCTTGGTTTCCTCAATCCTCTTATCAGCAAAGTCACAGCAATGTCAGTGTTCCACATGCTCCCTCAATCTGTCATGAACTCGGTAGTTTTCACGCAAGTAATGTTGTTTGCTGTTACACAAAACAATCGTTTTAATCGTTGATGCACTGCAAACCAGTTTAGGCATTTTTAACCTCCTGGCTACAACAAAACATCACATGAATACAATATATTTTAACAATTATTATTATCAAGTTGTTCTGGGATCTGTTTTTTTCTTTTCTTTGTTTTCTAAGATACAATACTACACATTTCCTGTTTGAGGCTATTAATGGTAAATTATGCATACAATGCACATTAGTTGCTTTATAGTTTACTGTTGAAACCGTGGAGATGTACTTTATTAGGTTAACTATTAACATACTGTATATCTTTTTTGTTCAGAATGACATTGGGAGCGATTGCCTCTGTGATCCTCGCCATAGGAGGAGCCGCAATGTTTTCTGCTCTTCATAAGATTGAGGAAGGACATGTGGGTGTTTACTACAGGTCAGTTGCTCAAGATTTTCCAGTAATCTGCTCCCAGAACTAAGCAGATGCTGCACAACATGTCAGTGAGTCTCTATAATATGGCTTGAATAACTGTATGTGCTTCTCTCCTCTCAGAGGTGGAGCTCTGCTGACCACCACCAGTGGCCCTGGATTTCATCTAATGCTGCCGTTCATTACTTCGTTCAAATCTGTACAGGTAAAAGGAAGACTTTTTATGTAAAGTTAAACTCTGTTTTCTTTTTCTTATTGCATCCTCTCTCTTTTCGTAAAGACAACCCTACAAACAGATGAAGTAAAGAATGTTCCTTGCGGCACAAGGTGAGGTTAAGTTCATTCATCAGAATCATGTGCATGCAAAGCAAGAGCAAGAAAGCCAGCATTAGTGTAGGCTTTTGGTTTTCTCTATTGCTACATACTAATTGAATTGGAACGTATTTTCTCAAATATGTATTTTGGATCATTTTTAACCCAAAAAAGCTACAGACTGCAGCTTTAAAGGTGCTAAAGTGATTTCTGATAAATGCTGTTGAAAATGAAATCAACATATTTGCTAGATATCTGTTCTCGTGCCCTGGATGTGCATCAACTGTGAATCAAAATAAATCTCCATCAACTGCAAGATGCTATCTTATCAATATGGGCCAATATTTCTAAAGAATGCTTTCAGCTCCTTGTTGAATCAATGCAACGTAGAATTAAGGCCGTTCTGCAGTTAAGGCATCCGGAAGGTCCGGTCAATTTGTTTTGGTGAGCGTTTGGAAATCGATTAAACCAGGCAATAGCCATTTTAACTCCCCATCCCCCCTTTTTCATCTTTTCTTTAATGCTTTTATCTTCGATCTATCCCCATCTATATCCCTTCTTCTTTGTTTACGCCTTTTTATTATTTAATTATTTTACAGTAAATAATAAATGATAGCAATAACATCATACATTCGCTACTTTACAGTACTACACATTCTCGATGGGGAGATATACAATGCGTCTATGTATGTAATGTGTGTGTGTGTGTGTGTGTGTGTGTCCATATTGTTTTCTGTTTTATGTTGGTTATTTGTTTGCTCATTTGATTCCACTCTTATTATGCATTCTTTTGTCTGATACTTACTTTTTCAACAACTATATTTGTCAATATTTGTTGTTTTTTTTTGCTTTTTGCTTTCTAATCTGTGTTGCATTGTTTGCTTAAAACACTTAAGAAACATTTACTCTAATCATTCTTATGCTGAATCTAATCTTAAATCTTATCATTCTTGTGCTGAAAATATTATTATTATTTTTTTTTGATGAATAGGAAGTGCAAAAGAATAACATTTACTTGAACTAGAAAACTTGTAACATTATAGACCATTTTGCAAGATGTAAACAACACTGGTCCAGAAGCACTTCCTGTTTCAGTTTTTTAACACTACATAAAAGCTGGGATAAAATACAACCAACAGAACTTGTAAAACTGAAACAAAAAGTTAAACAACATCTTTAAGATTTTTTCTTTACATGTGAAATAAAGAAAATAGTTACAAACTGAAACAGGAAGTGTTTCTGGACCAGTGTTGTTTACATCTTGCAAAATGGTCTATAAATGTCATTGGCGCTAAATTACAGCTGGCATAGCACAAGTTCACAAAAGTGATTGTATCGCAGATCATCTCAGACACATGCTGTTTTGAGAGACCCTGCGTGAGATTTATTTTAATTATTGCCAGATATGAATGAGTGTGATTTTTCACACTCATTCATATATGGCAACATGTTGTTTTGCTTTGCAGTGGAGGTGTAATTATCTACTTTGATCAGATTGAGGTGGTGAACTACCTTGTTCCCTCAGCAGGTAATTTTTTTTAATTTATTTTTTTTTGTCATTTATAATGTAGAACTGCATAAAAGGCTGTCGTTGGGGATGGAGAGCTGGAAATATTTTCCTGGCTTTGTAACATGGGATTGCCTACTAAAGAGCCTTTTGACATAGTCTGCTTGCTCATAAATATTGAATCTCGCTCAGTCAGATTATAACTGTCATTTATTTGATTTGCCCTAATTATCTCTTTCTTAACGTCATTGTCTGTTCTGCTGCAGTTTATGGCATTGTGAGAAACTTCACTGCTGACTATGACAAAGCCCTGATTTTCAACAAGGTTCACCATGAGCTGAATCAGTTCTGTAGTGTGCACTCACTTCAGGAGGTCTACATAGGTCTATTTGGTAAGTGTTGTCTTGCCATTCCGTGTGAAATGATTTTATATAATTAAACGATAGTTTTCTGCTTTAAGACCCATATTTCAAAGCAAGGGTCTCTTTCTTGCAGCTGACAGTAACTGCCTCACAAAAGACTCTCATTGAAAGTGCAATTTGTCAATGATGGGTGAATTTAAATAATTGTGTGCATATTTTTCTCTACTAAAATGTCAAGACACCCTGAATGCACAATATAATTCGCAAGGAAGGTGTAGGAAATAGAAAATACAGAAAAAAGGTCCAGTTCTTTATGTTTTTTTTAAGCTTTGTTTTTTGTTTACAGTGTGCAATATAACATGTGTTCATGTTTTGCGTGTAAAAAAACACACAATTTACAATTTACTTCACACAATGTACTTATCTGTATACCGCTGTTTTCACTGTCCAAAAAATGGGCCAATGACTTCCTTGCTCTATGAAGTCCCTCCTTCAGAAATAGGAAAGGGTTTAAAAGGAGACTTCTGTTAAATAAAATATCTCGCTAGGCATTGAACTTTGAGATAATTTTACAGGTATTTATGATATAACAGCAACATTACACACTAACTAAAGTTTGAAAAAAGGAATCGCAAAGAATGGGACCTTTAACAGTAATTAATTTAGGATTTTCTTTTGCTCTAGAAATGCATGTTAAAAATGTTGCAGTGTGAGAAATTCATAATGGCTTTAGATTTCAAAAATAAATGCACTTCACAATGGTGCACATGAGATTAGAATTCACCCAAATAGTATTGTTGTACATACACTTTTTTTTATTTTTGGATGAACAATGCCTTTTTATTTGCAGTTGTGAAAATTGTTCTATTGTAATCATAATACATAATATAATCATATGTAATCATAATATTAAAAAAAAAAAAATCAGATACTATTGATTTTGCCATGAATATATAGCCATTGCTGCTGATATGGCAATAAATCATACAGTAAGTAACTATTTGCAGTTGTGTTGTGATGAGAAAATTAGTTAAATGGTTTGCTCGTGCATAAATGACAATTGTCATTAATGACTCCCCTTCATGTCGTTCCAAGCCCGTAAGACCTCCGTTCATCTTTGGATCACAGTTTAAGATATTTTAGATTTAGTCCGAGAGCTTTCTGTCCCTCCATTGAAAATATAAGTACGATACTGTCCTTGTTCAGAAAGGAAATAAAGACATCATCAAAGTAGTCCATGTGACATCAGTGGGTTAGTTACAATGTTTTAAAGCATCGAAAATACACTTTGGTACAAAAATAACAAAAACTACGACTTTATTCAGCATTGAATTCTCTTCCGGTTCTGTTGTCAAGCTGCGTTCACGAGTCCGCAGTGAGGCAGATGAAGCAAGCCGCTGCTGACGTGTATCTGGTGTGTCCGTGTATTCGGGTTCAAATACTGTAAATATGGCTGGGCAAAAAAATGCAAGTCTTCCTCCGTGTCGAAATCCTTTGACATGTTTGCGAAGATTGTTTTGTTTACAGTGTGCGTCTCCCTCAGAGTGTAAACGGGCGCACCAGATAACACGTCAGCAGCGTCACTGAACGCGGATTAACAACAGAACCGGAAGAGAATACGATGCTGTTTTTGTTATTTTTGGACCAAAATGTATTTTTGATGCCTCAAAACACATTGTCATATGTGTCTGATGCGACACTGCTTTGATGATGTCTTTAGTTCCTTTCTGGACAAGGACAGTATACCGTGTATACATTTTCAATAAAGGGACAGAAACCTCTCGGACTATATCTAAAATATCTTAAACTCTGTTCCGAAGATGAACAGAAGTCTTAGCTTGGTCTTGGCTTGGAATGACATGAGGGTAAGTCATTAATGACATCATTTTCATTTTTGGAGTTCTGTGTATCATTCATAAAGTGACCTGTTGATTGTTCTCCTGCCTTAGATCAAATAGACGAGAATCTAAAGCTCACGCTACAGGAGGATCTTACCAACATGGCACCTGGACTCATCATTCAGGTGGGATTCATCATTTTTTTTGTCAATTTAGTCTGTTTTCTGCTGCAATTCACAGAGTTCTGTTCTTGTCAACATTTTGTCTTCTGTACATGTTATACATTAGTGCTTAGTTAAAGGATAGTCTGATTGTATTGTCTGAAAGAAGAAGAACAACTTTTTCTCTTACTCTTTCCTCCCCCCCGTAAGCAGGCAGTCCGTGTTACCAAACCAAACATTCCAGAAAGCATTCGCAGGAACTATGAATTAATGTGAGTTTATGAGAACCTTTGCTTGAAATATTTGTTAATGATCTTATTGTGTTACAACCAGGACCCGAAATGAACATGCACTATAACACAGTGAGTGAATGTAGTGGTAATAACTGGCCATGGTTTCTATTATGCCTCTATGACAAAGGAGTTATTATTCTTTCTTTTTTGTTTTTATTAATTATTAATCGTGAATATTAGTGACACACAGTACAGGACCCTGGTTACAGCATAATTGTCATTCTATATCTAAATTGCAACACTGTATTTTGGTCTAAAGTAAAAGTCAGTCTTTATCAATTGAGCTTGATTGAAACAGAATCTCACTTTGTCTTTATTTTGTGTCTTCCCAGGGAGAGTGAGAGAACAAAGTTACTGATTGCGGCTCAGACACAGAAGGTGGTAGAGAAGGAGGCAGAGACGGAGAGGAAAAAGGCTGTCATTGGTGAACAAAGATGTTTTTCTTAGAACTCTACCCGATTGGCATGTTCGGTCATGTGGTTTGGATACCAATGAAGTTGTTGCTTATTTAAAAGTAAAAGAATGTCGCTCTACTTTTTTCCTGTCTGCAGAGGCAGAGAAGGTGGCACAAGTGGCTGAAATCAAATTTGGACAGAAAGTTATGGAAAAAGAAACAGAGAAAAAGATATCAGAAATTGAAGGTAGGTGAATGTGTGTTCATGTTCCCTCAGAGGTTCAAGACTGCAATTTGGGAGAATAAAAACTGTTTGGATTAACCATATGGGCATTTGGGCCGATTTGATCTAAATATAAAATTAACAATGGTCAGGATCTGGACGAAATTACCTTATAGCATTATATACCCATTTCATAAATTAAATATAAAATTAAAGCAAAAGTTCTGGTTGAGGTAAGATTTTTTTTTTTTTTTTTTTTTTTTTTTTTTTAGGAAATTAACCCTCTGGGGTCGGCAAGCTTTCTTTTTTTTTTTTCACGTATCTTTTAAATACTTCATTTTTGGTCATGCAGATTTAAGAAATATAAATAACTGTTGAATGTCTTCTTTTTTATGTGTCCACCTACAATCGGCACAAAACATTGTGCTTTTGTAAAATAAAGAAAACAAACAGGGTGTGCTTTCTGGCTCTCCGTCTCCATGAACTTTTTTTTTTTGGAGCACGTCTCTAAACTTAAACAAAACTCAGTGAATACTATTCACTAATGCCTAGCTATATATCTTTATAATCATTTAAGTTGTCAGTCATTCTCATATCATCTCATTATCTTTTAATTAGATCACGCCCACGTAGAGCTTGCGCTATTCTAACTCAAATGATCTGAGGCAATACATGCAAACATGTCAACGCCCCCACATTACCTTGATAAAACACAAAAAATGTAATCAGATTATAGTAGCCTACTTTACGTCATCTTGCGAGGCGGTAAGGAATAATCTTGAGATACATCAGAAGTGCTGGTTTAAATTCATTTCGAGGAGTGACTGATTAAGATGTAGTACGTTTTTTTTTTGAATTATTAAGTGCTTTGTTGTTATCGCGATATGGAATAGCCTATTTATAGCACAATGAAAGTGCGTATCTATTGCACAAATGTAATTGCTCGAACCATACTACGCCAAAAATAGTTTTTGCTCCCCCTGTCCCCCGTATATCGGGATTACCATAATTATAACTTGTTAACTCTGAATTTTCAGAGGTTTGGGTGAACTGCCTGAAAATATTATGTGAGATTTTTAGCATGAATTTAAATTGCATTGGCTATCCTTCATCACACAATTCTGACTAAATGTCAGTGTGATATCTGTTGTGTTCATTTTGCATTTCTTTTTTTTTTTTTTTTTTTGGATTTTATAGACAGTGCTTTCCTTGCTACGCAGAAAGCAAAAGCAGATGCAGATTTCTACACCGCACAGAGAGCAGCTGAGGCCAATAAGGTAAACGATTAAAACTGTACCCTCATTAACCCTTGTGCTTCATTTAAAAAAAAGTGACACACAGCTCCATAGAGGACAAAAATGTCCACGTCAAAAAAACTGTCATACAAATTTGAAGATTGGGAGCACAGACTTAAGTTTGGTATAATTTTAAAGACCCTTGGCAGATTATTGCTGAAGTAAAAAAAAAAATAAAGTTATATAGTTAATGAAAATTATTTATGAACATTACTTTATATAAAATAGATATTTTATATAAAACAAGTTGAACTCAACTCAAATAATTTATATAAATAAGTTGTGTTCCAAATTTGAGGTTGATATCTCAAAAAATGAGCTTTCAGTAAGATTTTGTTTGAGTGCAGTAACAGAGTTTCCCCATTGGATGCCATGCAGCAAAACTCCACTGGTGCACACAGTGATTGGATTTTTGATTTGCAGTTGAGCATATAACACACATACCAACCACACTTTGATATCCATACCAACACACCCATACAAAAACATAATTAAAAAGGCCAAAAATGTCCCTAAAGAGGCACAAGGGTTAATGTGCTCATTGATTTACGAAACATGTTGTTCTCTTCTAATCTCATCTCTTCCCACAGCTCAAGCTGACCCCCGAATATCTCCAGCTGATGAAATTTAAGGCAATAGCAGCTAATAGTAAGATTTACTTTGGTAGTGAGATCCCTCACATGTTTATGGACTCAGGACCAGGAAGCTCCTCCTCCGCTGCTTCCAAAGCCATAGACGCCCTCTCAGAGGGGATACTGGACTTGGAATGATGTGAGATGGGGTAGAACTCTGGGTTGTAGCATTGAGAATAAATTAACGGGTAATAGCCTAAGACTAATAGCCTGTCTGTAGACTGCATTGGGACAATCTGCAGCTGAAACCACTTCAGTAAAGTAACACGGTGCTTTACCTGTATCTATACCCTGGTGACTTGATCACAAGCCAGTGATGCTTGAACAGAGTATTATACTTTTCAATAGAACAGAATGTGGCAGTTTGAATTTGAATGTGACAATGTACGCACAAGATTTGTGCATGGTTTAAAATATCGTTTATAAACTGAAACAGTCATTATGTTGTTTGTTTATTACACTGAGGGATTGGTTTATGTACTTAATTGACTTCTTTGCATCTTAAAGGCTTGTATACCTCAGGGATTATTTTATTGGCTTTACCTTAAATTACTTTTTTTTCCCCCCCTCAGAATGAATGAGTGTTTTCGATTAGGATGTTCAAAAAAAAAATTGCCGTTTGTTTTATATTTTCTCTTGCTTAGTAAACTAGCTCCATCTATGGGGAAAAAATGGGGACATTTGGCCAAGTACTGAGAGAATCTATTGAGAGAGGTAAGAAATTCTAGTGAGAAGATATTTGTGTAAACCAACAGCAGAGTAAGGTCATGTGATAACTGTAGCATAAAGCATTTCATTTGTTGCTAAATCTAGAAGTACTGCATTATATACAAATTAATATGTATATATGTGTGTGTAAATTGTGTGCAGAGTTTTAGTATTTTGAATGCACTATACAAATTATGAATTTTGAATACACTGACTATATAACGATGTCCTCCTTTAAATCGGCAGGCGTTTTGTGCCTTCTCTAGCTCGTGTGCAGCATTGATAAGCCCAGAGCGGGACTGTGATCGCTTAAACCTTCCAGTTCTTCTGTCACTTTCACATTTCAATGGTTTTGAGTGTTGACACAGAAATGAGTCTTTGTCTCAGTCTGGTCATTGACCTTGAAAAATGTATCATGTCTGTGGGCTGTTTCTCACTCATGGAATGTTTATTCAACTTCTTGGTTAGTTATGTTTTCAATATGTTCCATAAACAATTTCCATTTCTCCATTTCTTCCATTTCTTTTCTAAAATTGTTACATATGAAGATCATGTTCAGTATATCTCATTCTAGTACCAACTAATGGATCAACTCATCTGGATCAATAGCTTGCTTCCATTTGTAGTTAGTATGTTAACATATACATATCTGGAACTGTAAGGAAGTAAAAACTTTGCCACTGATATGTGTATAAATGTTGTTAAATAAACAGCACACCTCATATTTGTACATTTGAAATTATATATTAATCCCATTAGTGTTACAGTCTTTAAAAGCTGTAATTTAGTGAGAACTTAAGTGTGACAGAACAATTGTGTTTAGGCGGAGACTTTTGTTTTAAACATTTTAGCAGATTGTGTAATACTTTGTTAAAAATTTCAGAGACTCATCAGAAATTCCCAAAGACCTTTACTGTTCTTGTCTGTTTTTTTGCTGGAACATTGAGTGTGTTTAGAATCACGGCCTCTTTTTTGTGTCAAGTTCAGTTTCTTTATTTCATGTATGTTAACAATATTTAAAAGTTGTCTATGTATTGGGTGGGTAATTGTTTATACATTAAAGTGTTTTTTTTTTCATTAAAGTCTTTGTGTTCAGATTTTATTGTATTAATGTATTATATATTAAGATGACATCCTCAAAAACATGCTTTGGGACAGGTAGGTCAGTCTTACTTTATTTAATTAACACTTTAATGACCCGATCTGATGAATGAAAGGGAGAACGACAAAAGGTCTGTTGCATAATAGGCCCAAAAATATTAGTAAAGACCTTAGGCAGATAACCTGGTCTTGGGTGAAGAAAGGCTTTCACCCAGCCAGCACTGAAAATCTAGCACCGGGTCCAGTTGATGTTATCTGCACCATGAAGTGAACAACCGCCACTTAAAAGCATACAATTTATTCATGGAGGGAGCTCTGGATCTAAATTTGGTCTCAATGTCCTCAGTAGAGTGGCCAGATTTTATGAACTGAGCCCAAGCCAAGAGGTTCCTCAAATCTGGACGAGGGTGAAATATCGTGTCCCCTGCCTGGGACATCAGGTTCCTCCTGATGGGAATCTCCAGAGGAGAGCCTTCAAGGAGAAGCCCCATTCCAGTGAACCCTCTCCAGAACTCCCTGACACAGAGTGATTGTTTTGGTTTTTGGTTGTCAGCATTGTTTACCTCTGGTTTCCTGTATCTTATTTTTGTAATTTACAATTCATAATGTTTTCGATCAAAATGCCACCCTTGATGCTTCTAATTTGTGTATTATAAAGTTATAGGTGATGAAGTAATGA
This sequence comes from Pimephales promelas, assembly GCF_016745375.1. The sequence continues at coordinate 5,426,822 of NW_024121577.1, read as the reverse complement.
AGATAGAGGTCATCCTGTTAAATTGTCCTGTTAAAAGAGCTAAAGTTTTCTCCCATCTAAAATCTTTCAAACCAGATATATTGTTTTTACTAGAATGAAATGTTTCCCAAAATCAATCCCTTTTGAAAGTTTTTCTTTTGCTATTTTAGCAAATGAAAACACCAGAAATATTTTTAATTGTAGTCAATAATTCTTTGCTTTAGAAATGGACCCAATTATCCATTCAGACCTAGTCCTGCAACTTATAACTTATCACCCATTCTCTCTTATTAGAGAACAATCTGAAATATTTTCAAATTAATCAGTAATTCATTCAGTAATTCATATTTTCAAATTAATTCAGTAATTCTCAATACTCAGTCGTACAGTTTGATTGAATCAAATAAAACATCAACAAACACCACACAAATAAACTTAGGCCACGTTTACACAAAGCCGGATATTTAGACAAACGAATATTTCTCTAATGTACATGTTTTTTTGCATGTGCTGTAGTCTTTCTTGCAACTACAGCGGACTACATCTAGTAATTCTGGTGGTGCCAAAGGCCAACCCGATCTCACGACCAAATCGCACGAATTCGACGAATGATTAAAAAGTGGCTAATTCGTAGCAATTCATACAACCTCACTCGTACGAATTAGTACGATTTTGCTAAATCGTAGCCTACATATTTTACGAATTAGCCAATTCGTATGAATTCGTACGAATGACCTACCCCTTACCCCGCCCCTAAACCTACCCATAACGTGGGTTTAGACAAATCATACGAATTCGTACGAGTGAGTTCGTACGAATTAGACACTTTTTAATAATTCGTCGAATTCGTACGAATTGGTCGTGAGATAGCGTAGCAAAGGCTGATTATTGGCATAAATCTCCCATCCAAAACATGCCACCCCCAGTCTTTTGGGTCCATACATTCACTTCCCCCTTTCCACTCCATCATTTGAAGACCCAAAGACTATGGAATTTGCAGCTGTTGGTGTTTGAGGGAGAGTTTGAGGTTCCACTGGAGATGAGTTCTGAGTTACATTTACATTTTAAATGTATTCGTTTAGCTGACGCTTTTATCCAAAGCGACTTACAATTGCTATATATGTCAGAGGTTGCACAACTCTGGGGCAACTAGTGGTTAAGTGTCTTGCTAAGGGACACATAGGTCTCTCACAGAGAATTCCAAACCGGGTCCCTCCCTCCAAAGGCAAGTGTCTTATCCACTGTGCCATCACCACACCTCCCTACATTACAGAGAACTCACAGCTCACAACATAAACACATTTGCATTGTGGCTTGTTCAATATGTGCAGAAACGATCACTGGTGATCAGCGCGAGATGCATGCCGGTTGGAAATGTGTCCGAGTGCGGTCAGAGCCCGTCTACGGAGAGCCTTGGCACTATATTAGCCCTATTGTATCATCTTGGTTGCAGTTCCATTAAAATTCCACTGGGGGTGATGGAGTGCAGGCTAAATGGGAGACTATGGAGCTAGACAGCTAAATGTATCTCTTTCTCCTGCTTGTCGTTGAATCAACATAGATTTATTGTTGATTCCGCAAATTTAATATAGATTATAGGCCTAAAGTCGAATGAATCAGTACGCATGTCCTTTTGAGCTATGGACTGCAGCTTTAAGTTGAGCTTGAAACCAGGACATAGCACAAATGCAGGTAAGCCATACTTTTTGCTGCTGGTGTTGTGCTAACTTCCTCTACAAACTTACCTTTACTTAAGGAGCACAATTAGGAACCATAGCACCCCTAGCAGTGTGGAAGAAAGACTGCAGAAAAAAAGACTTCGTAACAAGCTTGCCTGTTACACGGTCATTCGTCTAAAATAACAAAGCCTGTAAAACTCTATTCCCCGATACGAGTCATTTTTTGAGCACACATCTCAGCTACACATCTCAGCAGTGTCTATACCCAGCACTTAAATCCCACTGACTTAACCTTCCCCCTCTTTAAACTTCTGTAGCGCAGTCTCAGTGGCAGTGGAAAAAGTCCAGAAGGCAAAACCGGGGCATCTGGGATCTTTCCTTCTCTGTCAGCCCGACAGGTTAAGCCAAAGATGTCGCACCATGGCAACCAGGACAGCATGAGAGTGGCAGATAGCAAGGGCCGCCTGCATGGTGGCACGGAGGGTAAGGATGGTGGCAGTGCTCCAGCACTGCATCTGAAGCTACCACCTGCCTTCAATAGGTACAGTAGCTTGTCAGCTTTGTACCTGCAGCACTGCCATGTTGTGCAGGGCACTGCCAGCCAGGGCCCACTGCCATGTATGATTTTCCCACAAGCTGAGATGTAAATTGCCAGGGCTTCGAGGGCAAAACGGGAGTCTACCATAAAGATGCCACGTCTGATGGGAGGTAACCAACTAGCAATCGCTCCATCTGAGTCATCATACCTGTATTCCTCCAACCCCCTCGATGTTTGCTTAATGAGTGAAAAAAACTCAGGCAGAAAACAGTGAATTTCCTCATTGTGAAGGTCTGGCACTCTAAAAAACGATTCGTTGGCCGAACAACCATTACTTATAAAAGTAATTGGATCAAACATAAAAAATTAAGTATTCATAACTTTTCAACGTTTACTTAACATATATAGTGTGTGTAACACAAAAATATAAGTTACTAGGTGCACTTAAATGTATGTATAAATAATATGAAAAATACATAAGGCATGTCAACTTGCGTCAAAATTAAGTAAATCTAGCATATCATTTTAAGTACTATATGAGCCACGTGATATGCAATTTCCCGTGATGCCTATCCAGACAAAAAATTTAAGCCATTTTATTTCACAGCACATGTGAAGACATTGAGAAGAGGTAAGCTTATTTTTTGTACTTAGGCCTACACATGATCATTTATTGCATTTTTGGTCAAGAAATTTACTTTTAACTGAATTTCAGAATTGCTACAAATTTTGCATCAACAATTAGAAACGTGTTACTTACGAATGTAAACGTTTGTAGTCTACATGTAAATGAATGAAATAAGTGTTTTGCACGCGAGTATTTGAAGAGTATATTGTGTTTTTTCAAAATAAATGACCATGATGTTGGCTTATGCATTAATGGTGTGTTCACACAGAACGTGAATTTAATTATTTGCGATAGCAGATTACATTCATAGTCAATGCGAAGACGCATCATTCGCGCCGGGCGTCGCGAATTGGGTGACTCGTTTGCCGCGAACGTCTTCCTCGTATCGGTAGAAAAATTTGAACTTGAGCGGGCTGCGGAAGATTCAAGCGCCTAACTAGACGCGACGTGTTTGACCGTTCGGTTACCAATTCGGACGGCGCTTTCTCCCCCACGGATAGCCTATTATAGGCCTACTTTATTAGCGAGTTGTTTTTGGATAAAACAAATGTACCTTGCATATTCCCATATTCTCTATCTATCGTGGGGAAGGGGGCTTTGGGCGCGGGTTAGCCTACTTTTGGTAACGTTAACATAAATATTACATTCAAAAACACATTGCCTACAGCTCCGTGTGCACAATTTATCATTAAATAATGGCAATCTTGATTCTAGCACAATATTATTCCTAAATGACAGCGACATTCAGTAAATTAAACCTTCAAAATTATTATCAAAATAAGTAAATACCCTTTAAACAAAAGTTTAGCTTCAAATAAAGATTGTAGATCTTTACTTTTTTGCAGTTACTGAAGAGATTCGTTCAAAACCTCTGGACAAAAGTCATTAATTAACTTCTGTTTTGTTTAAATTAATAGATATTAATAGACAAAATTTTATATTTATAGGCATTTAATAATGGACTAATTTGTTACATTTAATTGTTTTTTATTGATTTTTGAAAAAAATAAATATATAGGCCTGCCCACCAAGCCTTCATTTCTTTGATCCAAGAAAAAACTGTAATATTGTGACTATTATTATTATTATTTTAACAACTATTTTCTATTTTAATATATTTTAAGATGCAATTTAAAAGTTTTGGGTAAAAAATAAATAATAAAGTGAAATGCTTTATTGTGTGTGATTTGCATGTTTAATTTATTTTAAGACATGTAAGCTGAAGATCTAAAATAAGTTAAAATGGTTGGTTCAACTGATTTAATTGTCTTATTTTTATATATAAATGAGCTTAAATGTTAAGTAAACAGAACTAAGATTTGTTTTGATCTCACATGGCCTGCACTGTGTTGGATTTACTTAAAAGATATATGCACCATTTTTGCGTCATACTTTTTAAGTAATCCGTAATCATTTAATTAAGTAAATTTTTAACTTGGAATAATTTTACATAAAATAAACTTAAATATTTGAGTTCACGTGACATTCTTTACTTAAAAATATATGTAACGTGATGCATACATTTTTAAGTAAAGAATGTTGCGTGAACTCAAATAATTAAGTACATATAACAAAGATTTTCTTGTTAATTTTAAGTAAAATTATTCCAAGTTGGGATTACTTAAAAAGTATGATGCAAAAATGGTGCATATATATTTTAAGTAAATCCAACACATCATTTTTTAGAGTGAAGGCTTGGATTGGAAGGGAATGGAGCACAGTGGCACAGCTAGCCCCCTCGAGGACTAATCCTGCATGCTGCATGCATTCCCAAACAAATTACACAGCGTGTGTGTGTAATTCAGGGTGATATAGCTATCACACAGATGTGCATACTTTCTAAATCTGCACTCATTTTTCTTTTTTTGTTTCTTTCACACAGATTTACAGCATACGCACAAACAAATCAAACTGCTTCTAGGCAACGAAGCTGATGACATGTTTTGTAAGTGTTCCTTATATAGTCTGCCAACGTGCCTATGATGTCACCTTACCGCAGTAGCCAATCAAGATTGCCGTGTAGCACGTGCGCTTCAGACACCGGTTCACAAGGAGTGTTCTCCAAGCATAGCGTCAACTTATCAAAGCAGTGTTGAGTTCCACCTCTTTATCTCTGAAGCATGTTTTATTAGATCAAAGTTCATCAAAGTTGTCCTAAGACAAGAACTGATATTGTTCAAAATTCATTTATAACTTTAAGGTAAGATTTTGATCCGCTTCAAATGTTGACTACTGTAGTTTTACCTTAACTTTACCTCACCACGAAAATAGCCACAGAAGCTGGCATGGAGTAGGACAGAGGTTCTTGGATTCTTGACTCAATTTTAAAGAACCCTTAATGCCAAAAAAGTTCTGTATAAGGAAAAATAAATGATTAAATTATTGCATAATACTTTTGTGTAACAGGCTATTTTTTTCTAGTGATAAATTGTTTGCGAGCAGCTTAATTCATAATATGTAATTAAAATATAAAAATCAATCAATTAATTAAAACTAAGTCCATAAAATTATTCAATGATGGGAACTCTGGCCTAAATGGTGCCATCCTTTAAGTGAAGCACCTGACAGAACCTGTTCTATATATTGAACGTTTTCTTCTAAAAGTGTATGACACAGCTAACATGGAAATTCATTTGCTGTACCAGAATCTCAACTAGCACTTGTCAGCAATGTTTTTGCAGACATGGTTTTTGCCAGTAGGGGGCTCTACACACCCTGTTTTATACAGGTTATCTGCACCAGACACATTAATACTGTTGATTCTACTTATGTAAGATTCACAGTAAACCATTGGTTCACCAAATGGTAAATCACACATAACCATTTAATTATTTACTAACCATTTAATTTTAAATGTAAATTGACATACAAATATCTGAGGAGAAAAGAGATAGAAACCTTAAGTTTCTGCTAACAGGCACTGGAGTCACGTGTTACTAAATACGATCATTCAGTGTTCACAAATAAACAGTAGATGGCAGTCCCATCTTAACATGAGTTTTTCTTTCATTGAAGCTTGAGCATTTGTTGGTTTGATATATAAAATGTTTAAGGTCACCTTTTTATATCAGAAAATTGTCATCACTCAAATAATTGTTTTAATAAATGCTTTATACAACAGTAAAACAGATTAGTGACACGTTTCCTCCTGTGTAATGATGCAATTGCAAACTAAATAAAAATGTGACATTAAAATAATGAGAAGAAAGTAGAAAAATAATTTATTTGAGATAAACTACAAAACAATACTGACATCAATATCAACATTGCATCCCCCCTCCCAAAAAATACTGTAATTCACTGAATAAAAACACTATACATTCAATTTAACAAATTATTTAAAGAGGTAACAAAAACATGAATTTTCTTACTGTTACAGTAGACACAGTATGCCACACTAAACACTTATGACACTTTGTAAAAACTTAAAATAAAATAAAACTCTGATATATACATACTATGGAGCCCTGTACAAAAAAGAAAGTATGTCGTCGCCACAAATGAATCACCATGTAGCCACGGTTTACTTAAAACGAGAGCCCAAATTAGTCACAGGTCCCTACAGTTACTAATGATACATCAGAACATATGACTAATTTGGTCTCTCGTTTTAAGTAAACCAACATTGTGGTGATTCAATTGTGGCGACGATATACTTGTACTTTTTTTTTTTTTTTTTTGTACAGGGCATTATGTTGCATAACCGTTCCTACGGTTACTAATACATCAACACATGTGACTAATTTGGTCTAATAATCTTTTACCTTGTTTTACTTAAATCAAAATGAGGGAACGAATTAGGCCACGATTTAGTAAAACAGGAAAACAAAAATCTTAATATCATGTGTGGGGCTAACGTGTTTATATAGATAGATACACACACACACACACACACACACAAGATTCACTAAATGATTAGTACAACAAAATGCAGTCAAACTTACAGAATAAATGATTTTGGCTACAAATATGCAACATATACAGAAAAGGAACTAGCACCATTTAACAGTACCAAAAAAAAAAAAAAAAAACATATTAATGCTAAAATGTTCAAGCTCTTAAATTAAGCCTAGAAATGAAAAGCATTATTTATCTAAGGTGCAAAAAGAGGACAATTGCTTTAAATGCCTTTTTGGGTACAGTCCATTTTGAAGAGGTCATCTCGATGCCTCATTCTCGGCAACTTAAAATGCCAACTCTGAAACTACTCAGGAAATAGGCCTAATAAACTGCTGTGTATTTGAAGTTCACTTCACTAGAACAGATGAGAAGAATGTATCACAATGTTCATTTCGGAATTATATATTTATATTATTTTGTTGCATTGTCTTATAGAATTTATTTTATTTTACTTGCATACTCAAAGCCTATGAAGTGAATAATGGGACTGTTTCAGGAAACGTCTATTGGAAAGTGTTGTGCATGTGCACTTTTTTTTATAGTCTTTCTGGAAGGCAGTTTGGAATGATCTGGTGTGAGCTCTCAATGTAATGAACCTAACACCTACTAATGATGCTTGATGCCATTGCCAGAGGGCGGTGCATATGGTGTAAAAGAAAAAAAAAAACATTTAGGTTAAAATATTCATTACAATATAATATTTTTATGGCATCCCATCTGTATCTGTCCACCACACTACCTCAATCACATCTTTGTGTATTCATAGACACACCTGCTGACATAAATGTTGGCGTCGCCACATGATAATACTTGATGTGTTAATTCCCATTTGTTTTTATATCAGATCTCAGCCCTCATTTGACTGACTGCAATCTTCTTCAAAGAACTGTAATGCATTTTAGACAGGTTTAAGACAGGTTTCCACAAACTGGTTCTTATGGGATTACATTTTGGGCAACACTTTTGAATACTGTTCCTTCATAACTGCACAGGAACAACCTAGTAACACATTCTAGTAACTGCTATTAAAGGGATAGGGGGATAAGTCTGAGAGCTGGATCACTCCTCCATATAGGCTTGTAACGGATTGAAACTTGCCGGCCCAAAAGTTATTCAAGACATCGTTAAAATAGTCCAAGTGACTACAGTGGCTCAATCTTAAGTTTATCAAGTGACGAGAATACTTTTTGGTGCGCAAAATAATAATAATAATAATAATGACTGTTGACCTCAATTTAGTCCACGCTTCTGGTTGTAGAATTACACACATGACCAGCGTCTGACAATAGTGAGCCTACGTGTGACCTACAACCCAGAATCGCTGTGCAGTTACACTACATGCACATTTTGAGCCTATAGGAGTGATCCAGCTCTCAGATAATTGAATCAAAAATATCTTAATTTGTGTTCCGAAGATGAACGAAAGTCTTGAGGGTTGGAACAACATGAGGGTGATTAATTACTGACTGAAGTTTCATTTTGGGGTGAGCTATCCCTTTAACTATCAAGAAACTCTGATTAACTAAGTTGAATGTGGTAGTTCACTATTAGCTAATCAATAACTACTATTGTTTCATGCCTCCAGGAGGACTTATTCATAATTAATGTCAATAATGTATAATGTATAATTAATTCTAAAGTGATTATGGTAACCCACTAGAATGACTCAAGTAGTATTATCAAACCCTTCAGAAGGAATTACTAATTGTTTGGAACAGTATTCTAAAGTGTAAAGCAAAATAACTTTGACAGAAGTCATTGTAAGCTTTTGAATATTTTGTAAGGTTTTCGATAGTAATTGCTTCTGATGGATAAGTGGGTTACCATGGTGTTTACTTTAGAATACCAATCCAAATGCCCAGTAATTCCTTTAGAAGGATGTGGTAACATTTGAGTCATCAATACTATCCATAACCTTAGAAAAACCTCAAAAGCTTACAATGATTTCAGTAATTGCTAGCGAGTTATCATGCTTTTCACTGATAATTAATTAAAGAATAATTAGTAATTCTGATGGATTTGGTAATACTTGTGTAATTAATAGTTGGTTACCATGATCTTTACTTTAGAATTAATCATACATTGTGCATTACACTAATTAATAATTAACTTGTATATAGTATAGAAGGCTAGTTCTTAGTACTCCTTTGGGAGGTATGAAAAAAAGTAGTTCCCTTTCGTTGTCACTCCGAGTTACGTCGGATGACGGCGAATGGGGTTCGCTTAGAAGCCTCTCATGTTCGAAAGAAATAAAACGAGCCAATGGCAAAGAAATGCCATGGGTCTGCGGAATTTGCATGGCGTAACTCCACACCACCGTGTGGGTATAAAAGGAGAACGCCAGCAATATGCAGATATTTTTTTCGCTTCAGAGCCAAGAAGTTCTCAAAACCAGGTTTCAAACCTGTCAACATTGGATCGGGCTGTCAAAGCAGTCAACCAGTGTTTTTGCTTCAGACGTCATTTTCACGTGACTAGTGGCGAATTGATACAAGCACCAAAGCAGTGATTGCAAGGACCATTCGAGTTTGAAGAAAGTTTCGGAGCGTCGGTGTCAGACGTAACATCTGATTCCCCTTTAAATCATCCTAAATTCTCAAACTATGTTGTACATTCAAATATTGAATTAATGATATCTGCAATACATTCATGTTGGTTCTGGTCTGTTTACCCTAAGGGAGGTTATTGCTGCTATTATCCATGCAAGGCTGTTCTTGCCCAGAACAGAACCACACTGCCAATCCAAACTGTGTGCTAATTGTCAATCGTCTTTGACGACAGTGGTCCTGACAGAACTGGTAATAAATCCAGATTAGCAAAAAGTCCAGTCTCTTGGGTTTATGAGGACTTTTATAGCAGGTCTGGTATAGTTAATTGCACATGAAGCAGTAAACACATTTATGACCAAAGCAGAACATGACCCGCATCATTGAGGTGCAATACCAGTTACAAGAGGTAATGTTCCATTTCCTGGACTCTTGCTAAAGACAGCAGGAGTGAGCTTTAATTGAACAGAGATATTTTTTTAAGGTACAAAATTCAAAGAAATACACCATTGAAAGGCTTGGGGTCGGAATGATTTCTGGAATGTTTTCGAAAGAAGTCTCTTATGCACACCAAGACTGAAAATATTCGATCAAAATAGTTATATTGTGAGAAGATTTCACAATTTAAAAATAACCGTTAATATTACAGTTTTTCTCGATTGTTTACACACATTTTCTGGTACTTGAGACACAATGACCACAACATGCAACTCATTCACCAACCCCCTGAACCAATTCTACTGAACTACAAGCACAATTCCTGCTTTACACTCAAATTGCAGTTCTAAAACTCACTTTTTTTCAAAACACTACACACAAATTCTCTGCATTTGGCACAGTTTTCATGCAGAAAATCTCTTGTTTTCATGAGGAACACACTGCCATTCAAATACTCACACTGACTCGTCACATGGGCAAACATATTTCACACAGTTTTACAATTAGCGATCAGGGCTTTAGCATAAAATACCAAAACCAAAGAGAGGATGCAGCATAGATATTTTTTTATTTCTTTTTTTACTGTAACAGCATAAAAAATTCTGTTGTTTTGTATGTAGACCACTGTATGTGCAACTTTGTGTTGGTTGGGGTGTACAAAATGTTGGATCTATCTCCCATTGATTTTGTGGGAAAAATAAAATATATTTGTTACCGTGTATTTGTGTGTTCTGGGTATAAAAAACAATATTCTCAAATATTTTACAACACAGTTATGTATGTAATGTCTGTAGTAAGTGTAACACTGAACAAAAAAGGCCTAAGTCATTATGATGAATGGAGAAGAAGTGTTTTCCATTCATCATAGTGTTTTACTTTGAGCACCTCAGTGTTCAACTGGTTCTTATAAATGTCTATTCATATGATGGTTTGTGTGTGTCATTTGAAAACAAAATACCATTTTGAGAAGAACTAACATTGTTTTGAATGTAAAGTTTCATTTTGCAGGAGAATTGAGGGGTTTTGCCGATTGTGTGAGTGTTTTTAGATTTGTGTGTAGAGTTCTGAGAATATGAGGCATTCTTTCAGAAAATGTGTGTAAACAATCGAGAAAAACTGTAACTGTATATTTTAAAATATCATTTATTTCTGTGATGGTATAGCTGGAAATTCAGCATCATTATTCCAGCCTTCATTGTCACACGATCCTTCAGAAATCATTCAAATATGCTGACTTGGTGTTCAAGAAAAATGAATTATTATTAATGTTGTGATCATACATTCACAGCTGTGATCTCTCTTCACATTAACAATCTCCTTTTCCACCTTCTCTTCTTTCTCTCTCCAGGTCTCGCAGCATCAGGTCTGAGGGCAGAGTGGAGTCTGAGCCTACATACATTGTGAGATATTTCTGGCAATGAAGTCTGAAGTTCTAAATGTCTGGATCTCTGAGGCGATGGAGAGGTGCTGAATGTCCAGTTCAGTACACTCTACTGGAGCATGAAACCCCCAGGCAGTCTGCTGCTCTACGGCACAACAGGGTCTCACTGTAGACTGTCCTCCATCCAGAGTGAGAATGACATGCTGGCTGTAGAGGGCAGAGTCTAAAGAAGAAACATCATGCGTTTCTGTTGCCTGCATGATGACTCCCATTGCTGGATCAGTGCAGGCTGAGTTTCTCATCAGAGGAAGAAACTCACACTCATGCAGGCCAAGATCAGAGGTTACCGTGGTGGTGATGTCATCAAGCATGCAGGGGTCCTTCAATGGCAGGCAAGGATCTTATAGGATAGAGACCACAAATGTCAGGCACACAGTCATTGAATCTCTTTCTTTTTCTGATGTTTTTGGGTCACATTGACCCAGAGAGGATGTTCTCTTTCCCAAAAATGTCAACGTCATCGCATTGGACTAAAACTTACTGACTTGGCTCACACAGTGGTCACACACTTGTGTTTTACATTAGCTGTGTTCATCGTTTTGTTACTGGCCATATGCTTGTGTTCAAGTCATGTTTGGTGTGACATGGCTTTTCGTGTATGTTTTCTTGTGCCATGTGCTCTCCTGGGTAGGGCTGCACCAGCCGTTCGTAAGTTGTAACAAAAAGTCCACGCTAGAGGCATAGTAACTACTAGCTAGTTTGTAACTAACTCTGTACTTTATTCTGTTGCAGCATTTGTTTGTAAGGTAGAGCGTAGCTAGTAGGTCATAAACTCTCCTTAAAGTAATGCGCAGTAGTCGCATAATATGACGTTTAACCTCGAAGAACCAATAGCAGCCTTCAAATACGTGAGCAGAAGATGTGTTGAAATGTCGTGAATTTCAGTTTATCCTTCATTGTAACTTCTTTTGCCTCACGTTATTAATGGTAAAAATAACTTTCAATTAAATATGATACTTATATGATACGTATATGACAATATGATAAAAAGTGTTTTTATACATAAATAACATTCATAAACTGTATTCGAAGGATCAATAAATACATATACATTTATTGATTCTGGCTGATATTTGACATGCACAACACGGACCGATGCACAGCGGCCCTGTTTAGTACGGGTTTGTGTTAAAGAGCCGCTAACAAAGTAATCTTTTCACATAATGTTCTCTCTCTTAAAATGTAAGCATTATCATAAATGTCAGCCTTAAATGAGTCACACATAAATAAGTGTAAATGTCAGCAATATCATATACATGTCTAAAGAATTGAAGTCTTTCAGGTAAAAGAAGAGCATTGATGCAGTCTGTCTGATTTTTTTTTCCAACCGTCAATACTGCTGTAAATATTTAGTTGGAACATAGAGTTACGTTTAAACGAAGTTAAATGGTGCAACGTGTAAATATTTAGTAGTGCGTAAGTTGTAACTTAGTGCCCATTTATGTCAAAACTAGGCTAAGTTGTAACTTGTGCACAGCTGGTGCAACCAGCCCCTGTTGATTGTCTAGCCCCTCCCATCTTGTTACCTGTTTATTGATTTGTTTGCCCCACCTGTCCTCCCTCGTTACCTGATTGATTCATTTTGTCAGCTCTCCCAATTTAGGCCACGTTTACACAAAGCCGTGTATTTAGCAAAACGAATATTTTCCCCCTCTCCGTTTTCAAAAATAACATCGTTCACACACCTGCATAAATACACCGTCGAGCGCCATCATATCCATGCCAAACCTATTGGCGGCAGTGTAGGGGTTAAGGATAAAGCCATGCAAGCCAATCAGAATCCTCAGAATCGATAAGAGAGAACCTAAAACGCCGTTTCTCCCAGTTCACATGACAACACATAACCGGCGTTTTCAGACATCTCCACTTTGACCGGCGTTTTTAGAAATAATCGTTTTCTGTGATAAAAACAGGGTTTTCATGTAAACGAGAGGCCAATCCGCAGGGAAATATCTGCGTTTTCCCTTTGTGTAAATGGGGCCTTGTTCTCCCTGTGTTTGCAGTCCTGTGCTGTTTCGTTGTCGAATGCACCTCTTGTGTCCTGCCTAGATGCGGTTGCCAAGTCAAGTCAAATTAAATCAAGTCTTTTGTTTTCCAAGTCAAGTCTGTCTTGTTTTGTTTTTCTTTTTGAAACTGACTGATAATAGGTCTCATTGATCAGAGTTTATATTGGTCAAAGAGAGGTCCCGGAACTCCCGGGAGACTTGGGATGTCTGAAATTAAATAAGTAATTTATCGCACCTCTCTGCGATACGGATATCGCATATACTATTATCGTGACGAGGATAATTTTTCGATACATTGTGCAGCCCTAGTTCATACTTACATATGTACTGTATATGTGTGCTTGCAAACATAAAAGCCTCGGATCATAGTAAATGTAAGAATTAAACTATCGCATTAAACTTGAAAGTACAACTTTCAATGTACTATTGAAGTTGATTTCTGGACCTCGTAATGTTTTTTTGTTTTTTTCTACAATTATTATTGTACATATCTGATATAGCATTAGCACATTCCCTATCCACACACACTCTCTCCTGTCCCACCTACTTTGTAAAACAATGTTACGTCACTGACACACGCACATACAAACACCCATTCATGTACACAAACAATTTATTTAGATTTTTTTTTTCACAGAGATGAACTTTATGCTCAGATCAATGAGGCCTATGATCAATCACTTAAAATAAATAGAAAAACTATTTTTGATGAAACCTGAGAGCTGTCTCACTCCTTCATAGAGTGCTAGGTAATCGATATCTGCCATCCCAGAAAAGTTAGTAAAGACATCTTTATATTTATTCATATAGCTGACGCTTTTATCCAAAGCGACTTACAATTGCTATATATGTCAGAGGTTGGACGCCTCTGGAGCAACGGATTAAGTGTCTTGCTCAGGGACATATTGGTGTCTCGTAGTAGATTCGAACCCGTGTCTCTCACACCAAAGGCATGTGTCTTATCCACTGCGCCATCACCACCTCATTAAAATAGTCCAAGTTACTTCAGTGGCACAACCTTAGGTTTACAGTATCAAGCAGCGAGAATACTTTTTGTGAGCAAAAACAACTTTTTTTAACTGTTTTCTATACAAAAAGCTTACGGTACCAAAGCTTAATTTAGATTAAATTTACATAAAGTGTATATTACGGTTACAAAGATGGAAACTGCAGTATTAAAAACTATTTACAATAAGATTCCATTTGTTAGATAACATTAGATAAAATGACCTAACAATAAACAATAGTTCCCTTCCAAGGGACAACACATGGGCGGCCTCTTACATAATCCAGGGAGTTCTGGAGAGAGTTTTCCGGGACAGGGTCTGTCTTCTAAAAGAATGGCCTCTTTTTGGCAGGCCCGAGTATGGTTCTTAGACCTAGAGTCTCTCCTCGACGGCTCTCTTCTGGAGATTGCGCTCGAGGGGGGACTTTTTCTCACATGCCAAAAATTGTAGAGACTTTGGCCTTGACTTCTGAGGGGGCCCAACTCATAAGTTCAGGCTATTGAGTCAACAAACTAAGGCTGTTGAGACCATTATCCACTCCAGAGCTCTTTCCACAAGGAAACTCTACACCTTGAAGTGGATATAGTTCACTTCCTTGTGTGGAGAGCACCAGCTGGACCCAGTTATCTGACCTGTGGCTACAGTGCTGGAGTTCCTGCAGGGGCGTTTCTCCACAGGTCTATCCCCCTCCACACTAAAGGTGTACATGGCGGCCTTAGCTGCTTACCCCACATCCCTTTAAGTGGTGTATCCTTGGGGAGACACCCTATAGTATGATTCCTTCGCGGCACTGTGAGGCGTCTGAACAAGATAGCAGGAGTATGGCTGCCTCAAAGGCTTTATTATCAGAGGTTTTCCTCCATGACATCTGTGATGCGGCAGGCTGGTTCCTTCCCGCATTCATTTGTTCGATTTTTATGACTTGGATTTAGGCTCCACCCGGGGTCTGGTACTTCACACAGAACAGGAATTTGCTATTATGGCGTCATGGATATAGTGTTCCCACACCGCATCTTGACGCAGCTCAAGTTCCTTTAAAAGGGAATGTCTCAGGTTACGTATGTAACCCTGGTAGAGGGAATGAGATGCTGCGTCGCCCTACCATACTCTCTACATGCCTGTGATCGACTTGCTTTGGCTTTTCAGAAACTAGTTCATTCGCGCCATCCTGAGGGCATTAGACAGAATTCCTGACCAAGAACATGGTCAAGATAACTCATGACCTATCTAGACTTCTGGAGCACCCGTTTTTTCCAATGATCTTGGACCAGACTTTAATACTGCTGAGGCTATTCTTGTCCCTCACAGACAATCCATAAATCCAGCAGATAAAAGAAACTGTTAAAAGGCTTTCAATAAATTAAAGGTGCTCTAAGCGATGTCACACGTTTTTTAGGTCCAAACATTTGTTGTCACATACAGCAAACATCTCCTCACTATCCACTAGCTGCCTGTCCCCTTAACAAACTATAAAAAACGTGGTCTATGCAGACAACCCAGGCAACAAAAACAAACTGCGGCAACCCGCTCCACGAAACGTAACAAACTGTTCCTGACATTAACTGACAAGAATGCCCTGGGGGTGGGGTTTGGGGGGTCAGTGCAGATGAGGAGGAGGGAGGGTCTATCTAGCCTCCGTTTTGTTTGAAAATACTTTAAACATCAACTAGAAGTCATGTCATCCGACATCGCTTAGAGCACCTTTAATCGTAAAAGTTACATAAGATGCTTTGAGATACATTGAAAGAATTTAGCTTCCGCATCTTTGTTGTCCCCGCTTAGATTGACTCTGTTTTTGTCAAACATGGTTCCTAAGTACTTATACATTCCTACAATTTCAACTTTTTCTAGAAGAATAGAAGAATAGGCCTAGAACTGCTTTTCTGATGCAAGTAAGTAAGTAAAAGTTTATTTATATAACACCTTTCACAGGTATAGGGCCACAAAGTGCTTCACAATAAAAACAATTAATATAATAAAATACACACAATAAAAGCATAGACAGTACATGATCATATCAACCCACAAGTAGCTAATTGAACGCCTGAACAAACAAATGTGTCTTTAGTCTGCATTTGAAGGCATCAACAGAATCAGAGGAGCGCATAGACGGCGGAAGGTCATTCCACAACCTAGGGGCAACAGCCTGAAAAGATCGGTCACCTCTAGTACGGTAGCGAGTGCGTGGAACCGTCAGCAGGTTCTGATCAACAGACCTCAGAGCACGCACAGGGGTATAACGCTGAATCAGGTCACTAATATAGGGGGCCATGTAAAGCTCTGAAAACTAAAACCAAAATTGTAAAATGTATCCTATAAAACACTGGTAGCCAATGAAGTTCTTTTAGGATTGGGGATATGTGAGACCTCCTATTAGTGCGTGTTAAAATTCTGGCTGCAGAGTTTTGTACTAATTGCAGTCGAGAGAGCTCCTTCTGGTTTAGGAATAAAAATAAACTATTACAATAGTCTAAACACGAAGACACAAAGGCATGAATGATAAGATCCACATCATCTCTTGAAACCATATTTCTAAGTTTTGAGATTTTCCTTAATTGAAAGAAACAGTTTCTCGTCAGCTGCTTGCAGTGCTGCACAAACGACATGTCTCTGTCCAGGATAACTCCCAAATTTCTAAGACTTGGCTTAGCAGACTGGCCTAAATCACCCAAGTATTGTTTAATCCCAGGGGCAATGATCAATGTTTCTGTTTTGTCTGCATTTAGCTGCAGCGAGTTTTCATTTAGCCATTTTTTAATTTCCACAAGACAAAGAAGCAAGGAGTTTAACTTAAGGCGGGCATACACTGTGCGATTTTCGTCCGATTTTGAGCCGAATTCTGACTCGTGCGACTCATTTTCGTGTCGGACCGATTTTCAGCTTTGTCGTGCGTCGTTTGTCGTGCAGTGTTCGTGCAGTGTACAGGGAGAAACGAGAGGCGATTAACCTCTCACGATCGACAATCGGATGGTCGGATGAATTTCTGGCATGTCAGAAATTTTGGTCGCTCCTCGTGACTATATCGCACAGTTAAAGCAAAGCTACGAACCGATTGCCCTAAACTCAGTGTTTTTTCCCTCACTGCACCTGCGCGAAAACAGAAGTTTAACCATTTCATCTGCAGCAAAAATAAAATTAAAATAAAAACGAGCTACAAATTACTGTTGCTTACCTCCAGTTCGTGTTGCAAAATGGATAATATTACCCACCGTCTTCAAGCCACCTGATATGTAACACCTCTTTTATTATTTTGTCAAACAATGTTTTTGAAATAAACCTGTTTTTAATTTTCATTGATGATTAATTATGGCAATGTTCAGACATATTATAGACTGTTAATAGTTATTTTATATATAATTCATTGTAATCGACTTAAATGTTTTAGACAATTTTTAATGAGGAGTAAGATTAATATTTTATTATCCTCACAGCACGTTGGTTATGTGCGGTGAAAATATTGCGTGGCAAATTAATTATAATAGCGGATCAATTTAATAGTAAAATTAGCCTATAGGCCTCCCCTAATAATGATAATATAATAATAATAATAATTAAATGCATAAATTGAAAAGACTAAATCATCTTGATACTGATAGCAGATGCTTGTTTTGACAATATCTCTGGATACATGCACGTAAATAGGCGCAATCCAGGGGGTTATCGCAGATATTACACGTATAGTGTGAGCAGTGAAGTCGCAGCTCGACGATCGGACCGTTGAGTGTGAGCACATAAATCCTGAACTTTGGCTTTGCATCGCATGCGATTTACTCGTTCAGTGTGAGTAGGTACCTTGCTGAAATCACACAGACATCGCACAGTGTATGCCCGCCTTTACAGATCTCTGACGGCTTGAAGCAGCAGTAAAGTTGGATATCATCGGCAAAGAGGTGAAAAGAAACATCATTGAACCTTTGTATGATCTTTCCCAAAGGGATCAAATACAACAAAAATAAAACAGGGCGCAGAACGGAGCCTTGAGGCACTCCACACAGCAAGTCTGCAGACTCAGACCTTATTTGGTTAGCTGTAACACTGAAACTACGCCCAGATAAATATGAGGTGAACCACGGCAGAACTGACCCTGACAGCCCTACTTGATTCTTTAATCTTTTCAGCAAAACCTGGTGGTCGACGGTGTCAAAGGCTGAAGACAGATCCAAGAGAACTAGAACAGTGTGTTTTCCAGAATCAGCAGACATCATAATATCATTTGACACTTTCAGTAAGACCGTTTCGGTAGAGTGTTGTTTACGAAAGCCTGACTGGAATGGCTCATAGATGTTACTATTTTCAAGGTAAAATGTTAACTGTTCGCAGACTACCTTCTCAATGATCTTGGATATAAACGGGAGCTTAGAAATAGGCCGAAAACTATTCAAATCCGACGGGTCCAAACCTGCCTTTTTTAGTAAGAGGTTAACCATTTTGGTTACACAAGGGCCAATTTCTTCAAAATTTTTTTCGAATAATCTGAAAGGAATAACAGGAAGATGGCTTCATCCTGGTCACCAATTCAGAAATATCAGAAATCGTCACAGTCCTAAAAGTGGACCACATGCTTGAGACTGGCTTAAAATCAGCAGTGGTACCACACGAATGAGATGGGATTTTATCTTTAATCATTTTAATTTTATTTGTGGAAAAAACCCCAAAATGCATTGCTGTCAGCTTCACAAAAAACAGGGATAACTGGAGCAGCAGGGCAAACAAGTGTATTGATCGTATCAAACAGCACTTTAGGATTTTTTTTTTAATGTTACTAGTTGACGAATATAGTCAGATCTGGCTTTTCCAACCGTCACATTATAGGACAACACAAGTTCTCTGAGATAGAGCCTGTGTACCTCAAGACTAGTGGATTTCCACAGGCGTTCAGTCTTTCGACACAGTCTTTTAAGTTGTACAATCTCTTCGTTGATCCAAGGCAACATTTTTCCCAGAGTAGGCAAGTTTGAATTAACAGGGGCCACCTGATCCAGAATTTTTTCACAGTGATTGTTTAAACAGTGAACGAGATCATCCACATCAGTGCAATCCATAACCAGAGCAGGATCAAACAAATCAGAAAAAGTATCTGCAGTATTTGCCGTGATAACACGTCTCTTAGACCTAACTACTGGAAGCTTTGGGTCAGAACTGAAGTGAAGATCAAACAGAACAATATTATGGTTGCTCATATAGACATCATTTACAGATACATTTAATATATTTAGGCCAAGTGTAAAACTAAGTCTAAAATATGGCCTTTTTGGTGAGTGGGCTCAGATACATGCTGATTAAAATTAAAAGTTTCAGTCAATGTTAAAAATTCCATTGGGGGGCAAGATGAGTTGTCATCAACATGAAGATTAAAATCCCCAAGGACTAAGAAAGATTCAAGCTTAATTATAGAGGATAAGAATTCATTAAAATCTTTTAGAAAGACAGCAGCAGGGCCTGGAGGTCGATAAACCAAAATACAGTAGAAGGGGGATGAAAACCCCACCTTTACCATCTGCAATTCAAAAGAAGAGAATTTTTTGGGGAAAATTTCATTACATTTGTGGATGTCCTTGTGTACAATAGCCAGTCCACCACCGCGGCAATAGCAGAGCAACCAGCGGGGCAGAGCTCATTTAAATGAATAAGCTCTTCCTCTCTCTGCCATGTCTCTGATAAACACATAATATCCAGACCTTCCCTTGTGAAAAGATCGTTTAATGAATGTGATTTATTCGCAATAGCATGAGCATTCAACAGGCCGAAATGTATTTTGGAGGACGTCACGGAGGCTTGGAAATATGGACTGATATTAATGACATAAATAGGGATGCTACTCTGATGTGGGGCCGATACTGTGCTCATGTACTCGTATAACTACCCCGATACAACCGCACCTGATACCACTTTAGGGCCATTCAGATATTGCATGTTTTGCTTGTGCAATTTCGTTATTTCAAATGTAGGCACGCGGCAAGCAGGCTAATAATAGAAGCGGCATAATAGAAGAAATATATAGAGTAGTAAAGCTAATGCAAGGGCTAGAAATCAATTCATTCTTTGCTGATACTCCCTCGTCCTCATGAAGAGCGCAGTTTGCACAGCTTTCTCCTTTCCACAAGTGCTTGCTCTACCATAGCGTCTGTCGTTGCTATGCAACCATGAACAGAGGTGCGCCGCATCGTTTCTATTATGAGCGCGCTTGCCACGTGCCTACATTTGAAATAATGAATTTGCACATGCAAAAAAGCAAAAAAAATGCAAAATGTGTACGGCCCCTTATGGCAACATTAGCCTAATCCAAAATATTTCCATAATTGTCAACAAGTGAATTCAGAGCCACCGCATTAGCAACTCTGCCAGTCGCCATGTCTCAGTGTCTTTATGAAGAGGACGCAACTGTGCACCTTTCGAACAGCGCATCAAGAATCAAATGAACACGGTACTTCATTACCACTGGTATAAGAAAAGCTGGTGCCGTAACGGCTTAAATTTTGTTGTACCGGCTTAACAAAGAACGGTTCTTTTGACAATACTAGTGCAGCGCAGCGCTTCTGGGTTGTACGTCAGAACATAGGCTCACTATTGGCCAGCATCATACACACGTTGGCCAATAGTGAGCCTACGTTCTGACGTACAACCCAGAAGCGCTGTGCTGTTACACTATGTGAACTCACTCAGAGGCCCACATACAAGAAAATGAATAGTTATTAGTTGTTATCTTTGTTTTCTTATTGGACTCAAAAAGTATTCTCATCGCTTGATAAACTTAAGGTTGAGCCACTGCAGTCACTTGGACTATTTTAACGATGTCTTTACTAGTGTTGTCAAAAAACTCGGTACTTCGGTACCAAGTCGGTACTAAAAAAAAAAATGTTACGGTACCAGCTTTTCTAGGTACCGAGTACCAGGTTAATTAGGGGTGTAACGGTACATGTATTCGTATTGAACCGTTTCGGTTCGAGGCTTCCGGTTCGGTACGCATACAAACCGAACGATTGCTTGGACCATTTTTCTTGCCGGCAAAATTCGTGCTGACGCGGCCAACACAACGTTGCGCAACATCCAAATGGCAAGCGTAATGAAAGCAGAATGAAACTGCGCTCCTCGTTATGTGCTTCACGGATCGTTTATCAGTTCGGACCAGCAACATCTGTGCAGCGCGAGCCGATCTCGATCAAGCAACACTGTTAACACACCGCGCTAAGAGATCCGGTAAAGAAAACATTTGAATTCGCCACTGAGGTAATAACATCGCTGCCAGATCTAGTGAGATGGATTCACATTTCTCCGTTATTAACCGTAGATTATTAGATCAAACAGCGCTGTCATGGAAACCAGGAGAAACATTGTGCCGTGAATGAACTAGTACTTTACGTCCACAGACCAGCAACATTCACCATGGATTTAATATAGTAACACTAACTGGAACCAGTTTGGCTGGAATGGTGAAATGCTTTCAAGTACTTCACACATCTTTTTCCAGCACTTCAAAATTCAAATATTATATAAATAAATATATATTTAAATGTTATTTTTAATGTGATGACCTAAACATTATTTGTTCATCCTTCAAAGATGACCCCTATTTATAAACCTGAAGATTTCAAGATCTAGGAAAACTCACACTTATTTAAAAAAAAAATTTTCTTTAAACAAATAGGAAATTTCTCTGGCATTTCTTTCTTTTTGCTGTATCGAAAATGTACCGAACCGTGACTTTAAAACCGAGGTACGTACCGAACCGTGATTTTTGTGTACCGTTACACTCCTAAGGTTAATCCAGTTCTGTTCTAGACGCGATGTCTGAAACGTGCACAGTTGCGTCCTCTTTATAACGCTGATATGGCTCTCTCTCTCTCTGAATCCACTTGTTGAAACGAAAGGAGGAAAGAGCCACATATGGAAATATTTTGGATTAGGTTAATGTCACGTTGCCATACGAGGCCGATTACATGCAAATTCGCAATTTCAAATAGGCGCGATTCAAGCGCGCTCATAATAAAAACTCGTTGGCGTTGCATAGCAACGACAGACGCCGCGTGAGAGCAAGCGCTTTTATTTGGAAAGAATAAGCACGCGCAAAAATATAATTAAAAAACACGCGCGACATGTGAACGGCCTCTAAAGTGCTTTCGGGGTAGTTTTACGAGTACATGAGCACAGTAGTATCCACCCGACACCAGAGTACTACTGGTATTAGTATTGTCATTTAATGTCAGTGCCAGTTCTAGGCGTATTCTTGTCTTTATAATTCAGCAGGTTTAAAAAGCCTTTTTAAAATTAAATATGAATGCAGTTTTAGATTAAATAAAAGGACAGTCAAGTCAAATAAAACATGTTTTATGGTAATGCTACAAAGATACCATTCATCAACATTACTTAGTTATCAACACATTGAGTGAACAATATATTTTTACAACATTAATTAATGTTTGAAAATGTTATTTATTACAAACACCTGATTGTTCATGTTTGTTCACTTAATTCATTGTGCATTAAATAAATAATGGATTAAAACTTTACAAACAACTTTAAAAATGTGTTAGTGTATACTATTGTTTATTTTAGGTCATTTTATCTAATCTTTTTCTAAAGTGTTTATAATACAAATGTACAGTTTCCATACATCTAACCGTGATAAACACTTAAATATATGTACATTTAAACTAGGGATGGGACGATAACCGGTTTCACTATAAACCGTGATAAAATGTACTGACGGTTAGTATTATCGTTTAAAATTTAATTATCATTAAAACCGTGTTTGATTATCGCGATTTTAATAACTCACTGAATCCTGTCGGCCAGTCTGACAGCACGCAATATTTTTTTAAATTACTATTCGAGAAGGAATGGCGGAAGGCAGTGACCGTGCTCAGGAGGTTTTTCAGCCTTTTAAGAGGACCAAATCTGAGGTGTGGTCATATTTTGGGTTTTACAAAAGTCCTGAGGGAAACTTGATCGAGGATGGTCACCCTGTCTGCCGAACAAAAAGTCACTACAATAGAAACACTTCAAATCTGCGAGTCGTCTTGTGTGATCATCACCCGAACGCAAGGCAAGTTAACTTTGACCTTAATACCAAAACTACGTCTGGGAAACAATTGGGCACGAAATGTTGTTTTGAGTTGAAACATTTCATGTCACTCACTTGAAATAGACGTGAAGCTTCCGCGAAGAAAAGTTCGTAGCAAGTGGATTTGAGCCAAAGATGAACGAACAACTTCAAACAAGACTATTATTAAGAGTGATATTTTAAGGGATAGTAAAGTATAGATACATCACGTATTAAACCGATTTTATTTTTACCACATAATTACGGGGACATATTGAATTGATAACGAGATTAGCTAATGTTTTATATCTTACCTGTTTATGAATTCATTTTGTAAAACAATCGTCCAGACAAGATATATCACACCAATATTATCAAACTATGTAAAAAATAAATCAACTCTGATTTCATTTTTGCAATACAATCAAAAACCGGAGACGCAAGACGGCAAGTTGTATTTGAATGAAACAAGAGCGCGCGTCCGTTGTGAATGTTATGGATGTGCGCTGTGTAATAATGCGTTGCTATTGACGACTGGCATTATAAAGAAGCAAATGCCATAGAATAGAATCTTGCTTAAAAAACTGCATAGAGAGACTTGTTTTATTTGTTGTTTGTTGATTTTCAATTATAAAATGAAATGAAATGTTTTCAGTGTGAGCATCAGTTCTTTTTGAGCACTTTCATAAATTTTTAACAAAAACCGTGATAATATTGATAATCACGATTATTTTGGACACTATAATCGTGATATGAAATTTTCATACCGTCCCATCCCTAAACTAAGCTTTGGTACCGAAATTGGTACCGAGAACCGTAAATTTTAACTGGTATTGGTACCGAATACTGAAATTTTGGTACCGTGACAACACTAGTCTTTACTAAGTTTTCTGGGATGGCAGATATTGATTACCTAGCAGTCTATGAAAGAGTGAGACAACTCTCAGATTTCATCCAAAATATCTTGAATTAGTGTTCCGAAGATGAACGTAAGTCTTATGGGGTTGGAACAACATGAAGGTGAGTAATTATTGACAACATTTTCATTTTTATGTGAACTAACAGTTTAAATACACTCCTTTTCTACTGTAAGCATACGCACATAAGATTTTGGTGCAATAAAGTGCAAAAATAATTTTCTAAATAAATAAGGTCTAATATAAAACAAGATAAATTTACTTGAGAATCAAAATAAGTCCTGTTTTGAGAAAATATATTGTGAATTAATCTATTTTTCTATTATCATGATGCTCTCTGTCTTACATGCACTTCATGCACTTCATGCGCGTGCACTACACGGTTAGGAGCACAGTCTCTTCTGTCTCGCACTCTTGCTTGCACGCTCTAGATTCTGGGACTTTGAAGTAATTTGCAGGCATCAGGGAGCCGCTATCAACATGCGGGTGACTTCCGGAACTTCAGGGAGGCTTGGGATGTCTCCATTTTGTCTCGAGCATCACGTTGTGCAATCAGTTTGCTCGCAACATAAGTGATGGATTAAAATAGCAGTAAAAATAGCAGTTTTTAGTCACTGCACTCAGCGGTTTTCAGCGAATGCTTGTGCACTACTGCATAATATTTCCTGTCCTTTTAATCAAGCATGTTAGCTTTCTGTGTACCTCCATTCCGTTCACTTTTAATAGCATTTGTCTACTATTAAGTTTTAATTGTTTTTCAAACGCGATCTACTGCGGCTCTACGTTCACACACTTGGTTTCAGTCTTTCTATATTTATTTGATCAATTTATCCTCATAATTCAATTCATTTAAAATAAAAAATAAATGAAATATATATTTTAGATGTTTTTAGTTTATATCTTCACATATCTGTGTAAATTTGTTTTAACAAAAATTGTGGTAAAACATAATATGTTGGATATATTTTACATTATTCATGTTTGTCAACTTGCCATCAGTAATTATCATTACAAACAATGCAAATATTGATATTAATAAAACTCTGTGTGGCTTTTGCACTTTTTAGTTATAATAAACAAAAAAAATCTAATTGATTTTTTTTATCCCATTAATCGAATAAATAACCGTCCGATTAATCAATTATCAAAATAATCGTTAGTTTAGACAGAGCGTTAACATGGCTGATAATTAGTTAACATTGGCAGAAAATCCAAACGTCCATTGACCTCAGACTTGGCTTATCATTTGAAACATACAAAGTTGCCTAACGTAACGCACTTTACAAAGCCTTTCACTCTAACCTTAATGTTAACCTAGATGCGTGCTATTATTATGCAATTTTTTTAGGAAATCATGAGTGTGGAAGCTGAATTAGTACCAGGCTTCTACATGGGATGTTCAACTTTATGAGAATTTCTCTTTATGGGTGTATGTATCCACTGTATTGTGGAGATGATGAGTCAGCATCATCAACTCCATGTTTGCAGCCAATACTGACTTTATCTATATATTATTAAAATGTCCTGGCAGTCTGTTTTCTGTTTTTCGGACACATTATAATTACTTTTACCAGTACGCTTGAACGCTTAATTTACAATTAAAGGTTCATTATTATAGTTTAGTATTTGTAATGCAGAACAATGTAATCAATGTTACATACAATATTCATTCTCGGCACCGAAACTAAAACCATTTTTCGATGCCGCAATTTTTATTTATTTATTTAGGAAATTACCTTCCATTGTGAATTAATTGTGACCCTAATATTAACTGACCATACTAAAGGTCATTCACAAAAATAGTTTCTTTCATATTTATGGTAAATAATAATGGGATAACACTACTAATCAGTGTGCACTGAACCCCTAGAAACACCATATTATAATGCTGAGAGGATTGTTTTAAATAGACTCTTTTTCTGAAGGTGATGTTTTGCCATGTGGTGTATAATAATAAGTTGAAGATAGCACTGCAAAGGTTGCAGTCACATTGTGTCATACACACTTACTTGATCTGTCCTCTTCTGTGTTCTGCATTACTGTGTGTAGGGCTGGCATGGTAACCGAGACAGCATCAGTGTTGTGGTGACTGTTGCTTACCGGAGATAAACAACCTAAGAATAGAGTTGAATGAAAAGGATGTTCAATTTATGTTTTAAGCCACACTCAGTGGATTAGTGAATTTTTAAAAAATACATATATTTATTGTGAGTATGGATATTCATACGTTTGCATGTTTTCCTGAGTGAAGACCGTGTCTGGTAGGTGACACACAAAATGGCAAACAGGACAGTTGTTAATACAGCTGTTGCTGCACAAGCAGTCACTATGGAAGAAGCATTTTGGATAGGAGGGGCTGAGGTTTGGACTTTTTCCACACCAATCCCTTCTCCTCCTAAAAACAGAATAAGTAGTTACAACACAAACTACCAAGACCAACTTTGGTTCATATAAATTTATTCATTAATTGTGCATTCTTTCTGTGTAACAGGTTGTATGTTTCAGGTCTTTTACAAACATCTGTAAATAGTAAAAGTTCATCAGACTGATAAATGTGATTTGTTTATAGGGATGGGACGATAACCGGTTTCACTATAAACCGTGATAAAATGTACTGACGGTTAGTATTATCGTTTAAAATTTAATTATCATTAAAACCGTGTTTGATTATCGCGATTTTTATAACTCACTGAATCCTGTCGGCCAGTCTGACGCAGGCGCGCAGTACGCAATATTTTTTTAAATTACTTTTCGAGAAGGAATGGTGAAAGGCAGTGACCGTGCTCAGGAGATTTTTCAGCCTTTTAAGAGGACCAAATCTGAGGTGTGGTCATATTTTGGGTTTTACAAAAGTCCTGAGGGAAACTTGATCGAGGATGGTCACCCTGTCTGCCGAACAAAAAGTCACTGCAATAGAAACACTTCAAATCTGCCGAGTCGTCTTGTGTGATCATCACCCGAACGCAAGGCAAGTTAACTTTGACCTTAATACCAAAACTACGTCTGGGAAACAATTGGGCACGAAATGTTGTTTTGAGTTGAAACATTTTATGTCACTGACTTGAAATAGACGTGAAGCTTCCGCGAAGAAAAGTTCGTAGCAAGTGGATTTGAGCCAAAGACGAACGAACAACTTCAAACAAGACTATTATTAAGAGTGATATTTTAAGGGATAGTAAAGTATAGATACATCACGTATTAAACCGATTTTATTTTTACCATGTTGAATTGATAAGGAGATTAGCTAATGTTTTAAATCTTACCTGTTTATGAATTCATTTTGTCAAACAATCGTCCAGACAAGATATATCACACCAATATTATCAAACTCTGTAAGCAAAAAATCAACTCTGATTTCATTTTTGCAATACAATCAAAAATCGGAGACGCAAGACGGCAAGTTGTATTTGAATGAAACAAGAGCGCGTGTCCGTTGTGATGTGAGCTGTGTAATAATGTGTTGCTATTGACGACGGGCATTATAAAGAAGCAAATGCCATAGAATAGAATCTTGCTTAAAAAAAACTGCATATAGAGGCTCGTTTTATTTGTTGTTTGTTGATTTTCAATTATAAAACTTGTTGAAATGTTTTCAGTGTGAGCATCAGTTCTTTTTGAGCACTTTCATAAATTTTTAACAAAACTGTGATAATATTGATAATCACGATTATTTTGGACACTATAATCGTGATATGAAATTTTCATACCGTCCCATCCCTATTTGTTTAGTTAGATTTGTGAAAGGATTCTTTGAAAAAATGTAATGGTCAAAAAACTACTTTTATGGTGCTTTTTTTACTTTCTTAATTTATTATTATTCATCATAAATACTCCTTTGTCTTCCACAGAACATCGACCGCATATTGGTAAAGAATGACATAAGAATGAATAAATGATTAATTTTCTTGTCTATACTCCAAGGTTTTGAAAAGGGGCAATTCCATTTTAGCAATTCCATCAAAGAAAAAATGTCAGTTCTCCGGAGAACCTTTTTTGTCTACTATAAAGAACCTCTGATTGGATTAAACATGTTACATGGTTTTTAAATGAGAACCATAAAATGGATGTTACATGTTCTTCATGGAACCATCAATGTCAATGAGGAGCTTTTATTTTTAAGATTGTATGTAAACTATTATTTTAAAACACATTGAACAGATTCCAAAGATTTTAGAACCTGTAAACATCAAGTAAATGGTCTTGAATCAGTAGCTCAGTTAACAGCTCAATGATTCTCACTATTAAAAAACACAACAAATGTAGCCGCCTTATTCTGTTGCCTTCCGTTTCCTCTTTCTAAACGTATCCCTCTCCCTGTTGCTGGCAGTGTATCTGATCAGCAGAATGTTAAAACACCTGTCAATGCATGATGGAGTGGGTTCAGGGAGGATCGACACTCAAGGCCAATTTATACTTCTGCGTAGGGTGCGCGCGGTAAGTACAGCGTAGCATACGCACAGACGCGTCCGATATCGCGCACCCTTCGACGTAGCCTGACGCGCACCTCCTCAAAAATGTAACTGCACGTCGCGACGACGCGGACCGCAAGATCGGTGATTGGTCGGCTTGGTAGCATCGTATTTCCTCCTACGCATTTCCGCACGTACCTTCTCACGCATTTCCACACGTACCATCTCCTCCGACGTCATCTCTTATTTCTACCTTTCAGTTTTAGTAATTTCACTAAAATTAACTGTTTTTCCACATCAATAAGCTCCAACTCCAACATGATCCGCTCTCTTTCAGTCGCTATTGCTTGTAGTAACCATAGTAAACTAGCCGCAAGGAATCTAAACACAGTGGAGCATTAAAACCCTCTGCCGCCAACTAGCGTTTCAGAGCAGTACTGCAGAGCAACCAAGACCTGAACGCAGAAGTATAAATGCTCACAACTGCGTCGCCTACGTGCGTAGCCAACGTCGTACACTACGGCGTACCCTTCGACGCAGAAGTATAAATTGGCCTTCAGTCCATGCTGAGCACTTTCACAGGGCATTGACTGATCCTTGCTGGATAAATATCTCCACCCTCACTTCATCCATAATCACAATGAGAGTATATATAGAAAAGAGATAATACATGGAGTAAAGATACTGAAGCACAGATAAGACCATGAGAGACAGCATGGAAAGAGTGAGAGTGTGCAGGGGTAAAGAAAGCATTCAGAGGATGAAAACCTGAAGGAAGTGTGTCTTTGAGCATGAAATTAAAAGTTAAATGTGTATGTAAATATTAAAGGTGGAATACCTAAGATTTTTGCATTAAAATATCCCAAAATCACAAGGCCAGTGTTATATATTTAGTTAAGATGACAACTTACAATATTCCAAATGTTTCAAACAATGTTTAAATCGTGAGAAAATTGAGATTTTTAACCAAGGAAACGGGGCGTGTGAGCAGGCATGAGCTGGGAATCGCCAGTAAATCGCGTCATATCTGCGTTACCTCGGTTTCCGCTCGTACTGCGTGTAGTCCTGGACAAATGCGGAAGTTGTAGTTGTGCGTTAGCATCTACCAAGCAACAAACGTGAGCTTGTTTCGCGCATTTGTTATGGAATGGAGCGCAATTATTCTTTAGCGATTGCACCTGGTTCTGTCTACAAAGACAAGTCTCATAAACGCAAACGTCAACGAACGGGTCAACCAAACGACCCAAGAAGAATTTGGGACAAGAGAAATAAAACCAGGTCAACATCGGTGTGGCATTTCCTTAATTTGAGAGAACTTCGTGAAAAACTAACTAGAAAGAGACGCCGATCTTGCATGTGTTTTACTTGACAGGTGAGTAACACCGTGTTCTGTATTCAAATTTCATGTCAGTAAACCATGCAAAACAATTAGTATTATTGTTAGAATGTCTTGTTGTCTATGCATATGATGTGAAAAATCGTAAGGTCATATTCACCGCGAATACTTCTCAGAATGTGAACTGTTGGCTGTATTTTAGAAAACGACGTTTATCTGAAAAGTGTTTCAAACGTCCCGGCTCTCCCCTAACATCTGTGATAACTAATTTGCTTTTAAACCTTACTTTTCTTGCGGTTATTTCAGTTTAATGAAAAACAAGCATGTCATTAAACGCAACAGTTATACTGCCCTAAAAAGCAAAAAGGCAGTAACTATGCAGAGTGCAGAACTGAGAAAAATGACTTTCACGAGGGCTTTTTGCAGTTACCGTCCAAACGACTACCATTTTTCTCCAAAACTACACACATTTAAGATAAGAAGTTTTGTCACATAACAAAGCATGCCTTGAATATCATGAAAATGATAATAATTCATGTTAGACCAAGACTGCAGTTACTGCCTTTTTGCTTTGTAGGGCAGTATAGAAATCGAACTTTACCTCATCCATGACAACTAATTTTCGATTCCCGTCTGACTGATTTAAGCTGTCTATGATTTATCCACGGTGGAGTTGAAAACAACAGTTCCCATCATTCCGCGTTCCTCCACGGCGTCATCAAGCAAAGCCATTGTTGTTTTGATTTTAGCGCCCTCTAGTGGCATAAAATCTTAGGTATTGTAGCTTTAACTGTACATTAACAAGGGTTTCAGGATGTGGAAAAATGTGGAGCTTATGAACCAGAGTTTCTAATATATGGTTTTAACTGGTCTCAAATCAGTTTTATAATGTAGGTGCGCTTTTAATTAAAGCTGCAGTCGGTAGCTTTTTTGGGGTTAAAAATGATCCAAAATACTTATTTGAGAAAATACATAACCAGCCAGTGTTCAAAACTATCTGCTTGCCTTGACTCGATTCAAAGCGGTAAGCTTGTAATGTTTTTAATTCCAGTGGTACTGGTGGATTTTGAATATTTCGAGTAGTGCTGGGCGGTTTGAACAAAAATGTATATCATGTTTTTTTTTTTTTTTTTTTTTAAAGCCGGTTTTCTGGTTTATGACCTTTTTTACCATGCATAATCAGGTGTTCAATGCATTTTCTACTGGTTGGGAGAGGAATTAGCCTGGGAAAACCCAGACAACTTCCAGCAAATTTAGATTTGCACTAGGGGTGCACGATATTGACAAAAATGTGATATTGCGATATCGATAATGAATATTGCGATATCGATATTAATTTCGATATTTTTAAACGGATGTAAAACTACAAAAGTTATTGGAAAACGCATCAAAAAGATTAATAAATAAAACAAGTTTTCTTACAACATAAGATTTATTTCAACTGACAGTAATATTGGACTGGTACAGCATTAATAAATAGGCCTAAATAATATGTCATCAGAACAGGACATGTTAGTTGTGTACACTACAGTGTAAAAGATAATAAATAAATAGCAAGTCTACAGAACACACTATGCAACATAAACGCCACTATATGTGTTTTCTAGATGTAAATGCCCTGTGAAACGCATTCGTGACGTATTTGAATCTAATCGCTCAAACCACTTCAGGAGGTGGTCTGGGCCGCATTTCAGTTGAAACTGGACAAATGTAAATGCATCTCGTTATTAAATAAACCACAAAATATACTCCTTCCAAAAACGCTAAAAAATGAGAACGTTACAGGCTCGTCATGTTATGGCTAGATATGACGAGTCCGACGCGCGCGACTGCAACACGCATCACCGCAGATGAGCAGCTGCTGTGAACATTTACTATCAAAGTGAAAGTAAGTCGCAGACGTTTTTCACAGTTATCTTCATTAAAAGTAAATAAACTAACTGATCTTATTTTACCTGATGATCATAAAACGCAGCTCATAACTGTTGCTTTCGGTGACGTGCACTCCATTAAATCTGCATATAGCGCGGGAATTGAAGATCGTATTTTGATAAATCAGATAGCTATCCGATCAGTGAAAACGCATGAAGTTGCCAGGTGGACCGTGGCCTGATGTTTATACTTGTGCGCTGGTGTGCGCGTCGAGCCGCCGGCAAGTGTGTGTGTGTGTGGGACTGTGTGGTTGGAGAGCAAGGGAGAAGTGAGAGAGTGACGGCGGTTAGCTTTGGAGCGAGTAGCGACTTTATATTGAGAAAAACAAAGTGTCTCCCCCGTTCTTTCTGACCACTGTGGGAAATCTGTAGCATGAAAAGTTAAACCTCTCTTGATATTGGATATGGATATCGAGCAACGTGATATCGCGATAACGATATTGATTCGATATATCGTGCACCCCTAATTTGCACTGAAAGTTAGTCTGGCAAAGAGCTCATTCAATGCCATTTCCAATCCGCCGAAATTGCGGCACCAATCAGAAACGTTGGGGCGGGCTTTACACGATGACCATAGCACAGCGACGGTGAAGCAGATTTTGAACATTTACAAAGGGGTGTGACAGTTATAGTTGAGCACTGTCAATCGAATTCTATAACCGCCAAAACCATGTTACGAGGGAAACAGGGGCCGAGTTAGTGGTGCTTCAGAGACTGCTACTGCTGGAGATGATTCGGGAGAGTTCTGTGCACCTCTTACCGATCAGAGCACGCGCTGACACGGAGTAAAGCCTTGTTTATACTCGACGCGTCCGTACAAGCGAGAAGGTGCATGGCAAAAATGACCCGTTCTGTGCGCAAGACCGATCCCATTTCGCTTAGCTGTGAATGACGTCGCTTCTATCCACCAAACACCACGCCTATCAAGTAAGGGTACTGTTGGCGGTGGAAACGCAAGCCATATCATGGTGTACCGACCCGACCGGTACTGTACTGTACCGTACTATGCCCCTTTAGTGGAAACGAGCCATTTGTGTTTTTACGTCACATCTGTACACATAAAAAAGGAGTCTCGGCTTGTATTGCGTGTGAGGATGTTGGACGTGGAGATTTATAGCCTTTGCTCACAGCACTTGATATAATTAAACATATCAACTTGATGGCGGATCCAGAAAGGTTCAAACGACAATCACCAGTGAAAACAGATTCACCCGCTGTAAAATGCAAAAGACTTTGGAGTGGCTAACTTACAGAAAAAAAAAAGAGACTGCAACCGGACCAATGAGAAAACATGGATACATATCAGAAGGACATTACATGTAGTCACGCAATGCTTACGTTGTTAACAATTTGAGAACAAAGTATCATTTGCACGGTTTTGCGTGAAATGATAACTTATAAGCATTTGTTAGATTGTTAATCAGTGCGATTTACTGCAATGTCAGAACCAGAACAATAGTGGATGTTTCTTACTAGTTCAGATTACATTTTATTATGAAAATTTCTTGTGAAAATTCTTATGGTCATTGTTGTGGAAATAATTCTCTGTTGTTCGAAAAGATAGGAGGAAGAAGACAAGTGGAAATCTCTTAAAAGTCAAAGTATCAAAAGTTTATTTTCTTGCACGAAAACAATGGCATTCAACATACAGACAGTGTCTACATGTGAAGGCGAAGGTTAGTCCTTCTCGCCATCCTTATATACCTGAAAACCCAGGAAACCACCCTATGCAGTCTGTCTGGTTTGCAGCAGATTATCCCCTATGCCGTCTAGAAAGGAAACCTGTTGATGCTGCTTTTAACTATTCTTGTTAACCATATATTCAATTTAGACAGCACAACGTCTAACGTCTGTTTTAATGTTTCCTGTGTTTAAGTGCAGCTTGACTTCACACCGCAACTTGTTTCCAACTACTGTTCGACTTCACATCTTTCTGCTTTATCTTTTGTTTGATCAAAGCCTGCACACATACAATTCACACTTGAAATACAATGAGCTATTAAAATGTTTCCATGCTGCTTGCTCCTTTGTTAAACGCAGAACAATATTCTCAAACGAAGCTTACATTAACTTAACTTAACTTCATTAACTTATATCTTAAGCTTACTCTAACGTGTGCATTTCTACCAGCTTGTTATATCTTTAATAATGCCCTTTTAGTTTATATGAACATCTTCCTTTTAAATGCTTATGAGTACATCCTTTTCAACGTTAGTAAAAGTTACACACATCCAACACATCTAATAAAATAAAAGAAAACATATGAAAGAAAATAAAAGAACATATATAAAAGAAAAGAAACATATATAAATGTAAAAATTAGCCATTACATCATACTTCCAATTTTCCAAAAAGAATAATCTGTGATTCTGAATGCCAGTATCCACACTGGAGCGGTGAATGACAGCCACACAGTCTCCTAAAACATTGTGTTCATCTACGCTGTGCCGTGCTGTGCCGAGGATGTTGAAGTACAACTCACGATAAGTTGATGATTCCACAAATGACTGCAATTGCAAATTTCGAACAGAGATGGCGACAAAGAGGAAAAACGCTGGACTGCAGCTTTAATTTAGGGAATTTTAATGATTGTGTGCATAATTAAAAAGGCAAAGTTAAATTGAATTGTTTCTAATTTACTTAGCCAAGTCCTGCCAAAACACCTTATGACATATAATAAACATTTTAAAGGGTTAGTTCATCCAAAAATTCTTTCAGTGTCACGCAGGCAGACTGGCAGCAAGCTCTAACCTGTTAACATGGGAGCCGAAATAAAAACAGAAATGCCATGCAGCCAGTGTGTCACCAGCCTTAGGCTTGTTTAAGCAGTCCGCCCTGACAATTGGCTTTATGCACAGCTTCACTACTTCCTGAATTTCAGCCAGCTCCTTGTTTCCTGTCTGCCATTATTGGACACATTGATTAATTCAGGTGTTCTTGACCTCAGTAGTCACGGCAACAATAATCAGACACACCCGAATTAATCAATTTTGCCCAATAATGGCAGACAGGAAACAAGGAGCTGGCTTAAGTTCAGGAAGTAGTGAAGCTGTGCATAAAGCCCATTGTTCCTGTACCATGTGTCATTTACATTTTACATTACATTTATTCATTTAGCTGATGCTTTTATCCAAAACAACTTACAATTGCTATATATGTCAGTGGTCGCACGGCTCTGGAGCAACTAGGGGTTTTCAATAAACAAATCACGATTGCCTTTGGACATAACTGTGACAACGTGGAGTAAACAGCAGGGGCGTAGAATTTAGTAGAGACGCTAGGGACGTGTCCCTACCAATATCCAGTGACGCTCCCTGCGTCCCAATTCGCTTACTTATACTACGCCCTAAAAGTATGTACTCTTTTTGTGAAGAAAAAGTACATACTTTTGAGTGTGTAGCAAAAAAGTAGGCAAGCTTTGGGACATACTACCACGTCATCTTTAACGGACGGCTCTGTCGCTTGCTGCGTGCATCCTGTCACCATAAACTGTCCTGTCAATCATCTCGTCACAGTTCAATCTAATTTGATTTCCTACCGTATCGGAGCACGTTAATCTGCCAGTCATGGGTCTTTCATGTGTATACTTTCCTCATGTTTTGCAATTTGAATATAATGATGCATTTAAAAAGTAATGGCTAAACGTATCCTTACAAAAGTTCACAATGCTGCTGCAGATGCAATATAATGTGGAGAACAGATAGTGTTAATTAATCACTCAAACCTCTTTATCTAAACCTCTCAACATAACCGCGGGACTCGCGGGTCCTCCGTGTCTGTAGTTTTTTTTAACACTTTTTACTCGTGTTTGTAGTTATAACCGAATCCTCGTTCAATGCACAAAGGGTTGTGGGCAATATCAGCTGTTAGAGTGTGCATCGATCTACACATCGGATTCTGAACGGAAAAAGTAGACCATCCGGGTATCTTTGAAACACTCATTTCAACATACTACAGTCTGGGACGCACTAATTCTATTTTCGAATACTATTTAGGACGGATAGTATGCGAATTGGGCCGCAGCAACTGATATATCCCTAGCAATAATTTCGATCAAAACTTAAAATATATCTGAAAATTGATTAGGGTTGGGCAAAAAAATGATTTTTTGATTTTTTTAAAATGTGGTCGATTCAAAATCGATTCTCAACGGCCACAAATCTATTTTTTTCCATATTAAGGAGTCGCGGCGGTGCTGCGTCTTCTCTCTCTCTGCACTAGGCAAGCGCTACTGCAGGTACACACTCGCGTTTAGGAGTTCTTAAAGTGAACGCAGCCATATGTGTCTGTCATTAATTCTGTTGTCATAACAACATAATATAGCATTAATTGTAAGCAATCAGAATTAATAGCCTATGTATTTAATTCAGTCTGGACTAAAACGACTATCCAGTGTTATTTTACATTGGATTACTTTATTCAGTTTCTGTAGTATTTCTGACATACCAAAAAAAAAAACTACCCCAAAATGTCTCTTTATTTGTGCCTTTATTCTATTGTATTTATTTATTCTACTTTTTTCAATTTAATTCAAAGATTGAAATCAATCTTTCATGTGTTGCATAAACATTTAGGCAAGATCAATGTAATAAAAAAGTCTAAATATTTATTTATCTATATCTATCTTAAACATAAAATAACCTGATCCTGTTTGATCAAGCTGTGCGACTGTTTGACTTTTTTGCATCTTGCATCAAAATCCTGTCCATTCATTGTATGCATTTAGTGTATAGGCTAGTGTACCTAAAATAAAAAGAGTTTTATATACAGGTTTGTGGCTCTTAAAGGTGCCATATGTAATAATTGAGGTAAAAATATCCAAAAAATGAGCTACACGCATCAAAAGAATGAGAAGAAATAAGTGCAATGATGTAATTAAAAACCTGATAAGTTATAGTGCTGCCGAGATATAAACCTAAATTAGCATGCTAAATTACTAGCCCTGGCCCGGCAGGTGTCGTAATACCAGTTTCGGCCATGGGAGGCAGTATGCGGGCGGGCAACATTACCACCAGCCAAACTGCAATAGACGAGTAACTCGCGCGGCTTGTGTGTGTACTTGGAAATACAGCCCACTACTACATTTCAGTTCAGGGAAGAGTTCAAAAAATGATTGGTCGACATTATGCATGAGGAATACATTTTGGTAAGTTGTAGCATACTGTATCTTTCAACAGTGTTCGTGTTCTTTTTCCATTAGCTAGTAGAGATGATCAGTTCATGTGCACTAGGGATCTGTCGTGTAACATGTACAAGTGCCAAAACGGTATTTATTGTTTGAATTGCGTAATAAAATTGACAGAATCTGAGAGCTTAACTAACCTTCTTGCTAAGTGTTAATTGCAAGTGTCTCATGGTGAATTCGTGAGAGTTGGCAGCTCTGAATGGCGCTAGGTTGATCAACATCAGCGAATGCTGTCTGTCAAATTAATTCAAACTAACAATAAAAGTGTAATATGACCAAAACGAATACTGTAAACTTAAAATAATAGCCCGCAGGCTTTTATTTTCCCATAGCGTCGAAATGCACAAGCTTGTTTTTGAAACAGGCGTCTATGAGATGGTCTTCATCATTTAGTGTTGAGATGTTGTTCATTGAGTCTCTGATCTCTAAAAATCTCCAAATGCTCCACGTGAAACTGCGGTCTTCCGACCTTTTACTATCATGTCAAATGATTTGAATAATATGCGGAGAAAGAGAGCAAAACAGCGCTCGCTTGTGTTGTTTGAAGACGTGAGAGTGCGTGCGGCCGCGGCACAACACATTTTCTGGAGGTATACTGTAGGGCTGTCAACGAATATTCTAAATTCGAATATATATTCGAATAGTTTTAAAAAACAGAAATTCGAAGGTGAAAATTAATATTCGAATTAAAAAAAAAAAAAAACGCCCGCGCAAGCAAAGGCGCGGCTGTCTGTTTTGCGAGTGGCCGTGCACGCTGCCTGATTAGGGTTCAGAGACAGGTGTTGCACTGGCACAGCGTCACTCACTGCAGAAAGTGCAGAGCCCAACTCGACCGCAGCAGAGAAAGTGATTTTAACCCCCCAAAATGAGTGAGGCCGCTGCCGGACAGACACGTGATCGGCAGCCCGCTGAGAAAACTGCGTTATCTGCTATGGTCTCTTCGGAGACACGTATTGCGCGGACAACCCAGACCAGGACATCAATTTGCTGCTTCAAAAAGAGATGTTAATGTATGAACAAGAGTCTCTAGTACCTGCTCAACAAAATCCTCTCATGTGGTGGAAAACTTTGGGCTCTGGGAGATAGTCTACCCTCACATCGCCCAGATGGCAAAGAAATATCTTTCCATCCCCGGATCCTCAGTGCGCTCTGAACGCGTTTTTTCCTCCGCTGGGAATATAGTAAATAATAAGAAATCAGCACTGGCCCCTTCAAATGTGGACTGTCTTGTGTTTTTGGCAAATAACCTGTAGACCCGACGGTGACAGTGCGCACTAAAAAGACAACGGAATAAATTGCCGTCAGTTTTTTTTTTTTCCTTTTTTTTATTCAAGCACCAAGAATGTAAGTAGCCTTTTTCGTTTTTAATAGTTCTTTATTTTTTCATGAACCTCAGGGTAAAGGCGTTGTCACATTTCTCGGAATTGTGTGCCTCATTTTATTTAACTTTAAACAGAAACAGCCTGTAGGCTAACTAATTAGATAGGCCTATTGCGTTGGAGCGTGAGGTTTGCAGTCTTGCCCATTACTTTGTTGTACTTTTTTGTGTAGGTAATACGTTATTAAATATGTTTAAGATTAAATAAAGTACCTATACAAGTATATGCCTCTTTGTATTAATTCGTCCTGTTAATGACGTAATGCGCGTCACTGAAAAAATGCGCAACCAGATATTCGAATAGTTCGAATATTCGCATGTTTTTTTCGAGGGAATATTCGAACGTAATTTTTGAGCAATTTTGACAGCCCTAGTATACTGCCCCCATCTGTTATGGAATATGGAATATTTTTTGATTTTTAGTTCCAGATGGCACCTTTAATTTATTTGTATTAATTAACCACTAGTGAACTTGTTCTTTTTTTTTTATAAATATAGAATGTATTTGTATTACATCTATATTCATTATAGTCAAAGAATATAATCGAGAATCATATCAGGAATTGAGAATCGAAATCGAAAATCGAATCGAGAATAGAAAATGAATCGATCTGAGAGCTTTCGAATCAAAAACGAATCGATATTCAACATGTGAATCGATACCAAGCCCTAAAATTGATGTCCCTGTCCCCACCAATTTCAAAATCAAACCTTCGCCTCAGGGGCCGTATTCACAAAGAATTTTATCTTACCACTAGGAGTACTCCTAAATCGCATATAAATATTTTAGCTAGGAGTTTTCTCTTAAAAGTTATTCACAACGCCTTTCAGACCTACTCTTAGTATGGAAAAATGACAACTCCTAAACTAAGAGTGAGTCTTCGTTCGCAATGATCACGGTGATTGGTTGTTAGATGACAGGGCCATCATGCAGAACATAACACAGCAACAAATCATGGAATTACGACATCTAAATATGTCTGTGTTCTACACAAAATAATAATAAGAAAATATAGCTGCGAGCAGCGATGGCGGGCCCAAGCCGGTGGCACCGCAACCCCGGTTCCTTTAGTTACCTAAAAGCACCGGGTTGGCGGTGCCGAAGGCTTTGGCCCTTTCATGATTAAATGTTAAAACGGCTTGCCATACTCTGTCATTTCGACTGGTCACAATTATGTTAGAGATATCTTAAATGATAATACAAACTATCCAAAATGTAATTACGACTAGACAGAAAGACGTTGTTGATATCTACAATGTTAAAGGAGAACTCCGGCGAACAATGAACCTTTGGTCTAATAAAACATCGGTACATAGTCAACCGTTCTCTGAGATTTGTTTTCATGATAATCGAATGTAAAGAGTTTTATCTCTAAAAACTGTTTAGCGTATAATGCTAGTAATGGGGGCATTGAGTAAGTAAAAAGAAATCGCTAGTTTATACCACTAACAAGGCTCAAAATAGCCCCACACTCACACAGTAACATAATGAGGCTCCATACATGCAAAACGAAGCATTGAGAACTTTGTAAGTGTACAGACCGTTTAATAAGAAGATACTTTATGAAGACAGTTCACTTCGCGTATACAAACAGGAGCCATCTTAAAAAATAGTCTCTATAAGTCAAACCACGAACGTCGTGCTGAGTGATCTGAACTCTATGAAGTTCAACTAACTTCTGAACTGTATGAACGGCGTTCGGGGATCGACTTATCGAGACTATTTTTTAAGATGGCTTCTGTAAAGTATCTTCTTATTAAACGGTCTGTACACTTACAAAGTTTTCAATGCTTCGTTTTGTATGTATGGAGCCTCATTATGTTACTGTGTGAGTGTGGGGCTATTTTGAGCCTTGTTAGTGGTATAAACTAGCGATTTCTTTTTACTTACTCAATGCCCCCATTACTAGCATTATACGCTAAACAGTTTTTAGAGATAAAACTCTTTACATTCGATTATCATGAAACTCTTTACATTCGATTATCATGATTATCATGAAAACAAAACTCAGAGAACGATTGACTAGGTACCGATGTTTTATTAGACCGAAGGTTCATTGTTCGCCGGAGTTCTCCTTTAATTCCGGATAGGCAAACTTAGCTTTTAAATGTTAAAAGGGCTTGCCATACAGGGACGTAGGCTCAGAGAGAGGCTCACCATATTCAAACCAAAATATCTGACTTCCTCTTGGTCCGAGCTAATGACTATGTTTTAGAAAGTTGTCCGGCTTGAGGAGTACAATGTATATACCGATTTTTGTAACTGTAGATAAAACTAACAACCCCACTTTTGTCACTTTTGCTATTTAGTCCTTGCACCATGCCCGTTTCTGAAACTTTGCACATGTCTACTGGCTAATAAATGTATGTGTCTGTTGAGTTTCATGCAATTTTAAGCATGCTAAGAGTCTCAAAAGCATCCTAAAATAATTTCAAAGTTTGAAGCGTTGCCACGGCAACAGTTTCAAAGATATCAAGAATCCATTCACACGTCTTCATCTGCCGTATGTTTACATTATACAGATGAAGGTTGAAGCAAATCGGGTAAAAATAAGAGGGTGATTTCAAAGCATTTTGAAAGTGACACAATTCCAGCTGCCAGTTGGTGGCGCTATAACTTTGACTCACAATAGTCACATCCATGTGATCATCCTCTTACAGCGAACAAATTGCTGAAGTTTCATCAAGATCAGTTAATGTATGCTGAAGTTATAACACACTTCCTGTTTCACGTTTCTCGCTATAATTTCGTTTCCTCGCCATGGCCAAACCGTTCGAGATATCAAAAATCCCCTGGCAATTTTTTATCCTCAATGTCTTGACTTCACGCTGATCGAGTTTTGTGGCATTTCTTTGAATTCTCTAGAGAAGTACTTTAAATGATTCCATTGCATGTTTTTTTAACAAACAACCCTAAATAGCCAACTTCCTGTTGGGCTGGGGTAAAAAGTAAGAGTGTGAAGTATATATGAACCGATGAGATCTATGTGTACCGAGTTTCATATTATTACATGCAAGTGTGTTTGATTTATGGACCAAATTTTCAGACCAAGTTTATTGACCAAGTTAATCTGATTAATAAACTAATTATATAAAACTATTGTCAATGGACTACAATTAAACTAGTTATATGCCTTTACTTATAAAAAATAAAAATAAAAACTTATTTAAAAAATACCAGGCTTGAGAAATGTATTTTCTTTATGCAGGTCATACACACAGCAGTGAAATGGTTAAGCCCCCTCCCCCTGCACACACACACACAGACAGGCACACACACTCAGACAGCCACACACACACACACACACACACAGACAGCCAAAGACACAGAGACATGTAGGCTCAGACTGAGCCAGACCATATTCAAACAAACATATCTTACTTTCTGTGGGTCCTAGCTAATAAGTGTAAATTAGAAAGTTGTCCGGCTCGAGGAGTACAATATACATCCCAATTTTTGTAACTCTAGTTAAAACTAACAACCCCACTTTTGTCAAAAGGTGGCGCTACTGAGCCCTCACCACACCCGTTTCTGAAACTTTGCACATGTCTACTGGCTAATAAATGTGATGTGTCTGTCGAGTTTCATGCAATTTGAAGCATGCTAAGGGTCTCAAAAGCATCCTAAAAGAATGATAAAGTTTGATGCGTTGCCACGGCAACAGTTTAAAAAATATCAAGAATCCATTCACAGGTCTACATCTGCCATATGTTTACATTATACAGATGAAGTTTGAAGCAAATCGGGTAAAAATAAAAGGGTTGATTTCAAAGCATTTTGAAAGTGACACACTTCCTGCTGCCAGTTGGTGGCGCTATAACTTTGACTCACAATAGTCACATCCATGTGATCGTCCTCTTACAGCGAACATACTGCTGAAGTTTCAACAAGATCAGTTAATGTATGCTGAAGTTATAACACACTTCCTGTTTCACGTTTCTCGCCATAGTTTCGTTTCCTCACCACGGACAAACCGTTCGAGATATCAAAAATCCCCTCGCAAACTTTCATCCTCAATGTCTTGACTTCACGCTGACTGAGTTTGGTCGAATTTGGATCAAAGCTCTAGGAGGAGTATTTCACATTCCATTGCGAGCGTTTTACAAACAAACCATAGCCGACTTCCTGTTGGGCTGGGGTAAAAAGTAAGAGTGTGAGGTATAGATGAAACGATGAGATCAACATGTGTACCGAGTTTCATATTATTACATACAAGCGTGTTTGAGTTATGGACCAAGTGTTCACACCCCGTTCCAGGGGGCGCTGACGAGCCGCCCTGCCACGCCCGGGTACCATCTTCAGCCCGGCTCTGATGGCCGCGGGTTCTGAGTTCTGACCCGTGTGCAAAGTTTCAAGAGTTTTCGAGCATGTTAAGGGCCCCAAAAATGCCCAAAAGGTAGCAGAAAAATAATAAAGAAGAATAATAAATAATCCCAAGGAAAACAATAGGGCCTTCGCCCTTTCAGGGCTTGGGCCCTAAAAAAAGTAATGTCATCGAAATGCATAGGCTATATAATGACATGTTTGTGCAGGCCACATTGAAGTGTAATTCTAAAAAGGCAGAGAGAGAAAAGTCAAGAATGAAATTATTCAAGGTAGCCTAAGGGCCTGCAGTGTTCACTTATCGCGTCTTTTGCGCGCTCAAGTACGTTATTTAACATTTTAAATGTAAAAATAAATAGAAGTGACTGACAACGAATGCACAGCTGCACCTGTTCTTACTTTAAAATCAAGGTGGATAGTTTAAATATCTGGTTGTTTTTCACTTAACCTCAAGGCAGCTTTCCAAAAATCATTGTGAGCTAAGTGGATTGTAAAGACCATTGGTGACAATGGTCTCCACGATCAACTTGGGCTCACAACGCTTTTTGGAAAGCTGCCCAGTGCACTTAGAAACTGAACCTCAAACCACATGTACTTTTTTACAGAGACTCTTAGCTACTTTGATACCATTTTATTGAATTCACCCAAAATACATTATAATGATCAATGTGTTATGACCATTATAATGAATAAATGATGACAGAATTTTCATTGTCAGTAACCTATTTCTTTAAGGCAATTAGTTTGATTTAGTGTCATATCCAGCATAGTCCAACACTAAAGTGCTGCTTGTGGGCCAATGAAATATGATGCATTTTGTTCAAAAATATTGGAAGAAGTGTAACCGAACAGAACACACGGGTGGTCCAGAGACATGCTTTAACTTGACACAAAGTCATGATGATGTAAGTTGTACTTTTCAGTGTGGTACTCACGGCTACACATTATGTTTCTGAAAGGGGCGGGGCCACAAGGAAGGCATTCCAAATCTTCTAATCCGTCCAATCGCATTTTGCTGTAGAATCTTCAATTACAGAAAAAATTATCAGTTTATAAGCATCAAGTTTCGTTACGGTTATTTTGTGTGTGTGTGGGTGTGGTTGTGTCTCACCCAGGGAGGCAGTTTCCACAGACTGCATTTTCGGTGTGTGTGCAGTGCTTGATTTGGTGTCTGTTAAGTCTACGACAGTTCTGGCACAGTGTGCAAGGGTGAGAACCCCAGTCTTCCTTAAACCACCTAAAGTCACACATGCCACATACTGCTGACACACCTACACCATAACCACAGTCCTAAAAGACCAGAACACAAACAAGCTGCTCAGTAACATAAGTGCATGCGTCAAACATTTTCTGAGGACACAGCTCTTGTAACCTAGCCCTGTTTGTAAGTCATTTAAGGTCATGTGTAAGCCTCTGGTGGCAGGCGTGGCATATTTACTCCACAAATTGAAGCACATTTTTTATTAACATGTCATACCTATATCTTTCTCATAAAACAGACCAAAAATTCACCTTTAAAGTTTTAACATAAGAAAATTAAATAGCGGTTAATATAAATTTTTATACGTCTCCTAATATAAAAAATAGTTACGACCAGAAGACAATGCCGCTTTGTCTATTTTACCTATTATCTATTGAATTTATTGAACATCTATTGAATATCTTAGATATCAGGAATAGAAGCAAGCTAAATAAAAATGTTATCCCCTTTTCTGACAAGTACCACTAAACCACCAGTCCAACAGTTACTACAAACCTGATAAAATAGCCAACATTAAAATGATCTGTGAACATTTGCGATTATGTTTATGTTTATATATGTGACTTGTGCTGGCAAAAGGGAGTCAGAATTATTTGTACACTTTCTGGGAGGAGTAGGCCTACCTTTCCTTTGTCCATGAAAAACAATCTCACCTGTGCTGACAGAAAGATCTGAAGCGTGCGCTCAAAGAGCTCAATTAAACATTGATATTATCTAAACAAAGACATTTGGTTTTGACTTGGTGTGTGCCAAATTTGGTGTAATTACCAGGGATTTT
This sequence comes from Pimephales promelas, assembly GCF_016745375.1. The sequence continues at coordinate 5,382,101 of NW_024121577.1, read as the reverse complement.
ATGGTATGGCTGCTTAGTGATTTTGTTTTGGAAGCCTCAGTCGATTTTTCTCAAAATTGACTTTGCTGACTCAATCGACTCTATCGTCATTTTTTTGTACGATACAAACAAATCATATATCATTTTTAAGTTTTTTTTTTTTTTTTGTGTGAAAATAACTCATTTTTGAAAATTTGCTCCTTGTGCCTCATTTTGCCAGCACGGGTCACATATATGCATAATCAAACATCAATCAAGGAGGGTTGATGTTGTTGGCTGCAGAGGTTTAACACATGCCAGTTCATCTTCAAACGTTTAAAAATAAGTGACAATTAATTATAGGTGTTACTTTGTTCATACAGACCCTGGGCTTCTCAAATATTAATTTCTTCAAAAAAAATGTTTAAATGAATTACTTTTCAAACACTTGCTTTACAACAATCCTGAAATTGCAGAGACACAGAAGGGTATTTCTCTAACCTCTTTCAATTCTTGGCCGGGTGAACACTTTGGGCACTTGTGACATTGTCCACTGTGATAATATTCGTCTGTTGAGCAATCCATTCCATATCTAAGAGAAAGAAAGAGTTAGGCTCTTACACATAAGTTTACAATTCACATAAATTGTTATTTCAAAACTATGAGGCCTGAATGTAAAAAAAAAACTGTATGCCAGTTAATTTCTTTATAAAACATTTTCTTTCTTTCTTTTTTAAAGAAGACTTAAAAATTAATACCCAATAAATACCCAATAATACCCTGTCGATACCCAATACATCAAAATAAATGTAAGGTTTTTGGAAGTAAAAACTAATTGCCATATTGCCATACAGTGAAAAAGTGGGTCCATTGTGCGGATTCGTGCGCTAAATCCCACCTCTTGTTTTGTGCGCATCTCAAAGACAACTATGGTGTTATTAGGAAGACTATTTAAAAAGTAACGTAACAACTTCGTCACTTAAATATCACCACTTAATGTCAAGTCAAAATCAAACTTGAAATGGCCTGAAAACATGATTTTTTTATGAGCAAACAGCTTAGTCAAAAATGAAAGGTGCATCTTCGTGTCTGTCTCTGACCACCATGTACAAGCTTGATGACGACTGCTGAAAATAACATTTAAAAAAAAAAAAAACATTGGTTCACAAATAATATTGTTCAAATTGTTACTGCCTAGTTATTATTTTGGTATAACTTTAGAAATGCGTAAAAACAGTAGGCCTAGGCTAACTTGAAATTTATACTTAATAATTATAACATTACATAGTGTAAAAAACAAAACAAAATATAATTGTAGTTGGTCTCCTTTTTCATGTAATATTAAATTTTAACAAGATATGAATTAAATCTTAGATTAAATTATACTAAAGTTGGGGGGGTTGTTTCTCTAGTTCATCCAATAGTCAGCTATTTACGTTTATTTCAATATAACGATTCATGCACCACTTTCAACCACTCTGAAACCGAGAACACAGAGAAACAGATCAAGAGAGAGCGCACATTTGTGCCATATAAAACAAAAATACCTCCTTTAAATTATCTGTTGGGAATAATTTTCCCTAGGCTTAAAATACAAGAAAGCTGGTCAAACCGAACTACGTAGGGCGCACTGCTACGATTCAAAAGTAGAGAGCAGTGTACCAGCAACATCATGAAACTGTAAGTGTCACATAGTTTCATCCACACTTACATTGCAGGGGCAACAACGCGCAGTAGTCACTTAATGTCTCATTGGAGTTACCGTCTCTTGTGACTTTGGTCAATTCGGTCCAGTTTAGCTTGTGTTTTAAGTTGCTGAAGTTGTTGACTGACTGGCACACATTTGCCCACTGTGCAACAGTGGGCTACACACTGGGACACACGGGGGCATGTCCCGACATGTTCACACTGTGACTGCAATCCACTGCAGAAGATTCAGGGATGGCCGTGAGAAATGCTCCTAAAGGGAAGTTGCGATTAAAAATGATGATTTCTCGCAAATGACTTAATCTCAAATAAAAATGATACCTAATAGATAGCTTGATTATTTGTAACGAGGTACAATGTGTCCAAAGCTTTTACTCAGTTTTAAAAACAATGGCTTCTTTCGCTGCAGCAAACCCTTGTGAACGCAAGGTGGCGATAATTAATAAATGTGGAGGAGTACGACCTTACTTAAGATTTATGAGTCCCAATCGTCCCAATTCGCCTAATTATAGTACACCCAAAAAGTATGTACTCTTGTGGTGAAGAAAAAATACATTCTTTTAAATGTGTAGCAAAAGAGTAGGCAAATTGGGACCATAATATTGGGACATACTTCATCAGCCAACCGTAAACTGCCCTGTCAATCATCTCGTCACAGTTAAAATCCTCCATTCAATCTATTATAATTTCTTACCAGAGAGAGAGAAATGTTGTCGCACGTTCATCTGCCAGTCGTGGGTCTTTTATGCGGAAACTCTCCTTTGCAATTTAAATGGACTGATGCATTTAAAAGTTAATGGCTAAAACGTAGGCTTATCTTTAAAAAAGTGCACAATGCTGCTGCAGATGCAATGAATTGTAGCCAACATTGAATAAACACATTTTCGTCAGGTTAGATATGATTATTAATCTCTCAAACCCCTTTGTCTAAACCTTTCTACATAACCGCCGGGCTCGTGCGTCCTCCATGTCTGTAGGTTTTAGTCCACCCGAGTCTCTTTGGAACACTCATTTCAACGATTTGGGACGTACTAATTCTATTTTCTAATACTATTTAGGACGGATAGTGCGAATTAGGACGCAGCATTAAAGTATAAATACTTAATTACAATTTACAATAGGCCTATAATACAAAATTGATTTTTTATCGGATATTGCACACTATTTATTATAAATGATTTACCCATGCACATCCTTTATTATTATTTTTCAAATTAGTATGTGCCCCCATGCTCTTTAATCAAAATAAATTCCCCTGCATTTTGACACATCTCTTCTGACATGTTTTGACACATCTCTTCTGAGACAAACTGCAACAACTGCCACTCACGTTAGATCACAGCAATACCAAATACCAAACCACAACGATCCAATCAATTCCCCAATGGACAAAATGTATGTCACAATAGGGAAGAAAAGATTAAAATGCGTAACAATTAATATAATTTAGATAAAAAAATTACATTTACATTACATTACATTAGTGACTGCATTGTGTTATTATTGCACTACCTTCAACTGAACACTGCAACTCATTAAGTTGGTAATTCCCACAGCAGGCCATGTTTATCCTCACACCTTATTGAAGATAGAAGGCATATGTGCTGATTTATTCATGAGTAAATTAAAAATGTGAAAGCAAGGTGATCCATAAACATACGCACCAAATGCCCCTTAAAACATTCTAACATGTTTATTACTCATATGTGTTAGTTTTTAGAAAGAGAACTGTCTATCTCTCTGTGTGATGGTGCGCTTGATAAATTAATTACACAAAAGTTATTTGTCAGTTACAAATAGAAATGCATGGACTGCCAAACAAAAACACAAATTCTCTCAATGAGTGCTCCATTGCTCTGTCACTGATGATTTTGGAGTTAAGTACGTAAAATGCAATTTATCATCGTGCAAAACACACAAAAAAAACAAGAAAGCACAAGCATTTGTGTCAGGTTGTTATTTTAATTATAACTGAATTGTGAGTATTATGACTTGCCAGGATCCAATGTTAGATCCATCAATCAGAGAGGTTAGATAAAATGAATAGAGAATATGTGTTTTTCCATGGGTGCTCGCCCATATTTTTGTGTGCCCGAGCCCCGAGCAGTGCCTATAATAATTTTCTCTACAATTATCACACATGAAACGATTAAAAAAATGCTAAAGCCAAGTGGAAAGTGTTTTTTTTTTTTTTTTTTTTTTTTTGTGGTATGTGATAATGAAAAAAATAAGTGTAGAAACTGGTATATGTGTGAGAGATTGAGGGAGTATAGGGCACTTTAGCCTTGCATACTTGCCAAAGTGTATGGTTTTGGCAAAGGAAGAAAAAAAAACAGATAAAGTGGGAGAGAGCGCATGACAATTTTTTCAGGGTTATTGTGTCTGAACTGTATCAGGTCAGAGACAGTGTTTTGCATGGGTTGTTTTGTCCCTTAACCGATCTTAAGCAACTCAAATAGAACAACAGGATGTTATATTAACAGAACCTTTTCACCTGTCAAAAGGAGACCAATATTTTGGTCATTATTGTTATGACTCGTGAGTGCTGTCGTGGACATAGATGTGTGATCACCTCATCCCTGAAACTTATCTCAGCCTGTTCCTGTCCTCATCCACTTCACACACATTCTTATCAGAAGTTTAGATTTGCCCTGACCTCTAAAATGCGCATTGACGTCCAACCTTATATTTAAGTCTAAGACAGCTGTTGTTCTTTGAGGATGTCCCAGACAGAGTCCATAATGACAAACTTCAGACAACAGGATAGCAAAAGTACAATTTGACTGATTAGAGCAAAGAAACTTTTGTAAATATCAAACCGAAGTGCTTGGATTTTTGGACCGTGCCAAAATGAAGGCATGTATGCCTGTCTGAGCACATACATTCCAGCCAGATGATCCTGTTGCTTTGATTGCTTCTATTGCTCTACTCTTTTGTAAGTCGCTTTGGATAAAAGCATCCAAATGTAATATGTGTGTGTGTGTGTGTGTGTGTGTGTGTGTAGTGGGAGTTTTAATTATGAAGGCCATAGAGAAGAGCCAGAATCAGGAATAGTTCAGATAAGAAAACTTCAACCACCTGGAGAGGGAAAGATATCTGAAGACCTATTTATGAATCTTAACTATTAGTACAGTTACAAGGACATATTAAAATATAAGTGGCATGAATATGAAAGCTAATTTTCCCTTGATGACAGCAATTGATACGGCCACAGGGACATCTCCATGCACCTGCTGTTGACAGAGGAAAAACTATGAAAAGTGGCATAAGAGCCCCGAACAGCATCAGCGTTACTCAGAACTATAGAGTCCTCCTCGAGGGATTCGCCTCAGACCAGCAGCATAGGCATAATGAGCAAAACAACATGAACCAAGAAAAAGTACCATAAAGAAAGCATTTACTTTTATTTTTACTAAGCATTTTACTATGCTGTTTTTTCTCTCTCTCAATAACTGACTTCCAAACCTGACTTTCTTTCTTCTTGGGAACACAATAGAAGATGTACAGAAAAATGTCTCTGATTTAATCTCTCTCTCTCTCTCTCTCTCTCTCTCTCTGCCCACACAATAAAAATGAAAGTTATTGGTCTGATGTTATTTTGCACCCCACTTTCAAAGAGAGTGGAAACATGTCTTAATTCACATAATGACAGTCATTAGTTGCTTCTCATTATCGACACAATTTCCATCACACACTTTGAAGAGATTTCATGTGTAAGCCATTTTTACTTGAACCTTTCCATTGACATATATTCAAGGCAAACAACATCCAATTATAAAAAAACCCTTGGATTCTGTTTTATACAGTAAACATTAAATGAAAAACCCAAATGGACATATAAAACCTCGGTCTTGCTCGGTGACTGTCCGAGTAACAACTGAACTTATGAACTTCAATCAGGTATGACTCTGCTGGTTTATTTTGGAAGTAGAGAAAGTAAAAAAACATGCCAAATTGCCCTTGAGATCTGTCCATATCAAAAACAGGGTATTTTTTTCAAGCGTTCTGCATGTGGGCGGTTTTCTTTTAACCAGTATTACAGAACTGAAACCAGCCTCACTGGACGTTTTATTAACTGAAAAGTTTATCAAAACGAAACAATTTGTGATCAACACATCATACATTTTAATAGGATTAGATCAACAGATAGAAAAAAAAACCTTGATAACCGTAAAGCTCCATGATAAAAAGTTAATACAGCCGTGACGTGACCCGATTATGGAAATTTTCCATTGGCTGCAGAGCTTTGATGATTGAATAGATTGTGCAAGCCGAAAGAAAGACACACAAATACATTCACTTGCAGGTGTATTTCTGCTTTATGAGGAAATTGTTCAACTTTTATTCAGAGTTGTTGTCCTCCAACAACAAATGGCATGACATGAGAGTGTGGGGGCGGAGCTTATGCCAACAACTTCCTGACCACAGAGCAGCCAGCATATATAAACAGTCACTTACCTCACCCGCTCTGACAGCTCTCCCAAACACACATGAATCAAAATAGAGAATGCCTGCCTGCTGACTTAAGAGATGGATGAGTGATATGATATGATCAAGTGAAATGAAGACCTTGCCTTTCCGAATGATTATAATTGAATTATTTAAGCAGAAGGCCATTCATTTTTGTAGGCCTTTACACACATGCTTTCACACGTAATGAAACAGCCAGCCTCTCTCATTAGTGCAGACCACATCTCACTGACAGATGTTAAACTTCAATTGTTGGCATGGTATTGACACCACAGAGAATGATGTACTTAATGCAGCTTGTTAGGGTTTCCATTTGTCTCTCAGTCTGCGTAAATCTCTCTTTTCCTCTGTGTGACTGGATTGGAAAGTGTATGTTTTCTTGAAAATGAAAGCTTGACATTACAGACAAAGGGAGAGGGCCAGAGAAGCCTGAAGGTGGGTGTATCATGTGTCTGTTGTTCTTTACTCCTCTAATGTTAAAAAATCTCATAAACATGCAGTTTTTAAGAGACATAAATGGGAAACATATCAAACCCTTTCATTTGTGCTGTCTTTTTGTACATTTAAATTAGAAAGACTTTGAAAGCTTTGAGAAACTTTGCTTTACTTTCCTCTTGCACTCACACTTACTTAAAGGAGAACTCCGGTGCAAAATGAACCTTTGGTCTAATTACACATTGTTACCTAGTCAACCGTTATCTGAGATTTGTTTTCAATATACTAGCGTTATACTAGAGTTATAGGCTAAACTGTTGTAAACTAGAGATAAAACTATTTACATTCGGCAATCATGAAAACAAATCTCAGATAACGGTAGGTAACAATGTGTAATTAGACCAAAGGTTCATTTTGTGCCAGAGTTCTCCTTTAATGATGTTTTAATAACATAGATCATTTGAATAGATCATTTGAATGTGTTCCTCCCGAACTTGCACGAGTGGAGACATACCTGACACATTATGTTCCTCAACAGTTTTCTGCATCCCTCCATCACCCTGTCTCCTCACTCTTGGCTGGTTAAACCAGCCAGGGATACGGGGGAGAACTCTGGGTTTGGAGCAAATTCTGAGCTCGGGGCCCTCTCCTCAGACAGCATGCCAAAAAAAAAAACACATTCTCTTCACTCTGATTATTTGTGAACTCGTGAAACTTTTCAAAGCTCTCATGAGTTATAAATGTGAATGCAGTCTTATTAATAAAGATTCCAAAACAGTGGTTTTAGTATTGATGCCTGGAAGAACTGTTTGTTTGTTTGTTTGTTTGTTTGTTTGTTTGTTTGTTTGTTAAAGTGTGAAGAACACTTTGGTGTTGTTCGGTCATTTTAGATAAAAAAAAAAAAAAAAAAAAAAAAAACTAGTAGGCTACTTGTGGTCAAAATCGACCACCATTAAGTACAAAATTAGTTGTTCCAATTTAGCATACTTTAAATACTTTAGATATACCAATTTATACGTACAACAATGTTTATATTAAGTACATGAATAGCCTATGTATATGTATACTTAGCATTAAATAATGTATTTAAAATACATTTTAGTATATTTATTTTTCACTTGGGAAGGAAGAGTTTACATTCTAAACATTGAGACTAAAACAGACACACCTACTCAAACACACTCTCTTGTGGGGTCTCCATAAACGTAATGTTTTTTTATACTGTGCTAACTGTATTCTGTTTACTAACACTACCCCTAAACATACCAAAAAAAAAAAAAAAAACAAAAAAAAAACATTCTGCATGATTAGCGTCGTTTCCGCATGGGGATCTCAATTTATATCCCCATGTAAGTGACACAACACACACACGCGCGCTCACGCACACACACACACACACACACACACACACACACGAACTCATGCACCTCATGCACGAGCCAGAGCAGAAGACTCAAATAGGAGGTTGAAATCGGTCCAGGCTTGTTTTTATAACAAAAAAAGTGGTTTTGGCCGAATATAAATTAAATTTCAAATATAATTTCAAACCAAAAATGAAAAGATAAGCCTCAGGCTGAAGGAAATGCAAATTCACGCGTGTACAGTAGAGGGCGCAGCTCAAGCAAACTTTTCAGTTCTGCTGCCATTCTGGATTAGATAGCAAGAATAAGAAGAATGCAGGAGAAAAAAATAAACACTTACTTGACCAATAATCATAATAATAATAATAATAATAATAATAAAATCAATAATATTTTTTGCTTATGGTTTAACTAAATCATCGAAGTGTCAGAAGCAAGTATTGGTCAATAAAGTGAGATTAAATACATTTTTTTTTATTAATTTGGAGCTTTGCATAGTATTCTGATTCTATTAATTTTAAGGAATATTGAATTTGTGCAAGTGAGATGAGTAAATGCACGCACAATAACCATCAAGTTTACACACAATGCCTTATTTGTTTCATAACTTATTTGAAAAAGTAACTTTTAAAAATAGCCAAATGTGTTACTTTACTATACTTGAAAAAAAGACTGATTATGTAACTCAAGTTACTTATGACTTACCCCCAACACTGGTCGTCAGTGAGGGCATGCCATGCACCTATACTTTCGTTTTGTGTTTATTTTATTATTAAAAATGTTTGTGAGCATTTGCCAGTTCCCTCCTCCTTCTTCCCACAATAACTAACTGTTACAGTCCCTTTAACGTCTGGTGCCTCACTGTAACCAAGAATTTTATTAAATAACGAGAAAAAAAAAAGGAGGAACCAGTTGAGTTTGTGTGGCAATCAACACCTGCCACATGTGCTGTTTAACTTGTTTAACTTCTAGAGGCCTACAGAATCTGGAATATTCTTTTAACATAATATTAGCAGGTCTCCACAACCTTCAAAACTAAATAGAAGATTTTTTTAAACATAATAAATGGTGTGCACTTTGCCGTAATGTTCAGAGTATATGTGGAATTTCAGTTACTAAGCAACAGGTGTGCTACACACACATGCAGACACACACTCGAGTGGATGGGATAGAGCAAAAAGAAGCGAGTGATTAGTAGAATGCTGATTCCTAATGATAAACGAAAAAAATGTCACGAAGAGACAAGATAAACAAAAACCAACTCAGACTCAACTGATAAGCAACTGAGCACTTTCCCTTCAACTAAGCAAATCTCCAGCCAATAAACAAAACCAAACAATAGCCCTCTCAGCCATCCCTCAGTCTCAGCTCCTCCCACAGAACCAATTCATTCTGAATAAGCCACTCATTCTCAATAACCTCAAACACTTCACTGCAGCATTCCTCATCCAAATCAAACGGCATTCATGACAATTCAGGGCTGCAAATGCAATATCCTTTCCCCGCACTGCATACGTGGCACGCTCATCGCATGTGAAGTTTTCTCTTAAAGGACTAGTTCACTTAAAAAAGAAAATTGATAATTTACTACTCACCCCAATGCCATCCAAGATGTTCATGTCTTTTTTTCTTCAGGGGAAAACATTTCAGGATTTTTCTGAAATTGTTAAAGTAACATCTTTATGGAAAATGACACATCGTTTTGCTAGATAAGACCCTATTCCTTAGCTGGGATAGTGCAGACCCCTTTCAAGAACTTCAAAGCCCTTTGAAACTGGATTGATTTGGACTTCAACAAATTGGTTACCGTTGAAGTCGATTTTGTGGAGAAAAATCCTGAAATGTTTTACCAAAAAAAAAAAAAAAAAAAAGACATGAACATCTTAGATGGCATTGGGGTGAGTAATTTATCAGGACATTTTCATTTTTAGGTGAACTAATCCATTAACTCTTGCTTAAGGGGCATCATTTATGCAAGGAAATCACTTTGTGTGACAACACATGACTGAGACCTTTGTTGCAATGTGATCAGTTTTGTGATAGTTGAAAACAGGAATTAATATTGTGTAGCCTTATTTCACTGAGGACCATTAACATCCTCTGAACCTTCTGGCAAAGAAAAGAATAAAGCAAGTCACAGCAAGTTACAGTGAATAAAAGGGTTATTAATATATGTCTTTGCCTTTGCAGTCAAATAAGTTCTAGGATAGTAATATTGTAGTTCAATGGTTTTTGATTAAACCGGCCTAGATGTGAATGAGAAGCCACCCAGGACCCTACAGTTGCATTACCCTTCATGTTCAGTTTCTCATCTTCTGAATGAAAACGTTGGAGTGATGCTTTGCCTTTATCAAAAGGACAACAATCCAAGCAAAAAGATTTATAGGTTATGCAAAGTTAATTTATCCAATACATTCTGACTCTTTCTCATTTTATTGAGTCAGTGCACATTTCACATATTTTAAATTGCCACCTCAATTGAAAAAACAAAACAAAACACACATTCTCTCTGATGACATTTGAAATGTTTACAAAACCAAAGTATACTAGCCTAATTAATACAATTCTAGCCTGATTTAATAAAACTGTCTGTTAAATTACACACATCAATTTTCGTGTTCATATTTAATTGAAATGACATTAAATGTCCAGACAGGAACATTTAGCCTATCGCAAAGGTTAAATATTACGATCTCCTTTAAATAGACCCACAATATATTTTCCTCTTCAAGTGGCTTATTTTGTGGACTTAACAGTCCCATTGTGGATTTAATGTGTGCTCAGTAATAAAAGCCATGTAAAGAGAAGCATTTCCACAGAATAAGGCCCAGACCCCCTATAAAGTGCGCACATGTGCAGTTTCTCATTGCGGAGCTGATTGATTTTAGCCGATTTTCACCTATGATATTTATAGGCTATACATCATCAGCGTTTTATTTTAATGCCTTTAAAGTGAGTTTTGATCCCCTGATCTTATTTACATTGAGCTCTTATTTAGGCTACACGTATAACTGGAGCCCTCCCTGTGACTGTATTATTTAGTCCTGACAGTTAAAGCGCTCAAGGACTTTCCCGAGCAAACTCTCCGTAAAATTACTGCTTAGCCCGACAAAACACCGTGACACAGAAAGATTACCTGCCCAGATTAAGTGCCCAGGAGAGTACTTGACAAGAAAAAAGGGCTGTAATTACTTAAAAGATTAAAGTGTAGGCTATGCTGTTATGATGCGCCCAGTAGGCTACTGTAGCAACAGCCGCTTCGGCTCGGCCCGGGTTGATGATTGAAAACAGACAGCACAAAGTCTTATCGCGTGTTCTCAAGGCAGACGGGAAACTACCCTACTCGAGCAGCGGAGAGAAATTCACACCCCCGGTCCGGTTCACTTTCTCATCCGCTCACTTATGGATAAGACGTGTCTGACTTGACGCTCTGATGATCGGATGCACCAAACGAACATTTTTGGAAAACTTTTCTCGTTGACGTTGATTAAGAGCCGCCTGTGCTTGTCCTCTGCGATTACACAAGTGCTCGTTTGATTATTTTTGCTTACACACTCTCTCGCCCTGCGCAGCTCCTCTGTCTGACTGGAACTTTTTTCTAAGTAGGCTAATTCGTCGATGAGTCACCTTAAAACCCTCACGGCTTGTGTGTTGTACTCCGTTTCTAGACTATCGAGGTTCCGTTCGGGTTGATGGAGGCTTGCGAGTCCCCAGAGGCAGTTTTTCACGGATCTTACCAAAGCCTTTTCCAAAACGTGCGCGTAAAGAGAGCGAACAACGAGAGTTTGGACATTTCTAGCTCCAAGAAGTGCGGCTTCCTGCAGGAGACCGCGTCGAGGGAAATGCGTTTAAGCAAGCTGTCCCCCCGCAGAGGAATTCTACGCTCCCCCGAAAAAGAGTGCGAGAGTACGATTTCGGTGATACAGTTAGCGGCAAGCCGCATTCATTTTCTCAAGAGTTCAACAGAAAGCAAAAGCGACTCATCTCTGTCATCTAGCGGCTCGGGCCTCGCAGACGCCACCGAAAGCAGCGACAGTCGCGCAGGTTTCCTACGGGGCGCCGAGAGTGGGCAGAAGGGCTACGGTGCAGCTGAAGTTCACAAGCACGAGTTGGGCTCGGGCCGTGACGCAAGTGTGGCGAGTTGTAGTCGCGCATGCAGTAGCGGCATCACCATTTCGGAGACAGCGCGAGAGCTGTGCAAAGCCGTGTCAGTGTCTTTGGGCTTAGCTATGGAGTCCAGCGAACTAGGCGAGGTGGGACCGCACCATGCACCGCCACTGACCACTGAAAGTAGTAGTGATGAAATGTATATGCCTTTGCTCGACTGCTCAGTGAGCGAACCTGGGGCAGGAGCGAAAGACAGAGAGTACGCTCTCGCGATGGGACAGAGAGACAGAGGCTTAGAGCTGCGAGGCAGGGACAAAGTGCTCGGGATGTTTAAAAGTAGCGATCTGGTGCAGCTAGCAGGGGATGTGACAACCTCGCAGTACAGCAACGCGTCTAAATCCCATTTAACATCGGCTTTGCAGGAAGTGCACGAGTTCGCCAGCATGTCCGGGGACATTGCCAACCCGAGTTCAGAAGGTACGGCAGCATCGGATATGGACGCGACGCACGCAGCTTCGTGTCAGTTCGAACAACTGTTGCCCGCGAGCATGGCCCATTTCGTCCACCCGGAGTTCGAAAACGGACCGAGCCAAAGCTTCGCGAAGCCCTCGGCGATGTCCGGAGAGTTTACGGAGAATTACGCGAATCAGTATAATGTCAAAATTAAGGCAGAGATGATGCCCCGTGATCTGAATGGCACCTGGGCGTACCCGCATAGGTACGCTGATGACTCGAATGGCCAGTACGGGCCTCCAAAACAGAGGACCACTTACGCTACTGACCACGAAACGCCGTTTATTTCTAACCCATACGAGTACGGCCAAAGCGGGTCTCTGGTTCCGCGGGAGCGACCTCCGCCCGAACAGTGGTACCCGGTCGGGATGTTGGGCCGTCCCCCGTACCCTAACGTGCCCTGTGTGAAAAACGAGGTGGGCGAATGGCTGGATGTAACATCGTTAACAGATGGCAGGTAAGAAGGGGTTCTGCTTTTCCTTTTTCTGTGGCTACAAGTTACAAGCAGTAAACTTTGTTGAGAAAGTTAATAATTAGCACATGCCCATTGAATGGCGTTTGAGCAGTAAAATAAAATAACACGTGCGTCTTTGCACCCCGCAATGCGACCGTACATAGGATAATTAAAGAGTTCGACTTGTAGAAATGTATTTATATATTTATTCGAAGTTGATAAATGAACACATAACCGAAATGATGAAGAATAATGAACTTGATGTATTGGCATTTTGAAAAACTTATTTGGAGGGCATTTAATTAAGTTGTTTAGGGATTTTCAACCTGTGCAGACCCAGCCCCCTTAATATATTAAGATATAGGCTATAGCCTATTAAATATCTTCACCCCGTGTAGTACGTTCACTGACCCCTGGTTTCTTGTGACTTTCCAGTTCTGTTTGTTCTTTATTAGATTGCTATTAATATCAAGATCAGTTAGCCTCAGGACCATTAACAAGAAATGAAATGTATAATTCCTGGAGGAAGTGTTAATTTGCTTGATGTTCCTCTCTTTATGTCTGCAGCCAATAAAACAGTACACAGAGACAGCTGTACACATTAATACAGTATCCGAGTCTTTAACTCAGAGGCCAGCCTCCTCCCTCAGGGTTGCTGGGTTCCAGGGATACTGCCATCAAGGCAACCCCAAACGGTTGTGTCCAAGTGCCTCAGAACTCCTATCATTGAACTTCGCTGTATTCTCATTCTATTTCTCAGCCACTCACACATTTTATCACTCACAGATTAAACATGGAAATGGTACATTTTGATTTACACACTGACACACTGTCAACTGTCGGGTTATGCTTTTAAATTGTCAGGCTTTACCTAAATTTCATTTCTTAAGCCTATGACAGGTTAGGCAATTTTTACTTTTTCCTTAATAGGTTGTTGTTGTAATTTCTCAAATTGTCAGTATTTGTGGTTTTACAACATGCTTTATATCTAATTTGACTTTGACAGTTTAGCTGTTCTTTCAGTCAGACCTGTGCCGGATGGTACAAACGCAAGACAATGATAAAAAAAATGCGGGAGACTGAAATGAAAATACCTTAAACTCAGAGTACTGAGAAGATTAGTATTTGTCTAAAGAATCTGAGCGAGAGTTTGGTGGTTCAAACTGAGGCGAGGCTTTTTTAATGTTTACAGTTTTTTTTTTTTTTTTCCCTGAAAGGAAACACCACTTGATCTTTTTGGGAAAAATATAGTTTCAGACACCAGACAGAACATGAAACTGAATGGCAAACACAGACCCAAATAATGAGTGAAAGTTTGAGAGACTTCACACTGGTCTTGACCTGATATCACACATAATAAATCTTCTGTACATGAGTCTTAGAACACGAAGCCACATTCAGGCGGAAAAAGTGGTCTGTTAATACCACAATAAAGTTTTAGGGGTAAATTGTATTTGTTTGAGTAGGATTTATTTGTACTCATATGCACAGTATTAATAATTTGTGATGGTAGTGGTTGTCTGCTTGACCACCCACTGTATTTTATGGTGATTTTTTCCTTTCTAAACGCTGATCTTTTTAATAAGCAGTGAGTTTGATGAATGGATGGTGCATAAAAAGACAAACCCTTAAAGGTTGGATGATCACTGAAGATAGCTGAGTTAGTTGTATGTTTTGTGTGTCAAAAAAAAAGAATTTTTGTGTATGCACGTCTCTGTTATGTAATAAGCTGAAGTACACCTTGGTCAAATTAAGTTCTGGTTAAACATCATTCCAAATAAGGCAAAGGTTCTTTACAAAGCGTTCTAGTGGGACACCACGGGGTTTGTACTCAGAAGAACCCTAAAAGATTTCACTGTAACCCTATTGCACTAGAGTTCTGAGAACCCTCTTATTTCAGCCTGGTCTTATTGTTTATTGGTACGTAACACTTACAAGTAAACATGCATTTGTATGTTTGGATTGATTCTGAAATGTACACTGTGGACATATTGACAACATTTAAAACATATTACGCACAGCTAATGAAACATAAAATATTTACAAATCTTTATATTTATGTAGTTACACTTTTACCATTTTATAGAAACATTTTATTTATTAATTTTATATTATTTTAATTTTAGTAACAATATAGCATAAAGAAAAATATATTTTGAGCTGCTAATCCCACTCCCACCTGTAAACGTACCTGTAACAATTTCTTTAGCAAATGCAGCAACAAATTCTGGCAGTGTCAGAAGATTTGACTCGCAGTCCTGCAGTGTGACTTTTCCTACAACAACAGTCAAATTGTCTTTGTTTTTCAAGACACCATGACCAAAATTTATGTTTTAATAACGTAATTAAAGATCTCGTAGCCCACATTTCAATGCAGCTCACTGTCACCGAACGTGTCACTGATCGATGATGTAAAACTTTGGACGAGTTTTATTGTTTTATTGTAACAGTCAAGACTGTTTTTAACGTGTCTTGACTCCCATACAGTCTGACAAGGAACAATCGTAGGACTATTATAAATCACACTGTGTGCACCCATGAGCAAACAAACTTTAAGATCATTGCAGTTCACACTTACATACAATTCGAGTGGATATTTGGCGTGCTGTCCGGGGGGAGGGCTCCGAGCTCGGAGTTTGGACCGAACCCAGAGTTTTGTTTAACATGTAATCCTTTGAAATTTGTTGGCAGCAGAAGTCACAGAACGAAATCTTATTTCACATTAAGTAAATTAGTAAACTGTGTAATAAATGTGATTGAAAACATAATGTCATTGTCAAGACAATTGAATAAAAAATAGAATCAAATTATTCATGCCATTATTTCACTATTCTTGAATATGAATTTGTTTGGAAAGTCGTTCATATGTAAATAACTTTAAATGCTGGCATGCTGTCAATATTGTACGTTTCAGGGTGTATGCAAACGTAAGTCAATATATGTGGTAGAACCATGTACAAATACAATATTTGTGATTCGCTTATTTGCACTGAAAATTACTATTTTATTAGTTCTAACAGTCATATTTAAAGTGTGTCTTATGTGCACTGACAAATAATTGTTTAAAGGGATAGTTCACCAAACAATGCAGATTCTCTCACGTCTTTTAAACCTCTATGGCTTTCTTTCTTCTGTGGAACACAAAGTGTATTTTAAAACATGTTTTTGATTTGTCCATACAATGAAAATCAGGGGTGTCCAGTGAGTGTTTTCTAGACTTTTCTAGAATATTCCTTTCTCTTCCTCAGAAGAAAGGAAGTTATACAGGTTTGGAACAATATGAAGGTGAATAAATGATGACAGGAAAATAAATAAATAAATAACATGCTTGTCATCATTATTTATTCACCCTCATGGTGTTTCAAAGTCCTATTTTTATTTCTGTGGAAAACAAAAGGAGAATTTTTGAAAAATCTTTATAAAGCTCCTTCCTAAACAATAATAATAATAATAAAAAAGAGATTTGTGTGAGAAATCTGGTCTTCCTTTCCCCTGAAGCCTGAAATCTCATTTACATGTTCATTCAGATTTAAAAAATGGTACATTTGACACAATTGATGGCTATGTAATGACAAAAGGATGATTAAATAATGACAGAATTTTAATCATTTTGTTTTGGGTGCCTCTTGTGCTTCAGTGGGAGTCAGTAAAGAGCGTGCGCTGTTTGCTGCGGAAAAATCGTCCTCTGTTTGTGTTCGGTCTGGAAATCCAGTTTCTTTAAATGATGATTTGGCCCTAAAACTGCAAGTTATTGAAACAGTGATGTACGGTAAACGGCTGACAGCAATGATATTATAGATATAGACAAACAGGGTGCACTCGGCAGTTGGATATGTATAGAGAAGCTGTGAGCAGTGTAGTTTTATAAACTTGTCTCTGGAATATTGCCCTTTTGTATATATTATAAAACAATTCTGAGCAAATTAGTAGCCTACTATCCGTCACTGCAATCAACAGCACAGGCTCCCTGGAAACACATGACACAACTTTGTCACATGAAACCATGTGCTTTATGACCTTCTTTGAAGTTTTTAATATCAAGCGTTGCTCCCATGCTTTGATCAAAGTGTGTTATACTCTTTTCCCTGTTTAAACTTGCTCTTTCCATTTTTAGAAGCACTTTTCTTTTTTTTCTACACTGTAAAATGACATCAATGATGAAGGTTCTCCTTGCCGTACTGTATCACACAGTCATTGATGATGCTTGTTTTTAAGAGCAATCCCTCTCAATATTGTTTATGTGCTGTCACAGCTCTTACTTGAGATCCTTTGGAAGGCTATGCAGAGGTGAAAAGTTTGCGTACATACTGACCTTGTTTATTTATGCTAACATGTTTTGGGTCTTATTGTAATTTAACATGTTATCGGATAATAAAACGTCTTCTCAATCTTTCATAAAAACAAAACTTGTTCAGCCTCTGAAAAAATCATGTAGAAGCAACTTTACCAATCCAGTCTTTTTTTCTCATTTATTATCCTGGAAATCACAATATGGGAATAAAATGGGCTGTGAATGCCATTTTCTGTTGACTTTTTTGCAAAGCAATTGCATTGTAACAGTAACACCACATATGAAGTTGTGAAATAAGCTTTTATAAGAGCTATTGCTATGTGTAGAACATTTGCATTCATTACCCTACAAAATGTTTTGTAGGTTTGACTTTTTTTCAAATTAAAACCAAATGTCAGTAAAGAGTAAAAACACTTAATATTGACAATGTTGTGTCTAAAATAGCCTGTAGCCTGTATTTTAGTTGAACTATTTATTTATATAAAATTGGAATGATCTTAAAAGGGGGACAAATCAGCGTCAAGCTCAAGGCTGTGACGGTGGATGGACATAGTATTTTAAAACTGGAATGTCCAACCGTGGCCCATGCTCAAATTAGTTGTTAAATATTTCATTACGAATTTTTATCAATCAGTTGTTGCAGCCCTTGTACATTTTTTACAACTCCACATCCAACTCAGCTAAATGAATAAATGTACAACTCAATTTATGAAAACCTTTGATGGTAGTAGTTATTTGTTGTTGTTGTTGTTATTGTTGTTGTTTTGTTTTTATTACAAAAGTGTATGACTGTGTAAGTCAGCTGTTAAAAGGAAACATGAGTGATTTGTTACAGCTCATGGGTCATGTGAGGTACTAGGCTATCTCTCATTCTCTTGTCCCATTGGCTTCTCATTATCGGCATGGGAACAATTCTAAAAGAGAGTCATTCGTCATTACTGGTCCAAGTGTGTCAGGTGGATTATGCACATTTTCTTTACAGGAAGTCTTATTTTATTGTATTTTTACTGTATTATAAATATTCCAAGAAGTTTGAAATTACTAATAAAATTAAAAAAGAGAGAGTGAAAGAGACCAAAAATAAACATTTCTACATTTGTTTTTTTTTGTTCTACATTATTATTTAAAAAAACGAAAAGTTAATTATTATTATATATTTTTAATTATTTTAATGTTTATCGTTGTCATATTTTTATCTGGAAGATTGAAATGGCTTTGCAAGGGGAATAAATTCAAATCAATAAGAACATTCAAATGTCACTGATAGAAAAAACTTGACATTTATGAGCACAGTTTTTTATCCATTGTGTTCCATTAATGGTCTGATTTGAGCAAAAATTATAAAATATAACTCTGACGGGCTTTCACTCAAGGTTAATATGCTTTTAAAAAACCTCAGCACAGGTAAGAAGTGTTTAATTTTTTTTTTCCATGGAGTTAATATTTGAATATGGACTTAGTCTTGCTCTAAAGTCCAATGCTGATGTGCTCATTCTTGTTTATTTTTTCAGGAAACCTGTAACTCATGCAGGTAAGCATGTAAGTATGCTGTTGGGTTGTATATAATTACGATACTACTCTAATTCTACCAAAAAGAAGAAAAAGAAAAAGAGAATTAATACTTGTTGATAAGTATATTGCTCTTTTGAAATTGATTGAATATGATAAAACTTAGATATTAATAAAACATCAGATCGAACAGCGTTTAGTATAGAGGGAATAGTACTGCACCCTTTCTCGCTGTGCTGTTTATTTGTCCCATGTTCCGTGAAACTAAAGTTTGTGTTTCTGCCAGAGACGGACATCTGTTGAAGGCTTTCTGTGATAAGACGTAATGACAGTGCACATATTGTCCAATGGTACACCTCACACTAAACATACAGTATTGGGGCAAATTCATTAAACAGTTTGTGAGCTCTATTTCAACAAGTAAAATTTACCTCCCGTAAATGCAGTAATATAGCACTGCATTTCAATGAAGCCATTGTCAATCTTTCAGAAAAAATACACCTCTTGATATTAGGCTCATTATATATTACATCTTTCTCACAAAAGTTAGTGTTATTTGTGGAAAGCAGAAGGGTAAACTGACTTTCATTTGATATTGGTGTTTGTGGTCATTTATATTGGTCATTACAGTATTTATTCATCAAAGGATGAACAAATTATAGGAATGGGTGTTATAATCACGCATGGCATAGTTTGATTAGTTGGGCACACCTACTGACTCAGTTATCTGAATTGATGTGGTTTTACAACTTTACACTGTAAAACCTGTCAGATAACAAAAATGTGTCTCATGTGGTAACATCGAATTAACTTCATTAAAAAATACGATTGCACCAATCTAACAACATTAGTACATTAAGGTAAATTCAGTTTGAAATTGCTCAATTAATCAATTCTTATACATACATACATACACACACATTACACTGTACTGTGCAAAAGTTTAAGATTTGTTCAAAGAAATGAATAGCTTTATTCACCAAGGACACAGAAAATCATTCAAAAGTGACAAAGACTTTTAAGTTGTTTCAGAATATTATAATTTTTCCGTTTCAAATAAATGCTGTTCTTTTGAAATTTATACTGAATAATGCATAAACAATAACTTTATTTAAATAAATGTAACACTTTACAATAAGGTTTATTTATTAAACATTAGTTAACGCATAACCGATACATTTGTTACTGTTTTTGTTAATCTTTGTTAATGTTAAATCCAGCTGTTCATTGTTTGGTCATGTTAGTTCAGAGTGCATTAAATAATTTTAACAAGATTTTAATAAAGTATTAGTAAATGCTAAAATCAACATTAACAAAGATTAACAAATGTTGATTTGTTCATTCTAAGCTAATGTTAATTAATATAGTAATATAACTAATGAACCTAAAGTGTTTCTAAATAAATAAAACTTTAAATATGTTAAAATAGAAAGTTTATTATTTAAATTGTAATAATTTAAAACCAGCAGCCATATCACCCTGTATGCCCAAGACTGGTTGCCCACTGAAGCTAAGCAGCCTGGTTAACCTGGATAGGAGAAGTCCTGTAAAAAAAAACAAGTTGCTGCTGGTAGAGGTGTTAGTGAGGCCAGAAGGGGGTGCTCACCCTGTGGCCTGTGTGGGTCCTAACTCCCCAGTAATGGGGACACTATACTGTCAAAGAGCACCGTCCTTCAGATGAGACGTTAAACCGAGGCCCTGACTCTCTGTGGTCACAAAAAATCCCAGGTGTAAGTAACCCCAGCATCCTGGCCAAATTTGCCCAGTGGCCTGTACATCATGGCCTCCTGATCTATATCAATTGACTTCATCACTGTCTCCTCTCCACCAGTAAGCCGGTGTGTGGTGGGCGTTCTGGCGCAATATGGCTGCCGTCGCATCATTCAGGTGGTGCTGCACACTAGTGGGGGTTGATTCCCCCTTCTATGTGAAGCGCTTTGAGTGCCGAGAAAAGCGCTACATAAATGTAATAATTTATTATTATTAATTTACATTTGTTCATTTAGCTGATGCTTTTATCCAAAGCAACTTACAATTGCTATATTTGTCAGAGGTTGCACACCTCTGGAGCAACAAGGGGTTAAGTGTCTTGCTCAGGGACACAATGGTGTCTCACAGTGGATTCGAACCCGGGTCACTCAAACCAAAGGCATGTGTCTTATCCACTACCACCCCACCTCCATCACCATTACCATTAATAATATCACATTGTAACAATATTTCACAATATTACTGCTTTTTCTGTATTTTAATGAAATAAATACTGCCTTGCATTAGAGACTTATGAATGTATATATGTGGATCATGTGGATGTTTGAAATTACCCATTTTTGTATTTAATTAATCTATTTAATAAGATGAGAACATATTTCAGATTTAACATTTGTGGACTAAGGTGGAACGACACTT
This sequence comes from Pimephales promelas, assembly GCF_016745375.1. The sequence goes on along the minus strand of NW_024121577.1, from coordinate 5,360,887 downwards.
TATTTCCCAAAAGTCACCTGTGCTGAACTGCAGCTTTGAATTACAATTTAGGAAATTTTCCTCTCAAATTCCTATTCAGCTTCCTGTGATTCTTTGAATTTTGCACAACCCTGCCTGCTTTCTCTACAGCTTAGCACTCAGAACCAACCCACAAAATTGAAATAATAATAATAATTTTAATAATAAAAATTGATTTAGTGAATCACATGCTAAATAAACACATAAATAGAGCAAATAAGTAGCACTTTCATCTTTGCACATGATGTCTAAGTTTTGTGTGTTATGTGCTCTTGTAAAATGCATAAGCCACTTGAAAGGAAAGGAAGAGGAAAAGAGAAAAAGACATTCTTGACATTTTAATGTCATTCATCAACCAATGTTAACTTTTCTCCATCAGTGTTTTTCAAAAGTTGTCAGCCACCACCAGCATTTTTCATAATTTTCGCAAAATTTTCATGGCCACCAGTAGTGCTGGGCGGTATGACCAAACATTTATATCACAGTACTTTTCAAAATTATACCGGTTTCATGATATATGACAGTATTTTCAAGCATGACTGGGTTTTAACCACATTTTCGATTGAGAGGGGAAATACTGCATTGACTTAGAATGCCCTATTTTGCAATAGTGAATATTGTAGAAAAATTCCACACTAGGAGGATAGTATTACAGGTTTGCAAGGCCCCACAAACTGTTGTTGTTTACAAAGAGGTGCCAGCAGGAAGCGGTTTATGAGCGGCACAAACAGCGCTTTCCCCAGTAAATGCTGCACATAAAGCAACGCAGCACTAGGCCTGTCGCGATAGTCAATAAATCAATTAATTGCATGATAAAAAAATGAGCTTGATAATGTCCGTTTGCATGCTTGTTTGTTTTCCTCGTGTCTCTCTCTCTCTCTACCAAAGAGACTGGATGACAACTCTCGGTTCCTTAGCGTAGTATGAGTGAACTAGAGCTTATTCTGCCCGAGCGGGTCGGGCCGATATTTCCCGTCACCATCCTGAGGCCGGGCCCTTGATCTAGAGATGCACTCCCAAGGCAATAAAGTGCGGCGCGGCATTAGATTTCTTGGCCGAAGGTAATGCGGGTTGCGGGAGAATAAAACGTTTTGCGGTACTCCAGCGAACTAGATATATCTATGAACAAAACATATAAAAAGAAATAGTTTGTGTGTTAATGCTTTAATAACAAATAAAATATCATAGTGTTGGGTCAGGTTTTGCTTGCATCCATTTTATTTATTGTTTTTGGTATTTATTCAAGTGCATTTTTTGTTAACAGACTGAAAGTCCACTGCTTTTATTGTTTTTGGTTATTTTGTTCATTCATTGTGGATATTTAAAATGTTTTCCATTTTCAGTGTTAAATAGACTTTAGAAATAAAAGTTTATTGATCTTTGAAAAGGCGTACCTGCATTATTATGCCATTATCATTATTCTAGATTTAAATGGTCTCAGAACGACAATATTATCGTTTATCACAATAATTTATTGGACAATTTATCGTCCAGGAAAATTTGTTATCGTGACAGGCCTACGCAGCGCTCATGAACTCTGCTTTATCAGGAAAGATTAAATTAAAATAACATTGAAACTTTTCTAAAGACAGTCAGTTCCCTTCAAAGATACATTCTCATATAATCACTCACTTGGAGGGTGGTTGTCATATAACAGTCCTATTCGTCTGTTATAGGACAAGCAGACACTGATTAGCTACTCGCTCTACGTTTATTTAAAATAAACAGCAAGGCAACTACAAGTGAATGTGCTTTCCATTAAATGAATCACACACAGTAAACACATCATTCATTAAGTTGTCCATCCTTGGACGCGGTGCCCCGTGCGCTGTTACAAAAAAAGGGAAAAAAAGCTGTGCAAACAGCCAAGCGAAATGGGGTCTTGCCGGTCTTTCGCACCCAATGCGTCGTGAAATGCTATTTTTGCAAATTAGCTTCAAGCTACTTTCATATGTGGTTTGAAATCCCATTGAAATTGCATTCCTGGAAATCCATTTCCCAAAAGCATCGTTAACCAACTTTGGTCGCAGGTTCTGTCGTTGTAAGCATAGTTCAACTACTCAGTGTTTCGCGAAACCATCGTTCTAACGAACATTTGCAAACAGCATTGCAAAGTTGTTTGGTTGGAACAACAGCTCTTGACCTGTGGTTAGAAGCATAGTTTCTAGTTTGCATGACACGTGGACTTAATAAATCCTTATTTTCAGCAAAATAAGCAAGCTGACATTCAGTAGAACATGTCTTTTTATTTAGAAAAACATACAAATGTACTTTACGTGTTTTTCAAGAGATTTAAATCAGCATTTTTTGAAGACTGCGCATGTGCAAACATGCTCTACTATGGGTTGTGGTTGTTTTTGTTTTTGACATACAGTACATACCATGACAATGTCATTGCCATAGAAACCAATGCAGATATTCCGGAAAACAAAAGATTGGCATGGACACACAAATCGAATCTGAACAGTTGCAATACACAGTGTGGATGTCAATCATTTTTGATCAGATCCCAATTGGATACACAAATAATCGGATTTGGACTGACAGTCTGAACGTAGCCATATGAGATGAAGGGCTCAGCACTTGTTTACAAGTGCTTACACACATTAATGCCTACATGAACTCCCAAAAGAATCGGACGTGCACAAACTCACTCAGCTGGCTAAAAGCTACGAGAATAATTCTAGGTTCTAGCTTTTCCGTGTTGTCCTCACATCCTCACTATTTCAAGAATAGGGACAGATTTTTGTCGTACTGTATGTGAAACTTTTGTTGCAGTACTGCTCTCTGTTCACACATGCTTTTAATGGGCGTAGCAACCACATGACTGTGTGATGTTTTGATTTACAGAGAAACTAAAAAATAGTCAAATTTACTGTTAATTCAATTTTCAAATAGCAATGTCATGTGACTGCAGTAATCATAGAACATGCCTTAAGTTGCACAAGATTGCTTTTGTTCTAAAACAGGAGTTTTTTTTCTTTCCTTTCCTGTTTATCCTCCCAAGCCTCAACCTCCGCCGCTGTTCTGACAAAAGCTTAGTCTTCTCACATCCATGGAGTTTAATGATGGGTATAGTAAAATCCCAATTTAACTGAACCTCCGGCACGATTTTGACATCAATTGACCCAGCAGGAGATGACCATTTTCACTTTTAAGCACGAAACTCATTTCATTTCGTTTAACTCGTATTGCTTCTTCTAATGTTCTGCCCTCAGCAATGGCGCCGGGTCAACAAATGCCCATATATGTTGTGATGTCACGTGGGATTGGGATGTATGCAGCAGAGCAGACAACTGCACGCCTGAAGGATCTACTTAAACCTAAAAAAATATTAAGCTTGCACAATGTAATGAAATCAGACTGGTCCTTTCATATTAAATTATTAATTTATAAATTATTTATAAATGACTTGAATGAAACCAGTTCATTAATATTTTTAATTTATGTCAAGTTGATTTGTCCTGTACTGTGAAAGTCGATGGAGATCAGGGTTTGCCAAGCTCCAAAAAGGACATGAAAGCAGATAATACAACATGAAACAAAAGCATTATAAAATTAGTTATGACTTAATGTTCTACATTTACATTTTTCTGAAGTCATATAATTACTTTTTGTGTGGAAAGAAATTGAAAGAGCTATGGTCATCGTTCCCTGGGAAATAACTGTTTGAACATCCTGCTATAAATAACTTATTTTATGTTCTCTAAGGTTTGTAAAGATTAAAGGTTGAACAAATGATTTTGACAAAAAATACTGTATTTTTGGGGGGGGTGAATATTTTAAGGTAAACGAAAGAGAGGGAGCGATTGATTGAAGTGCACAACAGGAGTAGTGATGATCAAATCGAAAAACAGGAAAAGACAACCACGTAAAACAGATGAGAATGGACAGAGACTAAAGGAGAATTCAGGGGTTAAATATGTGGTGCAAACAAAGGTGAATCGCAGATGAATCGAACATGAACTTGAACATGAACTGAGACCAAATGACTGAAACGAAAACATGATGACACAGAGCATATATCTTACAATTACTATGAAGTAATTTGAGAAAGAAAGAAAGAAAGAAAGAAAGAAAGAAAAAAAAGAAAGGAAAAAGAGAAAAAGTACAAGAAAGGGAGTGTGCCTGTGAGTGTTTGTGTGCACTTGGTTTAGTGATATGTGTTTGTCCTTGTATATACCCTTGACACCTCATGTCACTGAGTGTAGTTATGTCTGTACTCTGTGTCCAATCAACTTCTTGGTTGTTGTGCTGTCCCCTTCTCACACACAAACACATAAACCTACATAATTTTAACTTCATCCTCTGTCTCAACTTTAATCAGTAATAATTACACACACACACACACACACACACACTGTATCACACAAAGTAAGATCTTTTGTTATTTACAATATGATAGTGGGATGATTGAAGCTAGACAGTAGATCTACTACATAAAATAAAAGTTACATCCAAAAGCACCTACTTTTTGTTATTCTGGTAATAATTACACACACCGACTGTATAACAAAAAATAAGATTTTTATTTTTATTTTGTCCATACATTGAAAGTTGATGGGGTCTAACACAAAATTCGACAGCACTGTCTTTCATTATATAGACAAAATCATTGAAACACAAAAATAAACTCATTAAAGGTGCTATATGTATTTTCTAGCGGCCTCTGTCGGTGATGTTTCAAATTGCAACCAATTTTTTACAAGAGCGCTCATGCTCTTGCGCATGCTCGAACACAAGAGCAAGCACTCTTGGTACTCGCCGGCCACACTGAGACTTTCAACACACCGGAGAAAGAATCACACAACATGCTGGAAACTCATGTAAACTCCCACTGCAACGTTGCAATAGTAGGCAACTTTTATCGGCTTGATGTTGAACTAATGCTCCATGCTTGTACCATGATAACGTTACATTTGTGGTGTTATTTAGAGGCATTTCTCAAACTATTCATGTATCTTTCACAATCAGCAATGTCAACATAGGTGAGTGTAGCCTATAATATGATCACGAAAACTTTTAGTGAACTAGACTGAACAATTTCAGTGTAACAGTAAGATAACATTACTGCATCGAACGTGTCTGGAAATGTGTATTATAAACAGTATGATAGTGGGATGAGTGACGTTAGACAGTAGATCTACAACATAAAATAAAAGTTACATCCTAAAGCACCATCATTTTGTTATTCTGGAACAGTCTTGCATTCATTTCATGTCTCATATATGTTGTAGTTTACTTTGCGATTTCATAACAGTTTACCATTATTTCAGCAAATCTGAAAACGACCCAACAATAAAATCACATACCGTTCATTTGAAAGACAATAGAATCCAGTTATTTTGCTAGATTAGTCTAACTTTCAAGGGAGGAACCATTAGCACATTGGTTACTGCCTTGAATTATATGCATGGCACACTTTTAGTTATGACTTGTTATACTTTGTCACGAAATGGAGTTTTTAAAAGTGAACGGGTCAGAGAGATACTTAGTAACACAATATCTCTTAAATAATTACCTACTAAACAAAAAAGGTTTTATAAAAAGATAAACCTCATATTTCAGCATTTAAATCATCTCTATGAAAAGAATGAGTCAATAAAGATCCTGACATTTATAATACACAGTAGCTTATCTTTTATTATTAATAATAGTAAATTCGTTCCGATTTCCCAATGGCTGTCGTTGCTATACAACCATACTGCGCTCTCCACAACGACAAAGAAGTTTTAGTAGCTAATGTATTTCCACCACAGAAAAACGCTTGCTGTAGCTCTGCTAAAAGATTTATTTACGGAGAAGAGAAAAACACCCAAGTGTTTGGGTGCATGTGCTGAAAAGTTTATGAGCGCTTCCTGTGAGCGCATAATGAGCGCGCTTCCCGTGCGTGCGCCTATTTGAAATAACAACCTCGAGCGCGCAAAAGACGCAATACGTGAACTAATCAGGAGACCCTCTTGTCATCGCTTCTGTGAACGGCTCCTTCTCAGCAAGCAGGGGCGCCATTGCCAATAATTAAATCGAAATGATAAAAAATAGAAAACCTTCGCGGCACAGAGGATTTTTTTTAACTGCTCGTGCCGTCCCCCCATGTGACATGAAGAAATTCCGCCCCGGGCGACTGCCCGATTCGCCCGTGCCTAAAACCGCTACTGGTCAGTGAAAATAGAAAGTGAGAGCAAACCAACACCACAGCATGTGTGCTGTTCTTACTGCTCATACTCGGAACCTCAACGTGTCTGTATTTTTAGCCGTAGTGACCTTCTTAAACATGCCACTGAATGAGGTCAAAGCAATAGGGGACACTATGCTGATAGTGAGATGTGAGAGACACCCGGACCCTGTGATTGATATGGCTTTTTTGGCTTTTTTACCACAGCTAGCTGGTCAGTAGTGTTAGTGAAACAACCAAAAAGCCTCCAAAGAATGCCAGAACTCCTATACAACATTAGAGACATTTTACCCATTTTGCTGGAGTCCCCTGGAGTCTGGCCAGAATTCCACAGAAATCTCTGCAGCAGATTTCTGTAAAATTCTAATGCTGTGATTTACAAAAGTTCCGACAGTTACCAATAATATTCTAATTCTATAATGATTCTTTTAACACATTTAACCGTTATAAAATCTTTTTGGCAGAATTATACAGATTTTGCAACAATACAGGTAACCCATGGTTCAGAGTTGGTTCGGTTCGGTTCTATGCTTTGGCAATAGGAACTGTAAGAGGTTAAGGAGAAAAAAATAAAAACGATTTATTGGAATACTCCTTTATTTGACTTAAAAGCTAAAAGTCCACTAGTTCCTAGTGTATTATATAATATAAAATTAACGAATTCCTAAATTTTGAAAATAAACATACACGTGAAGTTGGTAAACATATGATGATGGCGCCGCAAATATGCTGTCATGTTGGAAGTGTTTCCGTTTAAGTAGGCTACATGTGTAAAACAATGCCTATACACAGTCATTTTTTTGTTTACCGTTTTTTCTTCTGCTGCATTATACTCAACGACAAAACCGAAATGTCCCCACACCACGGATTTGAAAGACGCCGGCGCTTCCTCGTACTATAGCCTCACTTCACCGCCGCTCGCCATGTTAAAGTGTGGAATGACGGTTAAGCCGTGAGCCGCCTAACTTTAATGGATAGTGATTGAATATTTACTCGCAGAGAGGAGTTTTCTCATTTCAGCTCGTAGACTTACAGGCACACACAAACAGTCAATTTGGAGAGAAATAAAATAAATTATTTTTTATAAAACATAAATTATTCAAACGTAAACCGTATTCACAAGCACGTATTGAACTGTGGATGTCGTACCTAATGGTTTAGTATTATATTGAGAATTGTGGTATCCCTACAATCAACGCAGATAATGTGGAAAAACATGTGTTCAAGTCCTTGATTTAAAACAAAATCTTTGATTGAAATGTATTTGTGGTGAGTAAAGCCGGGGCATATTTAACGACTGTTAGGCTGAACACTGTCTTTCTGCGCGAGACTGACTTTCAGAATTGACTACTGATCACAGAGCTGTGCTGCACTGACAAGCTGCACATTAATTACTGCAGTAATTGCAGCCTTGCAAATCACGTGCGGTTCAATTTCGATTAATCGTGAAGCCCTACTGCAATTCAACTGAACAAATATATCACCTCTGGGTTTAATATATATATGCACTTAAGACAAAACTCACCATGTTTATGAGGAAACTTACCAAAACAGCATTTTGACATTTAGTGTATAAGCTATTTGACCGTTCAGGCTCAATCAGAAGCCCACAGTATACTTTACTTTTGTGTACAGGGTCTCTTTGGCTTAATGCGCTTTTAATGGCACTGTTTAGTCAGGCACGTATCACAGTTTAGCAACAGTAGACTGCATTTTACAACACTCACTTATTCAGCTGGTTTGGATGTTAAGTTTGGCTAAGGGAGGAACGAAAGCGCACCACTGAATGTGGCAGTGGCACAATAATCATTTTACCTCAATTATCTTGTTTTCATAATCGTTGGAAGCCAAAATCAAAATCGAAAATCAATTTTGGTTTACTCGCACAGCCCTAGTTTCAGTCCATATATTTGTAGGTTAACATAGCTGTTTATTACTCTATACTGAAATGAATTTATTCATTATTAAATACGGTATCATTCTTATGTACAGTTAGTTAAAAAAATTGTACACTAGGTTATTCTAAAGATGTTCAATAAATAAAAAAAATCTCAAATCTAATGCACACAAAAGACAAACTAATCTTTGAGAAGATATTTTCAAGTTGAAGTGAAAACAGAGAGAGAGAAAAGAGAAAAACAAAGGTGACAGTGAGATTTCAATGAGTTTTTTTTTTTTTTTTTTGGTTTGGACTGAAATAATGCATCGCCTCAGCTCGCTCGTCCTTTTATTGTACTCCTTTACACAAAGATGTAAATGTACAAAGTTTGACCACTTGTTCTAGACAGCCAAGAAAATATCAGAAATATGCCCTTCTCCTAATCTCAGTCATTTCGTTCACTTTTCCTTTCTCACTGTGTGTGGTGACAGAATTGGCTGCCATCATCAGAACAGAATAATGATACTGAATGACTCTCTTTAACTCAGAATCTTTCCATCATTCCTTAAGCAATAAAGCAGTTATTACCCTTTTTTAGAGACCTGACACTTGCATTAGGATAAAGTCACCTCTACTTACCTCCATCATTTGGCCACTGACACACAGGCACACATACCATCTTTCAATTGTGCATTTTCACTGGGAATGTCATCTCTGAGTGCTGGACCTGCAAATGACATGGTACATTCTAATTTAAGAAGGGACAATTGATGTAAAACTTTAGAGATATTCAGCTGCGACCTACCTACACTATTTTTTATTCTGTTCAATTATGTGAATGTGCATGTACATGTGCATACAAATACGCACCCATTACTCGTATATTTCTGTGCTTGTTTGGGTGAGAGCTGGTATGCTTGTCCTGTTCAAATTACTGATAATGGATCACATATTTGTTCTTCACAATTGACATTACAGTGAAAGAACAAGTTCCATGTTTGCAGTATATTTGTTTTCCTCTGCTGATATAAAATAACAGAACATTTATGTCAGTGTTTTGTCATGCCATTAGTTTATACTGTGTTTTTATTTTTAGGTTTGATGCGGGGCGGAGTGACATTTTCCCAATGGAGTTTTTCCTTCCTCCTCAAAGGACATGCCTAATCTGCTCTGATGAAGCTTCTGGATGTCACTATGGAGCCCTCACTTGTGGAAGCTGCAAAGTGTTCTTCAAGAGAGCTGCCGAGGGTAACAAAAACACACCCATTAATAACAATAACAAGTCTGGCTTTGGATTGTATTAATGGATAAATATATTCACCATATGGGAAGACTGTATTCACTTTAATTTGAGCTTTTAACTACAACTTTAAACTGTCATTAAATCTAGTCTTTTCACAAATGAATTTACTTTTGATCATGTGTCTAGGACAGCTTTTAAAGAGAGAGAGAGATAGAGAGAGAGAGAGGGAGAGAGGGAGAGAGCAAGTAGGCAACACTTTGTGTCTTAACTACACAAATTAGGGACACATTCTTTCCCTGTTATGGAACCCAAAAGAATGTGTTGCAGGATAAAAATAAAATATGTACAACATTAGAAAGTACAGACTTGGCTTTGATGTGTGCAAAGACTTGCCATAAAAATATCAGTACAAATGCAAATTTTATACACTTTGTGTGATACTCACACGAAGAGACTTATCCATCGACTTGAGCATTATTCATGTCTCTTATTCCTTTCCTCCCCCCAATGAAAATAAAGTAAGAAATGTTTATTGAGCAGGAATAAATTGCATTACAAAATGTATTAAAATAGAAAACAGCTATATAACAGTTTAATTAATAATGTTTAGGCTATATAAACCAATTTTCATCATGGAAATAAATCTACTTTAAAGGGATAGTTCACCCAAAAATGAAAATTAAGTCATTAATTACTCACCCCCATGCTGTTCCAACCCCGTACGACCTTCGTTCATCTTCGGAACACAAATGAAGATAGGCTTGAGACGAGAGTTCAAGAGATTTCCACGACGTATGCGTGAGAATTGCGATCTCCTTCAACAACTTCAGTTCAGTTCTCGCACATGCGTCGTGGAAATCTCTTGAACTCTCGTCTCAGGCCTACAAGGAAAAAAGGGAATAGTCGAATAAAGTCGTTATTTTTGTTTGTTTTTTCGCTCAAAAAGTATTCTCGTCGCTTGATAAACATATAGTTGAGCCACTGTAGTCACATGGAATATTTAAACATTTTCTTCAATGACTTTCTGGGCCGTCAAGTTTCGATCCCTTAGGCAGCCTATGTAGCATTGATCCAGCTCTCGAATTTAATCAAAAATATCTTCATTTGTGTTCCGAAGATGAACGAAGGTCTTACGGGGTTGGTACAGCATGGGGGTGAGTAATTAATGACTTAATTTTCATTTTTGTAAAATACACTTCTGATAAACTGATGACCTTTTTGCTTTGAACACTCACCGAGATTGTAGAACAAAATGACACTCGGTTACTAATGTAACCTTGGTTCTCTCTAGAAGAGGGAACGAGTGTTGCGTAAGCTAGCTTATGCTGTGGGGAAATTCCTTTTCTCGAGAATACTGAAGCCAAAAAATTATCCTTTTATTTTTTCATTTATTTAAAATGCATTGTTGCAAAGAGTAGACCTAGGCGAGGCAACTCACGCGTCTATTGGTTGCTCTGCGGCAAATGCTGCAACCTATCAGTGGACTGATCGTGACGTAAGCACCAAGCGCCCTCCCGCCAAAATAGGCATGGCTTATCTCTATAATCCAGGTAGCATGTTCTTTGGTTTTTTCACACTAAAGCGAAACCAGAACACAGCTCTAGCACGGCGGGGTTCTAGCACGCGCTCACAGAGAGTGCATGCAAGTCACCCACTTGCTTGACTGAAGCGAGAGCCATTAGAAAAATGGTTTTGAACGGGAGACATCGCAAGTCCACTGACTGAAGTGGCTCGAAAGGGTCGCTCTTCATAGCCTCTAGGACCATAGAAAGGTCCCAGGCTGGAACCACAGGGGGCCGAGGAGCATTTAGTCTTCTAGCCCCTCTAAGGAAACGGATGAAAAGATCATTCCTTCACCGTGACTGGCCATGCAAAGGTTCTGTGAACGCTGCTATGGCTGCAACATATACTTTGAGGGGGACCTGCCCTCGACCAGAAGCTCTTTGAAGGAAGGAGAGAATCCCCGTAATGCCACAGCATTGTGGGTCTAGGTTTCGAATCAGTAAATAAACTCCCTTTGCAATCGTGACAGTGGTGTCATTTGTTCAATGTAGAACCTCTTTTATAAATTTTATCAGCTCTTTAAAGGTGCCAGAGTGGAGACATGTAGGCACTGGGGGCTCGAGAGTCGACTCTGACTCGAATACGGGACAGGAGACTCGAACTTGAACTCAGGTAATGGTGACTCGACTCGGACTCTTCTTTGGTGACTCGGACTTGGACTCGAACACTGGGACTCGAGACTCGACTAGGACTCGACAGTTGGTGACTCGACTACAACACTGCCGTGCGGGTGCCAAATTGCGCCCCTGGCCTGAGAGAGGAGATCCTTTCTCAATGGAATCGGCCACAGAGCCGAGCTCGTGAGCTGCATCAGTTCCGGGAACTAAGCTTGGTTCCTCTAGAACGGCGCCTCGAGGAGCATTGAGCACTTGCTCTCCCTGATTTGCTTAATCACCTGTGGTAATAGTGCGATCGGGGGAAACGCATAAACCGTGTGGCTGGGCCAGCGTGTCCCTGCTCTTCATGAAGAATATTGGACAGTGCATGTTCTCTGCTGATGCAAAGAGATCGGTATCCGCTCCGCCAAAATTATCCAACTGTAACTGGACTGTCTGATAGTGCAGAGACCATTCTCCTGGGGGAACATTGTCTCTGGACGGCCTGTCCAGTCCCACATTCTGGTGGACCGGCACTTGCGCTGCTGTGAGCAAGCACAGATTGTGCTGGGATTACACCAGAAGGCATTCTGCCAGTGTATGAAGGTGTGTTGACATTACATTACAGATGATCTTGTAATAAAATAAAGAATGAAAAAACTATTGCTTTTTGTTGAATTTAGGCAGACCGTTGACCGTACCGTACCATACCACTCAGTGGAAACCAGCCAAAAGATAGAGGGAGAATGACACCAAGGCTCTGGTCGCTGTGAGTGTGTGGCACACAGCTCGCAGAGTCTGCCAAAGCGTGCATAAAAGGACAGAGCTGAGAGCATCACATTTACATTAAGATAAACCAGAATAAAAATAGAGAACACACACACATACACACACAGAGAATACTCCAATTAGAGGAGCTGTTAACGTGGCAAGCCAGTCCGATAGGTCACAGCCCTCACTCTGGGCACTCGACGACAGAGGGCTTGTCCCGCTGATTGTGCTGTTCGACGGCGCGGCTTCTCCGGAGAGTCAGCGATGTGAAGTGGACACCTCGCTGAAGAGATGAAAAATCGAACAACACACTAACTGGACTCAACTTATGTAGAGCTAAGCCATGCCTATTTTGACAAGATGTGACGCGTGAGGGCGCCTGCACCCTCATTGGTGCTTACGTCACAATCAGTACACCAATTGTAGGTTGTAGAATTTTTTCCGCAGAGCAACCAATAGGTGCACGAATCACCTCGCCTAGGTCTGCTCTGTGCAGCAATGCGTTTTTAAATAAATAAAAAATTAAAGGATAATTTTTTGGCTTCAGTATTCTTGAGAAAAGGGATTTTCCCCTACTGTAAGCTAGCTTACGCAACACAAGAGTACTCTCGTAAGAAAATGTATAGTTTAAAGTTTAGAGGAGTAACAGTAAGCGCGTTTCCATTACAGATTTGCGCAAAACATTTGCAATTTTTTCTATATGTCGATAAAAACCTCTTGCGAAATGACGGCGTTTCCATTAACCAATGTTATGCGACTAAAACGTCTTTTTTTCCTCTCGCGATAAGTCATTCCACAAGGTTTATAGCCTATATCACAGCCACCGCATAGACATTATTATTAGGCTATTACTGGAATGAGAAGTGGCGTGTTATCCAATCGTTAATGGCAGGGAAAGACACAGAGTTCCTGGGTGTTTCACCCTCATTTCTGCTCCAAGGTATTGATTGTGGCATTTCTTTGAGGTTTAGAGTCCAGTAGGCTATTCCTGTAATTATTGTTTCTTTTATGAATTTAATAAAGAACTCTGTCTCGTATTATGTCCAAACTGTCAGTGTACTTGCATTCGTTTTCCCTTATTTAACCTGTAATTGCAAAACGAAAAATGAACGGTTGTTGTGTTTTTAAAATGCAAAGTTGAACACCAACATTTTAGTTTGACCTGTAGACCTACACCAAATGCTGCGAAAAATATATATATCGACGAATTTTCAGATATTTGTTTATGACTTTTTGCCCCTTTATTTAACATTTAAAATATTCACAAATTAATATGGAAAAAATTTGATTTTTCTTAGCCTGGGAAAACCCAGACAACTTCTGGCAAATTTAGATTTGCTCTGAAAGTTAGTCTGGCAAAGATTCAAACCCATTTCCAGTCCGCAGAAATCGCGGCACCAATCAGAAACGTTGGGGCGGTCTTTACACGATGACGACAACGCTGGGATTTTGAAGCAGATTTTGTAGCCTACATTACAAAGATGGACGCCGCCGTCGAACATCACTCGCACGAATCAGCTATCGCATCTGTTTTTAAGCGATTTGAACGTTTCCTTTTTGTTAAAAACCGAGCAAAGAACAACACTCGGAGATGTTTCTCCGCCGGCCGCCGCTCTGCAAACGTCATCTCCTTCATCGCTCTGATTGTTTTTAGGTGTACCCACGACATCTGATGCCCCTCTGGAAATGATTTGTCTATGATGCTTTGCCAGACCAAATCTCAGTTACAACTGAGAATGGTCTGGTTTTAAAGAGTCCCTATCATAGCATTTGAAATGTTCCTATTTTTGTTTTAGGAGTCCCCAAAAACAGTTTAACATGCATGCAAGGATAAAAAACACTTTATTTGTCTTATAATATGCATTTATTTTTAACTGATTTGCTTACCGACTCCCAAATGATTCGTACAACGACTCATTTTTCCAAACCACTCCTTTGCGTGACGCTAATTGGCGGTAATTGTTTTCTAAATCAGTTTCGCCTAAAAACATATCTCCATCTCCGCTGTAAGGTGGATGCACCTTTAGAGAGAAATGTACCTTTCATACGGATTACATAATCAGAAGGTATTAGCTTTCGATTCAAATTTGTTTGTTTTAAATCGGACATTTAAAGCTTTTGTCTAAAGGCTATATATTGTTTCAGTTCTCACGCTTCAGTTCTCTGAGATCATGAAAGCGCGCCTGATGGTTTTAATTTATTTTACAAAACCATAATGTTTTCTTGTTATTGTGAGATTACGCAAATAAAAGTAGTTGCGAATAATGTATTATTATATTCTGTATAACCAGAAATGAAAGAGTATTTTAAGTTGTTTCCACTGTTGATAGGAAAATGCAAGTAGCCTACTTGCACCCGCGCCTCCCTGCCATTCAGTGCGCGCTCCACACTCGCACACACACTTGGATATTTGTCAAAATATTGTGTTTATTTGTGATAATTTTAGCCCTATTATTTCTTGTATTATGAATGAAATGAGACTTGCTTTGTTGATTTTTTGGATAAAAGCGTCTTCTACATATGTAGCCTAATAATGTTATAATAATGATGATAATTATTATTATTATTTGCGGACACGGACCCAAAACACTCCGCGTCTTCTAAGTGGGTTGACTGTAAATGCGCAAAATCCATTTCCATCCATTGCAGTTTTGCGAAATATTCCTTTTTCGAATTGCCTGAAAAACCTCCTCATGCGAGCGTAAAACAGGAGTTTTTGCGAAATTGACGTGTTTCCATTGTGCTTATTTTCATTTCACAATTTCAATTTGCGCAATTTGAAGGGTAATGGAAATGCAGCTAATGTACCTCAGTTTAATCAAACAAAGAAATATCACACACTATTATGTTTCAATAGGTGTCAGTTGAGACATAGAGAGACGTGGGACAATATACTAAGAGAAGTCTTATACTGGCCTCCTTGTTGTAATTTTTTAGATTTATCTACTAGGTTAGAGGGGGTTTTCTAAATATGTGCAATTTGTGAGGTGAAGTGTGCATTTTTTGTTCAACTTAGCATCAATAGCAAAAAAGAATCACTGTTTTCAAACAGGTTTCCTGGGCACAGACAAAAAGTATTTAAAAATGAAATCTAATTACAGTTTGGCATTATTCAAAATCTTATTAGTGCTGTGTTTTGGAGTATTTTTGTAAATCTTGTGTATTTTACAGTATATTTCTTGCATTATACATTTTGATTACATTGCTTTTGTGATTGATTTATTGTTGATTAGGTTTTACAGCAGTATTGTTTTTTTTGTTTTTTTTAACTGTATACATATGTCTGGCAGTGGATGTCTGTCACATCTCACATTGTATTTTTATGTCAGCTCTGACTGCAGTTGTGAAGGTTACTTCAGTTGTGGCTCTGTATTCCTGATTAAGACCCACACACACACACCACAGAACCTCTTGTCAAATCTCAATGCACTTTTCATTTGGCTGTCGTCGAGTGCCCAGAGTGAGGGCTGTGACCTATCGGACTGGCTTGCCATGTTAACAGCTCCTCTAATTGGAGCATTCTCTCTCTCTCTCTCTGTGTGTGTGTGTGTTCTCTATTTTTATTCTGGTCTATGTTTTATCTTAATGTAAATGTGATGCTCTCAGCTCTGTCCTTTTTTGAAGCTTTAATATGGCTGCCAATTGTCTCAAATTTTTATAACTTCTGAAGAGCATCTGTTTATCTTTTAGGGAAGCAGAAGTATCTCTGCGCTAGCAGGAATGACTGCACCATAGATAAACTGAGGAGGAAGAACTGCCCGTCCTGCCGTCTGAGGAGGTGTTTTGAGGCTGGGATGACCCTGGGAGGTAATTCATATCTGCTTTATTCTTATACACTGTATAGCGGTTATAGGGATAGTTCACCCCCAAATTAATAATTTAATTACCCTCATGTTGTTCCGAATCTTTAGGATTTTCATTCTTCTATGCAGCTACCAATTTTACATTTTGTTCAAATTTTGGAAATTCTTCAGTCAGGTTTATTTTTGCATTTGTACAATAGTTAATTGTGACCACAGCTGTCTAAAAAACTGTCCAAAAATCACGGTAATTTCGACTTGAGTGCTATTTGCAAAGTCTTTTGAAGCCTTACTATATTTTATATGTGTGATTTTTATGTGTGTGGAACGGGACAAAAATTTAATTCACTTTTCTTCCCCTCCAATGGGCACAGAACTGCTGTGAATCATCCAGTTGTGAACCGAATCAGTCCAATTTGTGAGCGAATCATTCAGTTTGATTTGTGAAACTCACAGTCACTTAGATCAATCATGGAAAAGAACTGACTCAAAAGAACAATTTGTTCACAGAATGACCTGAAATGACCTTAGCAGACAAGAATGATTTACATTTCAATAATGACATTGTTGGGTGAGCTATTCCTTTACAGCCCAGGCATAGTAATGAGACATTTGCTGGCTCGATCACTGCAAGGAGTAAGCCATCTTACCCTAGGTTGTCCCTTTAAGTCGTGGAAACAAATTCCACTAGCCCTGGTTGTGTGGTGATATGTAGAATTTAATTTGATTTGATGTGATATAACATGACAGATACCTTAAAGGGATAGTTTTTGGTATATTCTAGCTTACCCCAAGGGCATCCAAGATGTAAGTGTCTTTGTTTCTGCAGTATTTTCAATTTTGATATTTTTAGGTCAAACCGTTCATGTCTGTCAGTCATATAATGCTGGTCTCTGGACACCATCTCAAAGAGCATGCACAGAGAAGTCCAAATTAAACATGATTTAATGACTCGTAAATGTAAGTACACATTGATGGCCAACGAAAAGATACGAAACGAGTGGTTTGTGTGAGAAAACAAACACTATTTATATAGTTTTTACCTCTTGTAACCACAGGCGCGGGCGCTTCGGTCTGCGCAAGCGCTGGAAAACGCCGGAAGTGATCCCTCGCGCGTGTACGTCAAAAATGTAAATTTTAAACAAACTTCAGAAGGTACATTTTTCACTTAATCTCAAAAGATGAATTCAGACACGGCTTTAATTTGCTTTTCTTTAAATCTCTCACATTGCTTCATGCAGCCTGAGTCAGTTGCCAGCTAACTGAAGAGTAACTCACCAGTTTTATTTACTCGTCCAAGCCAATTCTTACCGGGATATGGCACCTAGCTGGCAAGAGTTTATTTTGGACCCTGTTTGTGTGTGAAGCTCTGAATCTTTAGAGATATTGAGTTGTGGTAATGCAGTTATATAGCAGCTGAAACATTTTAAAGACTGCTTTGAGAGAGAAAAAGAAAGAATCCATGTGTCTTTAAATCATCTGTTGGGCGACTCACTGAAGTAGTGCAGTCAACTTTGCATCTCTCCTTCTTGGACACTCACTGATTAATTATTGATGAATAATTAGGGTGTTTATCTCTCTGGACTGCATTAAGAGGTCTCCCTCTCTTAAGGTCTTCCTCTCTCTCCCTGTGGGCTTTCACTAATTGAATTCATTTTCATGTGATTTGCAGTCAGCGATGGATAATGGATCAGAAGTAATCGAAGCACAGCTTATTGCATGCTGACTTTATCAGTTAATTTTCAGCATACTGAAAATATATTTAATTTTTGACGAACAGGAGCTGTAAATTATTCCAGAGAAGAGGGACATTTCAATTCATTAGGACTTTTTAAAAGTGTGTTTTAAAACTTTTTTTTTTCTTTTTTGTGAGACTGTATACAGTAGGTCACTGGGTAATGATATCCAATCAGCTTGATTGTGATCAATGACTCTTTCTCTCTCTTTCTTTGAATGGATGAAATTAACTCAGGTTGTGAATCAGTCTCCATCTGACTCAAATCCAGAATTACTGTAATTTTATAGAGTATTTCTTTAGTACAGCTTGAGGACAAATTACAGCTTGAAAATCTAAAATAATTTTCTTAATTGTTGCTCAAGAAGGCAAAACTTTTTGAGCCGTCCTCGCGTAGATGGTAGTGTTAATCAGAGGCATGACACAGAATATTCAAGATAATCATATTTAATAATCACGAAAGAATAGGAGAAAACACGCTTGTAAATAACGGCATTAAAATGTATTTCTTTAAAAAAATGTGTGTAATATGGGTGAAGCTGTCATAATTTGCTACAGACTGTATAAGAAATTAATTGTAGTCAGGAAAGTACCGATGTCATGTCAAGGGTTTTTTGTGCCAGAATTTTGCTATGTTTATGTGCATGCAAATATAGACCGAAGCACCTTGACCTTGATAAATTGCAAATAATTGCTATTATTTATCCAGAACATCCACTGCTGTATTTGTTCTGAAGCCAGAGGTTTTCTATAGAGGCTTGTTCATACTAGATAAAATTGCGTAGAAATTGGAAGAATAATCTGAGAGGAACCTCTCCAAATAAATTTTCAGGTGTGCTGTATAGTGAAGTAATGCATGGCTTTCAGTTAATTAGACGGGCTTCTTGACTTAGTGACAATGACCTGTAATTATCGTATTGAATCGTTCTTAGGCTGCTGATATAGGGCAGCATCACAGTGCACTGAGGTTGTTTCCTTTGATTGCCAAGGAGGTGGCGGCGGAGTGAGGGATATAAATGAGCAGAGATCTGGTTTCAATTGGCCACCTACTCTAAAGCACCTATCTTAAGTTATTATAGAGCACATGCAGAAAGGAAGATGAAGAGAGAGCATGTATTATTCTATAATCAGTCAAATCAGTAACAACTTCCATCGGCGTCTAAATTACAGGAGTAAGAGATGGACCCGAAAAAGAGAAAGAGAGACTATAAAGTTTGGAAAAAAATGTAAGAGATGTGAGGTATTTCCAGAGGAACTAAAAGAAAAAAAAAATGACAGGATGGTGAGGATTAGGAGAGCTGTCTCTCTGAGTAGAGAAAAGAGAGGAGAAAGAGTGTTATCAGCACATTATAGAATTATGCCACTTTTGCCCCTCTAGACCCTCTCTGGCAGCTGGAGGCCATATTAACAACATCTCAACACCTTTCACAGTACTGTCTCATTGACACACACATGGTCACATGGTCTCTTGCTTCTCTATTAGATTGTCAGGGGTCTGGGTGAAAATTGAATACATGATGAAAGCCATTGTGCATATGAGAGAAAAGAAGGAGGGGGAAAAAGAGGGCAAGGCACCACAGGAGAGAGATACAAGAAAGAGCGGCAAATGGCAAAAAAAAAAAGAAAAAAAAAGAGATGCTATAATGAAAAGTTAAGACTCATTACATGCAGGCCTGGCGTGGGGGATGTGGGTCTATTATGCTATTATGATCTCAAGCTATGATCCCTATTATTGGGCTAATTTTATTATTAAACATTACAATTCATTTGCCCCGCAATCATTTCATAGCACATCACCGTATAACCGACAATGTTAGATTAGCTTACTTCTCATTTTACCCATACTCTAGCGCTGTTTGCGTGTCGGTAAAAAATGCAAGTACTCGTCACTGTAGACTGTTGCGAGATGACGTCATATCTTGTAGCATTTTATTTAAAGTTTATTTTCACATTCTGTTGGCTGTTGCACTTCACTTTGTAAATGACAAAATTACTGTAAACACTGATGGCACCTTATTTATTTCTTATTTTAATCATTTCCCTTTAATAGTTAATAATTGTTTATTTTTGTGCATTATACAGGCTATCCTAAAATATTTATTTCAATAAAGTAGTTTGAAGTTAAACCAACTGCATACAGTACATTGTCAATCTCTGTATCCGATATTATTATGCATGCCAATTTAAAGCCAAACTCCTAACAGTTATAACTTTTATTTCAAAACAAAGATAATTGTGTAAAAGAAATATGTACAAATACAGATAATCACATACATCTGTACACACACAGACACACAGTGACAGTGACACACACATACACACACAAAAACACACACACACACACACACACACTACTCGGCTTGAAATTACCCTCCATCATTGAAAAAACAGTCAACTGAGGAATAGCCCTCAACCTCCTTATCAGAATAAAATCAACGCAGGACTCCCTTTCTGCCATCACCCATATACCCAGGTGGGCAGTCCTTATAGTCCAAATTTGACATTGATATCTCAAAAAATGAACTTTCAGTACGAATTTGTTTGTGTGCAGTACCATATGTTTCTATTGAAATTCATTTCCCATTTATTTCCTAGTGACTCTTTTTTCAAGACTATTTAATGTTTTCGAATCATATAGATGAGTGTGTGGGTGTACAGACTTAGAGAATACACCAGAGGGATGCATAAAGACAACACTGGCGTGTCCAGTCGCAGGTGTAATATTTCAACCCCAGGGATGGCAAGGTGGCTTGCCGAGGGAAAGACATGCTCAGAGAAGCTTACAGTGGAAATACACATGTGGGGGTCACCCAGAAAGTGGACCATGCACATAAAGGCACCTAGCCAAGTGCACAGGCAATAGACACTGGCGTTGACGTCAGCAGTGCTGGAGGAACTCAGGGCATGAGGAGGAAGCTCACCTGAGGAAAATATTACATGTATCCAGTCTGTGTGGGTCCACCATAGCGGGTCCGGTACTAGCTGGTTGAAGCGAGTACATGAGAGGACACAGGCTCCACTCGGAAATTGTAGAATCTGGTGAATGTGTTGGGTGTCGCCCAGCCTGCAGCTCTGCAGATGTCTGTTAGCGAGGCGCCATTCACTAGAGGATGCCACTCTCCGGGCGGAGTGGGCAGTCACACCAAGAGGGCATGTTCGTCCTTGCTGCTTGTATGCCAAAGCAATGGCATCCACTATCCAGTGAGACAACCTTTGCTTGGAGAGAGCCTTTCCCTTCAGCTTCCCACCATAACAGACAAAGAGATGGTCTGAGGTCCTGAAACACTGCATTCTGTCTACATAGGTGCGTACTGGAGAGAGCAGTACTTCAGAGTGTCAATACAGTTATTCACAACTTTACTATAAGCCCTACTCTTTTGCACAATGGTAACGATCAACGATCAAAACCTCAACATAATATAAACTCTTTCAAGTGTCAAACATAACTGAACATTAAACATTAACAAATGTTTCTCTTTACTCAAAAACACATAAAATAACACTTTATTATAATAGTTACTCTCCATCACCAGCCATGTGCAAAGCATGCTGGGAACTAACAATGGTGACTCTAAATAAATCTGTATAATTGAGCTAATTCTCTTAAATTGGTAGCCCCTTTTCCTTAATTGTATCAGCTTAAT
This sequence comes from Pimephales promelas, assembly GCF_016745375.1. The sequence continues at coordinate 5,339,463 of NW_024121577.1, read as the reverse complement.
CAGTTCCTCAATTCAAGCCTAAAAATTGTGTATGTTTCCTTAAAATATTCTATGCAACACTGTTTTCTTAATAAAATATACAGAATATTTTTAATTATCACCTTAATTTTTTTCATGAAAATTACTTATGAATAAAGTAAAAAATGCTGTTTGAGTGAATAACTTTAAAAAAAAATATTTCTTTATTATCTCATCATAACATTCAGAGCAAAGCCAAATCAATGTAACTTGTCAGCAAAATTCAGGTGCTTTCACATTTCAGTCTTCAAAGGAAACCTATACATAAACATCACCGATGGCATAAATTTCTATGTGAGCACACCTCTGCATTTGTAATGACTGATTTGAAGTCATCCATACTAAGAATGCTTCCTGTAATGATTATGTATTGTGTGTTCTCTCAGATGGGTCATTTTATAAATAATTTTCAGCAATATCTTAATTGACATTTGTTATGCCTTCTAGTGTAAGTGCCTTCTTCAGAGACACAGCACCTGTGGACTCGAACTGTGATCTTAGTAACTCTCTGGGGTGAATCTTACTTACTATTGAGTCAGCAGCCTTAGAGTTAGTAGCCCACATTCTTAACCATTAGGCCCCATCCATGTATATTAATGTATCCTAAGGTAGTGGTAGTGATTGCTTAATGCTCTATTATTTAAGACATGCTTTTTTGCTTCTGTAAAGGTAGAGGGTGTATCCTGCTGCGATGTTTATTTCCTATTCTTTCAAGAGTGTTTCCTTCCACTGGATTTGTCTCCACATTTCAAAATAAAATGCTATACCACAAATACAGCAGACGCTGCATTGTCTTAGATGTCATTCTTTGTCTTAGAACTGTTCTTATGGTTATTTCGTGACCTAACCACTTTCACTTCAACTATGTAAAACATTCCACATTGGCTCAGGACGTAGCATGTGGAATGGCCAGCTGGCTTCAAAAACAGCGTAGCCCTTTGTGTGTTTGCGTGCGTGTCTGTGTCCCTCCCTACAAAGATAATAAAATGTGAAATTTTGACTAAATTTCCTAAATATCCATCCAAAGGATAAAATGTAAGGTTTGTGTACCCTATAAAAAAAGCATTGCCTGAAGAGTTCTTATATAGCACATAAACCTAACATGTGTGTGAACTATGAAAGCTTTCAGAAAAGTAATCAGAGGACATTTCTATAAAGTCAGCCTGACATCAGCTGTAGGACATAATGAATTTTCTGAATCTCTCTCTCTCTCTCTCTCTCTCACACACACACACACGGTTGCTTCACCCACTGCAAATGAATGCCAACACAACCAGTCTGTCTGTGTGGAGGGGGGAGGGGTCTCTGTTTTATTTTGTTATGCGTTTAATTGAGTTTGATATTAGATATTTGATGGGAGTGTACTTTAGTAATAATTATTGTGTGTGTGTGTGTGTGTGTGTGTGTGTCTGTGTGTGCGTACGGAATGAGCTCACGGCTGGGAGATTGGTGTTTTTGTGTTGGCAAATTGTCTGTGGGTGGAGCAGGCGAGTTCAAACAGGTCATTCTAACCTGACCTGTTTACAGTGTGTTGTGCAAAGATCAGACTACCAATAAAAGAAACAAATACACACAAAGCAGCTCCTTGAGTGAGTGTAATTCTGATGAAGTCAAGTTAAAATCTTCTGTAATATTTACTCAATCTTTCCTCCCCTCCTATTCTCCTCACTCTTCATTAAAAGTGAATTATAAATATCAGGCAACTGTAAATGTGATTGCACATCATGGTAGAATCAGGTTTAATTGACTTGTTTGCATATGGATGAAAAAGTGCTGAATTTATGAGAAGAAAATGTGAAATGAGTTGAGGATCAATTACCATTTTAGAACTCGTTGTTTTTTTGAGAGATGATAGACAGTAAGAGCAGGAGAGCTCTAAAAGACTTTACAGTCTGAGAGGAATATAACATGTTAGTGCTGAGGACCAAGAGTTTTATTCACAACACTTGATTCATTTATAAAGTCATTTTTTTCCTCCTAAAATGATTTGATTATATTTAGTTTATAATTTTGTATTTAATTATTTTCAATACCATTACAAATAACAATACTATTTTAAAACCACTTATTAAACATTATTGTATTTTATCATATTGCTGCTGACATTTTGTAAAATCAATAGGGATTCTCCAATCAGAATTTTTGGGGCCGCTCCCTGATTACTGGAAGCTGCATCACCCGATACCGATCACCGATTACAGGGTCCATTTGAAGATTACTTCTATTTATCTTGTAGCATTACTTATTAAACTATATTTAACAACAATGTCCATTAAGTATTACATTTAAGAGAAGACAATGTATCATGAATTGACACCTGTGTATTTATTTGCAAGCAATATGTCCAGCATATTAACTTTGCTGCTTGGATACAACTTTCCTGCAGAATATCAAATAAAATAAATAAATGACAGAACATCTGAGTCATTTTAATTTAGATTTAGACATAAACTAAAAACAGCAACAAAATAGGCTATAGTCACAATAATGTTATGAGTCAGTCAGCCATCAGTTTTTCTAATACACTTAAGGACCACTGGTAGTAAAGTGCACAGCAACAAAAAACACAAATAACTAACAACTTCCATATAGGCTATCTATAACTTTTTTTTCTGTGATGCTTAGAGGTAGATAAAGAGAGATGGGGGATAGAGATTATTAGATTTATTTATCTCAATTTCTTGGTAATTTATTTATTTTTTTGCAAGAACCCTTGCAAAATTATTTTAAACAGATTAAGAAAGCCATCACTGCTGGTCACATCTATATGGTTAGATTGATTTGTTTAGATCCAGTGAAGTCTATCCCACCATGTGCCTAATATAAATAAATTAAACATCTCCAGTTAACTAGCGGAGCATTCATTTAGTTCGCTATTAAATAAGAAATCTCTAGTGCTAAAATGTGTTTTTGAATTCAAGCTGTTTGCTCGTTGCCTCGGAGATCATTGTCATGGATGAAGTGTTATCTGTGCCTCGCGCAGTCTTCACTCGGACGCGCGCTTCAATCTATCGCCGTTGCGGACTCTATTCATTCCGGTGAAATCACAAAATATAACACAACTGTACTTGAAAATAAAACACAAAATAAAACATGACTGTTACCATTGATGAACATATTCAGTTTTGATGAGAGAAAAAAATATATATGAGAGTAGAATAGAACCCGTAACCTCTGACACGTTTGGCAAAAGATCTCCCACTAGACCATTGAATAACTCAAAAGTAAATTGCGGATCGATGTATTTATTAACTTTTTCACATACCTTGCAGAATTGTCAGACCGGTGAAGCCATTTTTATCAGGGCGTAAAAAAATTGTCTCACGAGTTTTGCGTCATCTGATCGGCTTTTTCTGCATCGGCCTTTATAGAGAACGCCGATCACACATCCCAAAGCAATTATCAGCTTTCTAAAATATTCTCATGTACACTGACGCATGTATCATTCCTGTTTTGCACCTGCGCAAAGCGGACCCTCCACAGACGCATGTTAGTAAACTAGGGAATGAACTTGCGCTCCCTGGGCGGATCGGCGCAAAACTGCACCAATGACCAGAAAAAAACAAGTCTAAAGTCAGTGGCGCGTTGCACGTACATTCAGATGCTTATTTAGGCTTGCATGCTTGGCCATAATACAGAGTGTGAACAACGCACATACACTGTAGATGATTCTCTCATCTACAGATGCATTTTACTTTTTGCAAATGATACATTGTTATAAGGAAAAATATTTAAACATGATGGAAATCATTGTTGTGTCCATGACGATGGGAAAAATAGGCATAAAGCTTTTTTACTCAACACATTTACCAAAATTATTATATGCATGTTTAACCAAAGCTAATTTTCGGTGGGTTTGTCTAATCCCCAATATCACTTCTCTTTCTTTTACGGCCCTGACAGGAACATCGATCTCCTCGGCTGTGAACTGATTGTGAAGCGCGCCTGAATGCACCGTTATAATAGAATTGCGCCATGAAACAAGCGCACCTCTGATTGGATGACGCTCTGATTGGCTTATTTCATGGCGCTCTGATTGGCTTCTTTTGTTCCTACATACCTGGTCGATTTTACAAATCAAATAATTTTACACATTGAATAATTGGCCGATTAGGCTTTCACTTTAAAGTCTTTATGATAATATTTTAGAAAGTGAGCTGTTATTGAGCTGAGTAGGTGGGTCTCAGACATGATGAAACAACATGATGGAGAAGACGTTGTTAACCCTACCTATATCTATATCTAAAACGTTGTATTATTTTATATGCATTTGACTACTGATTATATATCCATAAAAGTGACAGACAATTTCATATTATTTAATGCAAATTTGGTTCTATGGTTTATTTTAATCTCAAGTTCACTTTATTATAAATCTGGCTCTTAAAAATGTTCTCTGAAATTCAAGTACAGACCAGCTTTAACAAAATTAGTAATCTCTATACAAACTATTTAAATGACAAGGTTTGTTAGTCAAAGCTATAAAGGGGAAGACAAGTGACAGTGAAGTGAACATGACGTATCATTGTTTATACTACCTCATGGTAAATTTTCAAAAATGGAAGAACACATTAATAGGCATAAAAGAAACAAAAATGCTTTTTTAAATATTAGGTTTAAACACTCAAAAGGAAGAAAACATACTTTGTACTTTGTCAGTAGCCATTTTTGACCCAACAAAAATAATCATATGAATAACGTGCATAATCAGAGGTTGGTAGAGTAACCAAAAAATATCCGGTACTCAAGTAGAAGTAAAAATATTAATGTCAATAATTACTTGAGTGTAGGTAAAAAGTAGTTAGTTACCTCGGATCAGATTGAGAACAAGCAAGCTGATGATGGTGAAGTCAATGAAACATGTATCAATGTACATGTACAATAGGGCGGTTTTCTCCCTGTTATCCACACATGAGAAATTGCGTGTCAAATTTTGATGTACTTTTTTAAAATAAAAAATTAAAATGCCATCCCTTTGTTGTTAGATAATCTGTAGGCTTGCTGTTTTCTGAGTTGGACGGGCGGATTACTTTTTAACTGATTTTTAAGAATTTGAACCAAGCAATTGTTTTTTAAATGCTTCACACAACTAGTTTAATACAATAAAGTTAGAAAATTGGTGTGACAGTGCAGGGCTTAAGTCAGTGGGTTATAGATCCATGAGCAGCATTTTTTGAACAAATGAAGAAGGCAATAGACAAGGTAGAGATTGTCAGCAAGGAAATCCAAAAATAGCTAATTCAAAAGGGCAGAGACAATAAACAGTTCACATTACTCAGGCAGAGATCAGTAACAAGATAAACAGCCAATGGAATCCAAAACACAACAATAGTCCAAAGCATGCAACGAAACAGTAGCTCAGAATTGTAGCAATATCTAAACAATACTTCTCAACAAACAACGAGAAAACAGGGTGTATAAATAGTCCAAGGGCTGCCTCGGCGACCTTCGTGAAGACGCGAGGAGACTGGGCTAGCCAGAATGTGATAACCGCGTACTGGTATGCCTGCCCCTCAAAAGCAAACCGTAGGAACAGTCTGTGTCGAGGGAGAATGGAGACATGCAAGTAGGCATTCATCAGGTCGATTGCTGCAAACCGATCCTGAGGCCGTACACATCCGAAAATGCGTTTGGCGGTGAGCATCTTGAACGGCAGCCTGTGAAGGGAGCGGTTCATCACGCGCAGGTCCAGTATTGGCTGTAACCCACCGGTCTTCTTGGGGACAATGAAGTACAGACTGTATAAGCCGGACCTCATTTCAGCTGGAAGGATGGTTTCGATCGCACCCTTCGCCAGCAGGGTAGCAATCTCCGCTCTCATGATAGGGGCATTGCCACCAACCAAAGTGGAGCAGAGGGCAAGGTCGGTGGTGGCGCGCAGCTCATCGAAGAGCCCCGGGTCTGTTCTGCCCTTGTGCATGTCCTTGAGTATCTGGGCCTGGTAGACCTGCAGAATAGCCATGGCATGCAGAGAAGCGGCTGCCTGACCCGCAGCTCTGTTGGACTTAGCCACAAGGGTGGACGAAAACCTACAGGCCTTGGATGGGTGCTTTGGCTCACCACGCGAGGAAGCACTCTGTGGACACAGTTCGCAACAGAGCATTCCAGCGGGGGGAGCCCAGTGTACCCATGGGCAGAGGCTTCATCGAGGGGAGGAAAGGCAGATGAGATCAACGAGCGGTCACAGGAAGACATGGGGGTCTTCTAGGACTTCAAGATCTCATCATGCACGTCCGGAAAGAATGGTATTGGCGTTGGCCACGGGTGTGAACCGGCCCGCCATGCCCAAAAACCAATCATCCAGCCGCGAGTGCTCAGGACAGGGCGGCGGAGACCACGGGGTGGCAGTCATCTCGAGGTCGAACTCGACAAACGACTGCACAGCCAAAGGTGGCAGCGCCGCCGAAACCTCACTTGACGATTCCTGCCCGCCTTGTGATGCCATGACAGACATCACGTCATCCTCTGCAGAGCCAAAGGAAAACTAGGGAACATCCGAGGATGAACCCGCAAGCATGACTGAACGCTGACTGGAATCGTCACAGGAGGGGTAGGTGCAGAGCACGGAGTGATCAATGCCCAAACACACTAGACAGCAATCGTGACCATCAGAGTCAGAGACGAGTCTGCCGCATCCAGAAGTGCACGGGCGAGGCATTTTTAAAAAGACGTGCCACGTGCAAGCTCTTTTGTGAGAGAAATCTCAGTGTTGAAGCACCCGGGGAGAAACACACTCTCTGGCAATAGATTGCAGGAAGCGTGAACTCGCCGGGAAATCGCCGTCACACCAACAAGAGAATCTCAAGAAAGAAGCTGACGATCAGCTTTGAGAATGCTTGGGGAACGAAGAGTGAACTTGGCTCCGAAGCGGAAACATGCCTGATTTGCTTCAGCGTCCTCTTTAAATACCCACGAGGTGAGGCGGAGTTACGCTATGCAAAATCCACAGACCCATGGCATTTCTTTGCCATTGGATCGTTTTATATTGATTGAAGCTGATAGGCTTTCTAAGCGAAAATCCCATTCGCCGTCATCCGACGGAACTCGGAGCGACAACAAAAGGGAACAGGCATTTTTCTCAATTTTTGTTACGAGAAGAATGAGAACTTTGCCCTCCGCAATATGGTGGTGCCTTTGACTTGCACTCCAGCAGCCAATAGGGCGAGATGTATTTATTATGTCTATGACCTACACCAAACACTGATCCATAAACCTACCCGTAACCTTAACCAATGAAATTAGCTGCAGGTAAACAGGTTTGCACCCAGTGGGATTTTTTCAACTATTTTTTATAGAAAGATTAAAAATATGGGAGAAATACGGGAAAATATTTAAACGGGTAAATATTTAATATTTATTTGTGTTTATGACAAACACAAACTTTCTTCTAAGAGCAACAGAGTCACACGATGGCACGAGCGTCATCACTATGACACACCCCTTACGGCATTGGTCCTGGCTTTTGTTCACACAGCGCGTGTTGCGGGACTGATTCCGGCAATGTTACTTGGTCCCCAAACCGGTATCGATGCCTTTATCAATCCTAGTTCGTGTTTGCATTCACACAGAAGGCGTCCTGGCAATTTCCCGGCAATTTCCCAGGATCAACGTGCTGTGTGAAAGGGGCTATAGTAAAGTGATCACCAAAAGAATAATTTCAGGCGGGGATTAATGTAAACACAGATATCAGTTACCTGTAGTGACTAAAGTGAATGCAAACAGGCGGGACAAAAAATCTAATAGGTCAAAAAATCTGTGCTTTAAGACTTGTAGTATACATGCAGGCTCAGTACGGTTCGGCGCGGCATGGCTCGGCTCGTTTCGCTTTTCCACTGCGTGGTATGACTCGGCTCAGCACGGCACAGCTCGGTTCGCTTTAGCCCCGTTTTTTTTTCCACTGCAGTTAGTACCGCTTCAAAGTGGGTGGGCTTATCTGACCGTTATTGTTTATCCGCTCCTCGGCAACGAACGAGAGGAAAGTCTGCACTTCGTCCACTGACCACGATTCAGCCATTTCTTTTTTGGAATTTTTCTTTCTTTCTTTTTTCTTCAAGCTAGTCAAGCAAGTAGGTTTAAAACAGGTGCTACAGCGGTGGCTGTTACTGCCTATTTTAAATCTAGCGGGTTTGATGTCTCGCAAATACAATGATGCTGGTAGTGACGATTCTGTCTGACTGACCAATCAGTGGTCTGCAGTGGGTTCAAGTTACATTATAGTGTCGGAACGGGACGCTTGAAAGGTGATACCATTAAAGCGAACCAAAGCGAGCCGTACCGTACCATACCATGCAGTGGAAAAGCGCCAAAGCATGCCATACTGAACTGTGCCGTACCGTACCATGCAGTGGAATAGCGCCATTAGTCTCTGCATCACAAATGCTGTCTGTCCCCTACTGTGTGTTAACACATACTGTATAGCCCGATTAACATCAGGAACAAATGTAAAAGAGCAGTCAGGTATATTTTTTAACACTGATGCACACAGCTCTGCATTTATTAATGCATTAAATTACAGACACAACCTATTTTTGTGGATATTATAGTGTATGTTGTGTTTGTGCATTTTGTTGCAGGCATTTGTAAATTTCCGTAACACTTTGATATCGTTACCCTGATAAAAGAGAAATAATACTGTCTGAACCACATCGCAGGCTATTGTTGTGCTCTCTCCCCTTGTATTCGCAGCTTTCTCTTTTTTTCAGCTTTCTACATTTTTTACTGTTACTTTTTTAGATTAATTCAACATGCTTTTCCCTCCTGCTTGAATTATTTACAGTATCAAAAGAGTAGGGGATCTAACATGCACTTGCACTCAGAGGTTATAGCTCATTCTGACATAAGCGAGTTATCATAAGAGTCCAAGGTCCCTGACATAACATTATTGTCATTTAAATGTGATTTGTGTGGATCCAAACTTTAAATGTATGATTATATGCTTGATTTGCAAATAAGCAAACTTTTTAATAATTATCATGCAATATAAAATTCAACTTTCAAAATGAATTAAACATTGTATGCATGACCTCCAATCTTTAAAAGCCATTTTAACCAGAGTAAGTTTCATCCAAATCATCATGGGTGACTACTTTAAACCTTTTATTTCACTATAACATTAATAATAACATTAATTCAAAATAGTTGACAAAAGTGGTTTTGCACAAAGTATATTATCTGTTATTTACTTAAATTACTTTTTTTGCATAATTCATCCATCAAAGGACACAAAGAAAACACAATACCTAAAGTGTATACATTTAAAAAAAAAACATCAAGTGTATAACTTTTCTGTAACTTTTCTGATCTTATGTGAATCCTTATAAAGTTTGGCATTAAATGTATTATTTATCATAGGTGTAGCCTTTGCCATTGTATAGCAAGCTTAGCATGGATTTTTGCAGTTACTGTACAAACAACTACCATTTTTCTCCAATACAACACACATTTGAGATAAGGGGCCCCATTTTAATGATCTGAAACACAAGTATCAAGCGCAAAGCGCAAGTAACTTTGTGGGCGGGTCTTGGGCGCTGTTGCTATTTTACCGGGATAAATGACACTTTCGCCCGACACAAGTTTAAAATCGTTTGGTCTGAAATAGCTTCATTATTCATAGGTGTGGTTTGGGCGTAATGTGAAATAAGCCAATCAGAGCGTCATCCCACATACCATTTAAGAGCAACTGAGGAGGCCGACGTTTTTGTCAAGGCAGTAAAAGACGTGGGTTGTATTGGGGATGGGAGATTTTTTTTTTCCTGGTTCTTGACAGACAAACTAATTTGTCAGATGTCCTTATTTATGTGTCTTGCTAATATTGGGCAAACAGGTCTGATCCGCCATTTCTACAATTAACCTGAAAAATGTGGTTAAATGTGTAAGCTAGATTTAGGCCTACATTTTTTGGACATCTTTATGAATACCACGATGATTTCCCTCATTTGTTGATTTTTTTCTTGTTATAATGTATGATTTACAAAAAAAAACTGCTGCATCCGTGTTGATGAGAAAATCAAAGTGTATGCGTGTTGTGTACTCGCTACATTATGGCCAAGCATGCAAGCTTAAAATAGCATTATGAACAACGCGCCACTGACTTTAGACTAGGTTTTTTTTTTCTGGTCAGTGGTGGAATTGTTTTCTGGAACTGCAAAATAGCACTAGGAAATGTTTGCCCCAGAACATGCCTCCTTTTTGTGCCGACCTGCCCAGGGAGCGCAAGTTCATTTCCTAGTTTACCGACGTGCGTCTGTGGAGGGAAAAGCCCGCTTTGCGCGGGTTCAAAATAGAAATGAAATATGCGTTTGTTTACAAAGTCATTTGCGCCGGGTGCAAGTTAGGGTCCAAGTTTGTCACATAACAAGGGATGCCTTGAATGTCATGGAAATGATAACTCGTTTTGACCAAAAATGCAATTGCTGTCTTTTTGATTTGTTAGGCAGTACACACAAACCACATATTCCTGTAATCGACTATCAGTTGGCTACATGATCCATCTGTCGAAACATAACTAGCTGTACACTGTTTTGTTTTGTATGCTGGGAAAAAATGCAGATGTGCATTTCTGGACAACTCCCAATGTGGCCATTGTTGCTGTGTTTATGACAGCAGAGGAAGCAAAGTGCTGCACAGAACACTTTTGAGAGCTTGAATTATAAAATATATTTTTATTTTAACATTATTTATTTCTTTACTTCAAAATAACAACTAATGTTTTTTTTCTGGAATGTAGTCAAAAGTAAAGTTTTCTTTAATCAAAATACTTTGATAAAGTACAGCAGTAAAAATGTACTTAAGTAGAGAAGTAACAGTTCTTTTTCAGTGTCCACCATTGCTGAAATTAAACATGTTGGAGCCAAATAAGTTTTTTGGTTGCCAAATGATATCATTGCTTGATATAGATAATTGATCAGATGCACTTTTTCCATGCTTACATTGTTTTGTGAATAACTTTTGACAGGAAGATCAAACTCTGTAATGTTTAACTCTTTCTTTTTAAACTCTATGTGTATTTTTATTTAATTTTGCAATATACATTTTTTGTTGCACAGGGTAAAATAACATGAAACATAATGTTGAATAAATATTTGGAATATATTTGTTGGATTGGCCAAAATTAAAAGAGCTCACCTCTAAATGATATTCTGGTCCCTGCCTATAACTCGGATGTCTTTTTAAATGAGCTGTTAAATATGTTTTATTGTCTGCCAGGTGGGGAGGTGGGGGGGATCAGAATTCATAAGAAAAAACTTTCCTCATCAAGACACATATTTAAGCTATACCAGTAATTACAGAACCAGCAACTGAAATGCATGCTGGAAAAACATTCATCACCCAGGACATCGCTTCAACTTGATGTATTATTATTGAGGCAGAGACATGCCAACAAGTTCATTCAGTTCTGGTGGGAACCCAACCAGTTATGCAATGTCCAGAGCACTTCTCAGATGAGTGATTTTAAATTCTGCTTTTCAACATTTTTTCTGCTAATTCTATTGTATCTAGAGTTGTGGCTTGAGGCTCTTACGTATCCTACCAGACACCAGCACCCTCCCATTACGCACTGCCAATCAACTTTGTTTTCATGGCTATAATCAGCTATGCTATATCAGTCATTTGTACTTTTCATAATGAAAAGTTTCATGAAAAGTATTTTCTGGAGTATGTTATTCATGGGCAACATTTACTTGAGTCATCTTGTACTTTAGTAAAATGATTAGCTATTATGATCTTGGTAATCAGCAGGCAAAGATGAGGGCAGACTCCCTTCATCACAACAGGAGTCCCCTTTCATCTGCCTTGATGAAAAAGACAGGACTCTAAAACTCACACCTCCAAAAGAAGTTCCACAAACAAGGAATTAGGTGGGCTAGGAGATCAGCCTGCAAAGACAATTGCAAGATACCATTTGTGTAAGGGGAGAATGATGACATTAGAATGTCATTGATCACAGACTGATTCCATCACTATTTGCCTGAGACCACAGTTTGAATGACCTCAGACTATTAGGCCGTGTTTCCACCTGGTATAATGTTTTGGTCAATTGAATCACAAGTGTACGAGGCAGACACATATCCATTTAGACGTGGCGTTTTAATCCGTCTTGTTTGTCCACCTTTGAACGCTTCTGTCCTGATTACTTCGAGGGGAGTGTCTATGGGCGGGTCCCTTTGCTTCCGTTAAGTTTAAATCCCAACTGGCAAGTGGGCTCCCCATATAACACATACCGCAGTGATTATGCATTAGTTCAGTATGCGGAGTGTAGGTGGTCTTTAGTGGTTGTTCGAACATATTTAACGACATGAGCATTTCCACTATGAAAGCAATCCGGTCAAATGTGTTTTCATCTACCTCTGCAAGTGGTTGAAAGTGCACAAGCTATCCCTCATTTCCACCTGTACTTAGCATCATCCACTTGTGATCCGATCGACCAAAACGCATCTTAATACCAGATGGAAACAAGACCTCAGACTCAGCAAACCGGTTGTGCCATGTGGCTTGAAGCCACGAAGAATGGATTTTCTATGCAAAATGGACACACAGTGGACAAAAGCAAATCTTCTTTATATCTATTTAAAGAACTATATAAACTTTATGAGTTTGTGTACATGCAAAACATACAAACTTACAGATTAAGGTGTACATAATGTATGGGTAAAAGTTCAATATTACCCAATGATATTTGGTCTTTGTTTACTTTTCAGCACATCTCGGTTAATCTGTAATTGGTTTGGAAAGACATTGTTCTAAATGTGAACTTTGAGCTATGCAAATGAACCTCATGTTAGAGAGGGGCCATATGGTGGCCACCTCTGACAGCATCAGTCATGTTGAATCTGAAAGCCGCCAATTAGCAAATCCCTTCTTCTCAGGAGAGTTAAAAAAGTTTCTCTCTGAGACAAAAGGGGCTTTCGCACCAGAGGAACATTTTCATAGTTCCCAGACCTATTGGTGGAAGTACGGAGATTTTGGCATGTTCACACCTTTAGTGTATGCCGTCACACGTTACGTCATCACACAGTGCCAATAGGATTGGATTAGTTTCATTCATACTTCAGACACGTTATGCTAAGGGTAGTTCCCCATAATGTCGTATCGACGCAGTGTCGACGCAGTCTTAACCTAAGATGGTTTTAATGAAAAAAGTAAAGCAACTTTTAATAAATGTCAAGGTGCCCAATAATTTTGTGTATTTCAGACCACTTTAACATATTTTAATTTCATTTTCGTTTTGAAGAACTGTGACACTGCTAATTAGATTGTTAGTTCCTGTTTTTTCTCTGTCTAGTTTTTTCCCTTAGTTGCTCATTATATTCACCTGCCCCTTGTTTAGCCTTCAATTATCTCCTTTGTATTTAAGCCCTGTAAAAAAAAAATATATATATAATAATATAATATTTGTATCTGCCCTTTTTGTTTATGGCCATTAAAAGAAACAAATTATTTCTATATCAGCCAGAATTGTCCAGGCTTAATTCATAATTAACAGATCAATGTCTTATTGATATTATGTTTTGCAAGTTGTGTAGATAACACTCATAGTGTAAATTCTTGAAGCTGCACTCTATAATCAGTGCTCAATTGTTTGCATAAACAGTGTTCCTATATTAAAGAGATCGTTCACCCAAAAATTAAATTTCTGTCATCATTTACTCACCCTCATGTTTTTTTCGAAAACTGTATGACTTTTTTTATTTTTATTTTTGGTGATCTCTTTAACATGAGGATTAAATTCCAACATGTAAGTTATATACTTTTGATAAACATCTTGGGTTTGATTATATATTAGAGGTTATGTACCAGGTGAGGTTTCACGCTATATAGTTTTATTTTAAATCACAGAACAAAAAAAAAACTAATTAATTGCATGCGTTCATTTGTTATTTTGATAACACTATTAATATTATAACTTAAAATACTTAAGTCTTAAAGTAAATTTAAACTCTCTCTCTTGTTGAAGTTACTAAACTCTTATTTTCTGTTTTGTAAACGTGTACTACCTCATGACACCTCCGATTAATACACCTTTCATCACACCAATTATACAGACTCATTAAACAATTACACAATTAAACTGTACATTTGATGTTGTTGGCTCGTATTCAGCCAACTATTTTTGGCAGTTTTATCTGGGTGATTTTGAAGTATTTCAGGAGGCGTTCCAGGGAGAAATTCAGACGTCTGTTCTCAGTCTAGCGTTGTAAACTTTTTATGCAGACCGAGAAAGCGGCGATGAAAGAGTCAAGTAGAACCTCACCACACACGGCTCCTACTGAATGATAAGAACTTACTGAAACGTTTCTGAATGATAATTTGCTAAATTTTTTTACTTTACACACGTTTGTTTTATACAATAGCATCTGACTGGCAACAATAGCAACTGAATGGCTACTAACTAATGTTAAAAACAAACAGCGTTGACATTAGTTTACGGTCTTGATCAAATCGAAAATAACGTCATAAAGCATATATACATGAAAAATACGTTCAAAACATTAGAACTTATACAAAATTCAGGCCCATAATGTTTGTACACGTTTGTCGTAGACACAAAATAGCTAGTAGCCGAGTGGTTATAAAGCCAGTGCTGGCATTTGAAAAAAATAAAACACAAGGCTACGTCTGGAATTATACATGCAAATACGTTTAAAACGATAAAGTCTTAGCCTACTTACAGGTTGTGGCCCAACAACTGCTGCCTCTGGTTTTAAAGTCGGAACTGCTTCATGTTTTAGTAACAGTTTCTTGTTGAATCCGGCTTTGAACTCTTGGAGATTCTGGAAGCTGTCTTCTGTAAAATGCGCAGCACAGAGAGCTAAATTATGGTCGTCATTTTCAGGAACATAATCAAACATAAATTTTATCCATTGTTGACGAAGTACAGCGTCCGTGGGAAGCTCGAACACAGACGACCTGACAGCTGGGTGAACACACAACACACTCGACGAGCCGCAGAAATTTGCGCATGCCCTTTTTTGCATTTTCCAGAGGGAGGGTAGATGCAAATTTGTGGGTTAGTGACGTCTAAAATCCAGCTGTAGTCCCAATCGAGTCGTTTTTGTAGGCAATATACTTCCTGATTTTTATAAGATGATATCTCTGCTTACACTAAATTTTCAGCAACATTACACACTATTTAAAATGAAAAAAGTGAAATCGCAATCCCCCCCCAGGTGTGCATATTTTACATCTTTGAATAGGGCTCAGATAGCAGAACTATCCATTTTATACATTTGAGTTCTGCCTCCTCTTGTTAGAAAAAAAAAATATTTTGTTAGAACATTGACCCACTGTACCACTTTTTTTGTATATGGTGACATAGGAAGGAATGTGTATTGGTACAGCTCTGTGAGTCACAAGATGATCAGAGTATTGCTGGTCTTTGACAGGACGTGGTGTCCTAGAGACAGGCCAGGCAACGAAGCACAGGTAATCTCTCTCCCCAAGGCCCCTGAGATTTACTGCTTTAGTCTTAGTCTGACTGAATCTTCCTTTTGCTTAAGAAGGGGAGGTTAAGAGATAAGGTGTGTAGAAATCTGAACAAAGAGAGGAAAACAGAGAAGAAAAATATAGACAAAAAGAGAAACAAGGTAGAGACAACCTGTCACTGTGATGACAAATATAAAAGAAAAAACGCTTTCTGCTGCTTCTAATAAAAAATACATCTCAGATGATTTTGAAGGACTTAAGGAAGATAATGTAGCAACCTGTTAGTGGAAATATTGAAAATCTTTTATCTTTTCACAGACTGAACAGTCCAAATCTTCAGTAAAATAAACTGTAAAGCTGTGCTGATCAGAGGAACTTCAGTGACTAGAGGACTTACAGCAGTCAGGAGCTGAGCACACATTCCTCTTGTTGGTTCCCAGGATCTCCAGCTAATAACCCTGAAATTCGAATGATTTTTTAATGTGATTATGTACAGTTTTGGTTAACGGTGAACATACACATATCGTTTTCAGTGGAAGGGATGCTTTTAACTTTTAACTTTTTACTAACTAATGGTTTTATCCCATAATGTAAAAGTAAAAAGTTAAACCCTTCATCCTGTCCGTCAGTTCATCGCAAAGTTTAGCCATACCCTGGGGTTGGCTCACTTTTTTTCTAATCGGTGTGAAAGAGACTCAAATAACATAGTTTGTCTATAACTAAATGACAGTTTTTGTCATACATTTTTGTCATACCAGACATTACATTTATTGCAAATTGTATAGAGTGCGTATTTTAGGTGAATCCCTATAGAATTTGTGAAAAGTATATTTTTTCATAACATAAACAAAAAAGAAAAGTCGCTGGAGCAGCTAAGAGCAGACACAGAACGACTGACACAAGCGAGGGAAATAAAAAAGGGAAAAGTTTCAATTCAGTTCTATTCAAATGTATTTATAGCGCTTTTCACAATACATATTGTTTGAAAGCAGCTTTACAGAAAATGCATTTCAGAAATGTACATAAAAAAATACAGTTAGTTAAGTATTAATTTACGGCATAACATATCACTGGCGTTGAGTCATCTCTTCACAGCCGTTTAGTCATCTCATCGTAGGTGTTCAAGGCAATAAGAAAATGTATAATGTACATACGTTTAAGACAAAAAAAAACAGCGCAAATGATTAGTTAAAAACAGAAAGTTAAAAACATTGCACACACAAAATATATTTTCAAATATATTTTTAAATATATTTCAAAATACACAATAATTATATATGCTAAAATATATTTCAAAATATATGTACTGAAACATATTTTCCACCAATAATGTTTTGGCCATATTTTTGAAAATACATATATGTATATGAAGAGTTCAGATGCAAAAGCCTCTAAATGCCATTTGAAATTTTCCTCTAGAATGGTCATTTTTATCAAGCTTGTATATTTAAGTTCAGTAATTTCACTTAAATGGCAATTAATAGGTAATCTTCATTGCCATTTAAGTGAAATTGCTTAACTTAAATATACAAGCTTGATAAAAATGATCATTTTAGAAGAAAATTTGAAATGGCACTTAGAGGCTTTTGCATCTGAACTCTTCATATATTACCCACATCACATTTGATTGAATCAGTTCAGTGCAAATCAATGACAGACACGTCAGACAGACCATAAAATGAACGAAGACCTGCTATAATGACAAATTTGGGGATTATCTGAGGCCACGCCGTGTACTGACGTAGAGTTGGCTCAGTGCAGTTTCCGCAGCGCAGCCTATGAGCGAGCCAGATGCTCAATGTGCTAGCTGCAGCTGCAAATCGTCTTTGCTACAAAAGCGTTTTACACAAAGGCTTTAGTAAATCGAGGAAAAGGAGTTTCTGAAGACATTTGTAGGCTATGATCAGAAAAACTATTAAATTAAAAATACTTTTTTTTGCACTGGAAAGAACATATTAGATGTCTAATTCTATTGAATAAGTTCGCACAAGGCTACAGATAACTGTTGTGTTATTTTTCTTCGAATGCAGTCTAAGCCGAAGTTTTGAATGTTATTGTATTTAAGTAAAAAAAAAAAAAAAACTTATTATAAACTTAACAAATCATTGTTCATTGTTGGCAAAATGATCATGATATCCTTTATATATCTATGTGGTTCCATCTTCCATTAATTAGGCCTACTTTGCTAATCTATAATTTATATTTATAGATTTATATGATTATTTGTAAATATATATATATATATTTATTTTTTTTTTAAAAATGTTTTTATATAAACCTAATAAGTTGTATTATGATATGCTATAATGTATGACAGCATACAATATTCACCAGAAGTCATCATTTCAGGGGTTATTTTTCAAAATTTTCTTTTAGAAACGCTGAGACATGTTTTTTAATTGAGTGAAAAAAAGTAGGCAACTGAGACAGTTCACAGATCCCCTTCGCCCCTGGGCTATGGCCTATTCATTGCTCTTTTTTTGATGTATTAGTTTTTGACTCGTGATCTTATCCCCCTTCGGAACTATATTAACTTCCCGTAAGAGCCACTGGAAGTTTACAGTCAGAAACTGATTTGAAAATTTCAAGTTTGGATACAGTTTAACTCAAGGCTTTGGTCTGTAGGTGTGGGTATGTTTAGAAGGAAGGTACAGCTCCTTCTCTAGGTGCCTGCATCATGTGGAGGTATCTTTAAATGTATAGAATGATTGTAGGTGGGTTTTGTGCCAGTCTCTTGACAAACTTGACAGCTGTTTAATGCCAAACCTAAATCCATCTTAACCAGTGTAAATTATGAATTTTAAATTGGTGAAACAGCAAAAGAACGGATAACATGCAAATTTGCTGTAAAGTGTACTGCTTGGGAAAGGGACACTTGCTTTTAAAATGCACCATAGAAAAGTAGAAAGCACAACATCGATTAAAAAAAGAAATATTTATTGTGCAATAAATTGGCATATTAGAATGATTTCCGAAGGGTCATGTGATACTGGAGACTGGAGTAAGGATGCTGGAAATTCAGCTTTGCATCACAGGAATACAATTTTTTTTTTTTAAATATTAAAATAAAAAACAGTTATTTTAAATTGTAATGATATTTCACAATATGTTGACTCTATTTTTATCAAAGAAAAGCAGTCTTGGAGAACATTAGTGCTAAAACATTAAAAAACCTTACCAACCCAGGGTTCGTGCTTGAAGTACTTGAATTTGACTTTTTGGAATTTAAGACCTGGAAATCCCTTGAAAACAGCCATATTTTTGAAGAGGCTCTTAAAGGGATAGTTCACTTTGAAATAATTTTTTTGATATGTTTTAGCTTACCTCAAGGGCATCCAAGATGTAAGTGTCTTTTTTTCCACAGTATTTTCCATTTTTAAATTTTTCAGTCAAACCGGTGTTGTCTATCAGTCATATAATGGAGTTTTAGGGGGTCCACCTCAAAGAGCATGCACAGAGAAGTCAAAATTAAACATGATTTAATGACTCTTGAATGTAAGGACACACTGATACAAACTAACAACATAAACAAACGGTACTGCGCATGTGCATTAATCTGGCCCAAACTTAACTTCCAGCAGACAATCCATAACAAGTAAATAACCTTAGTATTAGCTGGTATTTCTTGCCAGTCAAAGAAAATAAATGTTACTTGGCCAAACTGAAATGTGACACTACCAGACCCGTTGAACAAAAATTGGAGACAAGAATGTTTTTCTACCAACGTGTCTGATTTACCGCAGTGTTAAAAACTGTGGCGAGCACGGCGGCGGGGTTTTATAAGGTTAACATAGCTCTCCTTATTAGCTAGGCCTCTTACATGCTTGCTAATAACCTTTTTTCAAGGTGGGTCTCCACATTGACAGCATGTTGGATGGATCTGTGCAGCGTTGTTTATGATACTAACCATTCAATACACAGACTGGTCCGCTGTCAGTGTTTGCAAGAGAGAGAGAGAGAGAGAGGGTGCGCGAATATGCGCTGCATGCAAATCTGCAGTCAAATGGCTACAACATTTTCCCATCTTAAATTGTTAAAAAACACGGAAATCAATATGTGATGGTTAGCGCTGATAATGTGGTGGGCTGCCACTAATAAATGTATGAGAAACACTGTACCAGATATCACTCAGATAAACATAGCTATTTTAATACCGCCATCTCCCTCTTTGTTAGGAAACCTTAACATTTTTATTTTGTAAAAATTAAACAACCTGTTTTTCAACCTTTTTTCATTATGAGTCTTCTCGAATGTGTCAATGTTACATTTCAGCACTTCAGCGTGACGTTTCATATTTGTAGAAGTCTCTCCAAATTGTTCCTCAAACCACTCATCCATCGCCATGCCACCTAGTAAATCGAAATGTACTTTAAACATTTTAGCCTTTTTAATTATTAAGTTTTTTTCTATGTTTATGTTGATATGTGTGGTTGCTAAGGGTGTTGCTAAGGGCGCAGTGATAAATAGAACCGTTGGGTGAAGCGGTCATAGCCGTGTTTTATCGTGAATAAAGCACAGTTATTGACCAATCAGAATCAAGGATTCGAACTAACCGTAATGGATTAAATAATTGGTATTTCACTGGTCTCTAAACATGGGTACCACTGACCCAATCCTCAGTACTAACCCCTTCAGGAGCTGCTGTTGTCGTCTAAATATGTCCTTTGCTTTTCAATGAAAGATCAAATATGATAGACCAATAGAATGAACAGTAACTGAAGCTCATGCAATGCATTTTAGCAGGCTTAATTAAGCATGAAAATAATTGAAAGAATTGCATTTTTGAACAAATTAAGCCAACTAATATGACTTATATTCTTTTGGTTTATCTACTAATACATTTAGAAATTACTCATGCAGTGAAAATTATGGACCGGTTATGGTTGCGGTATCGGACCTGTTCTGCAAAAAGTGATATTGGTGCATCCCTAACTAAAAAATATTTTTGTTTTGTTTTTTGTTGTTGTTGAAAAATACAATTGTTTCATGCTAAATCAACGCTGCAGCCCATCTTAGATATAGAGCTATTTCTAATGGCTATGAGCATGATGTTGAGTATATATAATACAACTTTCATTCTTTAGGTCAATCATATATGAATGGAAAAATAATCAGTTTCAATTAAGGGGATTTCCCATGCCTGACTGTGCTGGTCAATGGATTGATATCTATGAAGTGAAACATCAGATACCATATATATGTAATTTGAGTAAAAAAAAAATATAAAATAAAATAAAAATAATAATAAAGATATTGTTTGATAAGTGCTGATTGAAGTCCTTGAAATCCAAAAAAGAAGTCCTTGAAAGTCCTGGAATTTGTCTGTCTGCACTGAGTCTCTACGAACCCTGCCAACCCCATTTGGTTCTTATTTTCATTCGTTTTTTTTTTTATTATTATCATTATTTAAAATGATTTTCTCTATAAATTTCTGATAAATGGGAGCCCTGCTAGGTGATTTTGTGTTTGTGCAGTTTTACTTCTCTATACTTTGGAGACAGAACCTGACTTTGTAAACATGTGGGCATGTGCTCGTTTAGGAAACTAATTCAGTTTTTTTAATACTATAATTGCAAAGAGGTTTTTTTATGGGTAGGACTGTGGGTATGTCTGTAGTCATTATAATTATATTAGCTTATATAAGATCAATTTAAATCTATGATATGTTTTCTTGTACATACCGGTAGTTTATTAAATATGTGTATGTCTGTGTATTGAGCATTAAACAGTCAGATTAGATAAATGCCTGAACTGATGAAGAATATTAATGTCTTTATACATATTTATATAATCACATGCATTAACTCTATGACAGCCCCAGTAAAAAATATTTTATCTTGATTTTAAGAATATTGATGAGTAAGGGTGAAAAAAAAAACAACCTTTTAACTGATTTCATAGCTTTGGCTTAAATTTACAGCATTAAGTATGTTTTGTATGCTGGGACAAGCACGGGATGTTGGATTCCTGGTCGCCGGCATGGGATGTTGGTTGCTGGTTTGCCGGTCCCCAACATGGGATGTTGGTGTACTGGTGGACCAGTTGTCTTTTGCGTGCTCCTAGCAAGACCACATGACAACTTGCGTAGGTGTTACATACCAAGACAATTATCCAATTCATTTTAGATGAGAAACAGAAAAGAAATACACATGTTGCAGGTTACATGTTTATTGGTAAAGAGAAAAGTCCTCAGTGTTAAATGAACACAGCTCAGTGTTCATATGGTCCTTTTCACAATTTCTATTACATTTTGAATTTGGGGTTTTCATAAGTAAGCCATAATCATCAAAATTATATCAAATAAAAGCTTAAAATATCTCACTTGGCATGTAATGAGTCTATATAATATATTAGTTTCACATTTTAAGTTGAATTACTGAAATACACGAACTTTTGCCAGATATTCTAATTTTTGAGTTTCACCTGTATCACCTCTATCACCCTGCCTATTTTGCGTTTTTCAGTATGTTAGAATGTAGCATGTCTTTTTCTGTTTGAAGGTCTCTCCTACAGCTTTTTGTTTTAGTTTTAGTCATTTTCATATAGTTTACATATTTGATTCTCTGCTAAGTATATAATTATTGTTTCTAGAATAGCCTCTGAAGATTAACAGAATTAAGAGATTTAGTTCGAACATACTGCATATTAAATAGGTACCACGTTAAAGAGCAGCAGAATATTTTTTTTTTCCATTGTAAAATCAACAATTTCAAAGCAGAGACTTTTTTGGCTTATAATCACAAATCTCACAAATGGTTCTGCAAATCAGTTCATGCCTATGTTTTAAACACTTTAAAGACTGAAAACTTATAGCATCCAGTTATGTATTGCAGAAAAGTCCCCGAACTGTTCCTAGGTTCCCCAAAAGTCCCACAAATCTGTCATTTTTGCTTAAAGTTCACATCAGTCAAAACTTTTTTTTTTTTTTTAACAGATTCTGAGTGGAGCCCAGAATACCAAAACTCGGAAACAAAACATTTTCTCTCAAATAGCGGTAAACTGTTCACTTATCTGGGTCATTCGCAATTGAATGCTGGCTTCTCAGTCATCTGTTAAGTTTTAACACATTCACCTCATTCCTCCAGTAACTTTTCCTAGTCTGAGAGGATTTTGTCAGCAAGTATTCATACACCTTCAGAGAAACACCACTGAATAACTTCACATTGTTTTTTTTTTTTAAAGTTTTAGGTTCACCCAAAGGAGTCACACAGTTTCACTTTAGAGATAAAGTGACGTTGCATCTTCTCTCATGGGTGGACTTAACCATAAGTCCATATCCAGTACTCTTAAGGTAGTTTAAATTGTCACCTGAAGCCATCGCTGTGCAAAGCTGATTTGCACGATTGGTATCTATTTCCGTAGACTGAAAGTTAACATTACAGAATATGTAAAATATTAGGTCTTTCTTATAATTTTCAGCCCGTCTACAGCCTATTTGAAGCTGAATCAAACTCAGACATAAATTTTAGATCTCAGTTACTGAAGACAAAACAAAACTGCAAATTAAGGTACAGGAGACAGTGTTTTTGTAGTATTTGCCATCTACATTATTAGGGCCCAAGCCCTGAAGGGGCGAAGGCCCTATTGTTTTCCTTGGGATTATTTATTATTCTTCTTCTTCTTTTTATTTTTCTGCTACCTTTTGGGCATTTTTGGGGCCCTTAACATGCTCGAAAACTCTGAAACTTTGCACACGGGTCAGAACCCGCGGCCATCAGAGCCGGGCTGAAGATGTACCGGGCGTGCAGGGCGGCTCGTCAGCGCCCCCTGGAACGGGGTCCGAACACTTGGTCATAACTCAAACACGCTTGTATGTAATAATATGAAACTCGGTACACATGTTGATCTCATCGTTTCATCTATACCTCGCGCTCTTACTTTTTACCCCAGCTCAACAGGAAGTCGGCTATTGAGGTTTGTTTGTAAAACGCTCGCAATGGAATGTCAAATACTCCTCCTAGAGCTTTGATCCAAATTCGACTAAAACTCAGTCAGCGTGAAGTCAAGACATTGAGGATGAAAGTTTGCGAGGGGATTTTTGATATCTCGAACGGTTTGTCCGTGGCGAGGAAACGAAATCATGGCGAGAAACGTGAAACAGGAAGTGTGTTATAACTTCAGCATACATTAACTGATCTTGATGAAACTTCAGCAGTGTGTTCGCTGTAAGAGGACGATCACATGGATGTGACTATTGTGAGTCAAAGTTATAGCGCCACCAACTGGCAGCAGGAAGTGTGTCACTTTCAAAATGCTTTGATATCACCCTTTTATTTTTACCCGATTTGCTTCAAACTTCATCTGTATAATGTAAACATACGATAGATGTAGACCTGTGAATGGATTCTTGATATCTTTGAAACTGTTGCCGTGGCGACGCATCAAACTTTACCCTTCTTTTAGGATGCTTTTAGGATGCTTTTGAGACCCTTAGCATGCTTCAAAATGCATGAAACTCGACAGACACATCACATTTATTAGCCAGTAGACATGTGCAAAGTTTCAGAAACGGGCGTGGTGAGGGCTCAGTAGCGCCACCTTTTGACAAAAGTGGGGTTGTTAGTTTTAACTAGAGTTACAAAAATTGGTATGTATATTGTACTCCTCGAGCCGGACAACTTTCTAATTTACACTTATTAGCTAGGACCCACAGAAACTCAGATATTTTTGTTTGAATATGGTCACTCTGAGCCTACATGTCTCTGTGTCTTTGGCTGGCTGGCTGGCTGTCTGTGTGTGTGTGAGTGTGCAGGGGGAGGGGGCTTAACCATTTCACTGCTGTGTGTATGACCTGCATAAAGAAAATACATTTCTCAAGCCTGGTATTTTTTAAATAAGTTTTTTATTTTATTTTTTATAAGTAAAGACATATAACTAGTTTAATTGTAGTGCATTGACAATAGTTTTATATAATTAGTTTATTAATCAGATTAACTTGGTCAATAAACTTGGTCTGAAAATTTGGTCCATAAATCAAACACACTTGCATGTAATAATATGAAACTTGGTACACATATAGATCTCATCGTTTCATATATAGCCTACTTCACACTCTTACTTTTTACCCCAGCCCAACAGGAAGACGGCTATTTAGGGTTGTGTTTAAAACACATGCAATGGAATTTAAAGTATTGCTCCTAGAGCACTGAACCAAATTCGACAAAACTCGATCAGCGTGAAGTCAAGACATTAAGAATGAAAAGGTGCCAAGGAATTTTTTATATCTCGAACGGTTTGGCCGTGGCGAGGAAACGAAATTATGGCGAGAAACATGAAACAGGATGTGTGTTATAACTTCAGCATACATTAACTGATCTTGATGAAACTTCAGCAGTGTTTTCGCTGTAAGAGACCGATCACATGGATGTGACTATTGTGAGTCAAAATTATAGCGCCACCAACTGGCAGCAGGAAGTGTGTCACTTTCAAAATGCTTTGAAACCAATCTCTTATTTTTAACCGATTTGCTTCAAACTTCATCTGTATAATGTAAATACACGGCAGATGTAGACCTGTGAATGAATTTTTGATATCTTTGATACTGTTGCCGTGGCAACGAATCGAACTTTAACATTCTTTTTTGATGCTTTTGGGACTCTTAGCATGCTTGAAATTGCTTGAAACTCAACAGATACATCACATTTATTAGCCAGTAGACATGTGCAACTATGGCAAAAGATTAAAGTAATGTCAAAAAAGTAAACACTAAAAGCCTCATATCTTCTAAAAATGTAATTATACATCATTTGTTTCTAAATTAAATTATACAAATATTATAACTTCCCCAATTTTTCCTTTTTTTCATTTAAGAATTATGTTTACGTTCAAAAACAGCCATAATTGTTGTAAAATTCATAAAAAAATAATAATCTGAGTCATACGTAGTGCTATACTGCCCTCTTGTGTTCAATATCAGGTAGGCCTATTGTGTATATTCCCACCGGTTAATCAACGTGTGACTCCGCTGGGACTTGGGAGCTTTTAAATCGCTTACTTAAAATCGAAAGTCGAAATACGGATGTCCGCACAAGACATTAATGGTGTGGAGTAGAGCGAGCATTTTAAATAAATTCCTATTAAGTAGGATTGAACTAAACAGAAAGAATGTTCACTCTGTTCTGCTGGTTCCTCGCTGGTGGATCATATGATTACTTTGTCATAATCTATGACAAAAATGCTATTATAAACCATATTAATAATAGATAATACACATTGCTCTTATTTTTGAAAAATACATTCATGAAAAACAAGATAACAAAAATCATAAAAAAAATATAGCCATGGCTGCTATAAATGTTTGAAATGCATAGGACAGATGTTTAATGACGCAGCAACATATAATTGAAAGGCAATTAATAATCTGTCATTACGTCACTGCATTATGATATTACGGCTCCGATACGGTGCAGCACAAAGCACTTATGTGCATCCCGAGCGGAGAATGATGTGCTTGAAGCCACATGAAGTTACAGCGCAGTGAATCCGTATTGAAAAGTTCAAAGCACAAAGGAAATACATATTTATGAACAGTGTATTATACATTATCTATCTATGCAATAGTTTATTGAGCCTTCTCTTTTAAAGGTTTTAAATTTCAGTTACTGTGTGCGTGAAGAACAATTATAGTGCTCTGACTCTAGTGTTGTGATCTAACCGACAGCGTCCGACACCCGGTAGAAAGTAACACGGTTAAGTTACAGCAATAAAGTCCAGCAAGAAAAAGTTTCTTCATTCAAAAATATAGACATTTAGACCTTTATCTTAAAGATCCAGTATAATAGGATTAACATTCAATCATCTTGAAGATCGTTTCATCATTGACTGTAACCGAATGTGACGTGCTGTTTGAATGCTGAATGGAGAATGACTGACAGGCGCAGAGAGGGAAAAGTTTGTGTTCTTGAATTTAATGACTTAAATATTAATTTCTATATCACATAATAGCTTCAGAACACTAATAATACAGTACACAAAAACTTTATGGTACTTTAGAAAGTTTTTGTGCCTTTGTGCCTAACATAGAATAGTATATATGCACAATATAGAATTTGAATCAGCCTCGTCAAAGATGGCAGTGTCAGAGCCGATACCGATCCTGAGTATCTAATCGGCGCACTTCTTTTCAACAGTCAAATTGAAATTGAAATTGAAATTGCTTGAAACTCAACAGATACATCACATTTATTAGCCAGTAGACATGTGCAACGTTTCAGAAACGGGCATAGTGCAAGGACTAAATAGCGCCACCTTTTGACAAAAGTGGGGTTGTTAGTTTTATCTACAGTTACAAAAATCGCTATATACATTGTACTCCTCAAGCCGGACAACTTTCTAATACATAGTCATTAGCTCGGACCAAGAGGAAGTCAGATATTTTGGTTTGAATATGGTGAGCCTCTCTCTGAGCCTACATCCCTGTATGGCAAGCCCTTTTAACATTTAAAAGCTAAGTTTGCCTGTCCGGAATTAACATTGTAGATATCAACAACGTCTTTCTGTCTATTCGTAATTACATTTTGGATAGTTTGTATTATCATTTAAGATATCTGTAACATAATTGTGACTAGTCGAAATGACAGAGTATGGCAAGCCGTTTTAACATTTAATCATAAAAGGGCCAAAGCCTTCGGCACCGCCACCCGGGTGCATTTAGGTAACTAAAGGAACCGGGGTTGCGGTGCCACCGGCTTGGGCCCGCCATCGCTGCTCGCAGCTATATTATTTTTATTGTATTTGCTGGGATGGCAGGTCTTTTGAAGAGAGAAGCACAGTGGTGGAGTCTTTGGCACTTTGCCACGCAAACCCATAGGCTTTTGGTAAAGCACCTCAGGATAAAGTTGTAATCCTGTAACTCTCTCCCCTTTTCTGTTGCTTTACCACATTTCATATTAGACCACAAGCAGAGAGGCTCCGGTCTCTCGTCAGCAAAATTGGAGCCTCCTTTTTGTGGGGATCTGAGAGAGCTGGGAGTAATTTTCACTTGAGTTTGTCCCCTTGAGAAGAGCTTTTTAAGGCATTTAAATAAGTGGCCTCACAAATGATTCATTTTTTTTCTTAATAGAGGCTGGGGGGGAGGGGTTGTAATGCACCATTTAAGTCTGTGAGTTGTAAATCATCTCAACCGATAGTCTTTCATTCCTCACCCTAACGCTGCCCATTGAATAATGAGCATCTCTGATTTATAATTCTGAGTGGGGACCATGTGTTAAGTATCATAACCACAGGCAGAAGCAAAACTGTTGCTACTGTAGCAACTAATTAAAGCGCAGTACTCTCCCTTTCTCTCTCTCTCTCTCTCTCTCTCTCAGACACACACACGCATATTTACATCTTCATTTAATGCACTTTATTAGCAGCAGCCTTGGAATGCAGATGGTTTTACTCTGTTGCGCATAGTTAAAAGAGGGAGGAAGACGGGCGTTTCTGGTGAAAGAATGCACATCCGCAAAAATGAGCTGAACGACAAAAGTTTTCATTCTTGAATGTCTGTAGTACTGCTCCATGTTTATAAAATACATCAATGCAGTTACGCTAATCCTGTCAGGTCGTTTGTTGTAGTGTCAGCCGGGGGAAAAGCACATTGTCTCAGGTGTGTTTTGCAGCCAGCAATCTTTCTTTGTGCTGACTTGCAGAAGATAATGTGGCATAGAGACTACCGGTTGCAATGCAGGTTTTATTCTCTGTTGTATAATAGAGATATTCATGAGCAGAAATAGGATCATACCAGCCTCATTATTCAGAGACCACCTGGTTCATTGGCTTCTAAATAATATGTGCTAGATAAAATAAAGATGTGTCTGAGATTGATATTGTGTTTTTGTGCAGGTTGAATTTACAAAGCAATACTCCCACTCTGTGTATTACAGCATGTTGTTTTTGTTCTGTGCCGCAGCCCGCAAGCTGAGAAAGATTGGACAGGTGAAAGGTCCGGATGAGGTCGGCTCCGTTCAGGGCCCGTCAGAGAGTGCCCAGTGCCTGTCGCCCAAGCCCTGCTTGACGTTCCACTCGCAGCTGATCTTCCTGAACATCCTGGAGGCCATCGAGCCAGAGGTGGTGAACGCCGGCCACGATCACGCTCAGCCTGACTCGGCTGCTGCTCTCCTCACCAGCCTTAACGAGTTGGGAGAGAGGCAACTTGTCAAGGTAGTAAAATGGGCCAAAGGACTTCCAGGTAATTTTAGCATGTCAAATTGTGTAATAACTCATTTCAGTTTCAGCTTCATTTCAATTTTGCTTTTTGGATTGGATTTTTTTTATCTATTAGTTTATTTTCAAATATATCAATAAGTTAATACAATAATTTAAATGCACCTTCTAAAAAAAGGTCAGGATGTCATAATGAAAAATTCTTTGAACAATTAAAAAACATTTTAACAACACTGCTTATAATTATTTGCTATGTATGACACAATCTTTTGAAGACCGTGATTAGTTGATTGTCCAAGAAGGAAAACAATTGTGATTTTAAGTATAGGGTCTATTTAGGCCTTCACTTACACACACACACACACACACACACATTATATATGTGTATATAAATCCTTTTTTTATTTACCATGCTGTTAATTTCCTGTATAAGGTATTTGATTGGCTTAGAATGATTAAAAAAATTGTTCCACTCTTTTCAGTTACACTGATTGCTGGCATGTCTATTTAAGTGGTGGTTTGAATGTTGGTTTTAATGTAACAAACATGGAATCAAAACCAAGTAGGACGAGAAAGCCCGACTGGGCAGAGGAACAGTGTTTACTGTTAGCCCAGTTAGTGGATGAACACAAGGCCATCATTAAAGGATTAGTTCACTTTTGAAAAAAACTTTTGCTGATAATTTACTCACCCCCATGTCATCCAAGATCTCCATGTCTTTCTTTCCTCAGTCGAAAAGAAATTTAAGTTTTTGATGAAAACATTCCAGGATTTTTCTCCATATAATGGACTTACATGGGAACCAGACGGTTCAAGGTCGAAAAGAGAGTTAATAACAGTTTCAGATGCAGCTTCAAATGTCTTTAAACAACACCAGACGATGAATAAGGGTCTTATCATGCGAAACGATCGGTTATTTCAAAACTTATTCCAAAAATGTAACTTTTCTAAGGACAATTGCTAGCCTTGCTCTATTCTGTGAGGCGCGTTTGCAACGTCACGTAATACGTAATTACGTTCAAAAGGTCACGGGCGACGTAGCCGGGAGTACAGAATCAAAATCGTCCGACATCGTTGTTTTACCTTTTAATTCCTTTTTTGTAAACGCCGTTTGAGTTAGTTTGCATGTTCAACCTATGCGTTCAACTTGTAAACACTCTGACTCTGTACTTCTGGCTACGTCGCCCGTGACCTTTTGAACGTAATTACGTATTACGTGACGTTACAAAACGCGCCTCACAGAATAGAGCAAGGCTAGCATTTGTCCTTAGAAAAGTTACATTTTTTGGAATAAGCTTTGAAATAACCGATCGTTTCGCATGATAAGACCCTTATTCATCGTCTGGTGTTGTTTAAAGACATTTGAAGCTGCATCTGAAACTGTTGTCGTTTGGACCTCGGACCGTCTGGTTCCCATGTAAGTCCATTATATGGAGAAAAATCCTGGAATGTTTTCATCAAAAACCTTCATTTCTTTTCGACTGAGGAAAGAAAGACATGGACATCTTGGATGACATGGGGGTGAGTAAATTATCAGCAAAAGTTTTTTCAAAAGTGAACTAATCCTTTAAAGGAAAATTTGGGCCGGGTGTCAATCTATAGCATCTTATTCTCACTGTCATCCATTGTCTGCAACACATTTCTTCTCCATCTTCATCTTTCTGCCATTTTCTCCACTGCTAAAGAAACTCTTAAAAGTCCTCACCCATACTCCTAACACTTTTGACCTTAAGACCTTTTTTAAGGGTTAAGATACTTTCTGAACTTTACTTACATTTGGACTTTTCTTTAATTTTAAGAGTAAACGCCCACATTTCTAAGAATTTTCTTAGAATTTTGTCACTAGGAGCTACTCTTTGCACTAAGATACTTTATGAATACGGGCCCTGATCTTTTGACTTTTAATGACAAGGTAATGTTAGTTCAAGTTGTAAAATGTCCTGTGATGTACAATATCTATTCGATGTGTAATGAAATTATTACTTTTTACTGTCTTAAAAAAAATATGAAACCATTATAAATACAAAGAGTACATAAAAAAAAACTCACTTAAAAAAGATCCTGCCTGTTAATTCATGTCGGGACATCAGTCGAGTATTTTTTTCACAGTGATTTAATTATGGTTTTATTTCCAATTGAAAGGCTTAAAGAGTACGTGTTGTGTAATCTACTTCCCTCTAATGGCTTTGATAAAGGGCGTTTTTGAAAAGCAAAGGCTGACTTCAATCCTATGTAAAATGTGCCGACGGCAAACTATCAAATACTGAAAGAAAAATAGCAGGAGGGAAAGAGGTGTGTCTTGACACAAAACATTTTTTGAACCTCATTGTGTGACAGTGTGTGATGGAATTAGGTTGATGTGATTGGTTGCGGTTTTCCAGTGTCCTTTAATTGATAGCAGTAATAAAACTGAAATGCATTTTAATCTGCACTGAAGCTAATGGTGAATCTGTTCAGAGAAAAGTGGCATCAAGTTTTAGGCCAGGAACGTGCAGCATGTTTGCGCTTTGTTTCCTGACAGCAGTGCATTTGCTGCTTGGTCTTCTACAAACTCGTTTTGTTTGGTTCAAGTGGATGCACTAAAAATAGGCATGCACGAGTAAAGTCAAATTAAGTCTGATTCATAGCTTGAGTTGGTGGAATTGAAAGGAGTCGTAAATGAAGTTAATATCACGCAGGCAGCTGACAAACTGTGAGCCATAGGCATCAAACACAAACCACAAATATCTCTCCCATCTCTCAGGTTTCCGTAACCTGCATGTGGATGATCAGATGACAGTCATTCAACACACTTGGATGGGAGTGATGGTCTTTGCTCTGGGTTGGAGATCCTACAAGAACGCTAATGCGCGGATGCTGTATTTCGCTCCAGACCTGGTCTTCAATGAGTCAGTCTTTTTCTCTTTTATATCCACTGTGCCCTTATTTGCCTGTTTTCTTTTGTGTCCGGCACCCATCTGCGTTTTGCATTGCCTCCTCCTTCTATCTCCTCTCTCTCTCTCTCTCTCATTCCTATCCTTCTTCTGTCCATTTGTTCGTCTTGTAAATGTACTAATCCATCTTTTCTCAAACTCATTTTTCTTTCATTTCTCCTTAGCGGCCCACTCTCTGCCTTATTCCATCTCTTTATCTTCCCCCTCTCTCTCTCTCTCTCTCTCTCTCTCTCTCACTGTCGAGCAGGTACATATCTTGTACTTCATGCACACAATAACAGTCCATCGTGGAGACTTCCAAGATTCATTTATAATTTACAGCTGGCTTATTATGGTGTGGAGGATCTTTGTCACAAACACAATCCCTGGAGAGATTGGATTTTTTGGGGAGCATACATGCTCTCAATGGCCTTTTTCACCAATATCTGAAATAGAACACTTCCTTACTAAATGCATCATGGCCATATCCCTTACCAGTACTGCCGACAGGAATTGTGTTTTAGGCATGAAATATATTTAATTTAGTTGGAGATTTAGGAGTCATTATATGACTTTATTCATATAGTAATTAGCGGATAGAAAGTTCTTTCAATCTGAAATTGCCAGATGTTTCTTTGTTTGCTTCCCTTTCTGTGTCTGTGTATTAATCTGCCCTTGTCTGTCAGTCGTAGGATGCATATCTCCAGCATGTACGAGCACTGTATTCAGATGAAGCACCTCTCACAGGAGTTTGTGCTGCTGCAGGTCACACAGGAAGAGTTCCTCTGCATGAAGGCCCTCCTCCTCTTCAGCATCAGTGAGTCTACTTCTGTGTCTGTTTCTGTATGTTCACACACACACAGATACTCTTAGAAATTAACAACTAATGACTATATTCATGCTAGATAAACTTTGAAATGAGCCGAGTCTGACAAATAGCCAGTTGTAAACACTTAAAATGTCTTTAATCAGCATCTTGAAAAAGTGGCCTTGGTCTGACCCACCTCAGAGAGCTTCTAGACCAGGAGTACTCAAGTACAGTTCCAAAAGGTCCACACGTTTAAGATAAAAAGATGAACCATTTAAATCGGATGTTTTATTTTTTTTTATTTTTTTTGACACCTATGCGTATGGCACATAGAAGCCTTGGGACTGAGAAACTATACTGGGGGTGCAGGGTGTCACAGTTATGGAATTTTATATTCTGTTTTGTTTTGTTCCTGTCTCTGCTCAGTTCAATTTTGTTTTCTTGGTCACTGATTATCTCCTCGTTTGTTTCTATTACAAATAATTATCACCTGTCAGTCATTATGTTTGTCTTGTATTTAAACTCACTGTTTTGTTTAGTCCCTTGTCGGTTTTTTGTATGTTTGTTGGTTTAAATGGAGGTTGGAGCAGGCTTCACTCAAAGTGTATACCTCAAATTGTTTTAAGAGTGCTGGCCTAATAATGACAATGCATGTATGGAAGAGAGAGGCCGCACTTTGCATATACAGTTTTATTATACACAAACGCGTTTCAGGCACGCGCCGAAACGCGTTTGTGTATAATAAAACTGTATATGCAAAGTGCGGCCTCTCTCTTCCATATATGTTTGTTGGTTTGCCATTCCTCCTAAGTTTTCCTGTGTGTTCCTGAATATTATGATGTTTAAATACAATCTGTTCTGAGTTACTATTTTTTTCTCATTGTGTATGCCGCAGACCAGCCTGTCACGCAGGGTTTACCTCTTAACCCTCTGGGGTCTGAGGTGTTTTCTGGGCCCTGGAGGTGAACTGACATGCTCTGACGTTTATGCTTTTTTCTGATACTTGACATTTTCATGGCTAGAGTCTGATTACACTGTATTCAGTACAGACTCTGCTACACTAATATGTCAGCAGCATGTATGTAAAGGTTTTTCGTTTTGAGATAATGACGTTTATGTGTGACTTGTGAAAAAACTAAAAAACATTGTCACTGAAATAAGGTCATGAAACCCATACTAATTATTTTTGTATTGTATTACATAGCCTAGAATATTTGCTTCAAAACAATGTGAAAATCATTCTGACAACTCAGATAAGACAATATATTCATTTAAAATTTGTAAGACATGTTTTGTGTAAGAAAGCTGTATGCTGGGAAGCGTTACCCCCTCATTAATATTGATATATTTGACACCTGAGAAAGACAAAGACCCTCCCCTAATGACCCTATTAGGTGATGTCATTATGAGGAGCCTTGCACAAAGAATGAGGAGAGACTTAAAGAATGGCTTTTAGATTGTTTGGATTTATTTACAACACAACATAATCCAAAGATAAACAACAAATGACAAACAAGCACATTAGTAAACACACTGATCTAAAGACAGATGCTCCAAACTATGAAACATTATTCTTACCATATTATGTATCTACGTGTGAGCAGATATCCACAAACACAGTATTTAACAGGGATGTCCCGATCAGGTTTTTTTGCCCTCGAGTCCGAGTCATTTGATTTTGAGTATCTGCGATACCGAGTCCCGATCCGATACTTCTATAATATATACAAAAAAGAATAAAGAAGAGCGAAAAAACAGATGCAGATTCCAAGATGTTCCTTATTTTTAATTTAATTCGCCTTATTTTAACATTTGACAACATGTTAACAAAAAGAGCACTTCTGTGAGGTAGCTTGAACAGTCAGGTAATAAACATAAATTCTTCACTTTTGGACTTTAGTGCAAAAGTATATATATAAAAAAAGTCTAATATAAAAACAAATAGCACTCAATCATTACGATCATTTGTTCTATTGTCTGTGAGGTCCTCCGGCTTCACACAATCAAGGGACATTTTTCTCTCCTCTTAAAACTCTCCAGCAGCGTGAGCTGACTCATCTTCGGCTGCTATGGCAATGTTGTTGTCATGAACTTTATAATGTTAAGCATAAATATTCTCATAAAGACACAGTCAGCAGTATTGACAGCAAAATAGACCACAGAAGACCACCTTATTTCAGAAACTTTCATTTTTCGTTTTTTCAATAACCACGCTTAAACAATATTCTCTCAAAAATACAAACAACATGTTGCTCACATATTATGGTAGCCCTGTTTCTGCTAAATATAGTGTAATTTCACCTGTGCCATTAATAGTTTTGAGATGCCCTGATAAAGGACCCCAAATACACCCTAGACCTCATCAGAGGGTTAATTCAATTTTGTTAGTTTGAAGTAATTTTGTTTTGTGTTTCAAGTAGTTAATTAAATTATGTTTGGTACGATGCAGTATATATTTTTAGGTAAATATTTTTGTTATGAGGAAGGTTTTATTTTGTATTTACCTTTCTTTTTTTCTTTTTTTTTTTTTTGTGGTAAAGGCTATTGAGTCTATTTATCAGTGGCGAAAGTGTCAGAGAAGTCAGATTTGCCCAGCCATATAACATCATGGTCTGCTGACATTAGTGGGTTTTTTTGTTTGTTTTTTTTGCTTTGTTATTTTGTTAAATTTTTTGAGGCCGGTTTAATTTTTGTTCGTTTCAGTTAACTTCTTAATAACTTTCTTAACTATCTTAAATCTTTGATTTTTAAATGGACTTTATTTGGAAATTACTTTCATTATATCTCCCCCTGTATGTAATTTTTCTTAGGAAGAAATAAATCTTGTTATTTGCTTACTATCTGTCCTGCCTGTTCTTGGCCACACCATCACGGCATCGATGCAGGAGATGCTGAGGACTCACTCTCTTAAATACGAAAAGCTGGTGGAGGTTGTGACTCACGTTGTCGCCAGATTAAACATTGACTGGCGAAACTAATTCCCTCATTGAAGGCCTCCTTGGGAGATTCCGGTCAGCAGGGACCCCAGACAAGGGGCTCAATTCTTTACACCCTGCAAGATCGGAGCTCATTGATTCCGACCTCTCAACCGAAGGTGTTGAGACCATTTTTACTTCCTCCACAAGGAATATGTATGCCTTGAAGTGGGAAGTGTTCACTTCTTAGTGCAGTGGTTATCAGCTGGACCCAGTTAACTGCCCTGTTGGTACAGTGCTGGAGTTCCTGCAAGAGTGATTCAGTGCAGGGTTATCCCACCCACCTTTAAGTTTTATGTGGCGGCTATATCTACTTAGCACATTTCTTTGGATGTAATGTCTATTGGGAGAGTAAGTATTCTCCCTATGTAATGTCTATAGAGAGAGTACAGTAAGTTAACCTTTTGGTAAGACGTTTCCTCTGTGGCACATTAAGGCTGAGGCCTGCCGTACGTTCTAGGGTACCGGCTTGGGATCTGGCTGTGGTGATCCAAGGCCTGTCCATTGCTCCCTTAGACCCTATTGAAGCTGACTCTTAAAGCGTTGTTCCTCCATGTCATTATGTCTCTTAAAAGAATAGGAGACGAGCCCTGTCAGTTGCCCTTCACTAATGTAGCTAGATGTGCTCCAGAAGAAAAAAATCTGCTTTGTCCAGTTTGGGCATTAGATGCTTTTGTCCGCAGAGCTGCCCAGTGGCGTAAATGTCAGTAAGTAAACACACAAAACTATTTTATTTTAATGTTTTAATGAAAAAATTTCTATTTCTGCAGTTCCAGTGGAGGGGCTGAAGAGTCAGAAGTATTTTGATGAGCTGCGTCTGACATATATAAACGAGCTTGATCGTTTAATCAACTATGGCAGGAAGAGCAACTGTGCCATGCGCTTCCAACAGCTGACCCGAATGATGGACTCACTGCAACCAGTAAGTAACACGCATACATGCAATCACATACACATAGATAAACACACACGCACACACACATACTGTACAGAGACAGCCCATGCATAAAATTCATTAGTGTGTTACATGCATTACTGGCCCCATGATGCAGTTACGTTCAAATGTTTGGGGTCAGTTATATTAATTAATAGCTTTAATTGATCAAAAGTGACTGTAAAGCCTTTTACATAGTTACAAAACAGTTTTTAAAAAATGCTTTCGTGGTTTCTACAAAAATATAAAGTAGCACAACGATTTTCACCATTGATAATAATAATAAGAAATGTTTCATGAGCACCAAATCAGCATATTAGAATGGTTTCTGAAACATAACGTGGCACTGAAGACTGTAGTAATGATGCTAAAAAAACAGCTTTACCCATCACAGGAATACAATTTAAAATATATTGAAATATTTACTTTTACTTGTAATACTATTATATAATTATTTTCACTGTATTAAATAAGTCATTATTTGACCAAATAAAGCTTTGGTGAGCATAAGGGACCTCTTTTAAAACAAAAAAAAATCTATTACGGTGAATTACAGGCGAATTCACATTTTATTTGTTAACAAGTTGTAATCCAGTTATCCAGTGCCCTGCCCTGTATTTAAATTAAGTCACTGTCAATGGGTCTCATTCATTAATAATTGTGTGTATTATTTCGCATTTCTAAGTACAGGAGAACATCTCACGAAAAACCTCAGCCCAACAAGTTTGTACGCACATGAATTTGTTCTTAAAATCGTTCTGATGTTAGTGAATTTGGATTATTCTAAATGAGCTTCCGCATGCACGAGTTTATGAGTTTTCAGGTTGCATATAACATGCTCAAACCATCTCCATAAATGGGCTTTCCACACACGCTTTCCTTACAGCCTTTCGTCACTTTTGTCAAACTAGCCGCTGTTTGCAGATGCACTTTCTCCCGATCCTCGAGCAATGCGAAGTGTGCTATTCTCACCAGTTCTCACAATAAACGTCTTTTATACAGACCAGATTACAGACCTGCATATATCTGCATTATTCAGAGAAACCGCGCATCTGAAGCTATTACAGCTTGTCTTACTCTTTAACTGTATATGATGGAATGCATTTAAAATTAAATTGTATTATTGAATAATTTTATAAATGAATTATATAGGCGGAGTTACACCATGCAAATTCCACAGACCCATGGCATTTCTTTGCCATTGGCTCTTTTTATATTGATCGAAGCTGATAGGCATTCTAAGCGAAACCCCATTCGTTGTCATCTGACGGAACGTCTCCGTTCCCTACTCAGGGAACATGGGTTACATACGTAACCGAGACGTTTTTCAGGTACAGTAGCATAGGTTTATTTAACGTGTAGAACTACTACCGAAATTGAAACACTGTTTTAAAAATAAAACACTGTATGAATTAAATATAAATTGATTCTTGTTAAAGATAAAAAAAAATCCTACAGTCCACTGTCAACAGAATGTGCATTTTGACATAATTGTGTGTGTACCTGTGAAAGAGAACTGAACTCGAGATCTCGCGCATGTGAGAGGCGGCATCGAGTCCTTGTTCACGGCTTATGGTGTCATGTTTATGTAAGTAACTTTACATAGTACTGCGAATTTGAAGTGTGTAACAATCGATTTTTGGTATTTGTGAATCGATGCAAATCAGTAGAAGATCCAGAAGATCCTCGCGGTTCAAGAGCCAGTTAGGGTGAATGCAGCACAATCGTAGTATAGTATGCCAGATTGTAGTAGTCTGCTGCATTGTCTAAAACAGAACAGAATCAAGCAGAGATGAGTTTATTATTTTGTTGGCCATGTGCTAACGGTTTCACATTATTCCTTCAGTAATTATGGTTCTAAAACATTATTAACACACGGAACAATTACGACCAAATTGTCAGCCACAATACATTCTTGGTGAATTCTTCCTGTAATATTAATGTGTTGCCATTTTGCTTATTCCTGTCTCCCCTTTCCCCTCCTTCTCTCTCTCTTTTTCTCTCCCTCACCCAGATTGTTCAGAAGTTGCACCAGTTCACCTTTGACCTCTTTGTCCAAGCCCGGTCCTTGCCCACAAAGGTCAGCTTTCCCGAAATGATTGCAGAAATAATCTCAGTCCAGGTGCCAAAGATCCTCGCCGGCCTGTCTAAACCAATCCTGTTTCACAAATGACATGACTACGCCCCTGATCCGCCAATCCATACCAACCCCACCCAGGTCATATGAGCCAGTCTGTTCGGCCTGATCCAGTTTGATCCAGCCTAAACCAGCCTACGATGCTTTTAATGTGGACTCGAATCGAGCGATGAGACTGAATGATACAGATTTTTGATTTCTAACCCCCCCCCCCCCCTCCCTTTCTATATCAGTCTCGTCTCCCTCGGTTTGAAAAATGGCCCTGAAAAGTAGTGGGACCATTACATCATTACAGTTGTCTATCTTCTCCTCAGAGATCATTTGAGCTCATTTTCTCAAACTGACAGCACGGTTTTGTTCTTTCTTTCGACCAGCAGTTATCCTTCAAGAGTTACAGCGTGTTGCCCGGTGGATATGTTGGAAAAAAATATCACTGCAGTTTCACCTGAGCCCTTAATCAAAAAAAAAAAAAAAAAAAAAAAAAGAAGACATTACATAGATCCCTATCAGAGTGTGACCTGCCCTGACTCTCTATGCATCGTGAGATAAAAAGGTTTCATTTATTGTCTGTGAATTGACAGATCAGGGCAAATTAAGGCAACATGCTTCGAGAAATATATCCGAACATGGCGAAAACCAAGACAAATCTCTGCACTTATGACTTTTCCAACACACTGCTAAATACAGTACTTTAGTATTAAAACAATATGATACAGAATTCAGTACAGCAGAGTTTCTACCCTGCTTTATTAGTTTATTGATTGTAAAACAAGTGCTTCATTCATTTATTATGAAATGTAGAGGCTCTTTATAAAAGCTTTTTAAAAGGAATTATTCATTCAGAATGTTTAGGTTATGTGACTTTTTCGTTCAATTGGAAATCTATTACAGTAGGGTTTGAAAATAGCCACTGAACGGCTGAAAGGACAGCACGATGAAAAACATCTCAGTCATCGCGAGTTGCCTCCTCTAGACAGCAGACTTTTGTTAAGACGAGGCTCAGCACCCTTTTTACAACCCGGATATTTAAGTTCAGGTTTTAGGGTATAATGTTGACAGTTTGTATATAGAACATAAATACAGCAAAGCTTGGGTCCGCATAGAAGATCTTCAAAACCCAATATACATATAAATCTATGCATGCTGTCTTCATATCCATCATGACAAATAATTGCATGCTAAAGCCCTGACGTTAGATATAAAAAAATAATAATAATAAACTGCGTTTCCAGTAAGCTAAATGGATATTGTTAGGAAACAGAACTGTTTTCCCATAAGGCTCTTATGAAGTCTCTCTCTCTTCACTGTTCTTAATGGAAGAATTGGCAAGGGTATATATATATGTAAAGGTTAAGCGTGGTTCTTTTCAACCTTTCTATGTGCTAATGTATGGATGTAGTCAATAGTTTAACAGTACAGTTTCCTCTCTTTCCTTTATAGTAAGTGCCACTAAGGGATTTGTATTTCTCCACGCTAGCAATAAGTAATTACATGCTTAACACACTCTTTTAACAAGCACATTTAGAATACAAAAACACGCTTCAAATGATACACCGATTTAAAAAAACAAACTAAACAAAACAAAAAAGAGCTATGCGTACGCGAGACAACACTGGACAGCACTGTTATTTTATCAGGAACTCGTACCAAACATCATGATCACCATCAACCGCCGCAAATCAACGACGAGAGGTGCTAAAGCTCTCCTATTTATTCACGAGGGTGTTAAATGAGACAAAAGACAAAAAAAAACAGACAAAAAACAAAAAAAAACAAGGCATATGTATTTTTACTCCGCTTTTGCTTCAATTAAAGCATTCTCTATCTATCCCTCAGAAAGTAACATCTTTACTTGTATTTTCTAGATGTCTTTTTCCTCTGCACGCTCTTTGTTTCTAAATGATTGAATAATGCCTGCAGCGTTATGTATGTAGATTACTCTTTAAAGAGCCCAGAATTCGCGATGCTGTTGTCTTTGTCAGACTCGGGGTGACCTGGGGTGTGCTTTCAGTAGAGCAGGGAGTTTTCCGCCGAGTTAAAACGACGAGATGTGGTTTAGCTGCTCGAGCTCTTGTCGCCGTAGAGCATGTTGACGCTTTAAATGTGCCAGGCAGAGAATAGGCTGTCAGAGACAGCTCTTCTGCTCTGACAGCACCGAGCACCGCACAATTACACGCAGGTGTTTACCCATTTAGACGGCCCAAAAGCACTCATTAGAATTTGCAGAACTCCAAACTGCACTTTTACCCTGCCAAAAAAAAAAAAAAAAAGAGCTCATGACTTCCACCACAAACATGCAGCACTTTAGGACGGAGCTGAAGCCAAAGTCTGATCACAAAAGTCGTTCATTAGCCGGCGGAACTTTGGAGGAGGACACTTGCATGTGAAGACAAATACAGCTCATTCAAACTTGACTTTGTGAGAGACACCGTCTCTGTCTTGCAAATGTTTCAAACGGAACGTTTCTAATGTCATTTAGCGATGCTCAAATGTAACACCCCGCATGTGTGAACCAACTTGTGCTTGGATGGTCCATACGCCGATTTGTGACTTTCTTAAGACATCTCTTAAGAGCTATTATGTTGAACTTTGTGTGTTGGATTTACTGTTACTGTGTGCGGTGTGACAGCCAATAGCAAAAGCATATGTTTATATGCACTCTTGTAAATCTGTCAATTATTGAATTTGGCCTGTGTTGATGACAAAAGGTTTGCTTGGATCCTGCCAATGTTTCCTCTCCACGTGAACAACACAACCTGGAGCCTTAATAACAGTCTGCATGTCACCAGGATGCTTCCTGTGGTTATAAATTGGCCTGTCAGTACACAAGGGAGGAAAAATGCTATATCACGATCTCTCAATGATAGAATATAATTTTCTAATGTGTATTACTGCGAAGTATCTTGAAATAAAGAGCTACGTTAAGCTGAAACAAGAGCACCACACTGGTTTACAGACAAAATGTGCTAATGAAACCATGAAATAGCTATATCTATTTATGTCCTGTTTCAGCTTTGTAAACCATATAAGAACTCCCATATGTGTAACAATGACTTTTTTCTTTAAAGAAAAACTCTCTTTGCTGACTGATACGAGCAATTACAGTACTAATAATTAGCGAATGCTTTTTTACAGCTTTTTCCTCTGTGTGAATAATTCCTGTCTTTTCCTGGTGTTATGGGATATTTTTTCGCATTTCCATACGCAGACTGAGGATCTGGGTAGTTCGGCTTTATATGACTAGAAGAGGAAAGAGGCTTCTTAAACAATGTTTGTTACTTAAATCTTTGTAACTTTATAGTCTTTTTTTACAGCCGTTGTGTGTATGTGTGAGTCTGTGCATGCACGCTTTTCGCAGGTAATTTAGTACTGTTATGTAGTGTTGTATTGACATTTGTTAACTGATGATTTCTTTTTTCAGTTTGCAAACTGATTTCCACTCGTATGGAAAATCGCTTATCAGACACGCTCTGATTCCTGTTGTGTAGAGCCTGTGTAAATCGGGGTTGTTTGTGTTTTTCCTCTTTCAATTCAATAAAAATATTTGAAACTCTTGAAAGTCCTTCTTTGCGACTTTTCTCAGAAACACACCCTGAGTTGGAAGGACATAATGCAAAAGCAAGGGGGCTCTAGAGACATTTTTTTTGGTGGGAGCTTGTCTACCCTCTTCAGGGTAGCTGTGACTGTTGCACAGCTGTTTTAATTTAACTGGATTCCAAAGGTCTGTTCTCCTTCCAATCATTTATTATTATCATGAGTTCATTTAGTTATATAATTTATTTCTACTCTGGATTGACTTACAGCTTACTTACATAAGAATAAAACAGTTCACCTCTTTTTTTTTTAATAAAGTATCATCTTGCAACAGTCCATTTAAACAACAAAAAAACAAACAGGGTTTAGTGACTTTTACGAAGAATTAGAAAGCGAGAACTTGACGAACAGCTAGAAAATGTTTACAAAAACTACATAAAATATCAACTGGAAATTTTGACCTTTATACTAATAATAATAACAGATAGGAATGCACCAAACCCA
Organism: Pimephales promelas; assembly: GCF_016745375.1. Next base: position 5,297,072 of record NW_024121577.1, on the reverse strand, counting down.
CCTAAAGTGACCATAAAATTTCAACCTTATTGTAACTGAAATGCCAAAAACATGGGGGGGGGGGGGGGGGGGGAGAAAAAACATTGAAGCGTCCTTTGCTCTGTAAACTAGTCAAAGTAATGAAAGTTCCTCAATCCCTTTTGGTTTGCTGTAGGAACACAAGCAATTCATAACGGATAAAAGGAGAAGCAGTTTTCAATCACTGCAACTACTCTGCTTGTCAGAAACATTTAAAACCAGCGTTGCACTTCATCTCTAATAACAGATAATTAATAAAAGCATGTTCAGCTTCTAAGTAATTAAAGGCTGATTAGTGTTGATTCGGAATAGTACCACCTTCTACCGCTCATAAAGTGAAGTCTGTAGTGTGTCTGGAAGTCTGTGAGACTGTAAATCCGTCAGTCTTATCGGTTTCGATAAAGTAGGTCAGAGAGAAAGGGAGATATATTGAGAGACACAATGAGCAAGAGAACAGGAGGGAGTTCTCCCTATTGTGCAGGAAGGTCAAAATGTTAAAAAAAATAAAAAAATATTCATTGCTTTCTTTTTGTTCTCTGATCCGAGCAAGAATCAAAGACTTCATTTTACAACAAAGTAAGCAAGTGCAAGAAATTGGCGGCGAAGCACAAAAAAAAATTGTACCCTGCCCAATTCACAAACACAAAACAAACAAACTGGGGTCATGGGGGCGTTCCTTCATGCTCTGCCAGTGACATTAATAATTGATCTATTAAAATCACATCCAGACTCCAGGCCTGTGCCGTACATGGACACATACAGTCTCTTGACCGCTGACGTGCGTTAATTGGTCCACAAGATATTGATCCACAAGTTGTATTAGTGACTGGAAGGAAGGTTCTATTTAGTCTCCTGCAAAGATAAACAAGTGTCAGAAATGAGCATAAAAACTATAGGTTACTTTATTAAAAATAAGACAGCAGAACATGCCGTACCTCATCTCTAGAACCTGCAGAGGCATTCGGAGAGGAGCTGCAGGACAAAAGACAGTAAGCTATTATAAATTTCATTCTTTTCAGTAACTTAAAAAAAAGAAAAAGAAAATCCATTCATTATTATATCATCATATAATCCAGTCATTATTACTCATGTTGTTCCAAACCTGTTAGCTGTTTTTTGTTTTTTTGTTTGTACACAATGTAAATTATTTCTAACTCTGTTTTCCCTACAATTGCAGTACAAAGGGATGAGACTGTCAAGATCCAAATAGCCCATGAAACCACCATCAAAGTTCCCCTTCCAGGGAACTCGCAGTCGCAGTGCGTCATCGTTACGACACTTTAGGGAACGCCCCCAGCGTAGCGCGTCTGAAGCATGAATGAAATCTGTCCAATCCTGATTGGTGCTGCGTCATGGCATAGTAGATGACGGCATAACCGGAAGCTACAAAGGGACGCCCAGAGCACACACACATCAGCTTTTTGCTCCTCAGCAAGCACTCTGTGTCAAACTGTATGTCCTATTTGGTGTTGTTTGTCCCATAAGAATTGTCCCAAAATAATTGCAATATAGAATCTAGTGGCTCGGATCTCGGGTTTGCCGAGGCAGCGTGTAGATTACGGGTCTACTCAACAATACGATTCTGTGACTTTGATCTCGGTTGCCGAGGCAGCGCGTAGATTAAAGGTCTGCTTGCAATTCAGAATCTAGTGGCTCGGATCTCGCGTTTGCCGAGGCAGCGTGTAGATTACGGGTCTACTTTACAATAAGATTCTGTGACTGGGATCTCGTGTTTGCCGAGGCAGCACGTAGATTAAAGGTCTGCATTGCAATTCAGAATTTAGTGGCTAAGATCTCGCGTTTGCCGAGGCAGCGTGTAGATTACGGGTCTACTTTGCAATAAATATTCTGTGACTGGGATCTCGCGTTTGCCGAGGCAGCGCGAATATTTAAGGTCTGCATGCATTGCAATAAAGAATAGTATAGTGACTCGGATCTCGCGCTTGTCGAGGCAGCGCGTAGATTTGGTCTACTACTATGCAATAAAGATTTTGTGTGGGTGAGAGGCATGTACAGTCAGCTCCTTAGGGTGCTGGCTGTGTTCATTGTTTGACGCACACAGCCGTGCGTTTCGGGTGTTTTCAGCCTCGTGCCCGTTGTCTTTCTTCTCGAGAGATGAAAGCCAAATATTGTGAATGACTCGAATCTTGCGTTGCCGAGGAAGCACGTAGATTACGGGTCTACAATAAAAGGGACACACAATCTATGAAATAAGTTTTGTGCGAGACATTCACAGTCATCTCCTGAGGATACTGGCAGTGTTCGTTGAGAAATATCTCGATGCGAGGGCCTACAAAATAAATCGTGCGCTGTTGGATGTTTCAGCCTCGCACCTGTTGACTTTCTTCTCGAGGGAGGAAAGCCAATTATATTGTTATGGCTCGATTCTCGCATTTGCCGAGGCAGCGTGTAGATAACGAGACTGTAAATAATATTAAAACAGTATTTTTGGTGATTATGGCCGCATTTAATTCTGATTAATTAAAATGGTGAGCAGCGAACGTCGAGAATCGTTTTAAATTTTTCCCTGCCGGTCCTCCGCTTCAGGGTTTCGAAAACGAGACGAAAATAGCAGGGCTGTCCTCCCCGTGGTGGGATGCGAGAATCGCTCCTCCGCGGAGCCCTCAGAAAATCGATGTTGTATCCAGCGTCAGGTGCGCTTCGGGACACATCGGTTTTCAGCGAATGCATGCTGGAGTGTTCGCCACAAGGTCGCCTCCCTCCCGGAGCTCTCGGGAAATCAGTGCTGTGTTCCCGCCGTCCAGTGCGTCTCGGGCCTCACTGTTTTCCTGCGTCCGTGTGCCACCTCAGCCACCTCTAGAAAGACCTGTGGCTGGACAGCGTTCACGTCCGCACACCGACAATCGTTCTCGACTACTCCCTGCCGGTCAGCCACTTCAGGGGGTCGGGAACGAGTATCGGTTAATACCCGAGGTCAGCCGCGAGAGGCTGGTTCCCTTAGTAGATTGGGAGCAAAATCAGGGAGCAGACGTCCTGTCAAGGCAGGGGCGGAAGCCCAGGGATTGGCGACTCCATCCCGAGGTGGTGGAGGCCATGTGCGTGAGATTCGGCCCAGTGGAAGTGGATCTGTTCCCGTCTCAAGAGATGTCCCACTCCGTTGGGGCTGGACGCTATGACACAGACGTGGCCGAGGCTGCGTCTGTACGCATTTCCCCCGATCGCTCTGCTTCCGGGAGTCTTGGAGCAGGTTCGCCGGGAAGGGATCAGCTTACTTTTAGTAGCACCCTGCTGGCCGACCAGGATATAGTTCTCGGACATATAGCACTGCTAGACGGCCTCCCGTGGCTGTCGCAGGCAGGGGGCTCAATATTTTACCCCCGGCCAGAGCTAAGGAACCTCTAGGTCTGGCCCCTGAGGGGGCTCGGTATTTAGAGGCTGGCCTGTCAGCAGGTGTTGTCGAGACCCTACTCAGCTCCAGGGCTCCTTCCACCAGGAGACTGTACAGCCTAAAGTGTTATGTGTTTTCCGCTTGGTGTAGAGCACGTGAGGTGGACCCAGTTAACTGCCCAGTGGCTTCAGTGCTGGAGTTCCTCCAAGATCGTTTCTCCACCGGTCATACCCCATCCACACTTAAGGTGTATGTGGCTGCCATTGCAGCTTTCCACTCGCCTGTAGGTGTTGGGCCTCTGGGTAGGCACCATTTGGTTGTACGTTTCCTCCGTGGGGCTCGGAGGATGAGGCCTGTGGCTCATTCCAGAGTCCCAACCTGGGACCTGGCAGTGGTTCTTGAAGGGTTTTTATATTATATATTTTTTTTTCACATATATTTTTCACCAACCAGTGTGTGAAATATAGTGTGACAGTCTAGATTTAAATTAAAACATAAAAAAACAAGCTGTGACTTATCTATTTGCTCTGTGGTTTAAGGGGTGTTTAAAAAGGACTTTTTGTTTGCATCAATTAGCTCATCTTTACAGTCCACATATTTTTAGAAGTTTAAATAGGCAGAGTGAATTGCATTAAAATGGCACAAATGTCATAAGTTAAATTATGAAGAAGCATCTTGACTATTTATAATTTTGAGTCTTAACTGTTTGATTTTAAAAACTTATTAATGTATGCTGAATCAAAGCCAACGTTTCAATTTATACTTTCATCAAGGCCTTGGACATGAATACTCTCTGGGTTGAAAAACAGTTTTTGCACATTTTCATACATCACAAGGCATCCTAATGGGCCATTCTCTGTTTTACTTGTGTTTGCTTTACTTATTTAAGTCGCATCTTGTGGTTAAATAAAAACACTCCTGGCAAAGAACAAACTATGAAATTCAAATTCTAGTATCTCTAACAAATTATATCTAACATAAATAATAACATAAATTAAGCATGTAAAGAACAAATATTTTGTTTTTTTTCCTCACAAACTTAGTTTTTTCTTTTGCTTTTACAGATACACTTTTTAAATAAGGTCCTATCTTTAAGCATTTTGGTTTGTCCTGTTGGATTTCTGTGTTTTCATGTAACCACAAGATGGTGCCTCAATTAGTAAAGCAAACTCAGGTAACAATACAGGTGACACAGATGATGAGCTGACGACTGATGCATGTTATTCTATAGGATGAGTTAAGAGCAGTTTAATTTTGCTAATCTAATCTAACTTGTGAAGTGACAAGGATTTAAATCCACTACAAGAAAATAGTTCTTAGAAAATATTTACCCTATCCTGACCATAATTACTGATTAAAAATAGACATGTTAAAATATCCAGAGATACTTAAGGACTGTCTGTGATTGGTGGTTAGGACTATTTTTAACAGGATAGACACCTTTATTTGACAGTTATGAGATAGGAAATCATGGGAGTGAGAGAGGATGTGACATGCAAGAAAGGACCGGGATTTGAACCATGGTCGGCTGCGTACGTATACGCATTTAACTTCGCTATCTCATGGCCACCCCACTCTAGCTTTGTGTCCCATCTTGGCCACCTCCCAAAAAATGTCCTGGATACGCCACTGCACCTGTGGCCGTGAGGGCTCATTCCACCAGGGGCATGGCCTCCTCGGTGGCACTCCTTTCTGGCGTCTCGCTTCATGACATCTGCGAGGCGGCAGGGTGGGCCACCCCGCACACCTTCATACGTTTCTACAGTCTGCAACTCCTCGTGACGCCTGCCGCCAGAGTGCTCGCATCCTAAGTGTGCCTGGTCCTCCCAGCTTCACACTAGGACGGGCGTGATTTCGGTGTGGCATAGTGGGCATTTCATTCTCGGGTTACGACTGCAACCCTTGTTCCCACGAGAAGGGAATGAGACACTGCGTTTCGTCACCACACCTATCACGGGCAGAGCGCTTGCTTCATCGCAAAATAAAGCTGATGTGTGTGTGCTCTGGGCGTCCCTTTGTAGCTTCCGGTTATGCCGTCATCTACAATGCCATGACGCAGCACCAATCAGGATTGGACAGATTTCATTCATGCTTCAGATGCGCTACTCAGACCTTAATTCCTTTAATCTACGCGCTGCCTCGGCGAACGCGAGATCAAAGTCACACAATCTTATTGTTGAGTAGACCCGTAATCTACACGCTGCCTCGGCAAACGCGAGATCCGAGCCACTAGATTCTATATTGCAATACGCAGCACCAATCAGGATTGGACAGATTTCATTAATGCTTCAGACGCGCTACGCTGGGGGCTTTCCCCAAAGTGTCATAACGATGACGCAGTGTCTCGTTCCCTTCTCGGGGAACAAGGGTTACAGTCGTAACCCGAGACGTTTTCCAGAGTTCTTAAGTCAATATGGTGCAGCAGTTTTGACATCATAAAGATGTCTAATTTCAAATCACCAACATAATCTGACCCATAAATGTTGTTTATCATGCTCAAATAGCATTAAAAAACTTCAATTTGAGACTGGACCAGCCATTGAGCTAATGAGTCCTAAGTGTATGTCTCAGCACACTGACTGTTTCTAGTCAAGTCGTCACCTTTATTTACATAGCACTTTATAAAATACAGATAGTTTCAAAGCAGCTTTACAGTGAATACAGAAAAATGATTCACTGACGCAAAAAGAGTTAATTTTAGCTGTATAGCAGCTCTAAAGAAAATAGTGTCATTGTTCAGCTGAAGGTAGAATGGATGGCTTCACTCAATGATTGCACTTAAATTAGTAAGAATGCTGGCCTGATGATTAGAATATATAAGCAGGAAAGAGGCGCACTATGCATAAGCTGAAGGTAGTTTTGTGTGGATTCAGTTCCGTCATGAAGATCATCAATTGTTACATTATTTATAATCTATAAAGCAGTTCTGCGGAAAAGAAAACTGGACCTCGTCCAGCTCAGTTGAGTTTTCCTCCAATAGTGTCAGTGCAGTCAAATCAATAATATTCTTGAATACTTTCCCCAACTAAGCAAGACAGAAGTGACATTGGCGAGGAACCCAAACTCCATCAGGTGACAGAATGAGCTTCTAGTGATGCGATGACTTTACCAGTTGACAATTGGCTCTTTTATTTAGAAGGCGGGGGTTGTATCTTACTGAAGACTGACATATTCCACATTGTCCTTTATCCAAATCATATTAATATGAGTGCACAATCTTGGTATATCTAAAGTCTTTGTTGAGACTGTAAAAGGCCACAAAATCGATCCAATGGCGGCGTTCGATTCGTGGAGAATGTTTCACGCGTGTTCCGTCTTTCCCATGGCAAAGTGATATTTAATTAAATGCAACACATTTAATCTTACGTATTAACTCGTTTCATCTGACTCCATAAAATTAAAAAGGTTTATCAATGATATATGTGCATCATTTAATACGTTAATGTTCGACTATTCCTTTTAACTGTAATGAAAATAAAGTCAAAGTCCCGACGTGGCTACGTGAGCTGGGAGTCAGAAGCCCCAGCCTCACGGGCTGATCTGAAAACAGACAATGCAGGCCCGAACTCCTGTTGCATTTTCCTTTAGTTTAGTGGAAAGTTACTGTATTCCCCCACCATGCTTACTGGGGGAAGGAGACGGCCATCTGCTTAAAACAGTGGAAATGAGCATTTACACCTTTGGGGTGACTAGAAACCACAATTCTTTGTGGGCCAGTTATTCATAAACTTCTTAAAAACCTTACTACCTTTTCTTTTATTCTTTTGAAATGAGACATTATTACCAGTCACCCTGAGCATTATTATCAGTCACCCTGAGCCCTTCAAAATGATACTAAACAATCCTTAAGAAACAATCACATTCACATTAAAACCATATATATATATATATATATATATATATATATATAGAGAGAGAGAGAGAGAGAGAGAGAGAGAGAGAGAGAGAGAGAGAGAGAGAGAGATGTAGCTCGGAGGAAGGGGGTACGGGGTCAAATGTTAATTTTGCCATTGTCTTTAGAGGCCACTGGTCAGATATTTTCTCTTTAACCAGTTTTCCAGCCTTACAAAATGTATATGCCGCTTGTTTGGTAATTTTTGGAACTTGACAGCCTATGATCCCTGTGAACTGTCATAGCATGGAAGATACAGAATCCTTCAAATTCTCCTTTGTATTTTATTGAAATTCACTGCATACAAGATTGGAATGGCATGAGGGTGAATAAATGGAGACAAATGTTTCATTTTTGGCTGAATTACTCCTTTAAAATATCATTGTCACTTGCACCATCATCGGTGGGCTTAGGCTATTCGATTTTATGCACATGAAATATGAGCACCTGCGTAGCGAGCGCTGTGCACAGGCTTGTGAAATGAACAGGGCGTGGTGCTTCATTGCAGACGTTTATTTTAGTTCACTTTGATGCTTTGATTTTGGTCAAACCTTTTCTCTTAGTATCCTCTGAAAGTTCCCTTTGGGATCTGGTCTAGCATTGTGAAAGTCCTTGAACTTAAACTTCACAAGTGTGTGCGCTGGATTGGAGCGCAGCCATGAGCAGTGAAAAGAATCCTCCTAATCTTGCCAAACTGCTCATTTCATACTTCACAATTCGAAAAAACAAAAGGAAATCCCGCACACCATCAATACTTGCAAAAAGTATCAAAAAATATTTATTACCAACGTTTTGTTCTCATGAACTTCATCAGCCATATACTTCATACATACTTTATAATTCATAATTTAGTAAAAGATCAGACCATACTAACTTTAGATTACAAACACCCACATACTTTCCACACAAAACCTGATAAGTGAGCAGTAGCTTCTCTGCACTTCCCTTTGGTGTCTAAGAATGTCTTAGACACAGTAGACTTATTTGAATCCTGTGCGTAAAGGGATCAAAAAACTGGAAAAAAAAAAACAAATATATTTTTCATGCAAGAAAAATGACTGAAAACCGGAGCTTTTAAGCATCTAAAAATCACAAAAGCACCATATAAAAGTGTAATTAAACTGGTCCAATTTATGAACAGGGACTGTCAAGCTCCAAAATTACAAAAAAATGCACGTTAAAAAATGGTCCATACGATTCATGCAGCATATTTCAAATCAAGTTAAATTAAGTATGAATTATTGATTATCTCCAGCAAGCTGGAACACTGAGTCATTGAATTGAATCAGACTGAATCAGTCTAGTTTGTCAATAAAGCATTTACATAAATGATTTATTTAAATATATGCATTTGGCAGATGCTTTTATCCAAGGTGACTGAAAATTATTCAAAAGTTGATGCATTCCTAGGGTATCAAACCCAAGACCTTGCTGTTGCAAACACCATGCTCTATTGTTTGAACTACTGAATGAATGAATACTCATCCGGATCAGATCACTGATGAGTAGAAAATATGAAACTCAAAAGAATGATTTGTTCATGAACCAGACGTTGGTTAGAGGGGAGCTACAGTAGAATGGACTTTTCCTCACACAAAACTATTTTATGACGAAGAAGACTTGGAATACACAGTAGTGCATGAGTCATGTGGACCACATTTATGACAGTTTTATGGCGCTTTTTTGTGCTTTTATTTAATGTAATTGCATGGATAACAATGTTAACATTGTATAACATTCTTCAAAATTTCTCGTGTTATGGTCAACAGTAGAAAGAATGACATTTAAAACAACATGAGGAATGAATAAACAATGGCAGAATTTTTATCCTCAGATGAACTATTCCTTTAAAGGGTTAGTTGACCCAGAAATGAATACTATGTCATTAATGACTCACCCTCATGTCGTTACAAGCCCGTATGACCTCCGTTCATCTTCAGATCACAGTTTAAGATATTTTAGATTTAGTCCGAGAGCTTTCTGTTCCTTCTGTTCCTTCCCTGTTGAAAATTAATGTACGGTATACTGAAATAAAGACATCATCAATGTAGTCCATGTGACATCAGTGGGTTAGTTAGAATGTTTTGAAGCATCGAAAATACATTTCGGTCCAAAAATAACAGAAACTATGACTTTATTCAGCATTGAATTCTCTTCCGGTTCTACTGTCAATCCGTGTTCACGAGTCTGCAGTGAGGCTAATGACGTAGGACGCTGCTGACGTGTTATCTGGTGCGCCCGAGCTTCGTTTACACTCTGAGGGAGACCCACACTGTAAACAAAACAATCTTCGCAAACATGTCTAAGGATTTCGACACAGAGGAAGACTATTTAGTTGAACCCAAATACATGCTGAATAATTTTGGACCAAAATGCATTTTCGATGCTTCAAAACATTGTAACTAACCCACTGATGTCACATGGACTACTTTGATGATGTCTTTATTTCCTTTCTGAACAAGGACAGTCTACCGTACACACATTTTCAATGGAGGGAGAGAAAACTCTCGGACTAAATCTAAAATATCTTAAACTCTGTTCCGAAGATGAACGGAGGTCTTACGGGCTTGGAACGACATGAGGGTGAGTCATTAATGACATCATTTTCATTTGACCTAACCCTTTAAGCCAAATGGTTCAAATCAGCCTACTATGTCTGTAGGTGCAAGTGAGAGTGTGTGTATTTTATGTGTATTTTACCCTTTTCCTAGACGTAGATGGAATAACCATCTCTAAAGTAGCCATCTAAAAGGTTTAAACTAAACTGTTGTCCAGGACTAAACAAGTGGTGGGATGGATGACTAGAACAGGATTTATTTGCTATGCAACACAAGGACTTTCAGCATGTGGTCATGTATTAAACACAACTTTATTTAAAAGCACCACATCAAAGGCGCATTGAGTTTTACTGGCTCCGCTCTAAGTGAGATCAGGCAGCTGCTGAAAACAATGAAAGGCTCTCTCACACACACAGACACACACACACTCTTCCAGCACATGTAAACACATTCATGCCCTCACATACAAGCACACGTACCTCCCCATCTGCCTGGATGCATTCTCAAAAAATCTTGTTTTGGAGGCGACACTATGAAAGGGAGAAAGAAGAATACATCAATTCATAGCTGAGATCATTCTAAATCAATAAGACAAATTTCAATAGAACTATTTTGTCCATATATTTCACATGATGTTCAAATTATTGTTTGCATGCTGAGGAAAAGTTGGAAGCTACAGTAGAATCCCAAATATGAAAATGTGGTTGTGTTTAGTTCTGAGTCACTTTGATATTTATTTATTTACGGTGTATCAAACAAATAAACAAAATACCACATGTGAAAATCTGAGCTCTTAGTATCAATATACTAGTGTACTAGCGACACTTTAGATGTTATTGTGTTATGAAATTCATTTTTTTATTTTTCAGTGTTGTAGGAAACTGCATTGCGCATAGTGTTGTTAAAGCAACAAATCCTGTATTTACAGTCTCAGTTTCACAGATATTATCACTTTATTATCTGTGCAGGTGACAGTTATATATGTATTTCAGTGAGTTGATTAATTTGCTAGAAAATCACTTCATTTTAGTGACCCTCAGCACAATTCTCAATATACCGATTACATTTTTCTTCTTCTGAAAATTGTTAGTGCATTATTAACATCTTGCATTGTTTTTCTTTTTCTTGCCATATTTTCCATCAACTATACTATATTCAAATTGTTTAATTTCCCCAGTAATTCCACTGATGTAAAACTGCTGTGCTTATAACTGTCAGGATCTCCATTAGTCTTATTGTTCCCACACATTATTATTACGGCATTAATTAACTCATTACTGCACCGCAACGCAAACTTTAGCTATTTTCAGATTTTAAATAAGACATTATTTGGGTTAATTCATGCATCCATGTTTTTTATTAACCATCCTACCAGATGGTTCTTAAAGGTTAACAACAAAAAAGAACTCATTCTGCAGTCTGCCACAAGAATGATAGAGCCAGTATCCTTGAGAGTATGTTTGTTTTCAGGAGAAATTTAACTGAAGCATTTCTGAGATAAGACTCGAGTGGCCAAAACACCCGTATTGTCTTAGACCCAGAGTTAGTCAAAAATACAGCTCCCTGCTCTTTTTCATAGTATGGTAATTATGAGGATCTAACAAGCAGAAACCAAGAATACTTGATCAAGATTAGCAGTCTTCTCCATATCAAATCTGCTGTACATATGGCATATTTACAATGGCCAGCGAAAGGATACAGATGCTTTACTAAATCCCTGCAAATCCTACACTGAAATCGAGCTCTCTGGGATACTTCTTAGCACTGAAACTCGAAAAGAAATATAATATTTTAGTTTTCATCGGAATTTATTGTTTAAAATAACTAAAATGTGTTATTTGTGTTGTGTTGGAAAGTGATTTTGTAAATGAGCACACAAAAGTTGTCGCATTGACCTCAACCTGTAAATAATTAAAAGAACTGAAGCATTTTCAAGATAAAATCCCCACTGCTGTGAAAATTACAAGTTAAGAGCATTCTTGAGTCCAAGTAAAAGTAAACCAAATGCATACAATTAGGAAAAACATATAAAAACAGTATCCAAGTGTTTGGAATCAAGCCACCCTAACAGCTAGAAAAGATCATCCCTGTGTAAAATTAGATATCTTCCAAGACATCTGCAGAGAAGCCATGAATCACTTTGGAGGACCAGTCAGATGAAACACACACCAGGAAACCAGTCCAGCAAAACACTAGCCTGTTTAAGGAGGTATTCATAAAAACTAATTTTAATAAAAAAAACATGCAAACGCATGCCAGGGGCCGTTTGCATAAACCGTTAAGATGCATTCTCAAAAAATCTTGTTTTGGAGGCGACACTATGAAAGGGAGAAAGAAGAAAAATTTCAATAGAACTATTTTGTCCATATATTTCACATGCTGTTCATATTATTGTTTGCATGCTGAGGAAAAGTTGGAAGCTAGAATCCCAAATATGAAAATGTGGTTGTGTTTAGTTCTGAGTCACTTTGATAACAAAAATGAACACCAAACTTTTACGAAATTAACACAATTTGACACATTTATTTCTAAACATTTATTCATTTACGGTGTAAAAATGCTGTGAAAAGCATATTCATAAAAACTAAATTTAATAAAAAACATGCAAAAGCATGTCAGGGGCCGTTTGCATAAACAGTTAAGACTAGTCTGACAACAGCCATTATATTTTTTTCTTAAAGACTGTTCGTAACTGTTTTACATCAGTTATCTAAAAATGTAGATAATTATGACACTAGAAAGTAAGACTGATTGGCAGTAGTTGGTAATACTAGTACTAAAGACACAGTCTTAACATAAGTCCTTTGTTTATGCAACCTGCACCATGAGTTTGCCAAAATACATAATGGTGATCCAGCAGCAATGTGAAAACGATCAGATCTAGGTCAGCAAAAAACAACCCGGATGCCACAAATCTATATCAGCCCACACCATAAAAACACAATCCAATGCTAATGAAAGACACTGGGCTTCTCTTCATCAGTAGGAACATTTTATAAAATAAAGGATGGATATATGGATGGATGGTACAAAATACAGAAAGGTAGAACAATATAGGGCTGCAACATTAATTGCGATAGAATCAAACTTGCAATACAGAATAGCCTGATTATTTAAGGCTAAAATTGAACTTATATAAAATAATAATTAAGAAATGTAGAGAGTTTACAGCATTTCGACAGAGTAAAAAACTAGTGGAATCTGCACAAAACGTTCTCCTACAAAAAGGTTTGAAATATAATTACTGTATTTTATCATTTCGGAGCACTTTATTTTACAGTCCTGTGCCGCGTTTACATCCTATGCACTTATTGTAGTAACGACAATGGTGATGACTATAGGTGCTAAACCCTGAACCTACCCCTAAACCTTAACTCATGTAGTTATCTTGTATTACCCAGTACTTTCTTAGGTAAGTACATCATAATTTCAATATTCAATTATGATGACAATAAATCAGTATTATGTTACAATGAGATAATATTTAAGTTGGTATACTAAAAATAACTGTATGAATAAAAAGTGGACGGAGACTCTAAGGATAATCTAAATGCCAAGAGAACTGGGTTCTTTTTCACTCAGTTCACGTTTGGCTTAACTGAAAGAAGTCTGAGATACTCTTTCTGTTAGCAGGAAAGCTTGGGCAAAACAGGACTTAGTTTGAAGACAAAGACTTCATAGTTTTGTAGTTTTTGCACACCCGTTTCAACATGAGAGCTGCTATATCTGTACTTTTTTTAGCCTTTTTCTTCTTAGTCTTGATATACCCAAACAGCAACAATAACAGATGTTAAATGTTTACTTGCATTTCATATCATTATTGCAATATTTGGCTAAATATATATATATATATATATATATCCCTTTTTTGCATTAGCATTGAAATCCTTTACTAGACAAAAAAATCATTTAAAATGCTACAAAATTAGCAAATAAAATTTGATTAACTTAAAAATTAGGTTACATTAAAAGTGTTAATAAATTATGTATTATTTATGCAAAAAATATAGGAAATAAACATGCAATTAAATATCCAATATTGACCTAAAAATATGATGACTGATAACTGTTTTGGTACCAATATGTATAGGATGCATCCCTAAAATTGTGCAGCCCCACTGCAGGAGAACCTGTTTTAGTCTGCCAAAAAGCCAATGTTTGGGAGTACTTTATTTTGATGGTCCCTTTAACATATTCCGTTGACTATAAGTAATGTTGCCGCTACATGTCTACTAACTCTGATTAGAGTGTTAGTAGAGTATTAGTAGACTGGTAGAGTTAGAATAAGCTGACATGTAGTTGCAAGTTACTTATAGTCTGTTGGAGGAGCTTATAAAGAGCAATAAAGAGTTAGCACATATTAAGCAGACAATTACTAATACTCTAATGACAGATAGTTGACACGATGTTGCAAAGTTATTTATAGTCAACAGAATGTTCAAAATGACCATCAAAATGAAGTGTTACTGAAAGTTCATTCTTCAGAAGGTCAGTGATTTCAGCCACAAGGCTAAATGAACATTGCAGTGGCACAAGAACACAAACATATCTCATAATGGCACAATCAAAGTCTTGAACTCAATCCAACTGAGAATCTGTGCTGCTACTTGAAAATTACTGTGGACCGTGTCGACCAAATAACCGGGAACAATCTGGAGCAAATCTACCTGGATGAATGTGCCAAGATCACACCTGAGCAGAGACCAAAGTTGATTTATCCTTCACACAAAAAAGACTTAAAGCTGCAGTAGGTAACTTTTGTAAACAAATAATTTTTTTTTACATATTTGTACAGTAGACTATGAGACAGATAATCTGTGAAAAAAATCAAGCTCCTCTGGCTCCTTCCAGTGGTCCTATTGACATTTGCAGAAATACACCGCTCCTGGTCAGAAACAACCAATCAGAGCCAGGAGGAGTGTCTTAGCAGTGTCGATCACACCCCTGTCTTGCACAGCGCGCCGTCATTCAAATCAAACTCAAGATTGCCGGTGTGCTGCAGCTGTGCTAATGGCAGAGAATAAACCTAAACTGTCAATTTCTCGAGTGGCATCTGCTCATAAAACAAAGAATGGTAAAATGAAAAATGATGACGATGAACAAGCGAAAAGAAGGGATTAGACAGAGTCCATTGACTCTGTGTAAAAACTCGAGCTGTGTTACACGTGTATAAAATGTCAATGCTCGGTGCAAAAACACTTAAAACCCGCTAATTCACTGGCTTGTCATGTTGCTGAAATAAGATTGTGGCGAGCAGGACGAGGCCGAGGGACAGGAACATGAGAGCGGCGCAAGGCCGGTGGTGTGAGTGATAATGAACAACACCTGTGAGACGCACCGGTCTCGCATCTCTCACGGAGGAGCGGAGGCATAAAGGAGGAGCGACGACAGTGGAGAGGGGAACAGGCCTGATTTTACGTTGTGATTTTATGTTCAGTTTTGCGTGTTGTCCGTGAGGGGCTGCCGGCTTATACTTTCATTTTGTATTTGTTTATTTATTATTAAACTTGTTGAACGTTCGCCGGTTCCCGCCTCCTCTTTCCCATAACAACTGAACCCTGTTACAAATGTACTAGCAAACCTTATCTCGCATTCAGCCTACATATTGCTAGAATAATTACTTTAATTATATTACATAACGTACGTTATCGTTATATTATCTTTCTAGCTATTTATAACTTATAGAAACGGTGCAACGTTATACATTTTGTACATTACATGTAGGCCTATTGCAAAATACGTAATGATTTGAGAACCAAGTATGGGCAGGCCTTAGTCAATGTAAAGCATGTTGTTGATGTTTCGTCACTACTGGTAAATGTGCCATAACTGTTTATCCGCCGTCATTGGTGTCCCTGCTTCCTAGCCTGCACGTTCACGGCTGTGGAGGGAGGGCTGTAGCGCAGCAGAGAGCAAGGGGGTGGGTTGTTGTGCTTGTTCAAATTTCCAGGCTGTCAACGTTTTCTCAAAAGTTACCAACTGAAGCTTTAATATAGTCATTGCTGCACGGGTATCATTCACTGTGCTATGCAACGCATGTCTGCTTTCTGTTAAATTTCATTAAAAAAGAGAAAAACAAAAAAATCATGTACCAAAAATTAAATGGTAGTTTTAGCAACAAAAAGAATACACAGAGAATATGAATAAATCAGCAGTAGCATTGCAGTGAAGTAAGGTTTGTAGTGAATTTATGTGTACTTACTATGATGCTGGAGTGTCTTCGTTTAGAGTTTTATTGAGTAGACGGGAGGGTGGATCTGGTGGTCGAGTGGGTGGCCGGCAGATGGAACTCTTCTCAGAGAAAGAACGTCCTTTCAGCCCCTGAGCATCTCCTGTTACACACACACACACACACACACCTGTTACAACCATTTTAATGGACTGATGCATGATTATTGTAAATATGAGTTCTGCTTACTGTAGATCACTGCTTCTTGTACTATGTTGATTACTCATACTTCATGCCTCACTCTGTTATTACATCATTACATTTGATATCATTTCCAAGCGTTTTATGAAACATTCCCTGTTTTATGTTTTTTTTTTCCCCCTCTGGATGCTAGTTCAAATGACTGAAAAAAATTGAATCAAGGAAGCAGTTTTGTACAAAGAAAAACAAATCATAAGAAATAAAAATATAAGATTATGCCAAATGAATAAACCTTTTAAGTAAGTTCCTTTGTTTTTTGATTTTTTTAAAGACACTTTTTTAATGAGACTTCTTTTTATATCATGACAGTTGTATCATACTGACATTTTTTAATCCCCCTCAAAAATATCAAAATTAATTTTAATATAGTAATAGTTTCATTTAATATAGATTGTGAGGACGTGTATTCAAGTCAAACTATATATGAATTGCATT
Source organism: Pimephales promelas (assembly GCF_016745375.1). The sequence goes on along the minus strand of NW_024121577.1, from coordinate 5,280,390 downwards.
TCTAATGTCTTTATGAATAAATTAATAGACAGGTAAAAAAGGATCATCCTTAAACTCGGATTTTGGCCTTCATTCATGTCACACAGGATGGTGGATAGTTAGATCATTTAAATGTCTTGTTTACCAGTTGTTCTTTTGAGTTGTGGCCTGCTTCCCTGGAAAGACTGAGCGCGGTTCACTGTCCCTCCTGATTCCCCATTGGTCGTCACCATGGCGTCTGTCTTCTGACCATCCTGTATCCTAACTTCAAGCCTGCCAACATCAGAATCCAAGGGTCGGAGAGCAGGTCTGGGGTTAGCGGGCTTCCGAGATGTCGGAGAGGACAGTGGGATGGATGGAGGACATATGGAAGGAGGTGCCAGTTTTGTTCTTTGATGAGGAACCGGACTGGTGAGGCCAGTGTCACCCTCAGGTTCGCCATAATTGTGGGTGGCGCCGTTTTGCTCTTGCCCTGTGAAGCAAAGAGTCAGTCAATGCAGGCAGTTTAGATAAAGCACTACTAAACGTCTCGGTGGGTCAGAGGCATGATTGCAACAGTTTAGCCCTGAACATTCCCCTTAGGGGAGATTGTATCAGTGGTGTCGTTAAAGCATAAAATTTCCTGTTCTTGTAGTATGGGCTTAAAAAAAAGGGAGGTTGTGATAGTTCAGATAAATAAATAAAGAGAACAGCTCGGCAGACGCTCTTTCCTCTTGTATTTCCACAACACGAGAAATACAAGTCAATAAAGACTGAACAAGACCAAATCAAATTACGCAAACTGAGTCATTTCATTCCAATAGCTTCAACACAGCCAGAACATATTGGAAGTTTTACAACTGAAGGAAAGTGTCTGAAGAAGCCACGAATTGTTTTACCCAAACACACTGGTCATTATCAGCTCAAGGCACCTGGTCAAAGTCTATCTCCGCCAGGCTGCATTTTTTTTCCTTTGAAAAGCCTGATGTTGTTTTGTTTTTTTCTTCTTTTCTTCATATCTCTTTATAAAGAAATGACATTTTCTTATGTCTGGAATTAGCATCATAACCTCGCAATGGTAAAAGCTAACTGTTTTTAGCATGTCTTTCTTTTTAGATAAACTATGAAAAGGATTTCTGTTCACCGCAGGCATTTACACCAGTGTTTCTTTCACACAAAAGGTTTTTATGCAGGGGAAAGTGTTTTTATAGACTTAATTTAAATGTCAAATAAAACCAAAGCATATTAAAAAGGCATAAATGAAACTCAAAGTGATTTACAATCTGGTTTGACTCCAGTTTAGTGTGCAGATGAACTTGGTCTCATAACAAAGGTTGCTATATGGCCATGTGAGAAACCAAGGACATGAGTGTAAAACACTGTGTTTGTGAACAGCATCATTCAAAACAACCAGCTGTGTGTGAGTTAGCCAAACTGGACATGGACACATTTTCATGAAAACTCATTCACAAACACATTCGCGTTTTGGCAGGGGTTCCCAAATTCACAGTTGGTCCTAATACTCCATGACTGTATCTGTATTCTCCACAAAAACACACACACACACACACACACACGGCCAAGTTTTTGGCCAAGTTCATCAATCCAACATTCACTGAAACTAAACAGGTGGCATGACGCTCATATGCACAAACACACATATCCCACCACCAGCAAATTCAGCAAACAGGAAACGAGCCGTTATGATCTACTTAGATTAATGATTTGATTGAAAAATTCAACAGAAGGGGAAAAATAATTATTCCACAGATCAGACCAAGCAAATTTCCAGCATGCTTTAATATCTCATGAATATACAAATGAACCAGAGAATAATATTAATGGATTAATGCACACATTCGTTTTTTGATCAAGAGGGAGAGGGGGGGAAAAAAAAGCTCAGATGTTAATAATAAAAAATAGCTTATTAGAGGAAAAGAGGTCCAAAAGCCAATCGAAAACAGACTGAGAGAGACTCGTAAACACACGCAGGCATTAGCTCTCAGACACACTGGGTAGCGCTCATAGGATGGCATACCAACACTTGTACACACGCACTCCTGCACGCACTCGCAGACCCATAGGCGCTGATCCACGCACACACACACACTTGCTGCAGAAGGGCAGGTAGTCGTTTGGTAGTCATGCTATAGTGAGTGTACTTTTAGCTTGACTGTTGTTAAACACTGCATAACACGGCTAACAATGAGGGGAGGACAACATGTCAGAGAAAAAAGATCCTGCAGATTAGATCAGACAATTCACAATGGGAAAGGATGGACTTCTAGCCTGGCACATAAGGAGTGTGTGTGTGTGTGTGTGTGTGTGTGACAGAAAGATTGGGGAGATTTGCTTATACTTTCTTCATTTAGAGAAAATCACTTAATGAGAAACAGATCTGGTCTGAGGTCCCTTCTCGGTATGTTTAGGTGTGTGTATTGTATTTAAGCTTGCAGTACAAGAACAGGCTTAGCAAAAAAGGTAAAAGCAAAATAGGAATATGTTAAAGACTGAAAAAATTAATTGAAAGAAATATATTTAGCCAGAGAGAAAAAAAAAAACACAATATATGTATATGTAGATCTGAAACATAATATAGTATGTCTTATCTGAGATATATAGATCTTTATAAAATTAAATCTTTTCTTTTAAAAAAATCCAATCTACAGAAAAGAAATTAGTTTTCTTCTATGCAAAAATCCTTACAGATAAAGACAAATATAATTCACATTCATAATAATTGACTGATAAGGCAAAAAAAAAAGCTTTATATAACGATGAGATGAAGATGCCGATGGTGATGATGATGATGACGATGTCTAGGATGTTGAAGGCTATTTACGCTCAAAAATTGGAGGTTGAAGGCCGGGGTAGAGACGGGGTGGGCGTTTTGAGATCGTGATTGGCTGCCGTCTCCTTGGCGTCACCCTTGGAGGTGGGATAGGAGGCGGTGTGGTTTCTTCAGGAGGACCCTTAAAGATCTGAGAACATCCGAGACGGCAGTAATTACAAAACAATATGACATCATTAACAGCATTAAACTATCAGGGCCACTGAAAAGGTGACAAAATGTTGTTTACTCATAAATCGCACAGCATTTGCTTTGATTTCAAAACATTTTAGAGTGCAAATATAGCAGTTCTCAGTGGAAACCTGTTTTCTGTCAGAACATTCAACTTGTATAATAATAGATAGACAGATAAACTGTCCTTAAATCAGTTGGAAAGGGGCATGTCTGACCTTGCTGTAGTCTTCAATAAGGATCTCCATGACGATGTTCTGAAACTTAATATCCAACATGGCAGCCACTGTCTCCACCTCTGCTCTCATGAGAGTGGGGCCAAATATTACACCCATATTTGACACAGTCATCAGATTTTCACTGCTTTGGCTACAAACACTAGAAAAACCACAGAGATAATGAAGTGAGCTCTGGGATAGCATATATGTGATAAGTGCTGTACTGATTTGGAAAATATTATAAAAAAATCCCCCCAGCCCAGGGCCAAGAGTGAGAATGTTTTGGGAAGTCTTTCTTTATTGGACCAGAGTGGTGTTGTTGTTACTAGATTATCCATTTGTTATACAGTGTGTTCATTTGGTTTACTTTATTAATTTAAACCTGTTACCAAGATACTGCTTTCAAGCTGGCTGACTCTGCTGAATATTTTTTTTCCCCCAGAATTAATAGATTGAAGATTTGCAAAAACAAATTATGTCACTGTTTTTCAGCACTTTAGAAATGTATAAACATTATGGCACATGCATAGATATGCCACAACTCTATTCAATATTGACAATAATAATAGTAAAAAAATGTTACTTGTAAAATGTTACAGCAAATCAGCATATTAGAGTGATTTCTGAAGGGTCATGTGACACTGAAGGCTGGGGTAATGATGCTGAAAATTCGGCTTTGCCATCACAGGAATAAATTACATTTTAAATGCATCAAAGTTGAAAATAGTTATTTTAAACTGTAATAATATTCCACAAAATTACAGGTTTTACAGCATCTGCGATCAATGTAGCCCTAGTAAGCATACGAGACTTATTTTCAAAATCATTTTAAAAGATCTTGCTGACCGATATATACATGTAAACAAACACACAACTGGAAAAACAAAAAGAAACTGTGTATCATGTGCTCTATGCTTGACTGCAACTTAATAATTTGCAGGTTTAACTAAATGTACACATTATTAATATAATATTACTTTCATTTATATTTAGTATATGAGCTTGTTTAGTCTAAAGTTCAAGCTCACACACACACACTCGGGAATCATAGCAAGTGTCTTGTTTTATGCAGTGCTCTGTTGGGAATGTAGTATCACTGTAGATGATAGTAATAAGATTATTAGATTAATTAGGCTCGGTTATTGGCCTTAATCCTGATTCAATAGAGATTACTGTGGAAAAAATACAAAATTAAAAGGGCAAAATTAAAAATTATTATGTGCTACAAAGGTCATCCACTACATTGTGCCTTTAGTGGACTTGGGAGCTCATTTAGTGGAAGATTGGTAATGCCTTTGTTGTTCTACAGAGCAATTTAGAAGGTATTTTATTCTGAATGTAATTAGGGTGTTTAATGAAATTGTGTAATTTCTTGTAGTGCTTGTTGTTGTCTTTTAATGTTTATTTGTTTGTGGTGTTTGTAATGTGAAATGGTGGCGAATGAGTTTCCCCTTACAGGGATTGATAAAGTTTGTATTAATTTTCTCTATTCTTATGAGTCATGGAGCTATAGATCAGGTGTCAGGTTTGTCAGAACACACACACACACACACACACACACAACTCAAATACATAATTATAAAGGTACACCCAAGCAAACTGGATATCACTTAGCAAAATCACATTCTGTGCGTGTGTGTGCACGTGTATGTGTGTGTGAGCACGTGTATGTGTGTGTGTGAGCATTAGCAGGTCTGTGTGCAGACATGCATGCACGTATGTCTGTATTACCTGACCAGGTGTTTGATTAGCAGTTCCAGCATCTCTCTGTTCCGCTCTGGGAGTTTGTAAACAAGCGAGTGAACTGCCCCTAACCGATAGTCCGGATTCTCAGACTCTGAGGAAAAAAATGCGGGGAAAAGTCACTCACACACACACACACACACACACACGATAGATGGACATGATACACATATTGCCTCATTAACATAACCGTTGTGCCACAGGTTGTGTTGCGTCCCACCCATGAAAAGTGATTCATGCTGCATTTCAATGCCAAGACTCTCATTACATGATGAAAAGTGAAAAGACTTTGAAGAATGCAGGGTAAAGGCAGAACGAAGCAGACGGTACATGTCAGTGCACTTTTATGTCTACGCTAAGACCAATAGAGCTGTTTGATTGTTAGCAAGCAAGTGGTTTCTATAAATGTTTGTTTATTTTAATTCTGCAGTTAGCTTAACGGCAGTTTGCTGAACGTCTTTCAACTTGTACAAAGATAATTTTGTAAAATCCTAAAAGGATCAGTAAAGACACATTTCATGTGAAATGTGGGACAAACACAGCTTTATCTCAAAACACAGCCTGTGGCGAACCGTAACAAAGCTTACTTTATAGAGTGCAAAGCAAACACATATACTTGTGAACGCTATAGAGCTGTTTTAAGAGACAACGTAGCATTTTGAATGAATTGAATGAATCCTCTCAACGTCTTTGGTATATATAAGAATAGAAGAAATCCTACAACACAACAGACTGGGAGGTCACTTGGGCCAAGTGAGTAAAGAGTATTAAAGTAAGCCATTAATCCCTCAGCAGGTATAGCCCTTTCCTCTTCTCTGTTTGTTTAGTTGTGCAAGTGTGCATACAAGCTATAATAATCAAAAGCTTTAATGGCTTCTAATCTTATTATGGGCAGGATTACAATAAAGCATTTTCAAAACAAACTTGTTGAAAACAAGCACAAATTTTTTATACTGTACAAAGATGTATGTTCTTAAACCCTATTTTTACATTTAAAAACCCCTAAAAACTATAATTTACAATCTGTCTTCTTTAAGGGGACCAATAAATGTCAGACAAGGTAAAAAGTGACAATTACTATCTTTGTGGGGACATTTAGTCTCCATAACATAGGGTTTACCAGGACCACACACACAGGATATATATATATATATATATATATATATATATAAAAGTTAACTAATTTCTGATTAACTAATTTCTGACTAATAAACTATACTACTTACAAGATAGCTTATTCTGAATATTATTACAAATTAAATGCAACTATTTATTAAATATTGGTGTCTTCTATCGCATGGCTGTCATCTTCAAAGTAATAAGCCACTGCATTGCAATGCATTTTACCAAGATTAAGATTAATGTAAAACATGACCTTAAGAGGCTTATTATTTAAAACAAAAGTAAAGATACAGCAGTGGTACAGTTACTAGTACAGAAGAGGCAGAGCAGGCCAGTTCGAAGTGTACATATTACAAAAGATTAATCTGTCAACAAGACCAGTGAAAGATGTCTTATGATTTCCTTTTAATAATGCGTGCATGTAAATGTCAGTTTGAAAATGCCTTCTACTGATCCAATCGCATGCTTGACTACAGGAATGTGAGCACTCTGGGAGTGTGACAGGGATTTCCTGTAAGACTACAGACAACTTAAGTCTAAATGCAGAAATAAGGTGCAGTTTACCCAAGCTAAATTCAACATTTTATTCAGTGAAGAATAGAATCAATAGGGGACTCGTTAACATTACAATGACTTGCTTCGGTTCATAATTCATAATTATATTTAATTGTGATTGGAAGAAATATAGATTACAACTGCAAGTTTTCCAGACATTTCTCTGTCTATTTGGTTGAGCAAAAAAATGTTTTTGATACTTTGGTTTAATTTCATGAAGCTGTTAATTTGTGACCTGAGGTATCAATTTAGTGTTGATACCAAGACACTAGAGACTGGTATTGTACTAAAGTTAACATTTTGGTTAAATCCTAGCTTCTTTTATCTCATTTTATACTGGATATCATTTACAAATATGAGTAATATTATTAAAATCGCTTTTGGAGAAGTTTGGGGTCAGTAAGTTTTTTTTTTTTTAATGTTTCTGAAAGAAGTCTCTTATGCTCACCAAGGCTACATTTATTTAATAAAATAAAATAAAAAACTGTAATATTGTGAAATATCATTACAATGTAAAATAACTGTTTTGTGACAACCGTAATCATTTTTTATTTCAGGACACTTTAATGAATAGAAGTTCAAAAGAACAGCGTTGAAATAGAAATCTTTTGTAATATTATAAATGTGCTAAATAATAATAAAAAAAATAGACCCCAAACTTTTGAACATTAATGTATTTTTATGAGTTATTCAAATGTATAAGACTTGTATAGTCTTGTTTTATAGAGTTAACAAAGCAAAATCTAAATATTTAATCCAAGAACCCCCTAAAACACTGTAGTTCACATAACCATGGTTGAGAATAACTGATGTGGGGTATTGCTTTTTTGTACAGTGCTGAAAGAGAAAACAGTGCACTTGGACTTGTGTTTTCCCCTCCTTTAGAGCAATGCTTGTGTTGAACTTGACAGACCCACATAAGAGATGGAAACTACATCTAAACATAAAGGTCTATCTGTGTGCAAGGATGGAAATGTGGGTTTGTGTGTCTGGCTGGATGCATTTGCTGTCATACTTGCAGCTAAGATCAGTTCTCTATGCAGGCTGTAGGTCATCAGAGGTTCACACAGACTCCTAGAGAAAAAAAACATATGTAAATGTACAGTACACAAACAAACATTAAACCAAATGAAGAAAAAAGTCATTATTGAAGATAATCAAATCATTTGTTTAACTCACCGCAGATAGAATTTCAAAGCACTGGTAATGGTCTTAATGTCCATGTCACTGGAATTGAAATCTACATCAGCAGGACACTTTGGGTCTGCAGAGAGTGGAGGACAGATTAAGACAGACAGAGAGAGAGAGAGAGAGAGAGAGAAAAGAGAGATAAACGGCCTTCCTCAGATGGTTGTTGTTTTTCAGTATGTGTCAGGGATTTTGTAGCAGCTCAAGGACGCTCTCATGGACGTATATCGGTGCTTTGGTTTCCTCAGTGTTAAGAAAAAAAGTCCAAGTTCACAAAGCTTACTGCAAATATTACACAGTATGATAAGTTGGACTCAGATTTGTATCCCCATTAAATTTATTATCCACATAAAACATAAGTCTCTTGACTAGAAATAAAGCATGTTTGTATTTTATTGTGTTTGTGTTATTTAGTTTATTGGTTTTCAATTGAAACACAGAATGAGTGTGTCTGTCTTTGTGTGTGTGTGAAGACATACAAACAGCAGATGTTATTTGGGCCATTTCCTCACCAAAGAAGGCATTCAGAAGTTTTTGTACTTGAATATTGCTGCCCACAGTCCTGTAGACCCCTTCCTGAGTCAGCCCTACAAGAGAGAAAGAGAAGAATAGAGAAACCAAAGAAAGAGGAAAGAGAAACAGAAAGCGTGATTTATTGACTGAGAAAATCGGAGAACCTGGCATGAAGGAGAAAGAAAGGGGGAGTGTTTTGCAGTGGAAAAGTACAGCTGTAACGAACATCGACAGCAGAGTTGGAACAGGCCCGCTTTAGGTTAGCCATGCAACTGAACGTTTACGGATTGTATTGTTGTGTTGTGTATTGTTAACATACACCATGTTGCGCCCCTGAAGACAAGGCTGGACTTACACATCTGGGAAATCTGAGTAACGGCACACATTAAGAGAATGCTCGGTGCTCCCGCAGTCAACGTTACAGTGTAGTAATGCTTATCAATGAACATGAACTACTACTTCACGATTTCACCGGTTTTAATGCAACAGCCTTTAGCATGGAAACGCCACAGCCCGGTTTCAAGTGACTTGCCATGTCGGAGAAAGAGACACATCTGATATCAATTACTTTTCGTTTAACTTTGTATGATATGTTATTGGTAAAATCTGCATGTTTCAGAGCGTATGTGTTCTATTTACAGCTGGCTCAAATTGCTGGATACGCAGATGTGAACACAAATGGTGTCCTACTGCCCTCTGCTGGCTGCCTTTGAGACATGAATCTAATAAATAATAGTGACATTGAGCTTGTCTTTCCATCTCTGATTAATTTAAGCATAGGGTGGAAAAAAAACAGGAACAACCTCAGTCATTTGGGACTGAGGAGACAGCTGACAGACATGTTACAAGAATATGAGATCATTCCAGAAACTAAAATAAGCAACTGATATTCTTGTCATTCTATCATGTGAAGGCACCTTTTGTTTCCACAAAGTTGATGCATTTTCTGACGAACTTGAAGCCGAGGTCATTAAGCTCCACTGAAAGAAAAAAGTAATAAAAGTAATATTACATATCATAAACACGGTTCATCATCTCTGTATGCTTTTGGCTACATGACAACATTTATGGTGTAACTATTTTTAGAATTTCTCGTATTCTGCAACTTTTCTCTTTTTAGAATTTGTTATGTGTGTTATAATTGTTCAAAAACTGACCAAAAACTCGGGATACAATAAAACAGTACCAATGTATTAGCATGTTTTGTGGATACTATATTACCATGTAGACAGATATTTAAATAAAATGGTTCATATGAAAGTTCTACAGTATTATCATCTGATTTCATTACGGTACATCCCATAAATGTTGAAAAGCAAAGATTTTAATAATCTTTGAATAGCACATCTAGTTACTGACAAACATCACTGAAACATTCTTGAGATATCACACACCTACACTACCGTCCAAAAGTTTGGTAAGAACAATATTGTAACATTGTAAACTTCTTTATTGCCTTTTTGATCAGTTTAATGCTAATTAAATTTCTTCTAATTTCGCAGAAAACAACAATCTTACTAACCCTAACTAAACTTTGGAACAGTATTGTATCTATGTGACCTATTTTCCAAGGGAGTAGTCAACCCTTTTTGGAAATGCTATTCCTGTGAAACATTTAGCACATTCAGGTTTTCTGACATGTGGAGGACTAGGGCGGTATAATTATTATAATTAAGCAGAAACTACCTGTCAGTGGTTTTCTAATTAAAACAAGCATCTGTACTAGTTAAGTTATACTTACTCTCAGCCTGCTTTTGAATGGGAGAATGATATATCTGGAACAGAAAGCAAAGGATCAGAAACATGACCATATACATGAAGTGTGAGGAGAGATGATGTTAAACCCACAGGTTCCTTGCCATCCATGGCCTCTATCCACTGCTTCCTGTTGACCTCAGAAATTGCCTGGAGCAAGACAGGGCTGCACCTACGGTAACACAACACAAAAATACTTAAGACAAACTGCAATGGAGTAAATAAACCATCTTGTGGTTTGTGTGAATGTTCTCCAGTATCAAACAAATGGCTGCACATTGCAGAGCGCAAATTCACAGTTCAAGAAGTAAACATGTATTTTATATAGTAGAGTTCATGTAACTGAACCTCCAATGGTCCAAGGAAACCTTTTGTTATTAGTTTAAGGGGAAAACAGCCCTGATAATGAGTAAATAATACAGGCAGGACCCTCGCCTTTCATTTGTCTCAATGTCAAAGCAGAAGCGTTTATCAGTGGAGTCCGTTTTACGGCGTACGCAGGACTTCAGTGTGAGCTGAGCTGTGGTCTGAGAAAAACAAGAAGATAAACGTAAGAGAAAAGGGCTGGCACTTCACAAAGTAATAATCCTATCTGTAATAATTCTGCACCTGTTTGGTTCCTGTCTTTTGTTCCATTGGCACCATAATGAATAACTTGTTGTCCTTAAAGTATTTACAGTAATACTTTAGCCAGGTTACGCCAAGAGCCCCTTGAGAAAAAAAGACAAATAGCATATGTGTCATTTTAATTATTGATTGGATATGATTCAATAGTATACACAGTATTGTAAGGAATCAATATTGCAAAACTAAATCCTGACCAGGGACTGACCCAGACATGAAATGGAGGGATCTTGTGTGACCCTTTTTCTAAAGATTGGCTGACTGTAAATGATCCCACTTATCACAGTTACTTGCTAAATAAATGGTCATTAAATATTGATTTGAATAACTGCATGCACAAGACCAACATGCCTTTGTTGATGTTTATCAAATTTATGTAAATAATGTTTTTTTTTTTCTATTTCATGCACATTTATGAACACTGAGAGTGTATCCCATACATGCCGTGCTACAGAACTCACATTTCTCCTGCACATAGAGGTATCCCTCCATAGTCGCCTGCTGGCCGTGTCTCATACAGATCTTTGCCGAACCCTTCATTCTCTTCATTAGCTCTTCCATCTCCTCTCTGGTGCTCTCAAAGTGGTTACGGGTCTACAGCCGATCAAAAAACAGTACATATTACATACAATCACAATACATAAATATTACCAGGAGCCATTAAAACAGATTTGTTGATTTAATTTCCTCCAAAACCTTAATTCATATTAATTTCACTACTGTTCATATGTAGTACTTTTATTTAGCAAGGATGTATTAAATCCATCAAAGATGACAGCAAAGACATATATTGTTACAAAAGATCTCTAGATCAAATAAATGCTGTTCTTTTGATCTTTCGAGTGTAAACCAAAATCGGCAGACTGCCACTGCTTCTTCCAATGGACTAATTTATTGAACAATGTTTCAACCCGAAGGTCTTCGTGCCGACCTTCGGGTTGAAACGTTGTTCAATAAATTAATCCTTTGGAATCAAAAGTGGCAGTGTGCGGATTCTTGTTTACTCTGAAGTGCATAATTTGAAGTGCTGAAGTTTTCTGGATGTGCACGTACAACTACTTCGAGATCTTTCTACTCATCAAACGTATCACGGTTTCACAAAAATATTAAGCAGCACGAGAGACTTATGAACATTTGTTTAAAAAAAGAAAATCTTACAGACCCAAAACTTTAGAATGGTAGTGTATATAGATGAATTATAAATCAGTAGAATTTTTAAAAATACATTTACATGTATTATATTACAATAATAGTAATAATAATGATTCATTTAAATTAACATTAATGTATAAACCATATTAATCATTTGTAGTGGAATCCTGTTCATTTATTAAGCCTGTATGTTCACAACACCACTGTGAATTGGAATAAACTGTAATCCATTTAGTGAAAGACAATTTGAATAAAAGCATTTGCTAAACGACCACACAAAATTCATTTAAAATACAGAGTGAAGAACAAACCATTTCAGAATGAAAGGTTACAGTCATTATTGATCAGTAAAGCTCACATTCTGTAGACTGAGCTGAAGCTCCTGTTTATATGGAAGGAAGTCCTGTGTCATCTCCACAGTGAGATTATTCAGAGTTAGGATGCTCTGCAGAAAAGCTAAAACCTGCCAATCACACACACAAGGACACACCGCTATAAGCATAACATGCTCTAGTCAATTCATTGATTGTATCAATATGAATATAATCATTGTGCTTTAAAGATACAGTAAGCAATTTATGAGAAACGCTGTTGAACATGGATCGGACCGAGCACCACATTTGTAGCCAATCGTCAGTAGGGGGCGTATACTGTACACTCATGACGGTGGAGGAGAGAGAGTGAGCAAGAGAGAGATTTTAAGAAAGACTACAGAAAGAGAGATAGCTGAGAGACATTACGAAAGAGAAAAGGTGAGAGGGGTGTATTTGTTTGGGTTGATTTCAAATATCCAAGAGTGTTCAACAATAATTCTCAGAAATTGCTTACTGCACCTTTAAAAGTCTTCATTTATACCCATATAGATGTAAACATATCTTGTAAAAATATCTAACTACAAAATAGATATTAAAATAATAATTAAAAATGAAAGTGTGTATATGTGTTTGAGGAAAAGGAAGTTCACACGCACAGGCTCCACAACATCAAACTTCTTCCTGTCCTGAACCTGCTGAATCTGGTACACATATTCAATAGACGACTCGTAAAATGCCTGACGCTCCTTATCCAACTGTTCATCAGCCTATAAACACATATAAGCACACAAAAATAAAGATTTGTATTTTTATTTAATTTTTTGATGTACTGTATTTACAAATATACCTCCTGTAGCTGTGTCTCTTTTTTCTTTGAGGACATGTTGACATGTTTGTCCAACTGAGAGTAATACTTCTCACTCTCCTTCTCGAATTTCTTTCGTCTCTCCTGAAATACACACATGCAAACAAACAACTTGAAACTGAGAATATGAGACCGAAAACTGGAGTGAAAGTGCTTGAGTTTACTCACTTAAAACCGTTCTTAATAAGAACAAAACAGAAATTGTCCTTGTAAAACTTTTTGCAGACTTGTAACTGGTTCTTTACCAGGGACGTGCACAGGGGGGTTGCTCAGGTTGCCCGGGCAACTGCCCATATGCCCTTCTCCACTCAGGTTGCCCTTCCGAGGAAAAAAAAAATCGTACAATGGATGTAGAATTTCACGTAGGCCTAGACAAAAAAATTATATAAAAATCGCAAAGCCTCATTCACTTCCATTCGGGCACTGAAAGGGAAAGTCAAACTGTTTACGTGGCTGCAGTGCCGCACGCGACCATAGACTGCACGCGACCGGTGTGTATGGTAAGGCACCGCAAATTACTCAGGCCGCGCCTCCATCTCGTGTCGCGCGCTAATTAATGTGTACGAAGTCCATGACAAAATGAAGCGAAACTATCCTTCTCGTCACGAAAAGAGGAAGAAGAAAAACATGAGAGTGAATTGCGGGAACAGCAGTCAGGTAAACTTGTGTTCTCTCCTCTCTAGTTTGATGTCAGCAAAGTTTGAAGGTTTTTGGTCTTTTCTGGGCAGGCAGTGCATCTCTTGCATCACTTTTTGCCTGACAAAAGTGAGAGTAAAATACCATTATTTTTTACGTTTTGTTTTTTATAAACGACAAAGTGCAACAACAGTGTTTGTTTACTACAGCTCGGAAAACATAACCGCGTCGCGTGTGTTGCGTTCATATGCGCGTGCACGAAATGAAACTCGCATTTTTCAAGCAGAAATGTGGAGACCAGAAATACTGTACAATACGTGAATGATGGCACTCCCAATCAAAGTACACATTATAAAGACACTGATTATCTAGTCTCAGTGTAGTTAAAAACTCTAAACAACTGCACTAATTATGCAAGATAGAAACCAATGTATTGGCAATTTGACATTGATTGACTATTGATTTATAGGCTATATTGAATTTAAAATGATGATTAGCTGGACATTCTGGTCAATATGAATGCAAATCCCTCAGTAAATAACAATAAATCAAGATTTGCTTCAACATGCATAAAAAAATAAATAAATAAAAATCATACTGATTCCAAAAAATACCCAGGCTGTAGTGAATCAAAATTAATCCCAAAAGCCAAAGTTCAGGGTTGTACTTTATTATTTTCTTCTTATTTATGTTTACGTTAATATTCACTTGTTATCTTAACATTCTATAAAAATGCTTTATTCAGTAAATATTATTTGTTTGAACCTCATTCTGTTCTATATTGTTGTACTTATTCTTTGACTGTTTTGCTTAAAGGAGGGAGGATTGTTATTGGGCGGTATTGAGTGGCAATGGCAAATGGTTTACATGGCTCACGGCATCACAGATCAGGTAGAGGGCCCCATAGCAGAATTTTGCTTAGGGCCCCAGGGGGAGGTCAGGATTGGCAAAAAAGGATTGTATTTTTTCCCGAAATCTAAGCGTTTTTTATTTTTTCGAGTTTTTCCATTCAATCCAGATTATTTCTTTTCAAATAAATAAATAAATAATAATAATAAAAAAAAACAATAAACAACAATATGAGGAACTCTTTTGCTCATTTGTCTCATCTCTGACATTTTGCAATCTTTATAAAAAATAATAAGACCATAAGATGAGGCATTGCGTTTGGACATAAACACGGCCAGATAAGGCAATTTGGAAGGTGACAAATTCAACTGAATATATTCCTTCATATAGCCCGTGAGGGAGGGGGGGGGGGGGGTGCCCTTTTTTCAGGTCAGAGCAACTGCCCCTCAAAATTCCTGTGCACGTCCCTGTTCTTTACAACCTATAATTTCAACCAATAATCTATGAGTAGCCACAATAAACTCTGCTGAAAGGGAACTGACCTTCAGTAATGTTAACTGAGGCATTCTGGCATGGAAAAAAAAAGTGTAATCCAGTGAAAAATCTTTGGAATTTTGAAACTTTCCATATGTCTCCGTGACTCTTTCTCAGTCTTTCTAAAACAAATAGTATTTCCATGGATCCTCCAGTAACTGACAAATTGTGTGTGTGAGTGTGTGTGTGTCTATAGAAAAAATGTCTTTATGTAATACGTGTATTAGTATATATTTGTGATTTGTGGAGTGATGCACCCTTTTGTGCCCTTTGAGAGGAAGTAGAGGTGAACATTTTGAGCATGCTCACACATATGTGGTCATATGGTGTGTGTTCTTAATGTGTAAATGTGTATAATAAAAACTTACTTTTGTGACTCCAATCTGCTCTTTCCTAAACTTCTCCAAAGGTTTGATAAGCAAGTCACAAGCATTCTGGACCTGCAAGAAAAACGTCAGATGAGTAAAACTGTTTTCTTCCTACAGCCTCTTACTGTATCTATAATAGAACGTTTTGTCTCTAGTCCTAATCAATAAAAAGGGGTCAGAGGACAAGAGCTGTAACAATGGAACAGATGAACGTCTAATATCCCACAATTGTAAATTTATGTAAATACGTATCATGGGTTAATTTTTTGCTATTATTCCTTATAATAAATAGTAAATACTAATATTTCACCTAATTTAAAGTTGTTTGTGTGATTGTTTCCCAGGCCAGTACATACAGTATTTTATTTTTTATTTTTTAAATGTTGCACCATTCATTTCTCCTAGACCAAAAAGGGTTTGTAACATTGACACAATAGCAGGTGCCCCGAGTAGGAAGCCAAGAGCAATGTTCAAAATTAGCGTTGCGGCATACTGGCCAATGGCAGATACATTTAGAAAATGTTCCATTTAGCATTTTTATATAATAGATTTATTTAAGTATGTGTGTGTGTGTGTGTGTGTGTGTGTGTGTGTGTGTGTGTGTGTGTGTGTCTGTGTGTATATTATATTTAATATTTATATTTTTCTCTTTATGGTGATGCAATTATTTAGCTCTTTTCCCCATATTTCTGACAATATGCCTAAGCCATTGTGCCACACAGCATCATATACGAGACAGGTCTCTGTCTCTGTGTGAAACCACTTGTTACAAATGTTACAAACAATGTGACATTGTTCATCATATGTTCGAAATATGTTCGAAGGATGTAAGAAATATTACTTTTTCTAAATTACCATTTAAAAGTTTGGAGTGATTTTTTTTTTTTTTTTTTTAAGAAATTACTGTTATACTTTTTTCGGCAAGGATGCATTAAAATAATGAGAAGTGACAGGAAAGACATTTATAATGTTAAAAAAAAATCTCTATTTCAAACAAATGCTGGGTTTCTTTTTTCTTACTTTGTATTTATCAAAGAATGCTGGAAAAAATATATACAAAGTATATCATGGTTTCCACCAAAAATATTAAGCAGCACAACTGCTTTCAACATTGACAATACATAATTTCTTTAAATCAGTTTGTTTAATATATCAATAAATATATATTTGTCATCTCTATGGGTTAATTAATTCTGACCAATATTATATATGAAACATTTTTTGAGACTTTCCCTCATTGAGGATTTGGAACTAGCAGGAATCATTCAAATTGCATGCATCTGCATAGATGTATTTCAGTCCTGCCTTGCACTTCACTCAATTGTGCACCTTTTAAGGAAGAAGAAGTAAAAATGATTTTTTTTCTGATTCAGGAATTTCCTGCTATACACGCCACAGTTAAAACAGATTAACAAGCTCAAAGAATTATTTGAATGAATTTTCAGGTTTGAAAACCTAATTACACAAAAATCTCAATAAAATGAACAATAACGACAAGTTTAACTGGCCATTTGAGCACATGGAGGCTATTCTTGCAGATTGTTAATGATTAACATATGTGAGGATCTTTGGAATTTTTGCATTTGAGTTTAGATTATGATTGACAGTGTTTTACAAGGGTATGTGAAGAAGTGCACTCCACCAACCAGCATCATTCGGCCCTCTTCCACATCCTGCAGCAAACCAGCAAACTCACGAAATGACTCAGCTGTAAGGTAAATCATGTGGTCGTGTAAACAGCACAGTCAAAAACAAATACATGCACAAATATGCAAAACTGCCACAACACACTCATTTCACATACAATTTCATCAGAAATTTTTAATAAAGATGACATAAACATATGACATAAATGAAATGGACATGCTAATGAGCATAACTCCAAACAGGTTCAGACCAGCTGTCAACTCACCAATGTTCATCTCATCATCAGTCAGAGTGTCACCGATGAAATCAAACTGGAACGACTGAAGGGTCTGAGAGAACTTCTGCACTGCGAGAGAGTATTCTGGAAATAACATCAAAACCATATAGAAAACAGTAAACAATTCACATAGAATAAATAGCTACTTAGGAAGAACATCAATAGGAAAGCGTTCCCTGATTCAACATATGGGTCCCACATGCTAAAAGCTTTACAGCTAGTCTGTCCACATCCCAGGGAATCTATTTTCTTTCTTTCTTTTTTAAAAGATTTATTTGTGGCATTTTGCCTTACAAGCCTTTAGATAGGATAGCAAAAGATAGTAAAAGTAAACGAGTTGGGAAAGAGAGGGGGGCGGGATAGAGAAATGGGCTAACGGCTCCAATGGGCAGTTATTTTCTATGCAAGTAACAGGCCTGTTGGTGACAATTTTATCATAAATGTCGCTTTTGTAAAGTTCAAATCATGATCTCCAGCTAATGTGCATGCATGTTCTTGAGTGAAAAACTGAGCGATGCTTCTATAAACAAGGCAATTGGCTCTTTTAATTGAAAGGAGGGATGTTAACTTTTAAGTTGTTGTTGTTTTTTTTCCTACACCTTATACTGTCTCTGGCTTCAACCTAGCCCCAATAAAGCACTTTCTATATCAACTTTCCTAGTTTCACTGAAGACAACAAAAATACAACCCATGGCCAAGAAATCCAAGCTTTATTGCTAAGTGAAATCAGATGTTTTGGGACGCAGTGAGGATGGAATTGGAATTAAGTCTCAAACTCTCTACACAGGTTCAGTGCCAGAACACACACACAGCAAGACAGGCAATTCAGAGGCATTCATCCAAAGCCTTTTACATTACTGTAAATGCTGGGGCTTTCTTCCAACCAAACCTAGGGTTCAGAAGTATTTTGATCATGGGCCTATGAAATGAAAGTATTAGTGGGATCTCAGTAACTCTCCAGATCATGGGTCCCCTCTTCAGGATCAGACATGCTAGTCAGATGCTAGTAGCCAAAAAAACGGTATTGTTATTAACTATAAATTAATTATCATATCAATAAACTCATTTAGATATACCCTATATATCAGGTATAGATTTATATGTGTGTGTGTGTGCGCGTATATGAAAAAAGTCCGCTGGTGCTTCAGTGACTACTTTGCACAGAGAACCTATCAATCATGATGTCACAGCACCGTTTTTATAGCATCACATAAACTAAAAACAAACGTATTATAAAAACAAACGCTTGAAATTACATCAATATGATAGAAACTACAGTAAATGACACAAACTATCTTTGAATAAAGGGTTTATGAAGTGTAATTTAATTGTTTATTTGGTCTCACATCCCGTTGAATATCATTGGGGAGGCGGGGTTTATGACCTATAATAGGACCGGTCACTGGGGGGGTGATCGAGACATTTTGACTTCACTTTTGAGGGCTTGTGCGGCACGCTTGGTATTGTTGCAGACCACGTCCATCCCTTTATGACCACAGTGTACCCATCTTCCGATGGCTACTTCCAGCAGGATAGCGCACCATGTCATAAAGCTCAAATTATCGAACTGGTTTCTTGAACATGACAACGAGTTCACTTCATGGCCAATCCAACAGAGCACCTTTGGGATGTGGTGGAACAAGGGATTCTCATCACAGACGTGCAGCCGACAAATCTGCACCAACTGCGTGATGATGTCATCCTGTCATGGCAATATGGACCAAATTGTCTGAGGAATGTTTCCAGAACTTTGTTAAATCTATGGCACGAAGAATTAAGGCAGTTCTGAAGGCAAATGGGGGGTCCAATCTGGTACTAGTAAGTACCAATAATAGAGCGTCCAGTGAGTGCATGTTTATAAATATATATAAAATAGTATGGGATAATTAAAGTGTTTTAATGTTTTTGAAGGAATTCTCTTATGCTCACCCACCAAGGCTTCATTTATAAAACAAACACAATTTTAACAGTAATATTAACAGTTAACACTACAATTTCAAACAACAGTTTTCCATACATATTTTAAATTTATTCCAGTGATGGTAATCAGAATCATTACTCCGGTCTTCAGTGTCACATGATCCTTCAGAAAGTAATATGCTGATTTGGCACTCGGTTATTATCAAATATTATTGGTACAGGTACACCACTATCAATAATGGTTCTTTTTATTATAAATGTTGAAAACATTTTTTTTTTCTGCTTAATGTTTTTGTGGAAACCGTCATTCATTTTTTTTTTTTTAAAGATTCTTTGATAAATAGAAAGTTCAATGACTAGCATTTATTGGAAATATAATTTAATTTGAAATAGAATTTTTAATGCACCCTTGTTGAATAAAATTTTAGATTTTTCTTTCAAACCCCATTCTTTTGAATGTTAGTGTGTCACGGTTTCCATATTCATATCCAACCGTATACAGTATATGTCTAAAAATATTAAGGAGCGCAACTGTAACATAAGTAACATATAACTAATATTAGTAACATTAATAATATAAAGATATTTTTCTTGAGCCCCAAATCAGCATTAGAATACATTTTTGAAAGGATGCAGAAAATTCAGCTTAAAGATCAAATGTATTTACTCATTATACTATAATATAATATTCCAATATTTTCTAATATTCTTAATGTGAATATTCAAATAAAATGTGGGCTTCTGCATTTCTACAGATTAACTTCCAAATAAAGAGAAACTCCAATTGATTTCCACTCTCTTTTACTGTTCAATAGCCAGGTGAGATATTCATCCCTAACTCTTTATATCTCAATCTTTCTCTAGCTGTGTTCTGTGCTGTAGGCATGCACACTCTGTGAAGTGTGCGGTGCTAACAGAGGAGATGGCTTAAATGATTATATCCCCTCGATGAAAAAGACACACAAAGAGTGTGTTTGTCTAAAGCATGAAGAGCTGGCATGCCGGACTACCCTCTCCAAACTAGATCACAAAACCCGCCCTGTCCAGCCCTCTGACAAACACAAACACGGATCTCAAATGTGAGCTATTTTACTCTTACGACATTAGACAAGAAGTGAGGAAACAGGTGTTCTTGAAATGCAACTGTCTGACAAAGTGTTAGTTTGTACTGCAGATTATAAACTACTAAACCACAACTGAGGCCAAGAACCACATCCTGGCTGGTAGAAGAGAACCAGACTCGGCTGAAAAACTGGTCAGTGCAGTCAAACACATGACAAAACGAGATTGCAAAACTAAACGTATGATGTATGAATGGAGGGGTGCCAAAAAGTGTTGTGCAAAAGATTATTTGATCATTTGTTCATTAATACTTTTGAAACCACAGCAGCTACAACAATTCTGTACTGAGCAGCATGTTTGTTGAAGTCTTCAGAAAATCTGCCTTGTAGAAATTCTCTGTTTAGTCATAACAGGAGCAATAGAACTCCAAGGAGGTTCCTTATCATTGGAGAAAAGAAAACGCTCCACTTCCCGTGTCAAGTTTCACATCCACACAGCACAAGCAATATTCCTCAAAAAGTGCAAAATTACATAAATGCAGGAAGTAAGCATATCGAAACCAGTGAGTCAGGTCATATGACTTTAGAAGTTGCAGAACTTCAGGTAGTGGAAATTTATTGTGGGCTCCAGTGGTTCCTTTAGTTACAAAAGCAAACGTTACTGAAGATTCCTTCTGAGACATCGGAGAGCAGACTGCGGTCATCAAATTACAGCCAGTCATGCTCTGCACAGTTCCAGAAGGAAATCTGCCGTAATGGCTCAGCATTCTGCTTTTGGAGTGTTGCACTCTGAGGTATAGAATGAGGCTTATGGTTAGTCAAATTAGAAGCTTGCATACTCCCTCAGGAAAAATAAAAACATGCGTTTTTAGAAAACGAGTGCATTTATGACTTCCCTTGGAATTAGGGAAGGAAGCCTGAGAAGGAGATTAAAGCTGAATCATCAAATTATTACTGACAAGAGACCCACTGTCAAGTTTTCTATCCAAACTTAGGCAGTGAAATGCAAACGGAAAAACTGACCGCCAATCAACTGAAACGCTCCAATAAATCAGTAAATCATCTGATGATGGCACAGGATTTCTGCTCTTTTTGGCCATTAATGTACATTACTTTCCCAGTAGTTCCAGATAAATGAATAAGAATTTGAAGTAAAAATGTTACTTTAAAAAGCAATTCCTAGCTTACCAAGATTATTTATTTATCACTTACTTATGCTTACATTTCATTGTACTTTTATTAATTGCAACATTCCATGACGCATTTAATATTTAAGAGTGTCTATGTGTAAATAGCCCGCCTTGTAGGCAGAGGCTAACTCTTGCCACCAATGTCTGGTTGAACCAGACAAAATTACACCCATCTGATAACAGGAATTTTGCAAATCTGGCTTTTACCCAACTCATTGCATATCAGCTTGAACTTGGAAAGGAGTTTATTTAAAATAAGAAAATACTTAAAAAGTGGAAATAAAGTGCCTAACGGATATATAATAATGAGGATAAAGAGTTGATCGGTAGGGTTAAGTGTAATGGACTTAAGTGATAGGGATAAGTAATGCCCCAATAAGGTAGCATCCATTTATGATTTTAATATCGACTGAATATATCGTTATTGCATACCGTTTTATAATATAGGCCTACTACAATACAGCAAGGTGCAAATAGTATCTGCCATGATTTGGACTATAGCATCTAACAATTATTTACACTTAGTGCAAATAGCATCTAATTACTACTTACACTGTAAAAAAATATTGTTGGTTTAACTTAAAATAATAAATAACCTAGTTGCCTTAAAAGTTTAAGTTCATTGAAATGGAAAAATTGAGTTAATACAATGAAGGAGATTAATTTAATCACCAGAAACTCAAAATATTATGTTATCTGAACTACATAAATTATCTAAGTTGGTTTGACAAAAGAAAAAAATGTTGTGATTACGAATCATGAAAATATTTTTGTTTACGGTGTAGACATGGTGCAAAGAAAATACTGCTCTAGGTTATCTAAAATGTGGTATTGCTATTTGCACTTAGTGCCTTTATATCTTTATTATATTAATTTATTGAATTAAGTTGGTCAGTTAAATATCTGCATACATAACTTTATATAATTAAATTATAATTCATTATTAAAAATTGAATCACTTTTGAACATTTTATTAACTTTAATAAAAGATTGCATTACTGTTATGATGAATGCATTATTTGACCAAAAAAAGTCAAGTTTTTATTATTGATTGATTTCCATGACCGGGCCTGAAAATCACATTTTTACCTGATATTTCCCTGAACACTGATGACAAAGAGGACATGTGAGCTGTGCACTGGGAAATCTACAGCTATAATTACTATCATACACATCTTCTACAGCTATAATTACACATCTTTATAATGACTGTATTACAGCTCTTGAGTTCAGCAGCTTCTCTTTATTAAACAGAAGCTACTGTCTAAAGTGCATTGTTTGCGGTGATAGTTCCTCTGCCCTTAAACTGCCTCGTTCACCGGAACAGTATTAGATGAGCAGCATTGGAATCTTGGAAACTTTCCATTTGTAGTTTGTTACTTGCTTCATAACACTTTAGAGATAAGCTGAACAAAAAAAAAAAAAAAAAAAAAAAAGAAGAAGAAGAGGAAGGAGGAAGAGAGAATGTAGCTGCTGTTTATCTATTGTGCTGTATGGCCGTGAAAAGGGATGCTTCTTCTTCTTAGACTGAGAGTTTGCAGCCTGCATCACCCTCTGTAAAGAGCCTCATAATTGACTCTATGAGATCAGCAGAATAGTGAAATGCAAGCACTGATAGCAATTCATATAACTACAACTGGCTCTTCCTTCACAGTCAATCATCTTGTTGATGCGTTCACACTTTCCAGTTTAATTCCATTTACTAATCTGGAAAATTGAAGTCCCCTGCTATAAATAAATCAACGGTCTCCTGAAAGGGCTTGCCAGTAGCATCTCTGAGAGGTGCGCACCATCTGCCAGATCACTGCCTGCCCTCTACAATTCAAGTTCCCTTAAAAACAACCACTACTGACCTGCAAGTGAAAGCTCTTTTCAAAAAGCCATACTTCTATGAATGAAAGGACATGTCCCTTTGAGTAAAATAAACTAGCTAACGTTACTGATGTCGTGCGTATCCGCTCACATTGCAAAGGCGGAGACCTCCTCCCCCCAGCGAAGCACCACCACCGCTGCTGTAAAAGACCATTTTACCTTTAATCGTGTTGATCACATTGTTCCCGTCCTTAATGACATCTTTTAGGAACTTGTTGGATTTTTCCAGCTCGTTTTCGTAGCATTTCAGTCTCTCTCTGAAATCTGGGCTGTCGGAGTAGCAGTCGCTGAACTCCAGTGGAGGATGCCCCATTCTCAACCTCTGAATGATCAACGATGATAACCGGCCTTTTGTTGTCAATAAAGTGAACAAACCACGACAGACGTGCCTTTTGATCACTCGGCTGGGTTAATCAAGTTGATTTCAACTAAGTTAACGTTAATCGGATTCGATCAAGTTCCCCATATTTGACATATTGTATGATATGCAGTTAATAAAAACAATAATCCAACGCTAGTGACTGTCTCCGTGTGCACGCGGTATTGAGAAAAAGAGACGAAGTCAATTTAAATTGCAAAGTAGGCTAAAACTTAAAAGTGCTGATAAAGTATTTGTGTTTCAATACTTTTCCTTGTTTTGGGAGCCGAGGGACTGACAAACGCGGGCAGGGCTACATTCTGAGCACTCCCACATCATTGGGCGGCAAATGTCACTAGTTAGCAGCTAAAACTATTACTACTTTCCTAGACAGAGAGTTTTCTTCCTCTGGGGGGCGCATGGGGGCCCACAAAGGGAAATCCTCTATTGAACATCATTTACATCTCAGGATGTATTTTGTATTGCTGCAGACATTTATAGGCGGAAAATTAGAATCATTCAAATCTATTATTTGCAATCATTGGTACTTACAATACATTTGGAAACATGCCTCTACAATCACTATTAAATTATGAATTAATAAACGCGGTCTCAAACAATCATAAACGACTATTATTGGTCTACACCTTACAGTCTATGGTCTACAATGAGCGGCGCTGGAAAAAGTAACATTTACCACGTGACATGCCGCTAACGTTGCATGTGAGCCGCATGTGAGCGGTGAGTGATTATCGTGCTTGTCGAGACAAACATCCGGGCCAAAGCCCCGCCTATTTAATATGTAAACTCATGCTAGTTGTCATTCTACCCGCACGTTGTATTTCTAAACCCACACTGACTCCGACCCTTAAAGAGACCGACACCGTTCTTCTGATCATATATTTACAAGCTACAATACAAGGCATTTTTTGAAACTGTTAATAATTTCAAAGCTTTGATCTGTTTAAAACATAGATATTAAAGACATTTATTATTACTATTATCTTAATAATAATAATAATAATAATAATAATAATGCTTTAACCACAAAAAAGTACAGGGGAGCAAAGAAAACAAAACAAATAAAAATATAATAAATCCAAAAAAAAAATCATTTTTGAATTATTCACATTCAAAAATACAAGACCGTATTTTTCAGTTAGTATCGATTAAATATTTTTAAGACAGTACACAAATGAACAGTCGTAATAGCTTTTCCATTAGTACTGGATTGAATTCATTAATGAAGTCATTTAAAAATGCTTTAAGAGATACTGAGAAATGGGCTTATTTTTGTTAGAAATCTTACACTTGATGTAAAATTTGACAAATAAAATTAACAAATGAATTACAAAAGCCTCCCTATTCACACAGTTAATTATATATTATATTATATTATATTATATAAATTATATTTTCAAAAGGCAAAACAAAATTAAGGAGTACCTTTTCCCTTAACCTTAGACAACTCATGTTGGCGTTTTTGACGTCACATGGTGACGTATCCGTATCCGTGTAAAGATGGCGGAAGTTGATGAGTCTAGCAAGCCTCTGGTAAGAGAGAAACATTCTTTAAAACATCTTTAAAACGCATTGTCAGCTTTTGTACCGTTTTAACTTTTGTATGTATGGTAAATGGATCCCGGGTACTGCTTGGTAATGTAATGTAAATGTGTCAGTAAAGCTCTGCTGTGGTAATACCATAGGGTAATACGTGTTAACTAAATGCAGATGGTCGTTTCTCAGCACAACATAACAAATTTACTACCTTAAAGATTTTTTAAAACATCACCCAAATTACTATACTGATATATTATCTGATTTTGTGGAAAACAGGATTACGTCTTTTATCGTACAGTGTTAAAAAGACTATGTAAACAGTGAGAGTGGAACAACACATGAAACTGTTGTCGTCTCTCTCTCTCTCTCTCTGTCTCTCTCTCTCTGTCTGTCTGCCTGCCTGCCTGCCTGCCACGCTCCTATAAATATTTTAAATGTTTATTTACTCGCTTTATTAGTACAGAGACTTTAAATTAGATTGTAGTTCTAGATTTCAATCAAGAAATTATATATTTCCATAATTTGATCCTTATTTATCATTTAACGATCTCAACACAGATATAGTTACATTTCTTGCTTTATTTAACATTCTATTTCTGCTTGGTAAATGTATTTACTGTGATCCTATGGGTCTTGAAATGAGGCTTCAGTCCATTACAATAGGTTTTACTGAAATAAATTCTCAAGAACACGTCCCTGTCACCTCCTTTTTCAAGAAATAGATAGTGTACAAATTATCATCAGTAAATTATATAATTCATATCTTGAAATAGTCTACTTCTACCATTCATTTGCCTGACTATTGTTTTCTTCTTGATTAATTGAAATCAACTGAGAGCTGAGACTATTCATTTGCTACAGTAACTGTCACTTATGAAGAAAACAGGAACACTTTATCACATATCTAGCGCAATTATTAAGTTTGAGCTATTAGAAGTGCTTTCTGTTAATTGTAATTGTTTTTGTTTTTTTACCTCTATTAGTCAGTCAACAACACACAACCCATTATAGATCCTGCATGGACCACCAGTGAACCACATTTTAAGAATCACTGGCATAGATAAATATGAACTTGTGTTTGGGGTAAATGCCATGATGAGTAATTTAAACAGTCATTCTTCATGTCTCAGTTTGCAGGTTTGTCTGACATCTCAATTTCAGAGGACATCCCAGTGGAGGGAGATATATCTGTGCCTGTGGGCTCGCAGAATGCTGACAATGATCTCTCGACGCTGGATGAGCCTGTCAAAGACACTATTGTAAGTGAAACCTTTTGTTACAGGGTAGTGATATATTGGCATGGATGGGCAGTGCACATGTTCAAACATTTTGTGTGGATAATTGTAATGAGGAAAACTATTCTAATTGCACCAGTGTTATTTGTTTAATAAAAATTAAAATAAAATTAATAAAAATAAAGCTGAAAGAAAATAGGCTTAGATGAAAAGACAAACCATATGCAAACTCATAAGTCAACACCATTGCTGAGTGTTTTCTCCTTAAAACTGCAGTGAACCAAAGACAGTCTCAGAAACAAGCATGTTATAACCCCAGTCACGTCAACATGCGGGCGGGCTTTAGCATATCAACATTACTGTGCTGTACGAAGCAGGTTGATATGAAAAATCGGGTACAGTTAGCAATATAGTGGGTAAATTGAGAATATGTTGTATATTATGATGTATAGGAGCCGCCACTGGCATGTCACATGACCTGGCAGCCAGTCTGATTCTAGCATGTCACGTGACACTGACGTGTCGGTGGCTGGCAAGTTGTCTGGCAGTCTGCCTTTGCCAAGTTTCAGAAACAATTGATTTTTGGCTGTTTTTGTGTGTTCTGTTCCTCCCTTTCTAGCTCATTTATTATGCAACTGTTGATATAATTATGTTCTTTAGTATGATTGATGTTTTGGCGACTGTTATCCCAATTAAACAAGTCAAATGTGCCATGATCAGACTGGCAGCTTACTGACGCTTGGCTCGATGCTCATGGAGTCAGCAGTGGCTCATCTGCAAGTATAATGTGTTGCCTGACACTCTCGCTTCAAGGAAATAATGTGTTCTCTTACGAGAGGTTCTCTCATACTGCGTAATATCTTGCGCTAGGGGAAAACCTCTTTTCCACGAGATTTTGAAGCCAAAAAATATCCTTAATTTTGAATTAATATAAAACGCGTTGCGGCAGCATGCAGACATAGGCAAGGCGGCTTGCATGCCTATTGGCTGTACTGCGGCAACTGCAGCAGTCTATCGAGAGAGGCCCTTGGTGACGTGCCACTATGTCACGTCCCGCCGAGACAAGCGTGGCCTGGGCCTATAAATACAGCTCGATGGGCAGATATAATCTGGTTTTTCATCTCTTCAGCGAAGCTCACGCATCACTGGATCCGGAGTGAAGAAGCCCGCGCTGTCTGAGAAAAAGCTTTCTCCAGGACGAGCGCTTGCATCTGAAGCCACTGGCCTTCATCTCACCGCCTTCAGTTGCCGTACCTGCTACGATTTCCGGCATTTATATACTTTTACGTCCGTTTCACATCGCATGTGGCAGTGGCGCATGAGCAACGCATATTCGGCATGCATGTTAATCAATGAGTGCATTCACACCACGTGAGCAGCACTGAAGCGCGGGTTTCGGCGGAGAGTCTATTTTTGCTGCGCTGCTGACGCTCAATTAAAGTGAAAGCACACTTTTGATGGACAAAATAAAAAAGATTTCACACAAAAAGTATTCAGAATGAGCATGTGTGCTGTGTTTTAAGAACTGGACTATTGTCAAAAAAGAAATTGAAGATTAAAAAAAAAATATTTGTTGAAGATTTACCCATTTAAACTTGTTTTAATTATTCCGTTCGGGTGAAAGTATGGTTATGATTATAAAAAATAGTGCATGTGGGCAGCTGTGCAGCAATATGATGATACAAGGCTGATCGTGGAAGCCGAGAAGCACAAAGTGCTTTATGAGCCAAAAAATAGGTACTACAAGGACTTAACTTCTAACGAAAAAGTGTGGGATGAAATTGCTTCTGCTATTTCTGCAGATGGTAAGTCAACAATTTTATTACAAATATTCTGCAAGTTACCTGCCTTTGGGACGTTGGTGTTGGATCCCAGCACGCACAGCGTTTTACACCGTGTTCCCCTAGCGCAAGATATTACGCAGTACGAGAGAACCTCTTGTAATAGAACGTACTCAGTTACTAACGTAACTGCCGTACTCTCTAGAAAAGGGAATGAGTACTGCGTATCTTTTCCGTGCATGCAACACCCTTTGTTTTGCTTCAGTGATGCCGCAGGACTGCCAACAGGCACGTGAGCCATCTTGCCAATGTCTACATGCTGCCGCAACGCGTTTTACATTAATTCAGAATTAAGGATAATTTTTGGCTTCAATATCTCATGGAAAAGAGGTTTTCCCCTAGCATAAGTTATCACCCAGTACTCGTTCCCTCTTCTAGAGAAAACGTTAGGTTACGTTAGAAACTGAGTATGTTTTCGTATTATAAAATATAATCTCATGCATTTATTATTTTGTATGATTGGTGTTTTGAGGACTGTTGTCAAATGGCCATGATCAAACTGGCAGCTTTGTTGGATGCATGGAGTCAGCCGCGGCTGATCAGCATGAGCATCCAGCAAAGCGTCAGTAAGCTGCCAGTCAGGTATGTGGTTTGTGTAACGTTAGCAACACATTATTAGCTGTTTAATAATGGAGTCAAGCAAAAGGCTAATCATAATAATTGCCGTAATATGCCCAACGTTGTTAAGAGCGATACATAAAACACATTACCATTCTGATACATCGACTTGAATAGAAGCCTGTATAATTCACTCTTCCACTTCTTCTGAATCAGTTTCTGGTTCAAACGTAGGCTATATGGCTGAATTAAACCAGTATTATTTACACTTGTCATTGTGTAGCTTTTACTACAGTAAAGTGGACCGAAAGTGAATCAGGTATTTTGAGCTTGTGTGATTGAAACATGGGTGTAGTGAAGTTTTGGTGATCAAAAATGAGTTTTAATTTAATTCACATTTATTTGTATAGCGCTTTTCATAATAAATAATTGTTTCAAAGCAGCTTTACAAAAAATGTTTATCTATATATGTCTACATTACAATTTAGAGTGATCTGTTATCAGACGTGACTTCACAGACATGAAGTTATGCATTTCATAAATGTACATTCATCATCACACAGATAGCTAATAATGTATTAATTTAAACAATGAGCGCATTAGTTTTAAGGGATCAAATTATTGACTACAGGGGGACTTTAAGTTGAACTACTAAAATGACTTAAACTGAAAAAAATAAATAAATAAATAAACCTGTATAGAAATGTTTTTAAAAACGAATAAAAATGACAGACTCGCACAACAAAATTACTTAAATATTGTAATTATATATAAATAATACTAAAATATCACTGGAGTGCACATGTAAGAGTATTTATGTTTGAGTTTAAGCAACGTTTCTTATTCTCTCTTTTCTCTGTTTGTGGTTCTCAGCTGAGGGATCTAAGAGCCATTGGACATAAATTTGTCCATGTTATGTACCCCAAGAAAAGTTCTGCACTACTCAGAGACTGTGAGTCCATTATTTCTGATGACACAATCACAGATTATATTAAGAATGTGCCCCATTTATGATCACTTATTAATGATACATGTTCTCTAGCTGTCCTGATCTTAAGGAGTGTATGTGTTGTCTGTACTTTTTAGGGGACTTATGGGGACCTCTTATCCTCTGTGTGACTCTGGCTTTGTGAGTAGTAATGTTGGCTTGTCTCAGTCAGAACCATTGTCATTATGACTCCAGCAAATGTATTGTATTTATAATAATATTTTCTATCTCAGAATGCTGCAGAGTGGGTCTGCTGACAGTGAGGAGGATGGCAGACCACAGTTTGCAGAAGTCTTTGTCATCATCTGGTTTGGTTCTGTAATCATCACCCTCAACTCCAAACTCCTGGGAGGAACTATGTGAGTAAACAGTCAGATTTTCATTTATATTTCAGTGTTTCCCACTAGATTTTGTGAGACTGGTGGGTGGACCTTGTGAATGTGAATTTAGTGCAGTTCTCTATTGTTTACATTTAGAAGACGTTTTTTATCCAAAGCAACTTACAAAAGAGGAGAGCATTAGGAGCAATCAAATCAACAATAGGGCAACAATATTCAAGTGATGTGACTAGTCCCAGTTATTCTTGCACAGTACACATAGCAAGTTCTTTTTTAATAAATAACAAAAAAATAAATTGATATAATAGAAATAAAAAAGAATAATAAGTGTTGGTATTAATTGGTCAAGTCAAGTGCTGACAAAAAAAAAGAAAAGAAAAAAAGATGTGTCTTTAGCCATTTCTTGAAAATGGCAAAAGACTCAGCAGTTTGGGTTGAGCTCGGGTCATTCCACTAGCTTGGAACAGACGATGTTGTGCCTCTTTGGGATGGCACCACAAGGCGCAGTTCACACACACACACACATACACACGCATACATAGCATTGCATGTTCTGGCACATAAGTCTGAAGCAGTGAGTTTAGGTATAGTATAAAAACAACTTACTTTCTGTAAGGTGTGGAAGGTAATAATTTTTTTCCTCCCATATTTTATTTAACTGTCATAAATTTCAGAATTGCAGCTACTGTTGTGTATAGCTTTTACTTAGCTCTCTTATTTTAACCCCTCCAGCTAAAATCAGTAACAGTTGATTGTTCATTTATTAGCAACATTAGTTTTCTGAATTTGCTAACTGTTCATCAGCTTCTTGACAATTTACGCTGCATAATAATTGTAGCTGTTTTAATGTTTGAGCACATTACTGGAACAATGTCATTCCTTCTGTCCATGTATCTGTCTTACTCACTCTTTGTCTGTCTGTACAGATCATTTTTCCAGAGTCTGTGTGTGTTGGGGTACTGTATTCTTCCTCTGACCGTGGCCATGATAGTTTGTCGTATCGTTCTCCTGGGGGGCTCAGGCAGCTTCGTTTTTGCTGTCCGTCTTATAGTGGTCACCGCATCCTTCAGCTGGTCAACATTTGGTAAGAACCAATCAAATTCATTTATCTATTTTCAGCAATCACAGACGCCTAAACGACATGAGATCGCCCTGCTTAAATTATTCAGATTTCTGTTTATAGCCCTAATGTTTAGAATCCATTAGGGGTGTAACAATATATTGTGCCACAATATATCGCAATACACAAATGCAACAATACGTATCGTGGATAGTGACAAAATGTATCGTGGATAGTCCCCCCAAAATAAAAATTACTGTAGTTTTAGTGTCAGTACTACATTAAACTACTATATATAATGTATAATAATGCTTGTATTATATTTGTATTTTATTTATTTGTGGATCCTGATAATGCCAAATGTCTGATGTTACCATTAAAAAGTGACCGATATTATTTTAAATATATCTAGTCAGTGACAGAGTACAAGCATATTTTTCTAAAATAATTCTGTATTTTCAGCTTCAGAATCATGAATATTGTTATTTTGGTGTCACCATTGTCCTTTGGTTACAAGCACCGAGTCCAACCCTATTCATGTAAACCCACAATGTAATATCAAAGTTAGCATTTAAATCAACAGCACAGTTTTTGTTAACCGTTTATCATCCGTCTTGGAGTATCGCAGTAATATCGTATCGTGAGTTGTATCGAATCATGACATGAGGGTATCGTTACACCTCTAGAATCCGTGTTTTTGTCTCTGGCAGTGTGTGCAGCCACCACCAGGGGGCTGTGTAGACTAATTTACTGTTGTTGTCTGGGGGTTTAGTGCTTTCATACCCATGAGGAAAATCCATACATTTAGTGGCTCTCCATGGAAATAAACAAGTAAATGTAAAATAAAAATATGTTTTTTGCACAGAGAAATTACAAATTAATGAATTACAAATGTACCATCAATTAAGTGCTATTAATAACCAGTTACTGTAGTGGTAAAGAAGAAAATATGATTAGATGTACCAGTAATACTGTGGAGAGTGGAGGCACAGAAGTCAGATCACTCAACTTATTGTCTTCTCCTTGAACACACAGTCTTTAGGGGATATCAGTGAGATCTTAATCTGTATCTCTCTATGTTTGTTTCATTCACAGCCTCCACAGCATTTCTTGCTGACAGCCAACCAGCCAATAGGAAAGCCCTGGTCGTGTATCCAGTGTTTCTGTTCTACTTTGTGATTGGCTGGATGATCTTGACATTTTCACCTTCTCATTAGCATATACATACCCCATGCCAATTGCAAAATGAACTTCTCTCCTTTATTAAGACAACCAGCAGACCATCTGGGAGCTGGCTAGTGATTGGCCTAGCCTAAAAACAGGCAGAGCACTTTGATGGACATTCAGAAAGGGACTGAAGACAGTAAGGGGATTATTGCATAGATTTCACTCCTCCCCATCCCTCATTCAGTTGAATAAGAAAGGAAAGGAGTAGAGGAGACTAATTCTTCAGCGCTACTAATTTAACAACTGCCTACATATCTTCATTATGTGAATCTTTCGTGGTGTGAGGAATGTTAGTGCCCCTTCTGAGCAGTTCCAGATGTACTCACACCCTAACACGGAGCCGTTCTATCTTCTGTGTGTCTCGGGTAGGACTTTATGTGTGAATGTGCAGTGATTGAGCAGTGCCACTGTTGGCTCTGTTGAGAGAATTATTCAGCTATCATCAGGCGGCACATTCACGTCAGTCCCCTCACATCGCTGCACACAAAATCTTTTCTTTGGTGTTTTCTTTTTTGTTCTGAATGAGGTTTGCGCTTCATTAGATTTGTTTTTTTTTTCCGGTGGAAGTTAATACATTCCAGAATGAAATAAACATATACTTTATATGTGCTGCATAGACTCTGGGTTCTGTCATTTTCTGCCCATGGAAAAACGGAAAATAAAAAATGGAACTTGAGGTTGGATTGGAAGTGCTGTTTCTGTCTGTATATATGTGGTTCTTCATTTAGAGGATCATTTCACACACATATTCCTATCTGTCTGACAAAGACACATTATCTCCTCATATACATTACAGACACACATATGCAACCTGTCTTTCTGTTTCCCTTACACAGAAACACAGTCTTCACTCTTCTCTCTTTCTCTCTGCCGTTGCAAAAGTAATTAGACTTCCCATATTGAATGTCTAAAAAAAGACTTTAATTTTCACTTTCAAAGCATTGCAGCATCTGAACCATAAGGTGCAACTGAGGTGTCATTGTGATTAAATAAAGGTGTGTGAGTGTGAGAAAATCGTCATTGTTTCTTCTGACCTTTATATGTGTGCGTCTAATGGTGTTGTGATTGCTCAGCTGACCTCTTGTGAACACAAAAAAAGACATTTTGATTCTGTTTTCATTTTTCAAAGCAATGGAAGTCACTGGTCATGGAAAAGGTTTGTTAACAACATTCTTAAAAATATGTTCCACGGAACAAAATAAAGTCAGAAGTTTGAGGCAAGAGAGTGAGTAAGTGACACAATTTTCATTTTTGGGTCAAATATCCCTTTGTGGCATTATCAGCACAGTTTATGGATGTCAAGCTCTGTGTCTGAATTTTATACTCTACGACAGACTCATTTTCTGTAGCTCAAACAACAGAGCATTAGCACTTGCAACACCAAGATCACGGGTTCGATTCCCAGGGAAAGCAATAACTGATAAGAATGTAAATGCGTACCTTGAAATGCAAAGTCATTTTGGATAAAAGAGTCTGCCAAATGCGTAAATGTAAGATGGATCTCAATGTCCATAGGGTGGTGATCGTGCAATGGGTAAGACACATGCCTTTGGTGTGAGAGACCTAGGTCGAATCCACTGCGAAACACCAATGTATCCCTGAGCAAGACACTTAACCCCTAGTTGCTCCAGAGGTGTGCAACCTCCGCTTTGGATAAATGTGTCGGATAAATGTTCATGTAATGTTTCTGACATTTCTCAATCTGTTTTGCTCAATATAGAAAACCAAAGGAAGATGGAGCAAATGTGGGAAAACAACAGCTAAGACTGATCTCTAGTTATATTTGCTGTTAATGTGATCTTGTCAATTAATTAAATATAATTAATGTTAATGGTAATGTCTCTGTTCCTTTAAAATAGCTTATTGAAACTTTGTTCCTCCATCCAGACTCAAAAGCAAAGAGTTAGTCCATTCCAAAACATCGAGTTAGACATTTGGAGAAGCAGTAGCAGCAGTTCAAATACATTTGAGTCATTTGTCAGATGCAGGTTATTCCCAGCGAAAATGTGTATTCAGAATGCACCATAAATTGCTCTGAATAAACATATCTGCCAAATGCATGGATGTAAATGTAGTGATCAGATCCACCACGTTACAGTTTAACAGAAAGAGAAATGGCAGCGTTTGACTGGATTGCAAAAGAGAACAAAATTTTGTTGATTATTCTTATACAACACCAGATAAACTTTGCATCATGTTTATGGATAGTATGTCCTAAAACAGGCAAGCATACAACATATAGTACATGTATACATAAATAAATACAATCCTTACCTGAGTATAAAATACCCTTGTATATAAACAGACTTCGAACACCAGCCCATTTTATGTATAAAAACATGGTTTATAAAATACAAATTGATGGTTAAAGTCTTTTTCTGCACAATCTTCCCAGTTATTTTGGACAACTTTTCACCATGCAGCTTTGGCCCCTCTTTTCCAATTTATTCCAATTATTCCAAGTGTCTGAAAAATTATTTGCAGTGTATAATTTTGATTATCTAAAATGTCCTCACCAAAAAACTACAAGATAATTTACTGAAGACTTCAAAGTCGTTATAGTCCGTGGATTCTAGCATGAGGCACATAAAAGTGGATCTTCTCCTGATAATTGATATGCGTCAGTCTGGAGTGTGAGCTTTATTTTAGTGAAACAAAATGCAGACGTATCTAGTATGATGTACTTGCCAAGAAGGATCAAACAAGTGACAAGTGATCTATTGGTAAAGAAAACTTTAAGATGACTGACAGTATAAATAGCATATTCAAAAACTGAATCCACTACACGTTTATATTCTACATAGTCAAAGGCCTGGCATGTTCAGAATAGGAATAATTTAGGCCATAAAATTGTTCCTACATTGCAAAAGACGAGAATGGGGGAATCAAACTTTCAAACACCAAATATACGTACAGTAATAATGGAATATAAAGGTAATTCATACAAGTCACATGGTTTAACCAGTCTTTTTGTTTTGAGTGAGAACAGACCAAACACTTTTTACCATACATCTTGCAATTGCATCCTCTAGTTTTGTGGTCTCTCTGGTTTGTGGTATATTTGATATCAGAGTAAATGACTGGTAGATTAATGGTCCTTTACCTTTCTGTTCCTTTTGGAGCTTGAAGGTTTGGTCACCATTCAAACAGACATAATTTCTCCATGAGAGTATCTTAATTCGTGCTTGAAGAGAAAGTCCTGTGAGTTTGAGACAACATAAGGGTTAGTAAAGGGTTAGTTAGTAGGGTTAGGTGAAGAATTACTATACAGGTGTTCATACAAACAATATAGGTAGGTAATCTTATGTTTTTTTTTTAAGAATAATGGTCCATTCACGTGGTAATAATGGCAAAAAAGCCAATGTGGAAAATGCACATGGACACCCCCTCATGTGGTATTTTCCACTGGGCAGCTCGTAGAATATTTTGATGCGCGAGTTGCCGAGATGAGAATGACCTTTTCAAAATGGCGGAGAGCAACGCGATAGTCGTGAATGGTAAAAATATGTACTATTAATGATCTAGAAAATATACAGCATATTATTTACCGTTTGAGTTTTGATAATTCATTTTCTTGCTGTAGCAGATGACTTAAGGATTCTAAAATAGTTTTAGCTAAATTACAGGCCTGGATCTCCGCATTTTTACCACATTATGACAACAAAAGCACTTGAAAGCAACACACGTAAATACCAGTTTACAAGTTAAAAATATCATATTTTCCATAGCACATGAACGCATCATGAGTCATTTGCTTCTCTACAAAGTGAGGCTTCAGGAGTTGTACTACGTATTGTTCAAGGACAATGAAAACACAGTACATTTTTTCTCATGCTATCCCGTCATGTAATAACAGAAGGTAAATGTCATGAACCAATGGGCAGCCCTCCGACACTTTCAACACATGCTCCTTTCCAGCCCTCCTTTTTCTCCCACATTTCTTCCTGTCTTCTCTGTTCTGCACTATACAAATAATAAGCCTAAAATGCCAGTGTGTATGCGTGTGTGTGAGAAAGCGAAAGAGAGGCTTTTTTATTACATTAATAAGAGAGTTTCACTGCTGGGGCAGAGGAGAAAGGTCACTTTTAACTGTGAAAGATCCCTCAGAGCAGCTGCTCCAAATCTCTAACGTGATCATTACAGCATTTTCAGATTCCAGACTACACTCTCTTTTTCTCTGCACTTCTAACATTTTCGGAGAAGATGGTGGTGCACTGTGGCCCAGCTGAGGTGTTTTTCACCCGCTCACCAGGACAGAAGTAGCACCGCTTGGACTCATCATGGCTCTGTCACAGCAGTCAATCAAGATCCATCTTTAAAGTGGCGAATGAACTAACCGAGGAGGTCCTTCTTCCTCTAACTCTCACTGGGCCCTGCACCTTGCTTTAGGAAGCATCTAAAAATTGTATCGTGTATATGTTTGCACAAGCTAAGCAATTCAGCTCTCCAGTAAACTCTGGTGAGCGACAGCGACGTGTCTGCTTCATGGCACTCATGACATTCAAAGTTTGATTAATAAACCTGACTGATGTTCTTTTCACTCTACACAACTGTATGTAGATGTCATTTCCAGTCAAAACACATTTTACACTACAAGACTTGAATCGCAGACAGATCAATTTAACATGCTAACACATCAGCGCTTCTCACAGATCGCATCTTTGATTATTCGAAAAACAGTGATTTTTTGCCTATGATTTTACAGGCTTCTGTCGGCAGTCTCCATGAACTGATTTCAGAGCTAAAATCGTGTAGTGTGGCTCTATTAGTATGTCATATATGCCTATACCATTTGCTTGTGCTTGTGATTGAGCTCGTGATACTTAAGTCAGTCCTGCACAATTAAAAAAAGAACAACAGAAGCTCAGGAAAGCAAAATTTCTCAGATTAGAACCTTTTCAGAACATCAGTGAAGGACGACACCGAGCCTGTCTCTAAAAAAAAGAGGTATTTGTGACCTGAATGTCAAAAGAACATTTGTTGCCTGCATTCCTGTATTTGATATTGATGCCTATAGAATCCTATTCTCTGCTCACAGGCGGTGAGTGCTGCAGATTGCTCTTTCAAACCATCAGTGCCAGATCAGAAGCACATTTAAACAGGTCCGGGTAACAGCACTTTTCCAACAGCATCTAGTTGCAATAAAATGTTCTCTGAAAAGGTGTAACCTTGAAGGCAGAAACTGGCTTCATAGTTATCTAAACCTTTTCCATTTGATAGCTAAACTGTTATGGCTGATTATAAGAACTGCATCATGTGATTGTTGGAGCTGTTATATCATTGATGCACTTCATGTTTAAAATTGGGTTTACCTCAGTCCAGTTAATATTATGTTTGTTGTTTAATTTGATATTTTAGCTGGATGTTTTTCACAGACAGAGCCATGAAGGAAACTCTTTATTCTTGCAAGGTCTGGTGATTCATCTCTGTCAATTATAGCAAATTTCTTTGCCAAAATGTTTGTATTATTTTCATTTTATTATATCCAGTTACGGTCATCATTTTCTCTGAGTGGAACTGATCAAACTTCATCTCTTCAGAACCTAACCATTGTCTGAAATGATTAAAAAATGGTTGTAAATTGAAAAAGAGAGAATCATTATAATTTTATTAGATAGGGAAATATTCCATAGTGCGCCTTTGAATGACATAATAGTAATAATAATAAAAAAACTCATTCAGTAAGTAATATTCAGAGTTTTGGAAATTAATAAAGGACTGCATATTGTAGTCTGCACTGACTGAGAAATTGATTCATTTTTCTTTCTGATTGAGCTAGAATTTGTCAAATAATTTAAGTTAGTGAATATTGATTGACAGGTCATTTACAGTATCTTTTCTCTGTAGTTCTAAAACACAGTTTGACAGAGAAAGAGAAGATGAGAATGATGATGAAAGAATTATATTGACCGTTGTTGTTTTTAACGGGATATTGCAGGGTGACAATTACAAATGAAAAATGATGACTTGGAAATTATGTTTTTGTCCCTAGGTTTTTAACTATACAGATTTAACATCTTTATTACTGTAATTAGCTCTGAAAATAATCAAACTGTCTGAAAATTTTAATATTTTTTAATATATTTAAGGAAGGCACTTTACACCAGGTTGTTATACGGAGTTTCGCTATGCAATGAGTGAAATTTTGGAAATAAATCCTACTGGTCCTGTCTGTGTAGTGATAAGAATAAAGTCCAAATTACTTAAAATAAGCAGAATGATATCACAAATGAGTTAGAGGAAAATCTGCTGTCGGAGGTGCTTATGGGACTCAAGGATAAATTCATATACTATGCCTGCAAAAGAGTGTTTGTGTGTGTGTGTGTGTGTGTGAGAGAGAGAGATCTGGCATGTTCGAGTGGGAGATTGAAAACACTGTTCATTTTGTTTTCTGTGTTTTTGATAGAGTGGGTGCGGGTTCTCAAGAGAGCTACTGATGACTAAACAGATGTGTGTCTGTTTGCCTAGGGATCTAATATAATAGTCAGAAAAAGAGCTGAGGTGTAAAATCGCTTTCATATTTTAGTGTGTCATCGATTTTTGGCTATAATGTGGTTTTGTGTTCATGCTATCTCAGTCACTGAAGTACTTTTTTCCCCACATCTTCACTTGTGATATAAGGTAGTGTTTCCCAACAAAAGGAACGCTAAAAACAGCACATTTTCAGTATCCAAAATGTGCAAACAGAAACACGGGCTTAGTTTTATATCATTTTATCTGTTTCAGTTATAATGTGCACAAATGTATGCACTTGCACACATTACGATCTTTGTGTATTGCGATTTACAGTAGGTGTTACAACAGTCCATGCCTTGTGAGGTATAAGACCGGCTGGGCTTCTATGCTTTTCCCTTTGTGTGTTAGCATTTAGCGCTAGCTACAGTGGTATGCAGAGAATCTCTCCTCTTGGCCAGCTGAAATATGGTCTTGTGGCCCCTCCCTATCTGCCTCTTCAAGCCGTTGAGCTCGGGACCATCAGACTCTCAGAGAGCCGTTAATCTGCATAGCATAGACTCAAACGCGGCAACCTTCATGACTGTTCACCCTTGACCTTTTGAACCTGACTCTCAGTGTGGGTACCTGTGAACATGGCTTTTATCAACTGTCTAAGAGCACTAGTCAACCAGGCTAAGGTAAGACAAAGCGAGAGAGAGTGAGAGAAAGAGAGAAACACACAAAACACATAGTATAGATTTAAAAGCATGAGAAAACTGAGAGTCATGCTTTGATTGACAGCTGTCAGGACCAGGTCTGTTTAAGAATTAAAACAGCTCTGTGTCGTTGCAGGCACTGAACACTAACAAAAAGTACCAAAAGTTCCATGATGTTCCCATGTTCTGGGGCATTTTTTTTTTCATATATATACTGTCATAGTACCATCACAGTACTTTGTGTGTAAGGGAAACAACTCTCAAAAGTTTATGATTGTCAGTTAAGGGTAAATGTTTTCTTTTTTGAAAAGGAATGTTTTGTAGTATATATGTGGGAATAGTTGTTAGAAGGCACTTTGTGAGCATGTGTAAGTGTTTGGGCTGATGCAGTGGGCGTAGGAAATTATCATTTGCTGAACTGGACTCTCTCACTGAGAGACGGCCAAAACTCTGTTACCAGGGCAACGTCTTTTTAAAAGCACCCTTTCAGCCTTTCCGCATTGCTCAGCCAATGGGCTACACTGAAAAACCCATGACATCATAACGTTCCTAAGTGAGAGATCCTTATATATTTACTTTTTTTTTCCGTTGCAGACTTGGGATACAGTGGAATGTCTGTCCAACTGAAATTACTGAAACACATTTTGATTCAGTTGCACACTAAACAGACACTGCTATTCTATATATACTGTATATATATATATATTGGGCAGAATGTCAGAGTTGGAATAAATTTACTGTATTATAAATGTATAGTATAAATACATTTATAATACAGTAAATTTTTATTAAAAAAATATTTTTTATAATGTTTTTTAAAGTCTCTTATGGTCACCAAGACTATTAGAAATAATTAAATGTGTTTTAATATATTTTACTAAAACTAAAGCTGAATATTCAGCATAATTTCTTCACCAGTCTTCAGTGTCACATGATCCTTAATTCAGAAATCATTCTAATACAGTATGTTGATTTTCTGCTCATGAAACATTTCTTATTATTTTCTGGATTATATATAAGTAATAGGAAGTTCAAAAGAACTTCATTTATTTGAAATAGAATTAGCAACATTATCAATGTCTTTACAATCATTTTGATCACCTTTTGCTTTGCTTTTAGTCTGAAGAAAAGTCTGTTTTGCCTTACAGTGTAAAAAAATTGTAATTCGTGCCTCCTTGAGGGTTTATTTTA
Organism: Pimephales promelas; assembly: GCF_016745375.1. Next base: position 5,239,500 of record NW_024121577.1, on the reverse strand, counting down.
TCAAGCTGATTCTGAAGCGAGAGTGAGAGTACAAAGAGAAAACCAGACACAGACCTTGTTGTTAGATTTCATCAAATATGATTGTACAATTTTTCCTGATGTTTCAGAAGCTGACCTGCTGTCGTGTCCAGCGCTCAGGTAAGGAAGTGAGATTCTATTATACTGTAGCTGAATGGCTTTATAACCACATTATTACTGCTGCTATAGCACCTATAGAAAAACACTGCAACTAGCTACATTATTTAAAAGTGATGTGGACACAGCTCAGCCTGAAACAACTACATTTAACTCTCTCTCTGCTGTTAATTAAATGCTTTCATGTTATCACATAAAGTTTGAGCTGTTCTCCTTGAACACTCTGTGCAGTCATCTATTGTAGATGTCATCCAGTTGCATTTTAAGAAAGTAATGGTATCATGTGACACAGAAAGTAGATCATACTATTTATAACACACCTCAGATGACATGGATATCTAATATCTAATTATTCACCACAAACTACTGAGGCACGTGGATTCCCTGTGTGCCATTTTAGGAGCCACTCTCTGGAAGCGTTTGAATATAAAAAAACAAAAGTTATAGCCTAACTTTATTACATTTAAATCTTTTATTTGGATGATTACCTGCTGATCTATTCATGTATTAAAACAATATTAGAATTGTTTTGAACAATTTCTTATTCTAATTTAAAAATAATCAGACTAACAAATATTCACTCAGCCCCCTTTTAGGGCACACCTTATTCAGTTTCTGCTGGGACATTATGATTATGTTTTATTTGACTCTAATTATAATTTTATGAATGTTTGTAGTTGCAAACAGACTACTGTATGTGGTTCTTTAGGTGTAAAATACACACAGACAAGGCATTTCAGTCCACATGATTGCTCGTTTTTTTCTTCTTCTTTAAATAGCCTACTGCAAGTGCCTTTCCTGTTAATGGTTGTTCACTCAGTGTAATTGCTTTATTTCTCACTGTTCAATCTCTGGCATGTGAACAAACTTTAGAAATGTTCTTCTCATTGATCTTCAGATTAGATCTTTATTTAGTCACATAGTTTGGTCAAGCACATACGTGTGAGATATTTACTGTGTATATATACACTGCCATTCAGATCAAAGCCACGAGCTTTGAGTCCACAAGCATCAGGAGCCTAGAACCAGACTGGATAATTTAAATATTGTATTATTTTTAATTTGTTGTTACATTCACCCTATGGCAACATAAACCCTTTTGTCCAGGTGTTTTTAATAAGATAAGGACATTATGTGAAATAATTATTTTTAAGAATTAGGTCTAATTTAATTAATTATTTTGTAATTAAATTAACATTGTTTAAGAACCAAACAAGCAAACATTGATGTTCATTTTTAATTATTAAAAAAATGTTGTCAAATAACATTTGGGGACACATTATCGCTTGATCAATTTTTATATTACCTAGATGTTTAGGTTATAGCCTATTTATAACCTGTGGGCATTTAACGTGTCCTTTGCATGAAGAAACACAGACACAAAAAAACCCTACAATAGGCACATCAAACAAGGGCTGTTAAAAAAAAAGACGGAAACTACTAGTACAGTCAAAAGACGCACGCCTAAAGAGACTTCATGTCCCATGATGCTTAGCGGTTTGAATGGTTACACGCAGCGTCCACGTAAAGTCCTTTTAATGAGATTTTTTTAAAGAAATGAAACGATAGCGGTAACATAATGATAAAGCAGCATGAATAATCACTGCTCCGTCTCAGGACTAAGACCTCGAACGCATTTGAGTCTCAAAAAGAAGAGGTCCAAGGTTAAAAGTTGGGTTCAGAAGTCAGGAGAGAGTTAGCGAAGGAGTTTGGAAATGGATAAACGCTGCAATGGCCAACAGACGCGATCTCTAACTTCACAGTTCAGAGATTCTACATACAGAGCCCTGACTTTACTGCGAAGGAAGGCGAAACAGCAGCAAATAGCGGGTAAGTTATGCAGTCAAACGGTTTTTTTTACGGGGAGGGTGAAACATAAACGAGTCAGTCCATTTATAACCTTCCAACAGGGCACGAAAGTCTTTCCAAATATGCTTTATACGGTTATTATTAGCATTTAATGTAATAATAAATTACATATGTTTGTGTTACATCATTAAATATGTAATGAAATATTATAATATAATCAGTATTTATGTGCAATAATGAAACGAACCCTGAGGTTTCCTTAATGCATTGATGAATCCTCTGAAATGTACCGTGGTAACCATGGATTCCGCTAATGTTAGTCAATTGGTTGGATCTGTGTAAGGAATCCCAGGTGATGTTAGAATTTTCTTTCTTTTTTTTTTTTTTTTTTTTTTTTTTTTATGACAGCCTATCACATACAAAGTTTACTAAGCCGATTTTGAGTTTTCTGTTGAAACTATAACTGTGGTTTCCCATGGACCAGGCTACTTGAGTGTGCACACGCTGCCACGTTTATGCATACAGCTGAAATAAAAGATCTATTCATTCATTTTAGAGGCCAACAACCACTCGCACGCGACTGTGGGAAACTCAGAGAGCTAGGTGTGAGTGAGGCAGTGAGAAATCAGTTTACAGTACACCAGTCTCCTTGATACAGTCGGCACTAGTCGTCATAGCTGGGGGCGTGAAAAGGGTGGAGTCGGCGATGGGGAAAACACGCAAACATCGTGTGTATTTGAAAGACAAAAATGTCATATTGTGAGGATTGTGAGTCATTGACGCCTGCCGACCGACCGGCAAAATGAATTGCAATAGGTTATGATTGGCCTTATTTAATTAAAAACTGTGTCAATGACCCAACCAAATGGCCGGAGTGTCGTTTCCAGACCAAGGCTGCGTTCCAGTCCACAGACACGCACTTGCGAACTTTCCTATAAGCACTTACCCTCGGGGGAATCCCTGCCGCCATTTTGAAGTGCGTTCCACTTCGTGAAGTGAACGAGGAAAGTTTATATGGACAGATTTAGACCGAGGGAGCGAGTCAACTTATGTACACTTCAGGCATCTATATATCCCACAATCAGTACGATTGTGACGTAACCACAGATCGTCTAATCACCACCACAACAAACACTCTATGATATTAATTATAATTTCATTTATTTTAAAATAACCCAAACACACGTACTATATACATGTGGATGCTGCATTAAACAAATTCGTAAAGGGGAAAAAAGTAAATAATAAATCAACTCATAGCTGATTCAAAGTGATCAAGGGCTTAGGACGTTCCAGTTCAGCTCATTGCGGTTTCCGCCAGTAGTGGGCACTCGTGCAACTTAAGCAATGACGTACATCCGAGTGAACGAGACGGAGGGAAGTTAGCGAGTGAAGGGCATGGCAATTTTGGACTGGAACGCAAGGGGGTAATCCATCAGCCGGAAGTTGAAGCTGCCTCCGGGGGCTGCCATTGTAGCGGGCTATCACCAGCTGTTAGCATCCCATTGACTCCTATTCATTTTGGCGTCACTTTGATAGCGATTAACTTTACATCTGAGGCGTCCAAAGAACATACTTTTTATGTTACGTTATGGCCACGTAGAAGCCGTTCTTGTAAAAATAGGCTAAAAATTGCGTCATATCCACTCGACTGTCCGTCACACAGTAGAGAAGTTACCGTATAGACAGGAGGAGTAGCTCGCCTCGCACAGCCTCGCAGGCAATCTTTTACTGTCTAAAGTCAGCCCATGGCATAGAAGCAAAATGACAAAATTATTAATCAGAATACCAAAAGTTGCTCCAATTAAAATTTGTCTTGGCACAGCTACTCAAAGATTTACAACTGCCAGTCAGTTTGCTCACGTGACATCTACGTCGTCAAGCTCAGTTTGAGCTTGCGCAGAACGCTTAGCTATCAGGAAGTGAGTGCCCATGTTGAGCTTCAACTCTATCCGTTGAAATCAACCGGGTCGCTGTGTCCATTTCTTTTGCTGGAACGCAACACAAGCGTGCCGCACAAGCCCTCAAAAGTGAAGCCAAAACGTCTCGATCGCCCCCCAGTGACCGGTCCTAGTATAGGTCAACCCCGCCTCCCCGTGTTATTCAATGGTACGTGAGACCTAAACAATTAGAGATAGTTCACTTTGAAATTAATTTTTGGTATGTTTTAGCTTACCTCAAGGGCATCCAAGATGTAGGTGTCGTTAATGTATATTTAAAACCACTAATAACCACTTTGGTTGCTCAAAAGGCTTTTATCTGGAGAAAGAAAGAGTGTGAGAGTCGAGAATCTGAAATTGCTTTCAATTAACATAACTGACAAATCTGTGTGTTTTCATGTTTGGTTTTATAACAATCCCTACTTTTTTTTCTTTTTTTGATTTATGGGGCAACTTTCTGCTGATCTCATTACAAACATGACAGTGCTAGTTTCCAATTTACATAGAGACTCCAATAATCTTGATGAGTTTTCAAGTTGCTGCAATTAACCCGGTTTGAAAGTGCACCGCCTGTCCTTTGAAATAGTCAAATCATGTTGGAATTGTTTGCTTCTATTCGTTTACAGATAATTTGCATTTCCTCTTTCATGTGATTTGTTTGAGCATGTGAGGATCATGTTTATCCTTGAACAGAGAGTATTACATACTCAGTCTGGGCTTAACTATAAGGGCCAGCTAATTTTTACTTGCCATGCCAAAACGCTCACTCACCCTGCCACAATAAATAAAGTAGGTCTAGTTATTGTTTTTGACCCATAGCTTAATAAATAAGATTATGATGACACCAAAAACTTCTTGCCTGACTAAATGTTGTTGAAAACAAGTAAACTGCCAGTAATAAAATAATAAGAAATAATCAAAATGAGCAATAGCACAAATAAATACAATAAATAAATACAATTGAACAAATACAAATGAAATAAACATTGCTTTTCATGTGTTTTATGACGTGAACTGTATTCACTTCAGACATAACAGACTATGGCTGTCTCATTTCGAAGGCTGCATCCTCCGGAGGTCGTATTTGTCAGCTTCATACATCGAGGCTGCTTAATTTCAGTAAACTGACCACTACATAAATTCATTTAGAAATTACTACAATTTACAATTCACTAGGAATAAAGGTCGATTATATAATGGTTATACTGTTCTGAAATAAGACGTCCTTTATGACGTATGCGGCCTACAAATGCAACTTCCGGAGGACGCAGCCTTCGAAATGTGGCGCTCTATGTTTACGAGGATTCTCGCCGATACGGGCATTTTGACCTAATTTTCTATTCGTTTTGTAATGTGCTCTGAAGCGCAAGAAGATGTGAAAGATTTCATTTCAGTATTCACGCCCTTTCTGAGATGCGGATTTCTAGGCCTGCCCTTTGGATGTATGCGCACAAAACTTCTCACACAGTCATTGCCAAATTTGAGTTCTCTTGCACGTCTATAAATATGTAAAATGGCTTAAACACGTATGATAAAGTTCCCAGTTCCTGTCCTGACGCCGGCGACATCGGGCAGTCCTTATTGTCGAGCCCTGTCAGCATTTCTGATGCAAAAGTTTTATAATATAATTTATTTAGTTTATAATTTTATTTTTAATGAATTTTTTTTTTATTTAAGTATTATTTATTTTGGAGCTGTGTCTTTAAAGAGTCCTGACCTGTGTAGATGCCCTCTTGAAGAGATAAAATGAGATTACAATTTTGAGCTCACGTTTTCCTGTTGAATCCAATATAGTTTTAAGTGGACCTTCATTCAATATAACAGCCTCTTTGAAAAACTTCACTGCATTGTGCATTGCACATTCACTCACAAACAATGTACAAACTGTACAGATCAGATTGTTATGATCAAGGATCTTGTACAAGTAAACTAGCAATTATTTTTAAATGGTGGGATCGTTCAGAAAAATTTGTAGAGTGGAAGGTGTATGACATAACCCTTTTGGGTGCGGGCAGTGAGCGTGTCATTTGCTGGTGTGACTTTATGGTTTGAATCTGTGTATGATCATGTCATGATACAGTAGTAACATAGAATGTCAGCTGAGAGGAAGCAAGTCATGAAAATCCACAGTGTTGCAACAAAAAAGTACAGGAAAAAAATCCTTGTTCTCTATTTCCAGGTTTATCATAATATACAGTATATATATTATATTTATTGGCCAAGTGTGACTGTTTACTTGTAACTGGCACTGACTTACATCCAGACAGTATACTATATGGTGTCCAAATGTTGTCAAACTTAGAGCATTAGCTGCTTTTTTCCATGGAGTATTAGATGAGATTAATGATGACTGTTCTAATACTGAAAGGCCAGGAAAATGTATGTCGTCTGTAAGTCTTGTCTGGTTTTTATATTCTTGTGCTACTTGCTTTACTCAAAATGTAGGGATCTGCCAATTGGTTGATCTCAAAATACATTTTTTAAGATAATGAAAATAGGCTAAATACATTAAGTAGTAGTCAAATGTTTCATTGTCTTTCTTACAGTAAAATGTAAATTGTTTAAAATTAAATTATGCTTTCATACACAGTTACAAAATTATATTTTAAATAAATTTTGTTCTTCTGAACTTTATATTCCTCAAAGAATCTTAAAAAATATTAAGCTGTATTCAGTAACTATTTTTAACATTAAAGGGGCTATGTGTAGGTTTTTACTTAAAAAAAATCTTTAAGATAGAGACAGAGTCTTCATTTGTACATTTATGAGCCAACCATAATGTAATAGAACGAATGATACCTTGACTGTTCACCACGGTTGCCTCTATCAGCCTGTAGGCTCAATTGTGTGTGGAAGGAGTCGGGTCCGAATTGGTGTGAAAATTCACAAAATGGGACATCATGCGTGTTCTCGTCTACTTGGGCTTACATACGTACGGCAGCCATTAGTAAGCAGTGGTAAGCATTAGCAGTAGTGTGTCAAGTGGACTTTGCGGACTGAAAGAAGCGACCAGCCTCTAGCACAATCCAGATACCCACGGAAAAAAAAAAAATCCTTATCGTGCGCACCGAGAATGAGCATGAGACTAGCTGCAGTTTCTCTAACGGCCACTGATGTCAGTAATGGTGAGAAATTTCAGAACTTCCGCAATGCTTCGTTAATGATAATAAGAAACGTTTCTTGAGCACCAAATCTACAAATTTTACAAATCAATATACAAATTTTATGAAGGATCATGTGAATAGCTATGTTTCCATTCAAAGTTGTGTATTTAAAACGTAGGCTATTCAAAATTGGAATACCACGTAAAATATAAAATAAGCAGCATCTGTTCAAGAGAACAAAATCGTCACTTCTTGGAAAATTGGCACAGAGTATTTGTAATAAAATTGGAAGTTTATGCAATCAGGGAAGAAACTGAGGCTCTTTTTTTCTATAATCACTTGTGTCTTAGGGCGTGCAGACGAAATGCAATAAATTTTGTCATGTAATCTTGAGATCGGATGGCTTGTGTTTGGGAATGCGATCACGTGATACATTTCTGGGAGGCCATTGTATCAAATCATTCTAATTTAACAGACTTTGTTTCAGGGATTTCAGATTGATTAATCCAACATTTGAGATGCTGTAGAATGAAATTAGTCTCTCTTGTTAGTCCAGTCACATCCATTGTTGAGTGTGTGATTACGTATTCCGTAAATGTTTCCATCATAGTTTATGCACGACTTCTTATCGGATAAAAAATGTATCCGCCACAATTGAGTAGGATACTTTTTTTAATGGCCATTTTCAGAATGTAGGCACATCTTGCCATGTCCATCCAGCATTTTTTATGCGATATCCCAAACGTGGATGATAACATAGCTACTGAAGTCAGTAGTAATGGCTGCTGAAAATTCAGCTTTGCCATTACAGGAATAATTTATATTTATATATATATATTTTTTATCTATATATATTAAAACGGAAAACTGTTATTTTAGATTGTATTGTAATACTACACACACAAAAAATATGTTTTTTTACTGTGTTTTTGATTAAATAAGTGCAGTCTTGGTGAGCATAAGAGACATAAAAAAAACATTCAAATATTATATAAATGTTATAAAATATTTATACTACATGGCAGTTGAATGGTTGAACCCTGATTGGTTGAACATTCTAAGATGTGCATTGTGAAATCATTTTCAGTAAAATATTTACTGGAAAATTATTTTTTGTCATCTGTATCCAGACAATAGTAAAATGCCACAGAGAAAACCACTGTTTTTCAGTCTCTGCTACAAGAAAAACTGCATATCCACACAACAGACACTGATATACAAAGGGCATGAAAGTACAAAGCAAACAAACAGTAAAGTACAAAAACAGCCCACATGCCTCTAAAAGAGGAAGTTAGTCATGTAAAATTTTCTCACATTCTGTTTCTTTATCTCTCTTTCTCATTAGCGTGTGTGTGTGTGTGCGCGCGCGCTGAAATTCTGAGGCCCTGTTAAGGGGAGACACTACGGGAAAACATTTTTTTAATTTATGCATCTGTCAATTTTAAGATTATGGGCTTTTTGTCTTCTCATTAAGTATTTTTTTTTCAGACTAGTGGACAGAGAACACTAAAAATACACTTAACTATATTTTTTCAGCACTTTATCTATTTGCATCTGTAGATTTAAATCACAGTATATCTTTAAAGGCCATTTTCTCAAAATTAGTTTTCCATCCTATCCACATGTTTCCACCAGCTTATTCACCGTATCCCCCAGAGTTAGATAAGTCCATACACACCTTTTTCATCTCCGTGCGTGCTGTAACTCTGTCTGACACACCCACTGCTAGCCTAGCTTAGCACAAAGACTGGATGTAAATGGCTCCAGCTAGCATGCTAATGCTAAAAGTCACAAAATAATGCAAAGATTTTCCTATTTACATGTTGTGATTTGTATAGTCACAGAGTGTACATATAACAAAGTCACATGAGACACAGCCATCTTTTAACTATATAAATATTAGGGACTATTCTCAGAAGTCGAGGTACTGCTATTTGGGCAGAGTGAACCTGAGAAGCACCGTGGTGAGGAGCAGAGAGTTCGTTCAGAGTTGTAGTAGATAGTAAAAGCATATAGATAATTGCATTACAATAGGCTAGAATAAGGGGAAAGTAATAGCGCAAGGCAAATTGTTTTTGCACAATTAACCAACAGACAGTAGCCTACCCGTACTGGACAAGGTCACTGTATCTCAAAAAAAAAAAAAAAAAAAACTGCTCCTCTCCGATTCATTAGCATTCATTAGTTTACCTGTAGCTACGCTCATTTGTTACTGGGGCGATATAGCACGTTCGTGACAACACAATACTAACATTACAGGGGATACATGGAGACCGGGAACAACTGCAATAGTAGTGTCAACCCTAATTCATATAATGTTACATTTTGTGAACACTTACCGCAGCCGTAGGTGATCCACTTTGTCCTGTCTATGCTATTGATGGGATGGCCGTATCCCTCAGCACACGTTTCATGGTCCGTGTGGCAAATTCCATTTTTTCAAAATAGTCGTCCTCAGTGAAATGTAGCTACTGAGCAAACACACTGGACCTTGACGATCTCTTCAGGTGTGTTTGGATAACGTTATATTCAGAGCAAGTAACTTGCCATTGATTCATCAGGTCAGCGTTTTTGAACACCCATGATTTGCACTTAGTCAAATATGACAGAACTATTGTGCAGAACATTTAAGCATGTTGTATTTAATTGGATGCTCTTTTTTTAGTTGGATCATTTTTTTTTTTTTTTCTAGTTGGATCATTTTAGACACAGCAAATATTTTGGGATTGCAACAAGTTATTAAAGCACACTGCTTAAAAATGCTCACAAGCGTTTGAAGAAAAATGAAGCACTTGAAGCGGCATTCCACTTCAGTTTTCTTGGTCGATTTGTGTATGTGTGTGTGTATTTGTCATGGTGTGTTTATGTGTTTGAAGTGGAAATGCAGTGTGTAGCAGTATGTCCGTGTGTGTGCTGATAAAGCTCAGTGTATATATAGGTAGGTGTGCATATGTATAGTAATGTGTGTTTGAGAGGGGGACAGATTGCCACGGCCATCTTCGAACGAATTGTCACAGTTATTGAGCTGATGTTGCCTTTAGCATTTGATGATTGGCTTCAGAGTATTTTCGCATCATAAGGTCAAAGCTGAGTCACTCCCTGTCATTCATTTCCTCTTTTATATTACATCGTCTGCCTGTCTCACTATCGTGATTCTCTCATGGTCCTGCTCCCCATCTTTCTGTATCTGAGGTGTACGATGGGGTGTGTGAGCATGTGTTTGTACGCGTGCGTTGCGTGTCTGATTTGTGATAGACATCAAAGAGGCCCAACGAAATGGAAGTGATGCGTACAGCGCCACGACATTTTCTTTTGTGCTTTCCTGTCTGATCCCTTGTTTCCTGAACTGTCTGTCCTTCCCCCCCTCTCCTTAACCACTCCTTTCCTCTCCCCTCATTCTCACAGGACCAAAGGAATGACAGCAAATCCCAGGGAACAGGAAATGACTATACAGACCGTCTGAACTTTGATCCAATCAGAATTGACTTTTCAAAGAATTTTCAAAGCTATCGAATTTTTAATGCATAATTACTTTTCATGCCAAAACCCGAGGACTTTTCTGCACCGTACAGCAAGGGGCGATATGTTTTTTTCATCTGCGATATGTTTCATCTACGATAAAATTGTAATTGTTGTTTTAACTATGTGCAAGACTACATTATCGAGTAGCTTTGTCACGCACTTTGCAATAACAATGTGAATGTTCTAGAATGCAGTTAGAATTAGGGATGCGGCGGAATTTCGGCTACCGAAAATACTCGGCTGAAACTGGGCCAAAATGGTTTTGGAGGGCCGAAATCAGTAACCGACGTAACAGACTTTAATTATTGCTTCTCCGATGGCACTGTTCATTGTCTATTTCATGCACACAACAGAAGCTACAACAGAAAAATATGTCAGCTGTGTGGACACTATAGCTCTGGATTGGCAATATTAATTTCACACATAATTTTAAAATAGCTTCTAGCTGAACCCCCAGCATGAGCTTTTTATGGAGAGTGGCGACCGTTATTTTATAACATGATATCATCGTATTATTTTTGGAGATGCGTCATGCTTGTGACGTGACACACCGCAGCCACAGCAGAGCTTCCTTTTTTCCTTGTTTTCTAAAATACTCACAAACGTGTAAACTGTATTATAAAGTAAAGTACATGATATTCTGAAACACCAAATACATGTAAGTAAATGTGTTTTGTCATTTACATTATATATTATTTAAATGCAAGTTGAACTATAATGTATATTTTTTTAAGTTTTTGTTTTATCAGCAACATAAGCAAGACTGCAATTTATTTTCACGAACATCAGCACAATTGCAAATTGTGATTAAATAGTCTATACTGAACTGTGGTATAGACTCTAAGTAAACAAAAAGTTCAAATGTAAGTTACATTTTAGACAAACAATTTTCTGGTTATGTTATCTTTCACAAATCAAGTAAAGTTGTCCATTGGATGCTCACTTAAAGGGGTGATGAACTGAGAAATCAAATTTTCCTTGAGCTTTTGACATCTAAGAGGTCATCATATTATAAGAATATCCTGTAAGTTTCAGAACTGAAAACGTCCTTGTTAGTCCAATAAAAGCTTTTATTGACACCAGCCTCAGCAAACAACTAAGTGGGGAACTATGATGTCAAAGAGGATAAAACTCCACCCCCGCAGAAGAAGATCAACGCCCACTTCAACATGGCCGGTTTAGCCCCGCCCACCCATTCGCGCATTATACGCACAGATAAATAACATAGATTCTTACCTCGTAATGACAAACCGGATCGAGCTACCGAGCAATACAAAATATTGTGCAGTGTCTGGTTGTGGAAGAAGACAGTGGCTGCATATCTCCTCTGGATTCCAATAGGCATGGTTAAATTTTATTTTTCATGACGTTCCAGATGATGAGTGTAAAACCGTCTGTTCTTCATTTCACCAAGGATTGTTTTGTAAACAAGACTGGACTTGAAGACCGATTAAGAGTAAAGAACAGTGCTGTGCCATCTATATTGGATCCGACAGGAATGGTGCAACACACAGACTCTGGGTCGAACATGTATGGGCGAATCATTCCAGTTGCCATTTTACAACATTGGACGTTTTCAAAACAATTTCCCCCACGTGCACTGACGAGTGACTGAGTTGAAACTCATAATATGCAAAACTGTTAACCACTCACAGCAGTGGGCGTTTACTTCCAAGTCTTCAGTGTAAAACGCCCATGAAAACCGAGCGTTTTTGAGCTAGGCTCAAAACTACGGTAGAAAATAGCCTATTACTTATTCATGTTGATGTGTTTGAATGTAAAAACCAAGCGAACGTCATAAGTTGAGCTTAGACAACAATATAATAAAATTTAAAAAGCCAGTTCATGACCCCTTTCAGAAACTTTCAGGTACTTTTTTCAGGCCTACTGTTTTATGAATACTGTGAATTCTGACACAGTATTTTTCTTCTACTATGCAGCCAGTGATTCACTTGTTAAGTGATTTGTCGCCTCCTACTGGTGGTTTTTCAGTATTTAAAAAAATCTAAATTACAAAAACACATTCAACAATTGTGTAATTATTGCTAAAAATTTGCTATTGTATTACAATAATTGTATCAGCACAATTTGCACCGACACACGCATGCACACACCGTAATTGTGTATTGCAGGTGTGCAGTTGGGCTTTGGGTTGGTGGTTGTTATACTTCAAGTTTAATAACTTTATGAAGTGCCTAACTCACAACCCAAATAAGGCTAATGACAGGCTTTCTGGATTATGGCATTGAACTCATTTAGCATGTTAGGGCACAGAAGCACACACAGACTGTAGTGTGGTACGTGGAGGAGGAGTTTTTGATGGCTGAACATTTGGTCTCAGGAACCAGATGGTATAAATGGGTGGGGGTGTGGGCAGGAAGGGCCGAACCCCCAACCCCCTCCCCTTCAGGATACCGCCACCACAGTAAATCAGATCCCAATCCACTGCTCGGAGACGGTTAAGCATTACTCTTCCCTATGGCCCTGTTTGGATAAAAACGACTTTTCTGGTTGGACCTTTTGGAAATATCTGGTCATGAGCAGGTTTTTGGTGTTTGAATGGCTGTGGAAGGCACTTTTCTGTGTCTCCTGAATGTTAATATATAATGTTAGACCACTGGAGTTTAAGTGATTAGGATGGAGATGTCGCCCCGACAACATCCAAAGGGTCACGGTGAGTTTTAACCTCACTTTATTCAGTGCATCTGGCTGCAGTCTCCATACTAAGTGCCTCTGGTAGTTGGCTAGTTTTCTGTAGTTATGTGATGTGATTTTTACTGATGTGCATTAGATTCTATCAAGGTTTTTCAAACTTTGGTGCCACAGATCTCCAAATTTGACCACCACTTGCTAGAATAGGTTTTGGTTTTGGTTTTTCAACTGAACCAAAGATTTGATTTTATTTTAAAACAAAAAAGAATGCATAAAAATATATACAATTTATTTGATGATTTTGTTATTTATGATTACATTTTAATTTAATGTAGGCTATTATTTTCTGAACTTAATTTTCCACAGCTCCCGAGTTTTCAAACTTTTTATGGTCAAAATATGCTGATCCCCTTAAAGATGCTGATTGTTTTTGATGTTCTTTTATATGGTGAAAAACAACACGTGACATTGGTGTTCTGTTATTGGGTGTAATAACGAACACAGTCATTTTCATGTTCTTAAATAAGAACCGCTGAAGACAGTGTTTTTTTGTTTTGTTTTTTTTCGAAGGGAATATTCCCCATGATCAATGTCAATGCGTTCATGTTTGAGCAAATCATTTCTCACCAGACTGCTTTATAAACGAGCATTATAAGCGTTATGGTTATTGTGAAACTGAGTATGTATACATCAGTGAACGCATAACGTTCATACATCTCCCTTAGTAACGTTACCCTGCCAGTACATTCAAAAATAGCTCAGTGACATTATGTTAACCAACCATTCAGAAACGTCCTGTTCGAGCCCTAACTTCTTTGCGGTCATCATCTTGTTCTGGCTCCGACTCCGGTACAAACTGATACGGTTGTGCACAGATGTGTCCTCAGAGAACTCCTGCTGCCATTCTCTCTCCAAAATATACACTCAACTGTTGTCAAGGCAACACTCCGTGTGTTGTCTAAACGCCTGCTGTAAAGAGGGGCGGAGTGAGCGAAGCTCATTATCATTTAAAGGTATATGCACTAAAACGACATGCTGAAAACAGAGCTGTTTTTGACCAGGTAAAATTAGTGTTTTCTTACAATACTAATGTGAATTTTTAATTAAAGTATATTACAAAATTTTCATTCAGACCCTAAAGAATCAAATTAACTTGGAAATGGCATTATATGACCCCTTTAAGTGCAAGATGTGCAGCAACATTCTGTCATACAGTATACTATGACTGACGCGGTGCTGCTTGGTGCAGGGTTAACTAAACATGCAGGGTTTAGTGAGAATTTGAACCATGAACCTGAACGTCAGTCAGTGAGGAATGTTAATCACACATTTGTTTGTTTGTTGGGTAAATGAAAGGAGAAGTTTAAGAGGAGAAACAGAAAGGCATATACAGGATTGGTAAAAGAAGAAAAAGAGAAGTGTAATTGGGGTAAGTAGAGGTGGACTGTGGGATTGTGGGAAGAAGCCAAAAAAACGCTAAGAACAATGAGGTGTATTCAGCCAAACACACACACACACACACACACTCACACACACAGCTAGAGCACAAAAAAACATTTCCTTCCCCACACACACACACTTCACAGATGCTATTTATTCATACAGCAGATGCTTCTGTCTTAAGGCCTTTTACTTAGAACTACTTACACTCAGATCTGAACATGAACCAATTGATATGAGGTTAAAAAAAGCTGAGAATGTATTAAAGAGATAGTTAAAAAAAAAATCTGTAATTTACTGACCCTCATGTCACTCCAAACATGTTTATACTTTCTTTGTTCTGCAGAACATAAAAGAGTATATTTTGTGGAATGTTGGAAATCAAGCAGCTTTGTTCATCTCCATTGTATTGAAGAAGAAAAAACCTGAAACATTCCTCAAAATATCTTCCTTCATTTTCTACTGAAGTCATACAGGTTTGGGTAACATTAGAGTGAGTAATGACAGAATAAAAAATTGTGTGGACTATATTTAACAGCATGTGTGGATATGATCTGATATCTTCAAACAGATGTGTAAATTCATGAAGAATCAGTCGTGTACAGTTCATGTAACGTAACTATCCAGAAATTCACAGCAGCTTGTTCATAAATGCACTTATATTCTGCAGGAACATAGTGATACTCTATGGAGAGGGCGGAGACTCATTGGAAACTCTTCTGAAGAAAACAGGGGCTCTTCAGAAATGCACAGACTATCTTTAAAATGCAGTCTTTTGAAACACAGAGACTTTTCAGAAACTCACAGAGCCTCCTTGGTTCATTTCTCAAAAGTCGCAGTGTTTTCCTGATGAGCTGCTGGAAATATCTGTGACCTTTCACTTTCATCAGAGATACAAAGATGTCATAGAATTTTTTACAGAAATGCTCTCAAGCACACTGACAAATATACCAGAAGAAGACCTCTTTAAATAGTCACTGTAGTTAAAGGAGATCTATTATAAGGGGGCTTTCACATTAGCACTTTTGGCGTGCACCCGGGTTCGAATGACATCAGAGTTTGTTTCATTTGGATAATGTGAACGCTGTCTTCCAAACTCGGGTGCGCACCTGCGAACTGTACTCGGGTCCGCTTAAAAAGGTGGCCTGTGGTACGGTTCTTGTGAAATCAGGTACGGTTCGCTGCTGATATGAACGCAATCGAACCAAATCGCGGATGTGAACCGCTATTGATGACGATGTATAATGTGGTCGTATAAATTTTGCGACAGACAGACGCAAGTGTGTTTCTGTATCTTTTCTTTGAAAACAAAACCAAAGGTTAAAAAAACAAACAATGTGAAGCAAGCTATTCTATCCATTTTGATGCCTTTTCATAGTGGTTACCAAGCAACATGATTACGCACCAGCTGCAGCTTGATGACGTAAACGTACCGCGGTTCAGATACAAATATATAATGTGAACACAGTCCATCGGGGGCTGGGGGGAAATCGAAATCGGGTTCGGAACAGGCAATCGAACCAAGTGTGAAAGCCCTCTAAGTCTCAGGTGTTCCCAGAATGTGTCTGTGAAGTTTCAGCTCAAAATATACACATATTTTATTATACATATGTAATTTTAATGTCTTTTTTTTTTCAACTTTATTCAACTTTATTCGCCAAGTATAAAAAAATACAAGGAATTTGATTTGGTTTTCTCCATGCAGGCAACATACAGTGAATACAAAAGACAAGCAAAAGATAAAGACAAAACACAGTGCAGTATATAAAATATACTGTATAATTTATATATATAATTTTACACATATAATTTATTATACCATGTTGTAAATGCCCATTTTTGTAGTGGAAGCAAAAACATGCATGCATCTGCAAATGAGCTGTTGCTCCCCTTCCAGAATAGAGCTGTGCCTTTGTGCTTGTGCTGGATACTGTCAAAAATGAACAAAATATCTGCTTGATTTTTATTATCGTCTCTATCACGATCACGTGACATTGCAGTTCTTCGTCATCATAAATGTATTATTTGTGTTTTAAAGCCAGTTCAGTTTAAATGTCTGATATATGGTTTTCACAAAGTTCACATAAACACAGTCGGTTATGTCTGTGAATGTAAACAGCAGGGAAAGAAATAGCATGTTTATATTAGATCAGTGTATTAAAGCCACAATATGTATTTTTTTCTGCATTAAAAATAGCAAAAATAACTGTGTTATATATTTCTGTTAGATGTGTACTTACATTATCCTGACAGTTTTCACCAAATTTCAAATACGGAGAAATTTATAGTTTAATTCGAAGACACGGGACGTTTCTTTATTTCCGTTTCGTCGCCCGTCTATGGCGTCATATAACCTTTGACTCCTCTATTTTCTCTAACTTCCTTGCGGAACCCGGCGAAACCGCCAAACACAAAGGGGAACACTGGATTACCGCCAATAAAGCAAAGAAAATGACGAAGAAAAAAAAGTAGTACGTATTTTTATGTGTGTAAATCACGTGCCCGCTCACGAGCGCTCACTCTTAACAGACACACTGTCCCCGGTGCTGCTCGCGCATAAAGCGCTCCCCGTTCACAGTAACCGGGTCGTCTCATTCAAATCAGCCAACTGTTGCTGTTAGCGAGCCTCGCACATTGAATAGTCATATGAGTCAGGCTGCGAATGTACGTGCCCGCTTCAGCTCTCTCATGCTTACTAAATAAACGCCTCACCTCCGGTGCCGCGCGCTCACTACATTCCCTTTAGCCTTTAGCACATAGTGGATGCATAACGCAAACCCAGTCAAACGTTTGACTGCAGTATCTTATGTGCTTTATAATCCGGTGCGCTCTATATGAAAAATGTTCAAAAATAGGTCATTCATTGAAGTAGCGTAATATTAATATTTATATTCGTCTGTATAATAGTTATGGACCACGATTACGCTTTGCCTGCACGTTCTGCTGCTACAGCCAGCTCATTAGCTAAAGCTCAAACGTACCTGAAAAATATGACGCGAGAAGGGTTTGGGACAGGAGAAGCATGACACAGGTAAACATTGGGGTTGCATTTAAAGCTTCTCGACAAGCTAAATCTACAGAGAGATGCCGTATATCCGTATATTTTGTGAAATGATGATGTCATGTCATGAGCTGAGCTGGTTGTCATTGACAGCGACAACAACTCCCGTGAGCCCACGCTCTTTCCCGACGTCATCAAAGTACGTCTTTTGTTATTATTTTAAACGAGTGACCCCTGGTGGCCAAAAATCGTATACTGTACGTTTAAAGTGACAACGGCATTAAATACAGTACAGTCATATATATTACAGATTTATGGGGAAAATGGAGAAACAGAGAGGACGAATTTTTATCAAAATAGGGTTGTTGCGTACACACACTTTGGACACATAATTATGTTCAAAAACAAAATAAAAGTGAATTTTGGAAAATAGGTCCCCTTCAAAATATTGACCTGAATGCTTTTGGTTTCAACCAAAACCACTCCAGGAATACAGAAGAGACAGAATGCAGGCAAATGTGGCCCAAATCTGATTTTGTCTTGATTTGTCATGACCATGTGAACAGCACAAACCGCATG
This sequence comes from Pimephales promelas, assembly GCF_016745375.1. Next base: position 5,221,318 of record NW_024121577.1, on the reverse strand, counting down.
GAATCTGATCTTTTCACTTGCGTTTTGTGCCACTTCTATATATGTGGTACTAAATCTGATACAGGCCAGATGTTTTTCAGTGCAACTGCAGACTGAACAGCCATATCAGAATTCATGCGACTTTTACATCACTGAGCAACATTTGTCACAATTACAACAGTGAAAACACACGAAAAGCCCGTAAATTTTGGTCAATGGCAGGGAAAGAGTTATAGCAGCTGGATGTTGTTGAAGCAGATTAATATAGAAAATTTAGATTGTGGCAACACAACATTTTAGCAATGGCAGATTTATATATATTTTAATAATAATAATTCTCACATGCAAGCAATAATGCTCTTGCCATGGGGGTGCAAACTCGTATAGATAAAATTCCTATGGATAAATGCTTCCAAATGGAGCCGCCATTTGGTTGCATCTCTCTCATGGGCTCTCTTACTGTAACACACACACACCCACACACACACCCTGGTCACTCCCCTCATCACACACACACAAACAGATACCACACATATGTGATGCCAACAACAGGCATTTAAAGTGCATTTAAAATGAAATGAAGTACTTTCCTTCTGCTCTCTCAGCGCTCATGGGAGCATTTAGTAGTGTTTTTCTTTTCTGCTTCAGGCTTTTCAGTGCTTTAAATGCCTCAGTCTAATTCTGGTTTGTTTTGCTCATGCAGCAGGGATTACCCAGGCTTACTACAAATCACTCTCACCCGCTCAGCGCCGCTCTGTGTGTGGTTTAGGGCTGAGCGCAGTGAGTGGGCGGGTATCTTATTAATCATTCTGTTTAAATTTCAATGTTTAGTTATTGAAGTTATTTTGCACTAATCCAAATTTAAATCTCTTTTAAAACAAGGTTTTAAAATGGCTGTACAAATTCTGTGTCTGCATTTATAAACTTTTTACTGGTATGTATGGTAGCATGTTGGACTATAGCTGCAGTTCATGTAGAGTATGCTTATACTCTTCTATACCGGTAGGCTAGAGAGAGGGATTTAGCAAAGTAGGTAAAAAAAAAAATAAAAATAAATCTTACATCTCTTTAATCATAACACTGAATTGCAGCCACTGATAACGTTTATAGTGCCTGGCTGACCCCCTAGAGGTTCTCTTAATATCTCAAAAATTATTCTTAAATTTGAATTAATGTAAAATGCTTTTGGCCAGGTTCTGTTGGTGGTGTTGTTAGATCAAGATGGGTCATCTGTGATGTGGATACTAAGCAACTCTGTGATCTTGACCTGCTGTCATGGTGCTGTTGTTGATGTGATGATTGTCAACGATCACCTCTGTAGTCATTTGGGTGTGGAGAGATATGATGTTGTCCTGTCCGTGTTTGTGTGTTAGATTTCTGTGTTTATTTATCTGAATAATAATTCAGTTGTTTATCTAACATTACTTGATAATTATAAATCACATTTTTCATCTTGACATTTGTATTAAGATGCTAACCATCTTAAACTACTGCAGTTCTGACCACAAATAATTTTGTTAAATGGCTCAAAAACAGCCATCTTTAACTAATTGTCAGCTAAAAAGAGTGCAAAGCAAAACAAATAAATGTGCACTCTTTTTAGCTGACAATTAGTCTAGCTTACTTATAGCCTAGGTAGCTTGCTGTAACCAAACCAACATAAACACACCTGTCAAATTATTACATGCTGTCTTATCCCGTATTCGAATACTCTTTGCTTAGTTCATTGTGTATGTACTGAATTATTAATTTGGATTAGCCTAAGCAACATACTGTTTGACCTAGATTTACTGCTCCACTACCAAAATTCTTCCGTGGCTACTGTTCTCATCAACGGCAAGGCATATATTCACGACGAAGTATAGCCTGCAGTCTTAAATACAACTTAAATGAAAAGTATTAAGATATAGGGGTGTATAATCATTGTAAAACAAATCTTACCTTGTTGTTGTTGTCTTGCCGAGACACCGGTCTCTCCAAGTTAGGTTGTAGACTCATTTGGCTTCAGATTGACACGAGTCACGCGACGGCTGTTCAACGGATAACGTGATTGGCCCAATCAATTTCACTGCAATCAACGTTTGTGATCAGTTTGCAAAATTAAATCTATAGCTGCTTGGTAACTATCAAATCAAAAACTAAGCTTGGCCCACTGCCTAACCTGCTTTCTGTGGGCAGTAGTGTGACTGTAATGTCGATATGAAAGGACATTGTGATTAGTCTTTTTCTTCCGTATTGTGATGTATATTTGAGTGAAACGGCTTCTCGAAAAGAAAAAAGAGCACTTGATTTTGTCAGGAATTGATTGGTTCATTGTGGTTTGCTATGGATGTGATCTTGGATCTCACACAGGTTGTTCTTGTGTCAAAAGACACATCATCAGAAAAGAGATGTCGCTACAAGTGTGAGTGGAAGTTATTTTTATGATTAAAGATTATAGAAGAAGGCACATGAATTTAAAAAAAAAAATAATGAGTTAATTTTGGAGTCACTTTGACAGCGAATAACTTTACATCTGAAGTGTCCAAAGACTCCAATTGTCTATTATTTATTTCTAAAGAAACACGACAATATAAAAGGCTCCATTACCTTGTATCTTATGTTATGGCCCCATAGAAGCAGTTTTTGTAAAAAATAAGCTAACGATTGCATCATGACGAATCGATTCTCCGATGCACAGTATAGAATTTACCATGTAGACAGGAGGAGAAGCTCGCAGGTAATCGGGGGACGTTGAAATCAATTGGGTCACTGATTGTACATTATGTGATTTTATTTATTATTGATTGTATAATAATAAATACAGAGGTCAAAACTATCGCACAAGTACGATAATAATCGTACGTCTGGCAACGCTAGTCATGAGCCCAACTAAAGCAAACACTGATCTCAATCATGGTGACATCAAATTTCTGTTAGTTTTTTGCACTTTTTTTAAATTAGCGTATTTTACTTTCGTTTTATGTTTTTTGTTTGGCAGCCATTGTCATCTGCCAGTCATTTTTTAATGATATTTTTTACAGTGAAGGTAAATGATCATGATAATTCAGGAAATACCTGTAAAATAACAGTGTTTTTCCATTTATTTCATGTAGGATGTTTTACTTTAATGTTACAGTTTTTTCGGGGGCTGTCAGTCATTTAACCGTTTTATCATTTAACCGTACCATACTGTATGAAAAATACAATGAATTTTCTGTTAAATAAATTATTTGTAATTTTACAGTGTTTTGAGTACAATTTAAAACTAAAGAAAATGATCATCAAAAAATCAGTTATTTTCTGTAAAATCAGGAGTTTTTTTACAGTGCAGTCAATTTTGATTTTATGGTGACTTTAATTGTATATGGCAAATAGTGCTGAATTTTGTGAATGAAGTGCAAGCTATAGTCGGTCTAATTACATCAAAAGTGTGTGTTCAATCAAATTTTTCTTCTGTGTCTGATTTTTTTTTTTTTCTCAGTGAACTTTTTTTCATTTAACAAAATGTAGGTCTTTCAGAGGCAGAATAGTCTGTGTATGATGGATGTGATCTGTAAGGTGCCTGATGACATAACCATGTACAGACAAATGCGCATCACACACATTCAAAGCGTAAAAAATTCTGATTTATTCTGTTGCAATCACATGCGTTCCCCAGGTTCTTGTTCTCATTTTATCAACTTTATGTTGATTTGCTGCCAAAATGGGGCAGTATATGACAGAGAATCATTGAGAAATCAGTGAGACTCTTGTGTAATTGATTACCTCTAGTTTCTAAGCAAGTGTGACTGCAAGCGTTGATGAACACAAAGAACCAAAGTGATGCACTTTTAAGGAAAAATTTGAAGATCTGAAAATATCCTTTCTGCTGGTTTCTTTGCAGGTCTAACAAAAACAGATGCTCATTGGCAAATGATTACAGAGGCTGTCAACATAATTATTTAAGCACACAAGTGATCATTTTAGAACTTCACTAATGGAGAAAGAAAGATGGCATATAACAAGAGATTCATGCGTGTCAAATCAATTACCGTCTAAGCTGTAGAAGAAAAAAAAGTAGTTTTCTTTAAAAATGCTATCAAAACATTGTTGAATTGCTACTACACTAATGTCGGCATTGGGAGCTCATTGATGCGTTTGGCACCAAAATTGCAATATGATTGCAGTCGATTGCTATTTCATTTATACAACCCCAGGAGTCGCTTGAACATCAATACCACTAAAAACTGTGCACATCGTCGAAAGTTTACATGACAGAAAAGACTTTCTGATATTACAGTTGTTTTTATGATTCTGGGTACAATTTTGAATACAAGGATTTCTGATCTTTACGATGGTCAAATAGTTCTATGTAGAACTAGCATGTTAAGATGGGCAAGGGACCGATTACAGAGCTCTGTGGTAGACAGGTCTCCTATCAACACACATCGACACACACATGAATCCAGTAAAACCTCAAAGCATGTTCTTGAAACAGCTGTGAGAGGAATGCTGATACAGACAGAATACTCCCTCTATCATTACTCGCACAAGAGCTTTATTTAGCTCAGAGCTGTTGCAGACATGTCTTTGGGCTGTATATAGATTTATATAGCACAGTCAGTGTCTCGGAACTCAAAAGCATGTTTGGCAAGAAGTTGAGCGTTTGATTGTTTAAATATTTATCAGAAGTTGCTGAGTATACATTTTACAGAAAATTTAGGGATGAACGTTTATCATAACATCCTTGTTTTATAAAATATCAAGCAATTCGCATGGTTTGACAGCGTATGCTGATCTGCGAGCAGAGAACAGAATCGTCTGGGATATCCTATTATCTCGTTTACGCTGATAATGAAAATGCAGCAGAAATGTAATGTGTAATAAGAACCAAGTGAAGATGCTGCCCTGAAGACAGCTGCAGGAGCTTATAGAGTCCAGTGCACATAGACCCGCAAATTCAGACGTTATCATAGAATTGTTTTAAATAATAACATTTTGTTAAATGCCCAACATAGTTTAATATAATTCAGGTCTTCTTGGAGCCATTTGGAAAAAGCTTTATTATTTTAAATTACCCCGAGATCTGAGCCCACCAATACGGAACCCAGAAGTTTTGGACCCATACCCTCGGGTTCTCGGGTCTGAAGCAAAAATCTAATGAGTAGATGGATGAGTGCTCCCATCTTATATGTATGGGGGAGTGGCCTGGCATGCAAATTCCACTCTCCAATTCCATTGGCAGTATTTCCAAAACCGTGATTGAAAGAGGTGATTGTCGGTGTCAGTGATTGACAGATAGGGAACTTCAAATATAATGTATTTTATCACCAGACCCTTTTATTATTGACATCACTAGAAGTCAAGGGTATTTTCATAGAAAATGTCAGTGGTGACAGTGAGGCAGTGAATTGAAAATTATAAATGACTGGATTAGAAACCGGTGAAAAATTCACAATCTTCATCCATAAATTTTGCGCCAGCAGTGGAAAATGCTGACCATGTTATAAAATTGGCCTCACAAACGGATATTTTTGCGAGGTCCACTCGGTGGGGAATTCCTCCCTTTTTTTTCCTTTTTTTTTTTTAAGTACATTGATGACAGACTATCTCTGGCCTCTGCATCTCTACTAACCCCTTGAGCTTAGTCAAATGTGTCCATGCATGGAAGAACATCACAAAAGAAACATCTCTTTTATCCTGTAGGCGATTATTCTATGACGAAAGAATAAAGTTAGATTAGACACAATTGTCAATCATCATCATCATCATGTTAACCCACAGCACTCACCCATTATCCTCTTATTTTAATACAGTAACTCTTTAGACTTCCTGTTTATTGAACGAAGAAAGAGGGAGGGGGTGGGAAAAGGAAAAGAGAGGGAGGGGTAGTAGAGAAGGAGAGGGAAAAAGAAACACTTTACTTAGGGGGTTTCCACCTTTCCTGAGAAGAGAAGCAGTTACAGGAATGTTCATGTTTTATGCCTGTCTGGACCTTCTCATCAATGTGAATTTCTGATTACAACATCAATTATTCATGAACATACTAATATCAGTAATAGTAACTGTTGTAGCTTGTATTGATGATTGACATGGAGAAAAATATATGTACAGTAATGATGATGAATTCAAATTCTTGTCTATGGCTATAGGGTTTCATGGTATGAAAATTGACAGTCACAAAGTAGGCTTTTTACTTATTCATTGTATGAAAATGAATCTGGATGTAGAATGTCAAGAGTGCGTACACAAATTTTTTCCCTTCTTGAACGTCTGTCAGACTAGTCAACCTGTGTACACCCATACATATGCATGCATTGCAGGCAGCAGAGACAATGTCAGATAAACGACATTGTAAATACCACCAATCTCCATCCCTCGTCGCAAAAAATGATTCTCCAAAACATTTAAAATCTTCATTTTAATGCTTTACTTTATTATAGTCTTCTTAAATACCAAGATTGATCTTTTAATTCAATGATATTTTCTGTTAATTCATAAATGAAGTTTCACTTAACATCATTTAGCCTGCTTCCTATCAAATATTTGCAATAAGCTGTCCTTAGTTGCTTTAGATAAGAAACAATGTCTCAGATTTCAAAAATATAAATTTTAACTAAATGTATTTATGAAATATTTTCAAATGAATCAATATCGAATCAATTCTTAAAATACCACGAAACTGATATTTTCTGAGATTTTATCGTGCTATGAAAATCTTATAATCTATTGTTGCAATCTTGCCACATATCATATTTGTAGGTGGAGAGCAGTGTTTAAATGGATTGTCAGACAAAGTTTAATGACTTCAAGTGTGTGATCTAGAGACAGTATAAATGTGGGCGTATGCACGAGAAAACCCGGAGCACTGCTGGGAGTAAGGGAGTTCAGGAATGCTGAAGGGGCAGTGTATGGAGGCAGGAAACAGACAAAGCCGATCTGATCGTAGGAATGAAGAGTGTGTGTGTACGTGACCATTTGTGTTCATATGCATATTTACACACATTTTCATATTTGGCATTTATGAGTTCTTCTGGCATCTCAATATAATTTGGTATCCAGCGGCATTGGGGGGAATATAAGCGCTATTGTTTTACTTTCAACTCTTCACATTCATTTCTTTGCAATTTGGTTGTAGAATACATTGATATTTTCAGAATTTTTTCGACTTTTGTTATTATTTGCTTACAATACTTTGGTATTTTTCTGGTATTTTCACATATAAAATATACCGTATAAAAAAAAAATAATTGTAAAAAAAACATTTCAGAATGCAGAGCTTGTCTCATTTCACAAGGTCTTACAATAACTATAATAAATAATATAATAACTATAATAAATATTGAAATGTGGAATGAGTCTAGTACTGCATTCTGAAATGTAATCTTTTGTGTGTGTGTGTGAATGTGTTCACTGCTGAATACCTTTTGTGTATGTCTTGTTTGGAATTGCATATTATATGTATAATAAATTAAAACTCAAATGAAATGCATAAATGATTTCTGAAGCCTGTAATTAAACATAATTTGTTTTAGAGTGTCGTTAAATGATTATCTGTTCATTTGAACACAATTTTGCTTCAGTGTGCCAGAGATTATCCTGAAGGGCTTTCAGCAGACTGTGCCTGCCTTTATAAATAGGCCAGAATTTCAGATCCCAACTCACCCTGACAGCCATATATGCTTATGAATAGAAAGACTATTACTGACAACACTTGCGAGCAGTCTATGATTGTTTTGGAATCATGTTATTAGGCATACTATCTACTTCATGCCAAAGCTGCTGTTTTGATTGACAGGGTTATTCTGTTGAATTTTTCTTTCCCTACTCCTTTATTCATGCTGCGAGGTCATTGGCTAGTCAGTTTATATTTGGATCTGATTGGCTAGCTTCCCAAATGGCAAAGGTTCATGCTCAGAATGTTAGGTCGAATGTGAGCTGCTTATGAAATCGTATTGTTACTTGTTAACAATTGTTAATTGTTAGAGTGTCCATATACCTTTAACCCTCATCTTTGTCTTGCACAAACGGCAATAGTCACTGAACGCCATCGTGTACACACAAATCTCTGACCCATTGTCGTCCTTGTCTAATTTCTGTCGCTCTACTTGTGTCATCTGGTATAATTGAAACGATTGGCTATGAGCAACGTACAGGCGCATTTAATATACTTTCGTAGCACTCAATAAACGGCTCTGGGCATTTGTAAACCACGCCTCAAATACGAGAAAAAGAACGTGGTTACTTCCCAGGGGTCTGATGTTAGCCAGGCTACACAATTACAGGTTAATCATGGTTTTATCAAATGCAGATTCTGAAATTCCATTTCAGTATATTTGAAATTCCATTGTGATGATTTGTTTTTGCAAATCAATAAATCCAATACTTTCTGATGAACGATTTCAGATTTTTTAAAGTCGCCATTTATGTGATGAAAGTAAAGTTGGCGTCAACTAGACTCGGGTTGCCTTGTGCACAGCTATGGCATATGGAACTGTAAGACTGGAAAACTGGAAGAGAGGGCAACTTTCTGGGAAAACTAAGGAAATTAACATTTGAACTCTCTCTTGTGAAAGTACGTAGCATCACCATTTGAGGCACAAGTATCATCCTAATCTACATCTCTTTCCCTTGACCCCCTCTTCCCCCATTCCTTCTGTCTCATATGGTTTAATGTGAACAATTATCATACAGTATTATACATGTTTGGTATCATTTAAAATGTCTCTGTGTGACTGGTACAAAGGTCTCATCTCCACCCAAGTAAAGCAAAAGGTAATAAGAGTTTCGAAATATCTTGCTTACAGAGGAGGGTGGGTGCTTTTCTAATGCTGGTACGGCTCTGTATGGCTCAGTGCGGTTCGGCTCGCTTCGCTTTTCCACTGTGTGGTACGACTCAGCTCAGCACGGCAAAGCTTGGTTCACTTTAGCTCAGTTTGCTTTTCCACTGCAGTTAGTACCACTTCAAAGTGTGTGGGATTTAGTCTGAATCGTTATAGTTTATCCGCTCCTCGGCAACCAAGTGCAGAGGAATATCTAGCGGGTTTGATGTCTTGCAAATACAACTACGCTGGTAGTGACAATTCTGTCTGACCAATCAGTGATCTGCAGTGTGTTCACGTCACATTTTAGTATCGGTACAGTACGCTTGGAACCTCAACAGTGGTGGTACCGTACTGTACCATGTAGTGAAAAACGCCACAAGTGAGCCGTACCGAGCCGAGCCATACCGTACCATGCAGTGGAAAAGCCCCATAATATACCTGCTGCCGTCTGTGTCAATATAATGTTAATCAAACAATCTCATTGCTCTTGACTGAATTACTTTTGTAACTTTAATAATTCTAAATATTATTTAATATTTAATTTACACAGACCATGCAGTGTTTTTTATACATTTGATTACTATAATTTACATAAAATTTATCTAGTATTTCTATAGACCTATGTAGTGCTTGGAATTTTTCAGGAAGGTCTACTTAATTTGTGTCTTTGTTCTATTGTAGTTTTTTTTTGTTCTATTGCTTGTAATAGGATTTTTGTGATGTTGAAATTGGTTATGAGATTTATGAAATTTTAATGGTATCAACATTTTCCAAAAAAATAAAAATTTTATGTACAGCTGGGTGACAAACCGATAACAAAAATTATCACAATATAATATTTTGTTAATAAAATAACAAAAGTTTGATAAATGTTTGATATAATGTCTGATATATGCTGGATGTCTCATTTTAATCAAGTGAGAGAATTGAAATAATAGATTATCTTATTGATTTCATTTATTCATTTCTCTCTCTCTCTCTCTCTCTCTCTCTCTCTCTCTCTCTCTCTCTCTCTCTCTCTCTCTCTCTCAGAACTGGAGGCGAAGGAGGCCTGTGAGTGGCTCCGAGCGGCTGGATTTCCTCAGTATGCTCAGCTCTATGAAGGTAATCCAGAACTCATCCCACAAAAGTCCACTCACCCCCTCCATGTCTGTCTCTTTAATTCGCCCCTTACCTCTATACCTCTGCATATTTTCTCTTTAGAAAGGTGCAGAGATGCAAATGGAAGCGCTCCACTACGGGAAGCTTCAGTGTTATTGTGTTTCAGGATTAGTGATTGGGGAAATGCATGTGAGACCAGATGGCTTTTGGTTCAGATCACTTTTGGGTTGTGAGTTTAAAGTCATGCTGAACCAATGAGTGGTCCAGAGCACTGCTCTTTAGAAACAATCAGAGGTACTGCAGATGTTCAGGAATTGTTTTAGTCGTGCTGGTCTGCTTCCCCCAGAATATGATTTGTGCCATTTCACATACACTGAAGTTAAACTAATCTGACAATTTGTGCATACTCGGTTCACAAAGACTAGAACTATTTTAAGAGAAATTTATTTTAATATAAAATAATTGGCATGGTTCATGCAAAAATTAACATTCTGTCATCATTTACTCAACCTCATGTCATCCCAAGCCCTCTGACTGACTTGTGCAGAACATAAAATAATATCCTAGTCTCCTATCTTCCTTATAATGAAAGTGAAATGAGGACAGGTGATGTTTCAGTTTCAGTTTCACAGTGACAAAAAAAGCATTATAAAAACCTCAACTGAGACTGGGACCTCAACTGAGACTGCCCTGCTCTCAGTAATTGAAGCTCTGAGACTGGCAAGAGCAGCTTCCAAATCCTCATTTCTCATCTCGCTGGATTTGCCTGCTGCCTTTGACAACAGTTAACCAACAGATCCTCCTGTCAGTCCTAAAGATGAAGGGCATTTCAGGATCCGCACTCCAATGGTTCAAGTCTTACCTCCCAGATAGGTCCTTTAGGGTGTCGTGGAAGGGCGTTGTGGTGTCCAAGACCCAACATCTAGCTAATGGGGTGCCTCAGGGCTCAGTGCTTGGACCACTTATCTTTTCCATCTACATGACATTACTAGGATCTGTGATTCAGAGACATAGCTTTTCCTATCCCTGCTATGCTGATGACACACAACTCTACCTCTCATTCCAGCCTGATGGTAGCTGGTCTTATCTTAGCCTGTCTTACAAACATCTTTGGCTATATTTTAAAGGGTTAATTTTAAGTGAGCTTTAGATGATGGAAATCTGAATTTCAAAAATCAAAATGTTTATATTGTGCTTTTTTTTGAAACCAGATTTTTTGTTGTCCACAGAGGTTGTTCTGTGTAAGAAAGGAAGGGATCTGGTTGAAAATTCGTTCAAGTGTTTTCGCGACGAATGGAAAAATGAATACCGGTCTGTAATTTTACAGATGTGCTGTATTTACAGTGGGTTTCTTATGGAGTGGGGTTACCCAAGCCTGCTTAAAAGCTGTCGGAAAGAATAATAGAATAATAGTCAGAAGAATATTTAATTTTGTTGTGATAGTAAGTCATTGTAGCAGTAGAGAAATTAGAAGAGAAGGAAGTGAGGTTTCGTTGAAAGGTGACCTGTGGAGGAGTGTGTGTTGTGTTCTGAGGCAAGTTGAGGTTGAGAGTGAGAAGGAAGTGATCCAGCGGAGTGACCAGTGTATGGTCAGTGGAGCAGTAGCGCGTGTAAATAAGGTCCAATTGGTTACCTGATTTCTGAGTAGCCTCAGTAAATACTCGTTTGAAGTTGAATGAGGCAAACAAGGTGTGGAAATCAGCAGCTTGAGGTTTTTCTAGGTGTAAGTCACCAAGAACTATGAGAGGAGTACCATCTTCAGGGAAGGATGAGAGTAGCCCATCAAGCTCCTCCAAGAAACTGCCAAGTTGACCTGGTGGGACGACATACAACTACCAAATGGATTTCAATAAGACTGGTGATTGGTAATTGAATGTGATTCAAATGAGCTGTTGTCACAAAGAGGTGGTAAAAGATCAAAGTTTCAGTCGTTTGAGATGAGATTCAAATCTTGATTTTGGTTTTAAGTTTTGGTTTCATTTTTTATTTTTATTTTTTTTATTTTTTTAGACAAAATAGCACCATAGCACGTTTAGACATTACTTTTTAAATGCATCATTATATTCAAATTGCTAACACGAGAAGAGTATCTGCATGAAAGACCCACGACTGGCAGATCAACGTGCTCCGAAAAGGTAGGAAATCAAATTCGATTGAATGGAGGATTTTAACTGTGACAAGATGATTGACTGGGCAGTTTACGGTGACAGGATGCACGTGACAGAGCTATCCGTTAAAGATGACATGATAGTATGTCCCAAAACTTGCCTACTCTTTTGCTACACACTCAAAAGTATGCACTTTTTCTTCACAAAAAGAGTATATACTTGTTGTATAAGTAAGCGAATTGGGACGCAGGGACAGTCTTAAGGCCTGTTCACACCGGCACGAATTTCACGCGCTTTATTCGCCAACGTTTAATGCCTCCTGACTAAACAAAGGGCGCCAATGTGAGTGTGTACATCGACGTGTAAAACGCCACCCGTAAAAGTGTCATTTTTAAAAAAAAAACGCCTCAGGCATGTTTTTTTAGTTTGACGCACTGTGTCAAAAACTATCTGACCAATTTGCCGCTTTTGCTCAAGTGTTTAGAGCTTCTGAAGTTACAGTAAAACACAACTTGGGGACGCTCAAACACAAAACGGTCATGCCGAGCACACATATGCAACGGCGAAGAAGATATATGCCAAGTAGCATCGCCGTCTACACAGCCAGGAAGAAATAAGTCGAGGAATATGCATGTAAAGCTGCTGTTCTCGTTGGTTCTAGAACATAAAGAATTATATTACAAACGCAACAGGGACTACAAACATATTTCTAAAAGAAAACTGTTATGGAGGGGTATTGCAGAGCAAATTGGTGCCATCTATTGTCAGGGAATGAATTTGCATGTTCACTCTGCTCATCGTCAGCGAAAATCCCTTGGGTGTGAACACAAAAAACGCGTTGAAAAATGCTGACGAATAACGCGCGCTGATATTTTTGTCCCGGTGTGTACGGGCCTTTAGTGAACATCCTGACACTGCCCGCGCTTCTGAAAGCTGCATTTAGATAATAATTTTAATATGTGCTTTCCTTTCAATAACAAAATTAACACAAAAATAAAAAAAATGACAGCAATGAGAAAACCGCACTCAAGCATCTAATCATAGCAATTGGGATGTTCGAGACGTAGAAATGGATGCCAATAAGATTCTGAATGGAAAGTTTACTTTTTAAAAGTTGCCAAGACCAAAGTGACCTGTATGTTTTGTCGTTGTTAACTGAGCTATCATCATCGCAGCAGGTCCAGTCTGAAATACCACTTGATGGCTAAGCACACACGTACGCACACACACAGCTGATGCGAATTCTCCGCCCACCACTCGTCAATATCAGAACCTTGTCAGTATTTCTTTCACCCTTTTATTGATGGACAGTGTTATATTGTGTGAGATTATTTGCTCCATGTGAGAATGTTAGTGTAAAATTGAACACAGTATATGCCAATGTTGTTTTCAATAAAATAAAATAAAAACATTTGCACAAAGCAAGCCAATCCACTTTTCCATGTTGGTAAGAGCATTAAAATGAGAAAAAAAATAATGGGACAAAAATAAATCAAGACAGAATAGATAAAAATGTGAAATTAATTGCGATTAATCAAAATTAAATATTTCAATCGTTTGACAGCACTAATAGAAATTTAAATAAATCTTCCACAGAGGAAAGAAATGACATGAGTTAATTGAAAACAGAACTTTAATTTCATATCACACTAACTTTTTTTATTTTCAAAGTGATATGTGGTCTCAAAAGACCACATGTTTCCTTACATCCTGATCTTTTTATTCAAACAGCACCTGCAGGAATCTGTTGGTGATGCTGTCTTCTGTGTGAAGCAGGCGTACCTGTGACCCAAACAATGATGAATTCACAGACAGGTTCTAATATTAGCCTGCTTAGATTTCACTGGCAGGGCAGAACCTGAATGTAGATAAATCAGTTTTTCTTTTAAAAGATCATGCCTCATAAGCTTTACGCTTATGAACAATAAAAACGGCAAATATGTCTCAGAACTTTTTTTTTTTTTTTTTTACCAGCCCATAATAACAGAGAGATTTTTGTTAAAATCATGGTGCTCTAATCATTAGTGAGCCAGGGTTCTGCCAGATCTGTTTTCCCTTATGTTTGGAATCTAAAACATTCTGTGCCACCTTCCTAATTATGCTTTTCAATGCAGAGAGAAAAAAAAAGTTAAACATTATTTGCAAATCAAGTACCACAGATGTAGACAATGCAAAGACATTACATTTATTGTTGCAGAAAGATTTGAATACACATTACAAAAAGTGACTTTTTTATATTAAATCAGTACGGTATGTCCACAGCAAACCGTTTGCATGTCTGTTCAAGGTAGATTAAGTGCAGAGGATGTGTTTTTACTTGAAAAATTTGTCTGCAAGGTAGATGCCATATCTAATTTTATACAGATGAAAATTAGGCTGCAATGGATAGACTTTTGCAATAGTATGTGCTGTATAAAGGTCCTAGATCACATGCAATTTTCAAAACTCATAACTTTCAAAAACCTTTTATTTATTTTTTTTATTTAGGTTTTTATCTGCTGAAAGTCCCCTGGAAATATGTTTCATAAACAACAGTACAATCCACTGAACAAACACACTGTACTTTCGTCCTTCACAACCTTATTTCATTTCTGTCACAAATAAAAATAGCCTAAGGTCGATGTACAGACATAGATACAGACTGTTGTATTGCATCCTGTTTTTCAGCATCTCTCACCAGGAGTGTCACCGCTTTTATAATGCTGTGTTATGTTAAAAGCAGGGATGCACGATATTGACATGGTACTATATTAATTATTGACCAATATTAGTGATAATATTAATATTAAGATGATAATATTATTAAAGCCCATTTAATTAGATCCATTTTCATTCTGCACATTATGAGGCTGTGATCCCTAAATTTTCTGCAGGACCCTGTATTCAACACCATACCTTTACATTCTGTCAGGCTGTTTGAACGCAAGCACATATCCTTGAACAGCTGTTGGTAAAGGTTCTGATATACTCAGTCTTAGTGAACATCTTGACACCGCCCACGTTGCTAAGAGCGGCATTTCGATAATAATGTTAATATGTGCTTTCCTTTCAATAACAAAATTAACACAAAAACTAAAAAATGACAGCAATGAGAAAACCGCACTCAAGCATCTGATCATAGCAATTGGGATGTTTGCACAAGCTCTGCAATTCGACACTCAAGTCAAGTCACGTCGAGTTTATTTATATAACACTTTATACAACAGATTGTTTGAAAGCAAGCTGCGTTACAGTATTAAACATGAAAAAAACAGTAGTGTCTCTTTCAATTTGAATTACAACTACACTCTAAAAAATGCTGGGTTGTTTTAACCCAACTTTGGGTCAAATATGGACTAACCCAGCCGTTGGGTTAAATTTTTACATTACATTTTTAACCCAACATTTTGGGTTTGTCCATATTTGACCCAAAATTGGGTTAAAACAACCCAGCATTTTTTAGAGTGTACATGTTCTACTAAAAAAAAAACGGTGTTTTTACTGGCGGATGTCTGGCCTCAACGGACTGAACAGAAGAAATGAACCCGAGAGGATTTGCTTGGCGAAGAACACTCTAAAAAATGCTGGGTTGTTTTAACCCAATTTTGGGTAAAATATGGACAAACCCGAAATGTTGGGTTAAAAATGTAATGTAAAAATTTAACCCAACGGCTGGGTTAGTCCATATTTGACCCAAAGTTGGGTTAAAACAACCCAGCATTTTTTAGAGTGAAGGCTGAGCCTCAGAGCATAACTGCCTATTATGCCATCGCCATGGACCAATCATAGTTCAAAGGTGTTTACCAGCAAAAGCCTTTCTGGAAAGTTCGCTCTGGCAAGCTGAACTCCCTAAACGAACACAAAACTACCTTTTTTGTTTACCTGATTTTGTTGAAAATGACCAGTTTGTTCTTCGATTTTACTTGCAGTATATCCAGGTCTTTTTTGTGGCCTGATGAGGTGTGTTGCCTGTAGTAGCAACTATTTTTATTTTATTTTTTTAATTGTCTGCATTAATTCTGAAATAATCATATTTTATAGCTAATCCCAGTAATACCTTAATTTTGCTTCTCAAAATAGTTATCAATGTTTTATTGCTTTCAAAATTCTTCCACTTGCAAACTGATAAATATTTCAAAGCCGAATGCAGCAACACTTTCGTTCACTTGACTCATTTAAGCAACCTGACACACACCTGTCATCTGCTTGGCTTCTTCTGACAGAGTTATGCATTTTCCTGCTGCATGTCACAGACTAAGTTGGCAGTCACCTGACCTACATTGGCTGTGACAGAAACAGTGATGTGCTGAATTAATGATACGCCGGCTACCGGGATGTTCCTGCTGTTTGTGGCATAGATCTTGTGTTGGATTTATATATATATATATACCAATAAATATCAAAGCGAACATGGTTTCATTCATCCTCTTGTCATTTGCATAAACATAACTTTAAAGGGACTTTAAAAAAGCAAGACTTTAATCACAGAATAACAGTTATGAATTTGTATTGGTCAGTACAGAGGCATTCTGTGATCTCTGTTGTGTATTGATGTCCAGCTTCAGTGTAACAGTCAGCGGTTTCCCTCTTTTTACTTGGCATTGTCCCCTGATGCTCTATTAAAAACTCAATAGTTGGTACTGTGTTTTAAAACAGCAGGGATGCTGGTGTGTGTCTGTGTTGAAAACAGCCCTGTGTGTAATTTTACCTTTGAAAAGTGACCGCATGGCAATAAACATCGATTTCCGAGTCAGGCTTCCCTCATCCTTGAAAATAGCCCTGCATTACAAGGGGAATAGGTTATATTGTTATATGTTCATGTATTTTTTAGGAAAACAAAACATTAATTGCAGTACAGTGGTCTGGATGCTCTATTTAATGGTATTTGCTCATGCGTGTCTGGAATCGGCCTTCTGAATTTGAGTAACAGCACTAATTGAAAATTTCCTTCAAACTCAGATCAAAGTACAGTGTTTTATTGCGTGTAAGAAAGAAAGTTACCAGTGAAACTCATTGTTGTTCCTTGAAGTGTTGCGATAAGGACACTCATAACCAAGACATTTTTAGAGAAAGTGGAGTACTTCTCGTTACTGATAAACAAAAGAAAGGTCAGCTTCACACTGACACTGTGTGTGCCATTCTGTATTGGACACTGTAGAATTGCCTCGCTTGACTTAAATTTGACTTTGTTTGGCAGCTGGCTGATTTCTTTGCTTTGTTTTTGTGGTGTGAGCTCAATATTCCTGTACTACTGTCATTACTTGGACCTGCAACTCAAGAGGGGAAGGAGGTTGAAACAAAAGCTGGAAATGGTACACCTCAGCAATGTTGACACACTCAAAAAATGCGCACACACACACATACAATACGCAGGTACACACATCACACTCACATTCAGACTCTAAAATAGTGATGCCTTGGTTGTTATTTGCCAGTACATAATTGTTTTTCCAACTCATTTTTGATGAATATCGCTGATGCAATGTAAGACATGACTCCTGTTACAGTGTTTCTATATTTTAGAGCAAGGTTCTTTGACTTTTTAGCTGTTCACAATGATTTTTGTTGTGTTGTATATGAAGAGTTCAGATGCAAAAGCCTCTAAGTGCCATTTGAAATTTTCTTCTAAAATGATCATTTTTATCAAGCTTGTATATTTAAGTTCAGTAATTTCACTTAAATGGCAATGAAGATTACCTATTAATTGTCATTTAAGTGAAATTACTGAACTTAAATATACAAGATTGATAAAAATGGTCATTTTAGAAGAAAATTTAAAATGGCATTTAGAGGCTTTTGCATCTGAACTCTTCATATGTACTCCAAACACACATTAGCCTTTGTGCTAACAAGGACATGTTTGAATCTGACCTTTATGTTTCAATCTCATCCCACCACACCCTCTGTCCACTTTCCTGTCTCCTCTCTATTGTCCCCTAAAAATTATTTGAATAATACAACAAACCAATATATCTTTAGCTGGTTCCTCTAGGTGTGCCCGGCAACATCTGGATAAAAATGTTGACAGGTTAAATGCATCAGTCTGTTGAACTTTGTTGCATGTGACCAAACTGAACAGAAGTATTTGCATTGATGTTTATAGTGAACCTCATGTCAAGTTCATGAAGTGAAGTTCATGTCACATTCAAACTGGGGTTTTGGGAAGCCAAAAAATTTTAATAATAATAATATAATGTATAATAACAACAATAATAGTAATATTAATAATAAGCCAATAATCAGTA
Organism: Pimephales promelas; assembly: GCF_016745375.1. The sequence continues at coordinate 5,203,120 of NW_024121577.1, read as the reverse complement.
TCAGACGATAAAAGTGGTTATTTTCACTGTCGGCCAGTCTCATACAGTGTGTGAAGACAATCTTTATTGTGTTGAATTTAGGGCTGTTGAAGTTAACAAAATAATGCATTAACAGTTCAAAAAAATTAGCGACCATATGAGTTCAAGCCAGAGTTGTCAGGTCTGCGTTTTTTCCCCCTACACCATTATTTGTAGCACTCCTCCCATCCAATAATAGCAAAGAGCTTTGTGCTTTGTCACTTCCGATATGAAACAAAGTCTCAGCTTTGACGTTCTTGAATGTGACATGACAGACTTCTGCGTGGAGCGCGAGTCATCTCTTCCACTTTAATACAAGTTATAGCATGAAAAAACATGCATGAACAAAACTGCAGAAAGACATCAATAAAACAACTTGTGAACAATGTCAATTAAAGGGTACATATCATGCTTTTAAATCATTCATTTTTACTTATAAATCATACATTTGTGGTCTATATTAAGCATAACTGCAATGCTTGGGTCTGAATTCCTCATTATTATAGCTCCACAGGCCCCTTTTCTACCCCTTTTCTGATGTGCGTCTGTGAGCGACCCGTTTCAAAGCGGCCCCTTTATATAAAATGGAGTTGCGGTGACGTGATAGTTCAAAAAACGTCATAGAAAACAGAAAAATCTGAACAGGTTGAAAAATATGATCAAAACAGAATATAAAGATATAAACGAAGCACCTGAAGAGAATAATTTCATCTTTTCTGTACTTATAAAAACTCCAAATATACACTCACCGGCCACTTTATTAGGTACCCCATGCTAGTAACGGGTTGGACCCCCTTTTGCCTTCAGAACTGCCTCAATTCTTCGTGGCATAGATTCAACAAGGTGCTGGAAGCATTCCTCAGGGAGTTTGGTCCATATTGACATGATGGCATCACACAGTTGCCGCAGATTTGTCGGCTGCACATCCATGATGCGAATCTCCCATTCCACCACATCCCAAAGATGCTCTATTGGATTGAGATCTGGTGACTGTGGAGGCCATTTGAGTACAGTGAACTCATTGTCATGTTCAAGAAACCAGTCTGAGATGATTCCAGCTTTATGACATGGCGCATTATCCTGCTGAAAGTAGCCATCAGAAGTTGGGTACATTGTGGTCATAAAGGGATGGACATGGTCAGCAACAATACTCAGGTAGGCTGTGGCGTTGCAACGATGCTCAATTGGTACCAAGGGGCCCAAAGAGTGCCAAGAAAATATTCCCCACACCATGCACCACCACCACCAGCCTGAACCGTTGATTCAAGGCAGGATGGATCCATGCTTTCATGTTGTAGACGCCAAATTCTGACCCTACCATCCGAATGTCGCAGCAGAAATCGAGACTCATCAGACCAGGCAACGTTTTTCCAATCTTCTATTGTCCAATTTCGATGAGCTTGTGCAAATTGTAGCCTCAGTTTCCTGTTCTTAGCTGAAAAGAGTGGCACCTGGTGTGGTCTTCTGCTGCTGTAGCCCATCTGCCTCAAAGTTCGACGTACTGTGCGTTCAGAGATGCTCTTCTGCCCACCTTGGTTGTAACGGGTGGTTATTTGAGTCACTGTTGCCCTTCTATCAGCTCGAACCAGTCTGGCCATTCTCCTCTGACCTCTGGCATCAACAAGGCATTTCCGCCCACAGAACTGCCGCTCACTGGATGTTTTTTCTTTTTCGGACCATTCTCTGTAAACCCTAGAGATGGTTGTGCGTGAAAATCCCAGTAGATTAGCAGTTTCTGAAATACTCAGACCAGCCCTTCTGGCACCAACAATCATGCCACGTTCAAAGTCACTCAAATCACCTTTCTTCCCCATACTGATGCTCGGTTTGAACTGCAGGAGATTGTCTTGACCATGTCTACATGCCTAAATGCACTGAGTTGCCGCCATGTGATTGGCTGCTTAGAAATTAAGTGTTAACGAGCAGTTGGACAGGTGTACCTAATAAAGTGGCCGGTGAGTGTACAACAAAATGCATTTAAGGGCTAAAATAGTGGATTTTGCATGATATGTCCCCTTTAATATTGACAGTTATCCAATGTTCACAGTTTTGTTATGTTAGCTATAAAAACAGTAGAGAGAAGTTTATTTACTATTACTTATATGTGTATGTTTTATTAAATATTTGTTCATGAAAACTATACCTTATGTGCAATTATTATATACAAACATTTTTGTTTTTATTTCAGTGTAACTATTATATATGCAAAAATAAATGCCAGTTAATTCTGTTGTTAATTTTAATCTTTAATATTATAGTTGTTATAGTAATAATAATATTATAGTATTATAGTTGTCTCTTCACAGGCGTTTAAAGCCCCATTATGTTTATTTTCATGATAATCGAATGTAAAGAGTTTTATCTCTAATAACTGTTTAGTGTATAATGCTAGTAATGGGGGCATTGTCTAAGTAAAAAGAAATCGCTCCAGTGAAGAGATGCTTAAATAAGAACACTATGAAGGCTATATCTTTAAAACTAAGCATATCCGCTGACTCTGTTGATTTTCTCCTTGATTCATTTAACTCAAAAGTTAAAAGTGTAATTGATGATATTGCTCCTGTGAAAGTCAAGAAGAATAGTGGTAGACAAAAATAATATATAAACAGCAACTTAAACAACACACACACTCTTTTTGCTACTGTAGAGAAACTGACAAACCCCCAAGCCAGATTGCCAGCAAGGCATTAATTTACTTTTACTCAAGTTTAATTTATAGCCTGAAATTGATCCTGGATCTGCTGGCAGATTTTGGTCTTGGAATGGAGTACCAGGGTCAGACACATAACAAAAGATCATCTGCGTATAAAGACAGCTTATGCTCTAACCCTCCATCTGTGCATCTCTAATAATAATAATACATTTTATCACTCTAGAACACTTTACATCATGAAAGCAATGTGTAAATCAATTTTATATGCTGATGTATGTGTATGCTAATGCTAATGTTTATGTGTATAATGGAAAATGCTTTCAGACAACTATGGTATCTCAAGATTTTCTAATTTTGTGAATGTTTACGGTCGCAGCATGCAAATTTCTATATGTGGGTTAAAGTATGTCCTCTGATGTTTGTGGGATTAATCTCTTTCTTTTGCTGACCACTGCTTAAATGTTACATTAGTTCTCAGGAGGTTTTAATTAGCCCCATTGGGTAGTTGAATGATTTACTTAATTGGTGCATCTCTGTGTGCCCTCAGCCTCTCTGTTCCCCATTGAGGTCTCTGCTGTGAGGAGAGACCATGAGTTTCTGGATCAGGACTCTCTCAAGGCATTATGCAGGTGAGAAACCATTGCATATTCACTTAAATATTTATTACAGCACTTTTAACATATTCCATCATTCACAATAATCCCTTCAGGTTTGCATTTCACTCCTCCTTTATGTGACTGCCCCCATGGCATTAATCATGATGGAATAACATGATAAAAAGAAGTATACTAATTGTACTTTTAAGCAAGTTTTATAGTATGAGCCACATGTCATGGGAGTGCATCTGTGAGATTCTAGTCTTTTGATCACCATGGCGATGGTCCATTTGTGTTAGCATGCATTGCTGTGCTTCCTGTTAGAGTCTGTCCTTTTTGCTATCAACTTTATTTGGGTTTTTTTTTCACCCTTCCATGTGGAATAACAGATTAAGTGACTGTCACACCTGCAGAAGTCACATTGAAGTGAATGGCGAATATAGCGAATACACAAAGAAGGGGACATTATCTTTCCTGGGGTGCAACTCTTGTCAGTCCTAAGGCGATAGAAGAAGAGCGTGATATAGACTGAATGTACCATTTGTCCCACAGTGGCTAGTTACACACTGTATGGTTGGCTGTTAGTTACTGATAAAAAATAAATAAAAAAAACATCAGGACAGCTCGATGAATTAAGAGAACAGAGTTCTAGAATTTCAGATTCAGCTATTTGTGTGTTCATAATTCAATCATATGCATTTCCATAGTTATCTATATTTAAAGCTGTGTCGAAAAGGAAGCTGGATTTGTGTGAGCTAGGGGTAATGATTGTGATATTAATGGTAAAAGTCTGTAAAAATACAATGGTAAAAAACCTATACACAGTGAATAACTAATAGATGACCTTACATGTAATGTTATTTTATAGTAAAATACTGTTAAATTTACTGTTTTGGAAGTGAAAAAGAAATACATTTTATGATTTACAGTGAATGGTAAACTGGCATTCCCAGTATTCATGGTGTGACACTTCACATTCAATGTATTTTCTTTGAAATAATTGTTTATTATATTCTTTTATACATTAGGGGTTATGTTACATCTAATGTTGTTAAATTAATGTTTATTCCATTACTTTAGTGTCATTATTACCATGATGATGTTTTGTATTTGTGTGTACACACAAGCTGCTTTTTTTTAGCATTGATTCATCTTGTGACTTCCATCACCACCTATTTTTGGTGGATGTTGGTGTATTACAAAAGTACAAAATGAACATTAGTACTTCAATGGGTTGGTATATTAACATTTATATCAGTTAGGCCAACAAAAAAGATTAGTAAACATCAAATGATGATGATTTAATCAATATGTATGCATTGCTAATTAAATAAATGCGCATGTATTTCTAAATTAGTACATAATCAGATTCAGTACACATTGAATAACATATAGTTTGAGTATTTTAAATACTCAGTTACCCTGTTTTGTAGTTGAATGTCTGCCACCGTATGTTAAATTAAACTTTTTATTTTTATTTTAAAGGTTTGTTCTTTATGCATATACAGTCTTAAAGTCACCATGAAATAAAAATAGACAATCATTTTTTGACAGAATGTTGCCGTTCTTATTATAAATAATTTATTCGTGCACATCATTTTTTTAAAATTCATATGCCCTTGTGATCTTTAATAAAAAAAACGTTTGCTACCCCTCCCCCTCCAAAACGACATCCGTACTCTTCATGACGCATGTCTTGGCTTAGGGTGGGTTTAATAGCCTCCACAACTGACTCAAACGGGGATTCAAATCTGCCTTCATTTAGTTAACAATGTTCAACTTCCTATGATCCAGTCAATTCCATAGACTGTAAAAAATCAAGTATCGCCCGCGGCCCTACAGGTCATGAAAAAAGTACCGTCCTTGTTCTCATTCCAGAAGCTGTTTTAAAGTAAACTTGGAAGAAAAGACTATTTTTAGGTCTTAATCTCAAATTTAATTGGAAACTCTGCTGTGACCATTGCAAGCACCATGTATAGTAAGGATGTATATCCTAGTGTGTATTTATATACTTTGTTATGTTATGTGGAATCAAGGTTTTTCCAAGTTAAGATGTTCACGCTTCCAACAGCATAAAAAAACCAGTCTCCTAGCAGAATCACTTGTTGTATTGCCCTGAATGTATTCTGGCCACCACACACCCGATGGCCCTCTTGCATTGGTGAGATGATGAGCTCATCTGTTGATCTATTTGCCACAGCAGGCTACTAGTGCACTGACAGGTCCCTGACTGTCTCTGAACTGCTCCATGCAGAGACTGTCTTAAACTAAACATTTAGATTTTAGTTTTTCAAAGAAAGTGTTTCTCTTACTCTCTGTTTTGGTTAGAGGTGGCTGAAATACAACTGCGCATATCTTGGCCGTAATTGGCAGCCTACATGTGAAGGTTTCTGAGACTCCCGAGACATCAACCAGCAGCCATATCAACCAGCAGCCATATCACCCTGTAGCCCAAGACTGGTTGCCCATTAAAGCTAAGCAGGGCTGAGCCTGGTTAGTACCTGGATGGGAGACCTTCTGAGAAAGCCAGGTTGCTGCTGGTAGAGGTGTTAGTGTGGCCAGCAGGGGGTGCTCACCCTGTGGTCTGTGTGGGTCCTAATGCCCCAGCAAAGTGATGGGGACACTAAAGAGCACCGTCCTTCGGATGAGACGTTAAACCGAGGTCCTGACTCTCTGTGGTCATAAAAAATCCCAGGATGTCTTTCGTAAGAGCAGGGGTGTAACCCCGGCATCCTGGCCAAATTTGCCCAGTGGCCTCTGTCCATCATGGCCTCCTAATCATCCCCATATACATCCCCATATACATCCCCAGTGTCCAGAAAAGCGCTATATAAATGTAACAAATTATTATTATTATTATTATCAGCAACTGTTGGCTGCTCAACCGTGACTTTTTATAACTGTCCTTTTAATATGTCATTTTTATACATAATATCCTTTTAATACATAATACATACTTTTCTTATGATAGTTCGCTTATCTACATTCAGTTTCCACACAACATTAGTTGTTTTCATGCTTTTTATATGAAACAACCTGTGTTGTTTGATAAAACTACTCAGGTGGAACAACAATATTTGGAACAAACTCTTTAAGTAGGGTTTCCATTTATTTAAGTACAACTAGCAAACTATTTAACAAACCTGTCTGAGATAGATGCCAGTTATCTAAAAAGATATGGACAAATAATCTGTAAACAACAATCTGTAAATCTGTGTAAAATAAATGTGTGTTTGTATATATATTGGGGGGAGGGCAATAGCCAACCATACATTGTATAGATCAAAATTGTCGATTTTTCTTTTGATTTATATGCATGAGGTTGTAATAACGCATATATCGGACTTACATATCGGGTAGGTTTGAGCTTTCCCGGTGCACTTGAAGAAAACATTTACACCTGGAAATACTATACCAGATTGACCACTTGTGAATGACCACTTTTCTTTGATTTTATGACTATATGCATCCTCTCTTCATGCATGTTGCATGAAGATATTTTGTAAAAAACCTACCATAAATGCATATTATGTTTGTGAGTGAATACAGCACAATTGCGAACATTGATGGGCAACTTTAAAGGCGATTTTCTCAATGTTTTTTTTATTTTTTACACCCTCAGATTCCAAATTTTGGGAAATATTTTCAGGCAAATATTGTCCTAACATATCATACATCAATGGAAAGCTATTTATTCAGCTTTCAGATGAAATTTGACCCATGGTTTTGTGGTCCAGAGTATGTATATTTCTCTCTCTCTCTCTCTCTCTCTCTCTCTCTCTCTCTCTCTCTCTCTCTCTCTCTCTCTCTCTCTCTTATATATATATATATATATATATATATATATATATATATACATACATACATTTTTTTTTTTCATTTGGTTTTGTCACTTTTCTGTATGAGAATTTTCTTAATCTTTCGAAAAAGAAAAAGTGGTCCAGAGTATGTATATTTTTTTTCTTTCTCTCTCTCTCTCTCTCTCTCTCTCTCTCTCTCTCTCTCTCTCTATATATATATATATATATATATACATGCATACATTTTTTTTCATTTGGTTTTGTCACTTTTCTGTATGAGAATTTTCTTAATCTTTCGAAAAAGAAAATAAAGCTGGCAAGCATGGCGGCAAAAATAGCTTAATGACGCACACAGCTAAAAGTCTTTGTGAGTGTTTGTGAATGCGATTGTCTTGCTAGCCTATTGTTAAAGCTATTTATCCTTATTGCCTTCCTGCTGATTATTATTCACAAAGAGTAATTAGTCTAATGTGCGATGTGCACAAACTCACACACTCTTATTATCTGTATCTCAAATGCCACACCGAACACCCCCCCCCCTCTTGTTTATTTGTATTCTAGAATTAGTTTTGTTCTGTCATGCAGAAAAGGTATTATGTCCAACAGAAATCCTGTGGCCACTGGGTGCCAAACATTATGATGGTGTGACGATGTGTGTTCAAGAGAACAACTGTGATCATTGGTGCGAATCGACTACATCAGTCAAAACGGATGGCCACTTATGCTTGTGTTTTTATACCGGCTAGTTTGGACTACAGTATCTCTGCATCTTGTAGTGTCTGTGCTTCAACTGTGATGATTTTCACAGCTGAATTATTATCATCTTTCTTACATATACACGCATCAGAGTCAGAATAAGATCACACCAAGCACAATGAGTGCACTAATTAATAGAGTGGACTGAATACACATGAATGCATCACTCGTACACTTACTAGGCCACTCATATGAACGCTAAACATACTGATAATCAAATAATGACATGGTGTTGAATGCCTCTTAACAAAAGTTCTGTTGTAAGTCTGGACAGTTGATATGTCCACATTTGCATCACAGTTTGTGTCTTTTGTTTTAAGGAACAAATAATATGTACTTAAATTAAGCTGACACTTTAATTCAATGTAACTTTTCTTAAATATCGTATACTCATTATCAGCTTTTGCATTTACTGTTGTAGAAAAGTGGAACTTAATTCCACATTATACTAGAGATTGTGCAAGTCTCAGCAGTTTTAAAATGACGTTAAAGACTTGGCTGAAGGAGAATCAACTATGTGATCAATCATTGACCTTTTTTATAACATGTATTGTATATGTGTCTCTTGTTTTTATGTGAATAATGCTTGTCTATATTGTCTTTTATTTTCCTTGCCCAGGGACCACAGAAGTAAATTAGCTGCATAGCTAAGTCTGATACAGGGCCTGAACTGAGCATGGTCCCTTGAGGCAGTCCCCTTGAGGCTATTTGGGGTTATATGTCTTGCTAAAAGAACACATTGGGCCCATTTACACATGATATTAATGTGCCCTTCAAGTGAGATTTGAAATATAGTAATTATGAGTTCCGAGCACATGGATGACCAAACAATGTTGTATTGATAAGTTCTAAAGTATGAATTCTAGTTGAGAATGAATTGTGACATTGGAAGGGCCGTGCTGATGTGAAACATGGCGGAAACACAGATTTACAATATAGATGCTATCATATATCTGTGTAATCCAGAGATTGAGTGGAAAGCAAGTCTTAAATGAATAGAAATTAATGATTTTGGACATCATTTTAATTTTACATTCTATTTTAATCATTTTAAAGCTGTGAACAGCTTATACAAATCAAGTGTAAAGTTGGCTTTATAAAAAAAAAATGCGTATAAATAAGTAATAGAAATAAATAATTTACATAATTTTGAATTCAGATTCTTGGGTTTATTCACAATATACTTATTTTTATTTTGTTCAGACTGCCTTTAAGTTATGTTTCTGATTTAAATGCATGAGGTTGTAATAACGCATATCGGACTCGTTTAAGCTTACATATCGGATAGGTTTAAGCTTTCCAAGTGCACTTGAAGGAAACATTTACACCTGCCACCTGGTAATATTATACCAGATTGACCACTTGTGAATGACCACTTTTCTTTGATTTTATGACTACATGCATCCTCTCTTCCTATGTCACTGTTTTAATGCTTATATTATTACTTCTCTCTCTCTCTGTGTGTGTGTGTGTGTGTTTAGGAGGCTAACGACCCTGAACAAATGTGCTGCGATGAGCTTAGAGGTTCATTTTCATTGTAAACAGGTAAACAAACAAACATGCCGTCCACTTTTAATCCAATTATGTGATCTGATGGTCTGCTGACAACTGCTCTTTGCTTGTCTGTTTTCCTTTATTTTGACTTCCACTGGATGATATTATTTAAACTTGACTTTGACAATCCTTTTAAAAATGTATCTGTCCTTGTGTTTATGCTATTTTTAGTAGAGTGAATTCTGGTACTCTGGTTAGCTACTTTTCTTTTTAATATTTTTCGTATAGGCTTTTTGAAAAAAGCTTTTCGTTATCTAAGTGTGCATGTTTGTGTTACCATCAGCAGAGTGAGGACTCAGAGGAGGATGACGCATGTGCCCTTAGCTCCCGCTGGGCTTTTCAGCGTGAGAGTAAAACTTGGTCCCGTCTCCGCACTCTCTCACCCACCCTTGTCCCCCCTGGCAACCGGGCCTCGACCTTAAGACCCTCGGGTAGTAGCGATAGTGTGCTGAGTGACATCAGTCTCCTAGAAGTCACCTCACTGACCTCTGACCTCAGTGCTAGCAGCTTGAGCTTAGACAGTGCCCGGGAAACAACTTCTCCAGAGGTTGTGGCTTACAGTGACGTCACGGTGGGTGAAGGTGCATCGTCAGTTTGCGTCCCACCTGGCCAAGATGAGAACGATGACACCGGATCGTCATCTTCCCTGCCGTCTGTAAGAGAGAAGCCGAAGCGCCCTTCTAGATCATTTTTACGAAGGAAAGAATCAATAAAGAAGCGGGATAGTGAGAGAGAGAAAGTCCCAAAGAGCATTTCAACAGTAACTCGACATCAGACACCCTCAGGTCTGCACTGCACATCCGATGCAAGTTTGCCTGGACAAACCGCAAATAAGTTCAGAAACACCAAAGATGAGGAATGGAGATCACATACAATATGCCGCAGTAATGTTAGCCAGAAATCCACTTTGCACAAGCCTCACAGAGCGTGCCTATACCTGGAGGACTACCAGTTAACTTGGGAGATGCCAAAGTTAACCAATCATAACAACAGTAAAAGGAAAGAGGATCGTGTGGTCCACCTCCCTTATGATCACAAGCCTGGAACCTTCCCCAAATCTCTGTCAATCGAAAGTCTCTGTCTGGTCTCTGTTTCTCAAAGCCCTGAACATAGTGACTGGGCAGGAGAAGATGGAGACCTTTCATTGGATGAAAGCGTTAGTCGCAGTGGGTCGCAAGATTTTCTTTCAGGTTTTGGGAGGAAAATGATTTCTATGGGCTCAATTGGAAGCATTTACGACAATGTTTCAGAGACACCGGGCAACCCATGCGACATTTTCGACCCTGGAAAAGAGAAAGCCTTCCAGCACCTGGACGACATTCTACAGCACGTACACGGGCTACAGCATAACATCGACGAATGGTCGCGCTCGCTCGGCATTCTGCCGCAAGACCAATCCAATGCGGAGACTGCATCCACAGCTGACACAACATTACCCAGCAGTCTGAACTATGATGAGCAATCCATGTCAGATGTTGGGACGACAGTGAGCGATTACGATAGTACAGGAAACTCAGTGAATGAGGGAGAAGGAGAAGGAGGAATGAGAGAGAGGAGGGACTCAGGGGTGGGAGCATCGCTCACGAGACCCAGCAGGTGAGTAGATCTGATGGTTAGACTTAATAGACAGAGGAAGTTCTGGCATGTCCACACTTGTGAGTGCACTTATCTTGGTCAGGTGTTTCTATTGCTGTGTGAAAGAATGTGATGGAGAGAGAGGGTTACAGGACAAGCAATTTGTCTTTTGTTAAACTGGTGCCTGATGACAGTGACAGTGATTTCAAGCAAACACATCACTGATGAAGATTGAAGGACCTAGAGTGGAACTCTGGGGTACACCCATTCAGTTCACTACAATTTAAAGAAAGAAAAATGATCTTAATGTTACTTTTATTCTGTAGGATATACATTAACCCTATACTGGCATTTTTTTTCTTTCTTTTTTTTATGAATAAACCTCACTCAATTAAATGCTGAAGACTAAATAATGTATGTTCTAAAAATAAACAATCAAGTACATTTTTACATTTAAGAATATCATTCATCTGATCATTCATGTGTCCCATACATCCTAGAGAGTGACCTGAGTGAAAGGTCTGCTTTTATATCCATCTGTTCATCTTTTTATTGTCTTTCTTCCACCCATTTCTCTATACTCAGAAAGTTGCGTTGGCACAGTTTCCAAAACTCTCATCGTCCGAGCGTGACTTCTGCGTCTTTAGAAATCAACAGGCAGTCGGCCGCCCAACTCAACCTGCTGCAAAAATTCAGCCTCTTGCGACTGACCGCCATCCTAGAGAAACACACGGACACCAGCAAACATGGCTGGAACTGGTGAGATGGCACATTCTCATTCATGCATACATTCATCGTAAAAAAATGTGAAAACATTCTAAAAAATGTGTGCTGTTGTTAGTGGACACATTGTCTGACTGGTGAGGTCAGCTGTGGCATTAATGCTCTCTTATGTCTGATGCAGGAAATCTAATTTCTGCCAAATGTGTTTTTTATTGGTGCAGATGCAGTTAATGACAGTATCATTCTGTCTCTATCTGTTCCCCCACTGGCTTTTTTCTGCTTATGAAAATTACATTCCATATCTATGTCTGCCAAATTACAGTTTTGTTTATCTATACACACACACACACACACACACACACTTTAGTTATGTATTCATTTTTATTTAGGAGCAAAGTGTAAATTGGTTCATAATTTTTGCATGTGTCCATTTTAAACTCCAGCTGCAGAAAGGACTTCTGATGAGAAGCTTATAGGTCTATCAGACAGTGTCATGGATCGCAGATCTAAAATATGATTCATTTCATTCTGCACCAGTCACTGAGGAGGCATTATCTTTTCCCTTTAGTCCATTTCCACACACCCCACTGTCAAAGGCTTGCATCTGTGTCGGTGTCATAGGCAGCGAACAGATCCAATTTTCAAGATTTATACATACTTCAATTCCATTTGCTTTTGCTCTCTCACTACACCCTGCTGCCATGATTTTGAGTTTATTTTGCAATGATGTGACATTTCAGGTTTTATTGTGGACCTCTTGATTGAATTTTTGTACTATTCTATTTTTAAAACCTTCTCTTTATACATTAATATAACTACAAAAAAGTATATCAGTATATTTGGAAACATTTAATTAAATAATTAATAAGCAAACAATCAGTTAAATGATATAATAAAAAATGTAATTTAAATAAATAAAATTAGATGCATAATTGAATTCATGCATGTTGGGTCTCATCTCCCTGTTCAGTTATCATTGTATGAGTCATTAAATATAATGTATTTTTATTTTCTCTCTCTGTCATTGGTCAGGGTGGTTCCAAAGTTTATGAAGCGTTCCAAAGTTCCAGATTACAAAGATAAACATGTGTTTGGCGTTCCGCCTATAGTAAACGTCCAGCGAACTGGTCAGCCCCTGCCTCAGAGCATCCAGCAGGCGATGAGATATCTACGCAGCCAGTGTCTGGAGAAGGTTCGTTTGCAAGCAAACACACACGCTCAACCACACAAACACAGCTTCTTATCTATAATTCCTCTCTACAGGTGGGAATATTCCGCAAATCAGGGGTTAAATCCCGGATCCAGGCCCTCAGACAGCTCAATGAGAATTCCCCCGATCATGTGACCTACCAGGGTCAATCAGCCTATGATGTGGCTGACCTGATTAAACAGTACTTTAGAGATCTGCCTGAACCTGTGCTCACGTCCAAGCTTACAGACACTTTTCTACATGCGTATCAGTGTGAGTGACACACACATTCTCACACATTTTTTAACACATCATTGCTTCAGTAAGCTTTACAAATCTCCTCCACGTGTGTATGTGTGTGTAGTCGTTCCAGCAGAGCAGCGTTTACAGGCCGTACAGGCAGCCGTGATCCTGCTGCCTGATGAGAACAGAGAGGTTCTACAGACGTTGCTCTATTTCCTCAGTGATATTGCATCTGCGCAGGAAAACCAGATGACTGCGGAGAGTCTGGCTGTCTGTCTCGCACCCTCCATACTGCACCTGAATGCCTCCAAGAAAGATGGAGCTTCACCAAGGTGTGTGTCATATCCCCACAAGAAAAGCGACTGCAGTCCGTAGTGATCCAAAATACATATTTGAGAAAATACGTAACCAGCCAGTTTTAAAAACGATCTGCTTGCCGTAACCTGATTCAAGGCAGTAAGCTTGTAATAATGTTTTTAATTCCAGTGGTACTGGTGGATTTCTGCGAGAGATTCGAGCATGTCTTTGCGTCATTACGTCACATCTGTACACATAAAGGAGTCTCGGTTAGTAGGCTATATTGCGTGTGAGGATGTTGGACGTGGAGATTTATAGCTTTTTCTCACAGCACTTGATATAATTAAACTTATCAATTTGATGGCGGATCCAGAAAGGTTCAAACAACAATCACCAGTGACAACAGATTCACCCGCTGTAAAATGCAAAAGACTTCGTTTGGACTTTGGAGTGGCTAACTTACAGAAAAAAAAGAGTCTGCAACCGGACCAATGAGAAAACAAGGATACATATCGGAAGGACATTACATGTAGTCACGCAATGCTGATGTTGTTAACATTTAAAGGCACACTATGCTGGGATTTCAGTTTATGTCAAACAGCGACTCCTAGAGTCGCTGTGGAGTACTTGTAAAGTTGCTGTCGTAAATACCGCTCATGCTGATACCCCTTTGAAGCTGTTACATTAAGGTTGAATCTTGCAAAGTGTGCATTTAAATAAGAGATCTAGGGGGTACTTATGGGTAGGCCTACTATGATACTAGACCTTTAATAAAAAATAATGAATTTCAAACCTGAACCAAACATTTTTTTTTTTCAAAGATCAACAACAATCTGTCATTAGTTTTTAGTCTGCCACTAAAAAACGTTGTGTTGTGGTTCCAGTACACCAGCCATGTCAATGAAACGAATGAATGAAAATTTGCTTATCAATGTATGTCTAAATTCATGCCTACTTCTTTGTAGAACTTCAAAAAAAGAAACAGAAAAGATGCTGCAGCCAATTAGCCACCAGCGGGGGCCGACTCAACCAGTTTTTAATATTGTATCAGACAATAACTACTCAAGGTTTTGCTTAAGTATAATTTCGGGACACTTAGAGCCAAATTCGGGACAACAGCTTAGATTTTGAGATTGTCCTGGATTTTTCAGGACATCTGGTCACCCTATCTGTCTCCACTTGGATGCACTCTTCATTCTATTGCCGTTGTGGACTCTCTCTGTTCATTCCGGTGAAATCACAAAATAAAATGCACACAAACTTAGAAATATGTACTTACTAGTCCATCAACAAGATCGCAACACTGTTGCATCCAGTGCTGCTTTTTAGCCCGTGCCAACGAGTGAAATCCCCATTTATGGAAAAGCCTGACCGAGTGGGACTCTTGTCTGGATCCTCACGCGGTCAGGGTTATCTTTTCCTAGTCTCTTCCGACCGCGTTTTCTTTGCTCTTTCCATCGTCGAGTATCACGCCTGAAATTTTGAGTGATATGATAACTTATAAGTGATTTAATCAGCGCAATTTACTGCAATGTCAGAACCAGAAACCACAAAATTTTTATGGTCATACTTCCAAAAAGAATAATCTGTGATTCTGAATGCCAGTATCCACATCGACGTGGTGATTGACAGCCTCACAGTCTCCTCAAACATTGTGTTCATCCGCGCTGTGCCGTGTCGAGGGTGTTGAAGTACAGTACAACTCGCACAAAGTTGATAATTCTGCAAATGACTGCAATTGCAGATTTTGAACAGAGATGAAAGACTGGAAAAACTGCAGACTGCAGCTTTAATGTTCTAAAAAGTTGATGGAATGTAAACATCTTAACAGAATGGAATCAAAGATTACAACCAGTTTTTCTAAAACAATTAATAGTAACAGTATTCAAGATCTGTCAATCTCTCTCAGAGTCAGACCAGTTTTTTAGTTGTTGGTGTTTGGGTTTTTTGTCAACGTTTTGGTTATCTTTATCTATGTTCGGTTTGTTTAAAGGCTCATGACCAGGAGAGGCGGAGACAAGCCTGTCCAAAAGGACTTAAGTGAGAACATGGCTGCCACACATTGCCTTAGTCACTTGATCACGGAATGCAAGAAACTGTTCCAGGTAGCCACATTTTAATTTCTAATGTCATTGTCTGCATCCATTGCAGACAAAACATTTGAAGCTCATTTTTGCACTGATCAGCTTTCTGTACCTGTTACTTTCTGCAGATCCCGCATGAAATGATGCTTCAGTCTAGGAATTCTTATGTGGCAGCTGATGCCCAGCCATTGCCTCTGCACGGGTTCGGGGTGAATGCCCTGGGCGAGCCTGTGGATTATAGGGCGTATCTGGAAGACAACATTCAGTGTCTTCTCAGAGAGGCATCTGAGCGGAGTAAAGGCTGGCATCATGCCCATGGACCCGACAACACTGAACTGGCTTATAAAAAGGTAGAGATACAGACACATCCTCAGAAGAGTTTCTCTAAAGCTTTAATTACATAATATAATTACATATATAGATATATATACATACTTGTAATTACTAATAAATTAATACAAGCAAATTAGTTGTTGTTTTTTGCTGCTATAGCTTTGAGACTTTTGTGTAAACACTTTTGTGCATTAGCTAATATACTCTTTGAGTTTGCGGTAAAGTCCATTATCGTTTTTTACAGCTTCACATGACATGTGCAGCTGAAATGTGATACACACTTAAAGTTGCAATGAAATAACAGTAGTTACATACATTTGAGTAAAGCGTATTTTCGAAAAAGGCATGTGTAGTTTAGTCCAAGATGTTGCTCGGATAGAGATAGATCTGACTGCAAACTTGATGCAGAGTGCAAGAAACAGACTATATGATTTGAGAGGTCCGGCACTCGAGAGAAGTCTGGCTTTTCACTGGAAGATTGAGAAATGACACTTTGATTAAAAAATTATAAAATTAATTTTAACAAAAAGTAAACATGTTTTGAGAGAGAGAGAGAGAGAGAGAGAGAGAGAGAGAGAGAGAGACTAAAACTCTTTAACTACAACTCCACAAAGTAATGAAAAAAATAATTATGAATATATAAAAAAATCTATTATAGTATAAATACACCTGTGCAACTGTTAGTGAGTGACTACTGAGGCAGCACTTGAAGAAAAAGGAGCACTCTCAGCAACTCTGTGAAAAGAGGAATGGAAAAACATGAGGGTAGGATAGATACAAGCACATTTCCAGGTCACTAAATCTCAATTGGAGTGTGGTTGAATCAATTTAGAAATGATTAATAAATGTAAGGGAGCATGGCACAGCGGTGAATCTACCTGTGGCAGGCTGTCCTCAACACAGTGACTGTGCATGAAGGTTACACGCTTTATATAAATTAAACAGTTTTTCCTTTTTATTATAGCACAAGTGTGTCTTGAATTAAACATTTTTACTTGGAAGGTGTTCACTTTAATTCCCTCAACCAATATGCACGATAGCTTCTCTTTTTCTCACAAACGACATAAGGTCTTAATTGCTTTTAATGCTTTTAATGTGAGGTGTTTTCATTGTGACTGCCATCTAAAACCATGCACTGCAAGACAGTAATGGTTCAGAAATCACTTGATAATTTTAGCCGTTCTTATGGACATTCAGAATCTACCTCAGATGTCTGAATCATTAATAAACCACCTTCATAAGGGAGGTGTTTTTAATCCTTTTTTTCTGTAAATGTTATTTACGTTTCAGTTATACAACTTAAGAGCCGATTATCATTACAATTAGACTTTGCAGAAGAGTAAAAGCAAATTAAGAATGAATATGATTGTCACATAATGGTTTTGAAACCTCTTAAAAACCCGTTTTAATTGCAGCTGGTTTTATCTTGTTGCTGATGCCAAAGCATTCAGATAATTCCAGTGTCTGGAAAGATTCCCAGTCATATCCTCTGAATTATGACAAATTGTGTCAGAATGACAAAAATATATATATTTATATGTTTAACTTTATTATTAGGAAACATGCTGAACAAATAACCGTTTCAGTTTTAAAAATTGTTTTTATAAAGTATGTGACTGTTAAAAGGCAATCAATTTCCCCTCAAAATGGATTGAAGATAATTTTTGTTGCTGTCTCTGTTTGTCATACAAGTGGCCAGTTTCCATCAGTCATGGAGGCTGAAGCGTACATGTCCACAGTAGACAGATTAGAGACCTTCTTGTCTCTTGCCACCTACACCAAAGACTGAGGATATACAAAGACGGTGCGCTCGTATTACTATGAATGGGAGAAACTGCAATGCGCAATATGGTGGAATAAGTCCCGCCTTCTAAGTAAAAGAGCCAATCGCCAATTGGTAAAGTCATTGCGTCACTGCAGCTGCCGTTAGAAGCTGCGATTGTTATAGAAACAGTCACAACTCAGTGTTCTGAGACTTCCACGATTTCAGCATTTAAAAAAAAAATTATGACACCGTTGTTGTCAGATTTCATTGGGGATTTCAAATATGAAATTTAATCGTAAACTTCAAGAGATGGGAGCTGTACTTGCATGACTGAAATAGCTGCCCGAGAGGCATTTCAAACATGGCCGCTGAGTGGATAGACTTGCCTGAAAGAGATTTGTTTGCACTCAGGGGACTGAGATTTTAGAGCATGTGGCACTTCACTCTGTCTCCTCTTAGATTAATCTGCAAATATCAGATGCCCAAGCACCAACTGAGTTTAGACCATCTGCCATCAAATCACCTGCTAAAAGGGTCTAGATTCAATGGGCTCACTGTGGCGGTCTGCTGGTTGTTTGCAGGTAGGAGATGGGCAGCCAATGCGTCTATGGCGTGTTTCGGTAGAAATAGAGGCCCCTCCTGCTGTGGTGCTGCAGCGTGTTCTGCGAGAGCGCCACCTGTGGGATGAAGATCTTCTACACAGTCGAGTCATTGAGACTTTGGAAAATAACACTGAGGTTTTCCATTACATCACAGACAGCATGGCTCCACATCCACGGAGAAATTTCATAGTGCTCAGGTACAAAGCTACAAAAAACTCTTTTAATGTGATCAGTTTGATACTTTTTTGTGCCACATCCAAACACCATCTGCCTAGAATCAGTAAGATCTGGATTTATATGCAGAGTTTTTGGGGATCCCATTAGAATGTTGGTTCCAAACTGATTCTTTAGAAATCCTGTTTTTTTTTTTCTCTCTTCTGTATATACCCTTTAGGTAATTGTGTAAAATGTTTGTTCAGTGTGTGTATTATTTGTATATTAAGCCCCTCGTTTTCCAACACGATATTCAAAGGCTACCCGATATAGTCTTTCTGATATTTCTGATATTTCTTATAGATTTCCGTTATTTCTGCTGTAGTTAGAATAGAATATTGAATTAAATGAATACCACAATTAATTTTAAGAAGTTTCAAGAACAGAATGTCCTTCAATTAAAAATAATGCATATTTTTAAATATTTTTAAAAAAAAAATATATATATTTTTTATTTTATATATTTAAATATTTTTAAAAATATTATATGAGAAATGTATTTTTTTATTTTTTTATTTTTAGAATTTGATTGTTAATATTATGATAATAGTATTTTAACACAAATAGTTTATTAAATGTTTTTTTTTAGTCATTGAGTTTGCAAATGCCTCGTGGTAATGGTTGTATTTTGTATTGCAGACGTTGGTGTAGCGATCTTCCAAAGGGGCTCTGCGTTCTGGTGTCCTCCTCTGTGGACCATGATAACGTCCAGGTGGAGGCAGGGTTACGGGCTGTGCTTCTGACATCACGCATCTTCATTGAGCCGTGTGGAATGGGGCGGTCCCGGCTCACACACTACTGCAGAGCTGATCTACGGTAAGACACACTGGTTTAACAAACAATTTGTCTCAGGCACACGACTGCATGTGGTTTTTGATGCTCCTCAATACACTGAACAAAAATAGCACGCTAATGTTTACAATAATATTAAATGAAGGTCACCATGAATTTTAATCTTTTGTATTTGTGTTCCACAGGGGGCGCTCTCCTGATTGGTATAACAAAGTGTTCGGCCATCTGTGTGCGATGGAGCTTGCCAGAATACGCAGTTCTTTCCCAGTTCTAACAGCACGAGGACCTGAAACCAAACTCTAAACCCACTTGGGTTAAATCTGAGACTACTTTGTTGGAGAAAGAATAAGAATTATGAGAGTGCAGGTGTAAAACAAAGATGGCCGCGCAAGTCGAAAGGTGGAAAGTAAGAACAGTAGATAATGTTTGAATGACAAAGAACAGTACTGAGTAGTATAGAAGTTGGACTATGCAAAAAAAAAAAAAATCAAGCCCATTGTGGTTTTAAAAGCCATGGATGATTAATGTGAAAAAGCTCACGCTCACAATCACACTGTTGATACCCCTTCTAATCTTGAATGTGTTTTGTTTGTGTAATTGTTTATATTGGTTTTTGTTAAGCAGTGTCTCGACACACATCTGGTATGCCTTAAAAATTTTGTCTAATAATCCAGTGTGGTCTGGAGACCTCTCATTCATTCTCAGGGTAAATGTAAACAAGTGTTGCTTTTTCACTTGCACAGGAATTTTGTCACGTGGGAATGATAATGACCAGTTGGCAAAGAGAAGCAGCCAAACATTCATAACATCATAATGACATGTGATGTGCTTGTTATAAGCTCCATGTGTACTTTGTATTCTGTAGGACATTTAGTTTTTGCCATTGAAATGACTAGGAACAAGTCAACCCAAATTCACCCTACATCATTCTTCCAAAGCGACCCCCCCCCCACCCCACCCCATATGTTTAATTTATTTGCGTCAGCCATTTGAATGTGGCAAACTTCATTTGTGAAGTTTTAATAACTTAACGTCTGCATGGAATCCATGGGAATGATATTCAAGAGGCCTTCTTAATACAGCTTTACGTTTTTCCATTTTTATCTCCCCTAAAGGTAAAAATATTTTTTATACAATTTGTTAATTCTCTTTCTTATCACTGTTCGTATCTGTTATTATCAGTATTTTATTTATTTAAAAGTATAACTGCATTATACATGTTGTTCTGCCTTGAAGTGAAATGGTTCAAGTGCCACAGTGTGGTTATATGTGCTTTGATTTTTTTTTTCTAATGTACAGAACTCTGGTCCATTTACCCATAATGTTTAAGTTGTTTCAAGTCTTCCCTTTTTTGAACGATAATTCAGTGTTAAACACAAGTGGCATTTTTGTTGATTTGATTGTCATGTTCAATCATGCTTTGTGAATGATTGAGAATAAAGGAACTTTTCCAGGAAAAAAATAAAGTGTTGATTCTATATTGGTTTTTATACAGACAGAAGGTGTTAAGCCTGAAAACAGATTTGAATTAAATTAACAGGTTTTTTTGCGGTGAACAGCTATACATTTAAACCGCATTGGTGTCCTGCTAGCACAGGACACTTAAGGGCACAGTTTGGGTTGGCAAACAAACTTGTCAGTAAATGTATTATAGAGCTGGTGATGGAGAACTCCCATTTACACAAGGTGCTTTTCTACAGTATTTATTCCAAATTAGTTTGATTGATACAGAGTAATGACTAATTGTGAGTCGCAGTCTATGTGCTGACAGACTGCCCGGTCGCACTGAAAACTCCTTCTGAGCTGTCATTTTTGTGGGGAGATAAAGTGCTCCTTATTTTTGCCTCGTTAATTATTAAAGTGTCTAAAATTGGCCAATTATGCTGTATTTGCAGACTAAAAGGAGACCGTGCCTGAGCACCTTTTAATATTGCATGACAGCGAATTGTTTTTGAATATGTCAGAAAATATGTTCCACAATGGGTTGGGTTAAAGGAAATTCAGTTCGTTTCAAATGTCAAAGTACAGACATCTGTCAAGTTCTTTTTATATACCCCCCTTTTAACCTTAGCCTATCATTACAGGTGCTGTAAGTTGTTTTAAAATGCCCAAAGTTTTTATCCCAAAAGTTAAATAACTGTTCTCAGATATCACCCCGATCTCTGTAACAGCCTTAGTTTCTGTAAACAATAAAATAAAAAGATTTGTTTAGCTAATCAGAAGGTATTTGTGGCAGTATTTGAAGGTGTTTTGCACAAGCTCCTATGAACCTAAATAAAATGATCATATTTGCAGATTCTTTGAATTTGATTAACAAATAATTTACAAATAATAAAATAGAAATAAATGACTTTATACATAAGATTAAATTCTTCATTTTAAACTCCTAATTATTGTTTAATTTCAAATCCAATATGTTGAAGGACAGTACTAAAATAACCAAAAACTGATTTAGATCAAATATGATTTAAACATTAACTGAAGCAGACAACACAAAATACTTCTATTATTTCCAAATGCAGTCATTTTATCAATTTACCAGTGAGTGTACTTGTCCCCACTTCCTTTTTCAATTGATTTGGCAGGCCCAAAGTCTACTTCAAAGAAATCTCTCAACCCATCGCCATTTTCTATGACTAGTTAAAGGGATAGTTCACTTTGAAATTAATTTTTGGTATGTTTTAGCTTACCTCAAGGGCATCCAAGATGTAGGTTTCTTTGTTTCCACAGTATTTTTCAATTTTGACATTTTTCATTTTATTTAGATATACCGATTTCGATATATCTAAATATGTTTAGTGAAAGGTAAAACTTCCGAAGTCTCCGTGTAAACAATGCGTGACGTAGATGCGCGAGAGATCACTTCCGGCGTAACGTCTGGAGACGGTTCAGTTCGGTTCAGTTGGACATCTGATTCAGATCAGTTCAACATAGCTGTTAACAAGAGGTAAAAACTATATAAATGCTTTTTGTTTTCTCACACAAACCGCTCGTTTCGTGTCTTAGGCCATCAGTGTGTACTTACATTCACGAGTCATTAAATCAGGTTTAATTTGGACTTCTCTGTGCATGCTCTTTGAGGTGAAGAATTTTTTTTAAACAAAATGATCATGACTTACAATGAACCCAGCAATCCCCAGGTGAGGTTTTCCATTTTAAAATGACTTTGGGTATGTGCTAAATTAAGAAAAATAGAATGTGTGATCCCGTTGATCACCTGCCTAGAAACTGAAGCGTTTTCCTGTTCTTTCGAGCTGCTTGGCTCGAAGCCTTTCACAGACTAGTGGTCTTTTGGACTGCAATTAATTTCCTTGTTCTTTTGTGCTTCCTCTGTGTTATTTCCAGCTACAGGTTGGAATGTAACACAGGTTACAATGAAAAAAAAAAACCTTTGAAAAATTGCTTGTAGCAGTTGTTGTGGCAGGTTGAATAAATGCTATCTGCAAGTTTTATTCCCATGGTCACAAATCAGGTTGGTTTTAATTGAATGCGCTGTTCACTCTCTCTCTCTCTCTCTCTCTCTCTCTCTCTCTCTCTCTCTCTCTCTCTCTCTCTCACACACTCACACACGCTGTCCTTTTCTCTTTTTAGTCTTGATTGTACCTCATCTGTTGTATTGATTAGATAAATAGATTGTCTGATAGCTTGGCTGGCTCAGGTGGCAGAAAAGTCATGGAGGCCAATATTTCAAGCCTGTTTGAAAATATTTCTTGTTCTGATAAAACAAAATATACCTGAATCAATGACAGCTGACCCTACTGGGTTGTTACTGATGCATTATAAAAATAAGGGTTGCATTTGAAGCGATCTGAGGTCATTATATACAATAAAATTAGCCTCATTGGCTGATCTGAGGACCTGTTGAAAATAATAGGTGGTAAATCAAAACAAAGCCTATAGTGTCAGCCTCAGTCCCGGATGGCATGCCCACGGGCTGATGTATAGCTCACAATTCTGGGTTATTTATCTAAAAAGTGTGCTTACAAGGTACAAAAAGCACTTTTAAAGGTATTGTAGGTAGGAATTTTATTTAAAAAAAAACTTTTTTCCAAATTTGTTTAAACTTTCTATATATATATATATATATATATATATATATATATCAATGCATAATTAAAATGTAAGTACTCTGATAAAAAGAGTATAAAAATCGAATGACTCTAAAGACTCGTGAAGACTCATGAATCGTATTAACCCCAGTGACGGGTAGGTTTAGGGACCGGGTTGGGGTAGGTCATAGATTTATATATACAGTAATGTAACGTTAAGTCAACGGCGTTCATAAACACGCTGAAAAGCAATTATGCGATTATGAATTATTTATCAATTTTATTATTATGTGTGCTATCAACACGCATAATAATAAAAATGGAAATACGAATTGGTCATACATACGCCATTTCATGAGATCTTGGCCTTGTTTACACTGCATGGTTCAAGTGACCCAAATCCGATTTTTTCCTCTCATGTGGCACAGATCGGATATTACCAGTGAACATGTAAGCAGGAAAAAAACGCATGGATTCCGATTTTCTTAGATCGGATTCAGGCCTCATTCATATGGTTATCAATCGGATACGTGTATTTGCGTGCGCCATGTAAGCAGACAAATCGGATATTCCCCGGTAATGCGAGTCATTAAAAAGTGCGCGATTAAAAAGTGCGCGATTATAGGCGCGATGGAAGAAAGGATACACACACAGTGGAGCAATGTGGAGGTTTCATGTCTTTTGAGTGTTTGGGGTGAAGAGTGCAGGCAAAAATGCAGGGTTGTTACAGAAATAAATCCGTTTTTGAAGACATTTCACGAGATGTGAGGAATCGTTTTAAGTGCTCGTGGCAAGAGCCTCTCCTCTTTTTTTCTCCGCCGTACGAGACCAATGTTTTGATGACTTATTGAAATATTGTGGAAAGAAAACACTGGATAATTTTATTTGCATCTGCATCCATTGAATTTCGTGCTGTTTTGCTTAATTTCCCAGATCAGAACGTCTACATTTGGTAATTTCAGCAGTGTATAGTGTACATGCAAAAATCGGATATGGGTCACTTTTAAAAGATGATGTAAGCACAATGCTTTCATCATGGAAACTCTTACATGCCGAACACCATATATGTTATGAATCTTACACGAAATTCTTCTTTAATTTAGCTCGATACCTATAGCTTAGCCTGCAACGGAATGGGTGGATTAATGTGCGAGGACTCAAGTGCAGAAACAATGGGTTAATACTGTATTTATTAAGTAAATAAACAAACAAACGCAATCAAAACTCCCTCATGGGGGAAAACAAGAACAAAAACAGGCAAGATAAGGAAACACGAGAAACATGGAAAACTTAGACAACAAACCATCACAGGACTGTAAACAAAGGGAGACTAAATAGGGAAATAAACATAAGAGGGTAACAAACAAGACAGGTGGGGCAAATCAATCAATAATCAGGTAACAAGATGGGAGGGGCCAGACAATTGACAAGAGAGCACACGGCACAAGGAACACAAGACAAGCCATGAGCTCACATCAAACCAGACTGACAATACCTGCCAATAATTTTCGAGTAATACTGAAAATGTTGATTAGCTTGTTCTGGTGTGTTTGTTTAGAATTGGAGCTCGACTCTTGAGGACAGTGGATCAGCAAGAATAGAAGTGAAGAAGTGATCCTGAGTTTAGGAGTGACATAAGTAACAACCAATCACATGCTGAGAAAGAGTGAAACTAAGAGAAACAGTGCAATTCTCTTATTAAATAAAAGTATTAATGTACACAACAAGAAGAAAATAGCTGTCTATGAAAGAGGACAACTAAAAGAAAATGTCTCGCTTGAGAGAGTTGAGAGAGACACATTTAAGCTCACAGTCATTTTATATCTTTATCTATCGATTCAAAAGCGTATTTATATTACCTTTATATATTTATTCCTTTAAACTCTGCGTAATAATAATTGATGAACTAAAATTTGTACACATGTTAAGGGTATAAATTAATTACATAAATAATATAAAATCATACAAAATGATTATTCTAAATAGGCATTACAGACGATTTTGTCTTTAAAAATAATTTGCTATGTAGTGACCTTTGATTTGGAGTAGAAACTTATCCTTTGCTCATACCTGATTAGTCTGAAGTTCGGTTTGCAACCTCTTACCTGGAACATAACCTGTCCCGGACCAGGTTAGACGTGGAGCACTCGTTACTATCATGATGAACACTGCTAAAAGCCAAACCACATTCATAGTGCCTAAAACCCAGGGTTGGTGCAAATTAAACTGAAACATTCCTGACTAGCCATGGTATTGGCCCCTGGTCTAATGCATGCAAAAGAAAACACACAATTACGTTGTTTACTAAGAATATGTTCTGTGTGGCACACAGATTAATTCAGTGTTTTAACAGAATACATTTGGGTAAGACTACAGTATGTCGTCAGACTTTAAGAGACTAAGCAAAGTCAAAGCCCAAACCTTCAGCGGTGAAGGGTCCATCTCAGTAAACAGATGACTGCCCTGTGATGTTTTTTATTGAGACTGTGGGGGTACAGGGAGATCAATGAGCTCCTTTATTTGGTGAAGCTGCTCTCTGGTAATGAAGTCTATCTTAAGTCTTTCTTAAAAGACATCCTCTATAAGCTGATTTTGTGGTAAGAAGATATAAAATGTGTCAGTGGAGCAATAACTTGGGTTTTACATTCATTTTACATATTGTAAACAACTGACAAATTACAGAAGACAAACGAAAGCAATGTGTTTTATAAATAATACACTAACACAATAAAAGAGCAGTTCGGAACAAAAGTATAATTTGATACCAATGTGAACACCATAATGATATGAATTTCTTTGTGTTTTTTTTTTTTTTTTTTTTCACAGATTAAGTGCTATAATTGGCTATTTTTGGTCTGTCTGGACATTTTCTATCCTGCCAGTAAGCAACTGCCATATTTGCTTCTTCGCTTTCCAAACAAATCAGGGGTTCAAATCCTCAGCCTGCTGGGTAAGTCCAGAAGTGTTCCCTGCCTTCATCTGACAGCAGCAGAGTTTAGCTTTCCCTCTGTATGCATGCACTGCTCCAGGTCTATATGGCAGTTGAAGATTTATAGGTTTGCATGTAATTTCTTTGTTTTTCAAATAAGGCTACATTACATTAATTGCATAAGTATTATTGTTTACGATGGTCTGCTGGTTAATGTGGTCATGTGTGCTCTCATTTCTCCACCCTTGCAGGCTCTTATAAGCCTTGTGGTGAGGATGAGCGCATCGTGTGTGTGTGTGGTCATTATTCGGTCATCTATTAACGTTTTATTCCACATGGAATATTAATCTCTGAGCATGTGCATATGCATAGTGTGTGTTTGTGTCAGTCAGTCTGCTGGCAGCGATATTTCAGACACTGTTTGAGTCTCTGCTGAAAAGCGCTGGTTGTGATAGTGTAGAGGATGGGGTTCAGGGCGCTGTTTATTGGAAGGATAAAAATCACCACCCACAGTATGATGGTACCTGGAGGAGACACAGAAAGAGAAAGAAAGTGCAGATTAAACCGTATTGTCCAAGGGCAGAACTGCAAAGCCATTCTAGCTGATAAGTGTTTATGTGTGCTCATGGCGGTTGCAAGTCTAATCCTTTTTGTGCCCGTGGCTTCAGCTCCTCAGCCATCAACTAATCAAAATGTGCCACATTGCTCAGAACGGCTACTCGCATCACTCGCATTTTTCGGAAATAACATTTGTCAACAGATTTAAACAAGGAGTATACAGTTATATCTGGATTAAGGCTTTATTAAAAAGCCAATTAAAATGGCTTATTGTGTCTTGATAAAGTCAACAGTTCCAGACATTTAGTCCTGGTTTACATAGCGAACAGACTGTAATTTAACACCAAACCTAAAGATAAAAAAAAAAAAAAAAACGCTTTTATGACATATTTTGAGGCAGAACTTACAAAGCATTCTAAACGATGCTGTGTTAAAAGCGTTCAGTGTATGTGCTTAGGATACATATGATGGTATTTATTTTTATCAGCTGAGAACTCGTGACGAGTTTCTGTCCATTTTAGACTTGCATCTCGTGACATCATGTTTTTGGTTTGTTTAGATGTATTTGGTCTGTGTTGCATTCATATTATGGTCAAACCACACCAGAGTTTGTTTGGAAGCGGACCAAAACACACCTTTTCAGGCTTGTTTGGTGCACACCAGGGTTTGGATGGCAAATGAACCGCACTAACCAAGCAATCGCACCAGTTTATTTTAATTGAACCAAACCAGCCAAGTGTGAACACACCCTAAGACCTGTATTTCCACTAGAATAAATACCATACTAGTAAGAATTATATTCAATGAAGAAAATGCCAGTAGACAAGATCGTTTCTCACTTTAAATAATCTGAAATTATCTGTACTTCTGTTGTATACCATATGGAAGGGGTGCCCAACCCTGCACCTGCCGAACGACTGTCTGCACAATTAAACACACCTGGCTTTAATTTCCAAGTGGCCCTGAAGAC
Organism: Pimephales promelas; assembly: GCF_016745375.1. The sequence goes on along the minus strand of NW_024121577.1, from coordinate 5,175,421 downwards.
CTTAATTTGTTGCTTCAGGTGTGTTTGATTAGGGTTGGAGATAAACTAGAACAGTTGATCGGCAGGAGCAGGGTTGGGCACACCAGCCATATGTAAACCTGTATTACTGTCTTTAATTTTCTTTTTTTATGATATTTCCCCAATGATAAGCTGCTTGATAAAAAAAAATGTGAGTGCATGTGTAATTTAAATTCTGGTTGTCTAGATGCAATTGTGCAATGTTTTATTAAAGTTCACAAATAAATAAAAGAAAAGTAAAATCAATACCTACTGGAGCAGAGATCATATCTGATTTTAAAGGTCTGTAAATTCTGCTGTATGCATCGTACATGCACAAGAACAAAGCAGGGTTATTATATTGTTATTGACTGGAAATCAGGCCAAGCAGACATTTAGTTCTTATTTCACCATATAATATTGATGCGTTTCATTAGCAAATGTGCAGCCAAACTGCGGTCACACAGCAGTATTGAGTTAAGACAAACTCATAATACCCTGCCAGTGTGTTCTCTCAAACATATTAGCTTGGATTTGCTTACCTGCGATGTGTACTCTTAGCAGTGATAATATCTTCAGGAGGAAGATGGGGATCCAGCACATGGCATCAGTGAACACAATGAAGAAAAAACGCTTTGCAATAGCGACTTCCCGATCATATACCGTCTGCCGCGCTGACTTTGCCGTTTTCTGGACAGAGTAAAACATACTGGAGTAGGAGAATACGATCACCATGAAACCCAGCAGATTCAGACCTGACAGAGAAACATACACATAAATGTTCAGTAACATCGAGCAAAAGGTGTTTCGACAAGTTATCCTTTTTATGCATTAGCCAGTCTTAGTCTTTGTACTGTTGCAGTACTGCACGACTTAGTGTTTTTCCAGTATAAACAATTACTGTAACATCCTCAAAATCTACTTGGGGAGCAAATATATATATATATATATACATTTTTATTTTAAGAAAATACACTTGTATTTACATAACGCTTTCTTACTCCACTGAAAACTAAAAAAATGGAAATGTATTAAAATAAACTAAATTCATTACATAATTTAGCACGTTTTGAGGGTATTTAGATACAATTTTGTTCAAAAATGAGAAATATAGTAATTAAGAGCATTGTTTTTTGCTGAGTTCAGTGACTGACCGTTGGTGGTTGCCATCATTTTCTGAGTTTAATTTATGAAAGCTTTTTGGGAGCATTGTTAAATCTCTAGGGAAATTCGGTAAAATCATTAAATAATCCTGCAAAAACCTGTAAAACACATACATGCACACACATATATACACACACACAAACACACTGGTGTATCTTGGTCCCAAACGTAGAGCTAAATTTTCACACTCCGATGCCCTCTGCCCTCACCGAGAAAGATGGCAGTAGAGTAGCATCTGGCACCAGGTTTCTCTGTCTGGTCTGAATGAAGAGGGAAACACACTCCATTCCGCCCATAAAAATTCCCAAATGTCTTTTTATCCCAGAAGGGAATAACGGCAATGATAAATCCTAGCAGCCAGATGAAGGTCAGTGAGCAGAGTGTCTGTTTTCGTCCAGCACGGTAATGCTGGAATGGGAAGACGATGCACAGGTACTTCTCCAGTGTCATGTAGGTCAACATCATGACGGATACCTCTGTGGACAACATGGCCAGTGAGCCAATCAGCTGGCAGGACAGGCTCTCCATCCATATCTGAGCATGGCGGTTGTACTCGCCGCAATACTTGATATCAAAGGCACCGATGAAAAGCAGATACACACCCATGAGACAGTCTGCACCTATTAGAGATAGACGCACATTTTAATACAGGATTTTAAAAAAAGGTCATCAAGCTATTGCCATCCATTCATCCTCCTCATCCATTTGCCCATATGGCCATGCAACCATTTGCCTATCTATCTATCCATTTGCCAAACATTCATCCATCTATTCCCCTGTTCATGCATCGACACATCCATTCCAGTGTTGTTGGTAATTAAAATACATTTTAAATAAAATATAAATATTAAATGAATATTTAAACAAAATGTTGCCTTGGATACAAACTGAAGAAAGCATGTTTAAGTACTAAAATTGATAACGCTAAAGGTGAAAAAAAGGTAAGAAAGAAAAACAAAGACGAATAAAAATGAAAAACACAATAATACTAAACCGAAAATAAAAAAAACTGATAATAAAAATTAACAAAGAATATTATTAAATAGTGTAACAGTATATAAATAATAGCATTGATCCATTTATAGGATTTATCCATAATCCATCAGTCAGTCCAACACTATCTCACGACTTAAAAAGTGGCTAATTCGTACTAATTCGTACGACCTCACTCGTACTAATTCGTACGATTAGTCTAAGCCCACGTGATGGTTAGGTTTAGGGGCGGGGAAAGGGGTAGGTCATTTGCACGAATTCATACGAATTTAGCATAATCGTATTAATTCGTACGAGTGAGGTCGTATGAATTGTTACGAATTAGCCACTTTTTAATCATTCGTCGAATTCGTACGACTTGGTCGTGAGATCGGGTTGGTCAGTCATGTCAGTCTATTGATTTCTGCTATATTTATTTCTGGTAGTGTGTGGTCAAGCCTGCCTCTTTTTTTTGCGGTTCTCTCTATTTGTGTGTCCTAGAAACCTGCAGAGCAGTAGATTCAGTTAATAGTCAGCAAGCATCAAATCACTTACATGCTTTCACTTTACACACTCTACAGATTTATCTCCCTTCTTTCGTTTTCATTTATCAAAATCAAGGCCTCCAAAACATTTCACACACTGTGAATGGGTTTTTGCAAGCAAGCGTTAATAGTGTGGAAAACTCCAGAGTTGGACACTCTTCCCTCTCTCTGCATGCCTCTTCTCTAAGGGGGTGGCGGGTTTTGATAATTTAAGATAGCGACTTGGCCTTTCTCTTTGTGGGTTAAAAAACTGCACACATCCAGCCATCTGTTCAATCCATCTCTTTTCAGCCCCGTCCGATAGCCGCAAACAGCCTCATCCTGTGAGGCTACACCCTCCACACTGATATCTCTTTCCGTCACTGAGACACAGATTAGTCCTCAGACTCACACTCTGATCTAACCTTTTCTGATAAATATACACAAACACAAGTCAACAAGCTCTCTTTCTGTGTGTGTGTGTGTGTGTGTGTGTGTGTGTAAAAATACAGTTGTAATTATTTATCTGCCCAGTGGGGAGGCAAGAGTGTGTGTGTTTTGATGTTTATTAAAAGCTTGTGATACTGCATAGATGTATAATTTAGTGAGTTTCTGGGATGTGTATTGATGTATATAATTAGCTGAGTGTGTACTAATGGAACGTGTCTGTAAATGCTGCAATTAGAGGGAACTACGACCCTGCCTGTTTGTCTGACGCCTGTCAACTTCCAAAATTAGACACTGCACCCTACCATTTCAGAAAGCAAACAGACAACTTTTTCTTTACGAACTTTCAATCACTTTAAATAAGTAAATGATTATATATCTGTCAAACATATATAACAAAATCAAATACACCTATATTTAATAGTAGTACACATCCTTAACCCCATTATTCAGGGTTTCATTTTTTTCATTTCATTTCATTTTATTGTTTATTTTTACAGGGACAATGCACAATTAGAAGTAATTGCACCAGAATTATAGCTAATAGCTAGGGTTGTGACTGTTTTATACCTTTATATTCAATCAAAGCATTGTTGTGGGAAAAGACTGTATAATACTGACTGATGTAATATTTAACATGTAATTTTCTTGACAGGCTTAATCCTGTTGCCCATTTTAATTATTTTGCTTAAACTAATTTATTTTGTGGGCTGTCACGTTACACAGCAAGGATTCGTTAACTTTATAAAAAAGTGACAATAACATTGTTACAATAAAATCTAATTAAAATAAAACCCAATAACCCCCCCCCCCCAAAAAAAGCCAGAAAAAATGCATCAAGGTTTTCAAATATTAGAATTTTGATTTCTAAAGGATAATGTGACACTGGTGTAATGATGCTGAACCCCAAACTAGTAGCGTAGTGTATAATATAATATTGAATGAAAATCAAAAAATCCTATCGGTCTTGCAGTCTAATGTTAACCATATTCAGGTCTGGCTTCAAACTGGTTTAGAAAGTCTCTTCCATGATCCAATCATAAATAAAATCAAGTCTTATCTCATGTAATTTCATGTTGAATGTCATCAACTATTTTAGATAAGTTTTTTTTTTCAATCTAAAATATTACGAAGTAAAATGGATTGTGAAGAACATTTCATGTTGACCTTTTTTTTAGATAAGTGGATGTGTAGAAATGTCACTCTTAGAATGGATACATTGAGTCTCAATGTTTAATGCATGAAATGGATTTCAACTGATTGATCACTTGAGCTTGACTGGGGTTGAGTAGAGTAGAATCCTGCATATTGATTTTGTCACGCTCATGTTTGATGTATAATGAACTTACAGCAGAGGGATTTGATGGCCATGGTGTGATGTTGATTCTCTGAAGCAATGCAGGACCGCAGACAGATGACGAAGATATTTCCGAAGCAAATGATGAAGGCGACGACCCAGACAAACACACGCAGGATGATGTTTGCAAGCAGATTCTCAAAGGACGAGATTCCATCTGTGTTTGGTTTGCAGCTCCGCACGTTGGGAGAATATCCACAGAATTCAAAACGCTTAAAATAACTGAAATTATCCAACACATTAATTAGACAGAAAAAGAGAATAGAAAAGCACATTTGTTTTACACATAACTGCATACATCATTAATTATCTAAAACAGATATTAAAAACATGTATGGAATTGCTCATGCAATGGGGTGGGATGGGATTTGTGAACTAAATTAACCAATTCATTGAAAATATGAAGAAAAACTTCAGTGAACTGAAGTCATATGAACCACTTCAAGTTTAAAGCAACACCAAGTAACTGTTCCTCTGCGTCGCCCTACAGGTTGGAAGCGGAATTGTCTGTGGTAAATAATTTAGCCTACAGCAGCCTACTGTCGCACACATGCTCGTTGTTTATACAGCACCGGCTTTAGGATGAGCGATGTCTACAGACAAGGTAGAGTATGTTGCATGATTTCATGCAAGCCTCAGCACCTTGCCTTGAAGGACGATAGGAGGTGGCTTACAGGAGGTGTATCTGACACTGTTGTTCCGTGATAACCCACACAGATCAGCTGAACCAAAGGTGACCAGAATCCCCGCAAAAATTCTGGTTTTGAGGCCAGTGGCGAAACAGTTTTTTCCTCCCGGCCCTCTTCTGGGGAAGGGAGCGGTGAGGTCAACGTCTCCTAGAGAGTAGTTCCATCCATCTCCGGGTTGCCCGTCCACTGACCTCTGGCTTTGCCTCCCATCTTGGCTGGGGCCTGGACGCGCGGGGCGGCTTGCCTGCGACTGGCTCTACAGCGCTGTTTAGGTGGAGGCTGCTGTTGCGGCACGGGAGCAGGGGCAGGAGGACGGACTGAGGAGTCTATGGTGGTGAGGGAGGAGGAGCCACCGAGATGGTTTCTGGCAGTAAAAGGTGCCGTCCACGTCCCCTTGAGCTCCTTGTGCACTTCCAGGATGAAAGGCACTGGGGTGGGTTGCTGAGAACCAGCGCGCACCACCCCGAGATATCAATCAATTAGCCTCGAGCCCCGATCTTGTTGGCGGCCCAGGAAAGCATGGCCATCATCTCAGGGTCCGACTCAGGAACTGCTGGTACACCTGGAAGAGGAAGCGGCTCTGAGCCGTCGTTCGCAGAGATGTCTGACCCACCCTCCGATGTAGCGATGGACATCTGGTTGTCATGGGGAACACCAAAGGAAACAATTGGTACACATCTTGAGGATGGTCCAAAACGTTCAGTTGGTAACTCAAATGGCTGCGGAGCGTGAGAGGAATGAGGGTTACTAGGAGGTTGGTTCCCCGAAGGAAACGCGCTCACCATGATCCTCAGGTCTCCCGTGTTACTGCCCGAAGGCAGATGCACGGTGACTCCACCCCTTTGCAGGGACAAGAGTCTCGACCGTAGCTCTGAGATGGTCATCTTCCCACAATGAGTACATGACTCATCCACGAACGCTGCCTCAGAGTGTTCAAAGCAATCGTGACCATCCCGTGACCCCAGGTAACGACCACATCCAGAAACACACAGATCGAACGTCATCTTGAAAAAGACGCAAACTATCTGTATAAGCTCTTTTAGAGACTGCTCTCCTTGGTGCTCAAGCATGCAGGGGAACGGTCACTGCGAACACAAACAGGAATGTGCGCCTGTCTGTGCGCTGTTCTCTCTCGCTGGTCTTACCAGCCATGAAAACGGCTGTTGAGCGCTCTCACCACGCATCTTACCAGTTGTGAAAACAGCCTTTTATGTTTTTGCTTAGTTTTTAAAACAAAATATCGAAAAACAAAATAAAAAAGTGAGAGAAGAGAAGATCGCTTACGTTGCTGTGCTGTCACGCCCGCCCCAAAGTAGAGAGATCCAGAAGAGGCTTGCAGATTCACTCTGTGTAGTCAGCATTCAAAGTGCTTGGCTCTGAAGCAAAAAGCTGCAGTGCAAATTGCAGCAGCTGCTTGTTATATACCCGCGCTAACGAGGCTGCGCAGCTGATTCAAATGATTGCACGCTAATGTCTATTGGCTTGCTTTAGATTTACTCGAAGTCGATTGGCCTCTCTAGCGAGATTCCTATAGAGGGAATGCATTGACACGTGACTTTCCCGCGTGACAACCCCCCTCAGCCTGACCGAGTGGCAAAAGATCTGCTGCGTGACTGGATTCAATAGGGGAAAACTGCGGAAATGCGACTAAATCGAACAATTTTATCAATTTAAACTAAATGTTGGACTCAATATAGTGTTCCTTACAACTTACTAAAGATCCAGTGATCCATGGAAATTGACATGCAGCCAGGAATCGTGTTGCCTGACAATTATTGCCTGATTTCGACACCGGGGAAATAAAAGCAAGACCTAAACATAAAGCAAATTTGTCTGTGAACGTTTTATATAAATATAATATAGGTAGGTCTAAATCCGGGTGATCACTTATATCAGTGTTATATCCTATATATATCATATCGTCCAGCTCTAAAACTTTATACGTTTTTTTGGTCAGTGTTTATTAAAAAAAACATCCAATAATGCAGAATATGCAATGATAAATATTTAATTGATGAGCTGTTAATGTATATAACAATACAAAATATACGGGTATGGTTTTACAGCTAAATTCAGCATATTGGCACAAAATGATAACTGCAAATCCACCTTTGGCTGACTGGAGTTCAGTTGTTTCTGTGAATTGCAGCGATCCATTTGCTCCTCTTTCCATAGCAGTCTGTAAAAATATACCTCCGATGTTTTGTCAAATCTAGTTGTAGGCCTACAGTCAATCGCAAAGCTCTTTCCCACTTTATTTGTGTGTGTTGTGTTTGTTTTTCGCGGTATTCACGCTGAACACATATACAGCCGCTCAGTCTTTTTGCCACTCACTGTGAGGACCTGCAGGCACGCCGGCCGACGGTGACGTCACGCGCATTCCCTCTATTAGTCAGTCATGACCAACGTTGTAGAGACTAATCAATAGGGAACGCAATGTTCTTGAAAGTTTTCAAATAAATACCTAATGCTTACACCCTAAATTAACAAATGTTTCAAACACTCCAGCCCGAGCTGTTCCTCTCTCTGTTCTTTAATCATGTGTGTTTCACTCCAGCATACACACAAGCAGTCTTCACCAAACTTCACCAAACACAAAGCTTCTATTAATGTCACAGTCTGCTAGAGTGGTAGAGTGGGCATGTCTCAGATCAAAAGTAATTTTTTTTGTGCAGCTGATTATCTGCAAAGTAACGATCTTGAAAACCTCATCTTCACATCAAAGTGCAGAAAGGTTCAGCATGAGGTTCAGCACTCACTTCAGAACAACACCCCTCGGCACGCGGCAGCACTTTTGTTCAGTGCTGGTGTGGAGGTGACTCATTCCTCATAAAGAAATGACAGCATTCCATTTTTAAAATCTCTCTGAAGGCCTACTCTCTACTTCGTTCTTTTTTTTATTTCATTTAAATTTCTCTGGAGGGGATCTGTTCTGGTGATATTAAATCTGTTGGAAGAGAAGTTTAAGATATATCACAAGCAGAGAGAGGCAAGGTCATCTTGCCGCCAGTGAAAAATCAAGAGTTCTAGTTGAACTGTATTTACCAGCAGGTTTGACTTTTCAAATGCAGTTATCATTCACCCTGCGACTGACAGTTCCCATCCAGCCTAAATTCAAGAGTAAAGACCTCTCTCCGCTCTCTCACCCTCTATCTCACTCAGAGGGCGTGTTGTGTGACTTACTCTTTCTGGCGTAATGGAGGTTTACATGGTGTTAGTTTTAACTCATGAGAGACTAGAGACTATGGTGTACAAGGAATTTGAGAGCAAATCTGAAGGTCTGGAACTCTCCACAGAGGACAAAAACAATTGTAAATTGTAAACAATTGCAAAGTCTTACAATATTGTACAAAGACTATATAATATAACTATATATATATATATATATATATAAGATGGCATAAAAAGTAAGCAAAAAAATAATAATAATAGAATTTTAGTATGCTCACATGTGAGTGAGGTTAGTTAGGGGCCGGAATATCCTGATGCTGATGTTGGGAATCTCCACCTCTTCCATACTCCTGCCCACAGAACAGACAGATACAAATTTTACCTTCACAAGCACATTTTCAAAGCCAATATAAGTAGAGAACTGTAGACCTATAAAGCCAGCTGAATAATAACTGCCATAATGAAAAAAAAATCAATGAATGCAGGTACATGAACAGACACAGAGGCTGGTGAATAATGCCGTTTTGGACATGAATCTCACTAAACATCTCAACTACATCTGTGGACTGCTACACAACATTCACTGCGACCACTGCGAGGATCAGCCTACAGTCACAATAATTCACTTTTTTATGTTTTATATTTTATAATTTTCCTCTCTGCCCAGTTGTATCTCTGGTTGTTTGTAATACACAACCAGACATCATTTTTCATAAAATAAATAAATAAACAAAAATGACATGGGGCAATATTTGGAACTGATTTACCAACATGATCTCACAGCAATTCTTAAAATTTTTACGAGGTGGCTAATTCGTACGAATTCATACGACCTCAACCGTACAAATTCGTATGATATTTGCTAATTCGTACATATTTTACAAGTTTGTATGAATTCGTACAAATTCGTATGAATGACCTCCCCCTGACCCCGCCCCGAAACCTTCCCATCACATGGGTTTAGACAAATTGTAGGAATTCTTACAAGTGAGGTCGTACACAATTTGTAAGAATTAGCCACCTTTTAATCATTCAGGCATAAATAGTACATAAATCAGATCTAAGGGGCCTTTTACGACACTGACACACCACAGCTAAAAAAGAAAACGTATGCGTTTTGGCCGTTTATTTACACAACAACAGTGTTTTGGGGGTGTGAAAATGCAAACTTTTGAAAACGGGTTTCAAAGTGCATGTTTTTTTTAAAGCTGCAGTGCAGAGTTTTTCCTCTTTGTCGCCATCTCTGTTCGAAATCTGCAATTGCAGTCATTTGCAGAATTATCAACTTGAAGTTGACGAGTTGTACCACGACACGGCACAGCATGGATTAATACAATGTTTGAGGAGAGTGTGCAGCTGTCAGTCACCGTGCCGATGTGGATACATTTAGAATCACAGATTATTGTTTTTGGAAGTATGACCATAATAATTTTCACCAGAAAATGTCATCTGAACTAGTAAGAAACATCCACTTTTGTTCTGGTTCTGATATTGCAGCCCATTCTCACCCCCAAGGCGTCACTCAACTGACGCCTTGGGGAGCATTTGGACATGCTTCAATATCTGACGCTTTAGGCGCCCTTTAGCGTCATTAGATGCCGCCCTAGGATCGCGTGTACCCTACCCCCACCCCACACCTAAACCTAACCGCGTCCTCTAACTGACGCTTTCCTTTAGCGTCAGTTAGATGACGCCGTAGGATCGCGTCATGTAAGTGACGCTAAAGGTCGCCTAAAACGTCAAATATTGAAGCATGGTCAAAGGTGACGCCTTGGGGTGAGAATGCGTTGGATATTGCAGTAAATTGCACTGATTAAATCTAACAATCGCTTATAAGTTATCATATCACGCAAAAACATGCACCTTACTTTGTTCTCAAATTGTTAATGTTAACAGCGTCAGCACTGCGGAACTACATGTAATGTCCTTCTGATATGTAACCTTATTTTCGTATGGGTCTGTCCGGTTGCAGTCTCTTTTTTTCTGTAGTCACTCCGAAAACCGAACGAAGTCTTTTGCATTTCACAGCCGGTAAATCTGTTGTCACTGGTGATTGTCGTTTGATCCTTTTTGCATCCGCCATCAAATTGATAAGTTTAATTATATCAAGTGCTGTGAGAAAAGGCTTTAAATAGGCCTATTTCACAAAAATGGTCCTCAAGACCGAAATTAGGGTGAAATATTTTCCGGTAAAAGTGTGAAAGCACTAGGAGTTGCAGTCGGAGGACAAAATAATGCAGAGACCATTGCGTACCTTTTCAACCCAAAGAAGAAACAACCATATTTATCACTCCATGGCTTTCCGTGTTTAGCGGGGTTTCATGGAATAACTAGGGAGAAGTTAAATCACGCCAGGTGTGATGCCCAGACACAAAACATGTTTAAATTGCACTTGATTGTTATCAGATTTGCTCGTCATGCACTTTTATTTTATTGTTATTAACTGTTGGCAAATTAAATTAAAATTGTTTGTAGAAGTTGTTTTCTGTAACTGTCATTACTTTTTTCTTTTTCTTGGATGCTTTGCCATACTGCTGTTTACTTGTGCAAGCAAGGGCAGCTGGAACATTTATTAAACGTGTAGAAGTCTTTCCAAACCATTACTTAGTATTATAAATTCAGGTGTTTGTGATATAAAAAAATAAAACATTAGAATAACTTTTAAAACTGAGTTAACACAGAGCAGTTTTTCCCGTGAGTAGGATTGGAAAAATCAGAGTGGATCAAGAGCGGAGTGATAACAGCACACTTAGAGTTTAGAGCACACTTAATCTTAGAGCACACTTAATTTTTTACAGTCTATGGTGAACATCTCGTCTTTAAGACACATTTAAACTAAAATTAAGACATTTATTACCCTATTTGAGAAATGTGAGCATATTTACGGCCTTAAAATTATAAAAAGTGGATTTAAGACATAAGGACAGTGCGGGGAACCCTGATATTGACGGAATTCCGTCTTAGGCTCTCTCGTAGCGACGGAGAACGAACCGGTTATTACCTAAGGTAACCTCGGTTCTCTCTAAATGAGGGAACGAGTATTGGGTAAGTTTAGCTTACACATATAAACAATATTTATATTTAATATTTATATATAAACAATATGAATGTAAGCCAGAGGAGAACTGGCCCCCGACTGAGCCTGGGTTCTCCCAAGGTTTTTTCTCCATCCAATCTGATGGAGTTTTGGTTTCTTGCCACTGTCGCCTTGCTATTGGCTTGCTTTTGGCTTGCTCAGTTGGGGTTATTTAGCGTTTAGCAATGTTGTTGATCTGTGTTGTACTACTTTCATGTTATCACTGTGAAGCTGCTTTGATACAATCTGTATTGTGAAAAGCGCTATATAAATAAATGTGACTTGACTTGACATATGTCTTGAATGGAAATTCCATTGGACCATGTCTACGAAGAGGCCACGCCTCTAGTGGAGTTAGCCCTGCAGACCTTTTGCCATGTAAGCGCCATCTTATAAAGGAGCCAACTTATAAATTAGTCACGATAAGTCGATCCCCGAACGCCGTTCATACAGTTCAGAAGTTCGCTGAACTTCATACAGTTCAGCTCACTCTTGACTTATCGAGACTATTTTCTAAGATGGCTCCTGTCTGTATACACGAAGTGAACTGTCTTTTTACAAAGTATCTTCTTAAAAATGCTTTGTTTTGCATGTATGGACCCTCATTATGTTACTGTGTTAGTGTGGGGCTATTTTGAGCCTTGTTAGTGGTATAAACTAGCGATTTCTTTTTACTTAGTAAATGCCCCCATTATACTAGCATTATACGCTAAACAGTTTTTAGAGATAAAACTCTTTACATTCGATTATCATGAAAACAAATCTCAGGGAACGGTTAGGTACCAATGTGTAATTAGACCAAAGGTTCGTTTTGCGCCAGAGTTCTCCTTTAAGGTCTCCTGAGTAAGGGTATGATTGGCTGAAAGGAATGAATTTCCAGAATCAATATATGATGTTGATCCAGGAACATGTCCTACTTCTGTAAATCACGTGGTGCAGGTCTACAGAGATCATACCAGCAGAAGTGTGAAGATGACACTGAGCTGCTTCCCTCCAAGACACTGTGTGGGAAATGCCAGGACCATGCACGTTCTCCAATAAAATAGGCAAAAATCAAAGAGGTGGCTCGGAATTTTGGACATCGGGCCTCATTTCCAAGTGAGCCTTAGCGTTATTTATCAGTGGAGACAGTTTAAAAAAATTTAATCCAGTGGCGAATTTATACTCTCCAGCCACGCCCATTTTGGCGGGATCTGATGCAATGAGAGCGAGTCTGCCTCTCATTGGTCGCGAGTTCAGCCCAGCTCTCCCATAGGCTGTTGCAGTTCTCTCTGAGCGAACCAATGAGCTGCTAGCTAGCCCACTCATGGTCTGCTGCAGCGGAACTGCGTTGACAATGGATATGAATTATGGAATAATTTTTTGGCTTCAACTTCTCAGAAAAGATGAATCTTTCCCGTAGCGTAAGCTAGCTTACGCAATACTCGTTCCCTCGTCTAGAGAGAACCGAGGTTACGTTAGGTAACCGATTCGCTATTTCATATGCAAGCATGTCAGCCAATCATCACAGCAGAGGCTGGTTACACACAGCAGACACGCCCCTTCAAACAGAGTGTTCAAAGCAGAGGCTAAAATCAGGCTAGGAAAAATGCCTTTTATTTCTAAATTATGACTATTTTTGATCTAAAAAACACACTAACATTATAAGGGCAAACCAGGAAACATTATAAAATAATTTAAAAAACCATTCTAGGGCACCTTTAAAATTATATGTGTTTGTAATCATGATTGGCAGCCTAATCAGAACCAGAATAAAGAGCTAATTCAATGTGATTTTAGATATTTAGATATTCACTGATTAACAGTCTGAGGTCGATCACATGCTGAGACTAGTCATGTACCGGATATGACTGTCATGTAAATATGATGTCGATTCCTGCAAACTTTGTGCACACATAAATAAGCTCTCTCCTATACACAGCATAAATATAATAATGTAACCAATGTTGTGTTTACTCCTGTTTACTCACAGTGACTGCAGATTCACCATAGTGTCAAATTGATTGCTGTATATGTGTGCCAGGGGATTGTTGGAGATATTTCTATAACAAACACACACACAAACAGTACAATAGTTATTGATAAAGTCCATAATATGCTTCTGTGATTCATCCAAAGAGGCTTTCAACCAATCAATAAATCACTGGGTAGATCAGCACATGCAATTATACAAGTGAATAACACAACACAATTTGCACCATAAATAATGAAGTGCAGAACGTGTCTCTCACAGCTGTTTGAGGTTCTGGAGGTTCTGGAACAGAGATGGAGGCAGGTCTTTAATCTGGTTCATAGACACATCTCTGTAAATCAAATCACAGCAAATTCAGCAGCTCATTTTTCACCTTAACCATTCACTGTACAAATAAAACTGAAAAAAGACCCTCAAATAGAAGCTTTATTCCAACACTTATGCTTATCCGGCTGAGATTATTTACACAGGAGGTTTCTCTCCTTCCCTCTCTCGCAGAGATATGAAGAATCTTTTTTCTATTCAAAACAAACACTTGACCAGGGCTGTCTAGCTCCAAAAATCAAGGAAAAAAGAGCTGAATATACATATGCACTATATTCCAAGTTTCCCGAAGCCATACAATAGTGTGAAAAACAAAACAAAACTTACTGACTCAAAATCTTAGCCTTGACTTTAGCTGCCAACTCTCATTTGTGAATGTATACCAACCTTAGCCCTTTTGTGCTTTTCATGACTATATGCTTTTGTTGTATGGGCAGTAAAAGTTTTTCAGGGAAGAATTAAAGAAATGTGGGTTTGGAATGACATGAGGGTGAGTAAACAAGAACGATGGTCAGAATTTTCATTTGTAGGTGAACTAACCTTTACAATTCACGAATCGGGTCTCTTTCTCTCTCTGGTGCGTACATTTTTACAAGCAATGAACTGGGGAATACATTAAAATGAATGAATGCATGTATACTCACAGGTCTATCAATCTTTGCATGTCTTCAAATGTTCCCTCCTCAATGGTGCTAATGCGGTTTCTCCTCAGCGCTCTAAACCAGAAAAAGACACATATATAATAACATGGTCTCAATGTTCACCTTTCCACCAAGGTCTTCAGTGCCACAGAATGATGCTGATTTAAATCTATATGTAAATCAGTTCTGTCTCTCTGAGATTAACAAGAGTAACACTTAAGAACTATTCATATCATCATGTTCATGCTTCCAAGAATGAACTCAAACATGTTTTATAATGCTTGAGTACACAAGCCACAAGGACAAACACAGTCACAGATTAGGTCTGAAAAGCACTGGATCGAAGACATGAAATATTTGAAGAAATGTACTCTTTTGTGATAACTGAAACAGCTTGAGTTGTGGAATAGAGTGAATGAATTGGATCAGATATCACATCAAACACGCTGCATGTCCCTTCAGTTGATTCCGTATTATCCCATAGAAGTATAAAAGAGAATTCAGTCTGCTATAGTAAAATAATTAACCCTCACAATAGTGTAAAAGGAGTTTTTTTTTCAATGATTATATAATTCCTTATAGCCCTGTGGACTAATAAAAGAAAATACATTTTCAAAACACACGTTGCACTCACAGCATTTGTCCACTAAAAAAAGACCAGTACATGCACCAAAGGATAATTACACTGTTAGACCTTACCAGGTTTTTTACAGTAAAATACTGGCAACACTGTTGCCAGTAATTTACTGTAAAAATGCACTAAAACTCAAGTTAACTAAAAAATACAACTTATTAGTTTTAGTGCATTTTTACAGTAAATTACTGGCAACAGTGTTGCCAGTATTTTACTGTAAAAAACCTGGTAAGATCTAACAGTGTGTAATGCATGTAATTTCCACCACCTCTCGAATTATGTAAATCTATATACTATACAAAATCGCATTCTGAAATGGAAATTGTATTATTTTGGGGAACTCTTTTGTCTCGCTAAAGCTACTTTAAATAATTATTTTAAGATATATTTTTAAAAATTTTTTTAGATTTATTAATATATTATTCCTATGATATAATGAAAATTTATGTGAAAAAAAAAATCATTCAAACTTTAAAAATAAAAGTTAATGATTTATGTAATGCTCCCAATTGTTAGTTGTATTGTCTTTTAGGTCAGTGTGTTATGAATGAAATGTGTTTTCTGAATGAGGATTGTTGCCTGTGTTATGGTGGAACAAGTTTATTTTAAGACATGTATAAAGTGTTTTGTTGGTCTGAGTGAGTTTTGGAGGTCAGATGAAATGTTTAGCCAAGATTCATCTTGGTAATGCTAACTGTATGAAGAGTTTTGAAAATGTGGCTTCAGTATTGACCGATGCTTGTTAGCAATTGAAAATAACCTGTAAAAGTTATTAAAAAATAGAAAAATATTTATTTAAAAAAATTCATTGGCCTATAAAAGTGCCTGTAGAGGAAGATTGGCAGAGTGAGAGAGAGAAGCTGTCGAAATGCAGCGAGCTCTGTCCCTCAGGACAGAGCGTCCTTCAAATGTCACTGACAGATCAAATCAAAGGCCTTACACTACAGCACCAGATATTCGTGATGCATATCAACATGTACATCTAAAACATGAGTAATTATTGTAATTTATTCATTCCCGATGTCTTTAATCTGCTACGGCCTTAAATTATTCACTTCAACCTAAATCTGCATTTATTTATAAGTGTTTCCAGCTGAGCCGTGAGACTCAGGAGGAGCTTTAGACCAACTTCTCTCTCCGTCGCCTACACTCATCTGTGACAAATAAACCGCCTATAACAATACCCTTGATCCCACAACACTCACTGCAGTTTACATTGAATGTTACTGTATGTGTGTGTGTGTGTGTGTGTGTGTGTGTGTGTGTGTGTGTGTGTGTGTGTGTGTGCGCGCATGCATACTCACAAGACGGTGAGAGAGGAGCAGTTCTTAAAACTTGATGCCCAGAGAGAGGAAATTCTATTACCCTCCATTTCCCTGCAATAACAAACAACTGCAGCTGATCACTGAAATGTGGAGCATTGAAGCATAATGATTAAATATCAAGATTTTGGTTTAGAAAAATAAAGAGGTCCCCATGCATGTTTGCTGTATCACTTTGAGATTTGTTCGCAAATGAAAAGTGCATTATTATTATAAATATATTTGGGTTATAACTTTATTTTGCTGGTCCACTTTATACATTCTACAAACTACAGTAAAAGTAATTGAGTTTTGAGTCATTAGAGTATTGGTAGACTGTAAGGTTAGGGTCAGGTGTTAAATTTCAGGTTAGTAGAATAAGTTCGTAGTTACTATGTTAGTGAAATGTCTGTTGGGAGACCATTGAAATAAATTGTTAGTAGATGTTAAGAAGATATTTTACTAATATTTTAATGAGAGTTAGTCAAGATGTTGTAAAGTTACTTATAGTTAGTAATTAAATAAAGTGTTACCCATATTTGGACACTTAAAGGGGTCATACTATGAGGAATACATTTTAGGGTGATTACATTATGAAAATAGACTGTGACTGAGAACTCAAAAAGTTACTTCCCAGTGAAAAAAAAAAGAAAGATAATTCACAGACGCAAAGCTGCAAAATTGGCTCGTACTTCTACAATTAACTGACCCACTTATTGCCCACATTTGAGCATCAACAAAGTTTGAAAGCCGGATATACATTACTCCTAACACTAGAGAAACCATGATTTTTCAGTAGTAACACGTAGGAGCATCTTTCGAACCTTGTGCTATTGCAGGCAGAGTGTCCACTCCACACAAAAAAATGAATGACAGTGGACCTTTTCTCACTGGCAATTTTTGATATTATTCAATTCAAATTTATTAAAAATAAATTTAAATTGAATATTATTGTTAACCAACTGATGATGTTTAGTGGATGTATAAAGTCAGTTCCCCTCAAGTTCATAAAGATACCTGAGCACTGAGCAGTGTAGTTATCACCATAATTATAACCATGGTCTACTACTGTTTGACAACCAGAAAGTGTCCAAATACATTTCTTAATTGTGATCTTAATAAACAGCACACTTTTTATTTTAAACTAGGGCTGTGCAAAGATGAATTGCAACTAATCACATCCAAAATAAAAGTTTGTGTTTACATAATATATTTGTGTGTGCTATGTATAATTATTTTGTATATATAAATACACACACATGCATGTACATATATATATATATATATATATATATACAATATTTACATGCAAATACACTGTAAAATGAATATGCTTTATCTAATCAATAAAATTGTGGCAACAGATTACAATCAATATTATTTATTAAATTGAACAAATTAGAATAGTTAATTAAATTAACATTATAATTAATTCTAATTTTTACAATTTAATTAATAATATTGATTGTAATATGTTGCCACAATTTTATTGATTAGATAAAGCATATTATTTTTTTTCAGTGTAATTCTTAAATATATACATGCATGCATATGTATTAAATAATTATACACAGCACACACGAATATATTATGTAAGCACAGACTTTTATTTTGGAAGCGATTAATCGCAATTAATCTTTGCACAGCCCTATTTAAAACATATTTTTGTGAAATGATTTTACTTCAAGTATATAGTATGCAAATGCTTCATGGATTTATTTAAATGTAATGCAATGAAAGTGTCATAACTCACAACCAGTTCAGACGAGGCATCTCAAGGCAAATCGAGGTTTTAGGAAACTGTTCGACAGAGTTATTTAATAAAGACCTGCAAAATACATCCATACTTGAGCTATACAACGCATTCAACAGAGAAATCAGTTTATAATAAATGAAAAACTAAATGAAAAACGGGTAACACTTTACAATAAGGTTCGTTAGTTAACATTAGTTAACTACATTAGTTAATATGAACTAATAATGACTAGCACATAGTATTTGTTAATCTTTGTTAATGTTATTTTCAACATTTACTAATACTTGATTAAAATCTTGTTAACATTAGTTAATGCACCGTGAACTAACATGAATAAACAATGAACAGCTGTATTTTCATGAACTAACATTAACAAAGATGAACAAATGCAGTAACAAATGTAGTGCTCATGGTTAGTGCATGTTAGTAAATACATTAACTAATGTTAACTAATGAACCTTATTGTAAAGTGTTACCGAAAAACGTTTTCTATTTATCCTCCTCTCTTGTTGGTCTAGGCACAATATAATAGATTCATCTGATATATCTGTCAAGGTGAATTAGAAGTTACTCTTACAGGAAAAATAATGATTTCAGGCCTTCAAAAGACTTCTGACGCAGAGACGACAGCCTGTTCTCGTCCAGAATCCTACACATACAGACAAACACATATATTCGAAAGTGAATCCTCTGAAATTCATCTAAAATAATAACCTTTGCAGAAAGCCCAAGTCGTTTAAGGAGAGCATGATGAAGCTCTTTGTAGGGTTATGAGAGCAGGTCACACTCAAAGTCTCAATTTGAGCCATGAAAGAGCCGAGATTCATTTAAATGTTCTCACAGAGAACAAATACAATCCATCAATTATGCCTGATTGAAAAAGCAAAACAGCAGTCTGTGTTTTTCTACTTACAGCCACTCCAGATTTCTGAGGTCACTAAATATCCCTGCTTTCAGAGACGCAATCCTATTTTGAGTCAAGAAACTGCAGAAACGAGAGAGAGAGAGAGAGAGAGAGAGAGAGAGAGAGAGAGAGAGAGAGAGAAAGAAAGAAAAAGAGAAGTACACATTATACTGGAAGTCAGAGGTTTCAATGGGTTTTGTTAAGTTGTATCATTACAAAGGCTATCTGCTGGATAACCGTCACTGCTGTTCCTTGTGCCTCCAGTCAGTTATTTTCTTCATTTCTTTCTCTCTTTCCTCCCTCTAGTTGGCTGATTAGTCTTCGTTTAATGTTGATTGGATCAACAGGTATGTGTATATGGAAGCAGGCCTCTGAGAGTAAGAGCTCAGGTATATTGAAATTTACATGAACACACAACAGCATTAGGGGGCATTAAAATTCAGTCTTTGATCATGGATCTGTTCTGCCTGAATCAAGCCTCCATCCTGATTGTAATTGTAACATCCTTCTTCTCCTTTTTCTTTTTTCATGAATGAGTGGATGATGAAAGTAGCAGACTGACTTAATGGAATAAAGGGATGGGGAGCTCATTACATAGACTGATAGAGATGTACACATCAATTTATGCAGAAGCTCAGGGAAGGACTGATGTAACGTTATACATGATGTGTTATTGATATGATTGTGGTGGGCAGTCACACACACAGTCAGTGAACTGTTCATTCACACATTACTCACAGTTTACGCAAGGAGATCAGTCCTGAAAATGCCCTCTTGGATATAATTTCTATATTGTTACTTTCCAAATGCCTGCAAAGAGAGAGAATCACAGTTTGAGTCATTGCTGTAGGTGAACTCTGAATACTTTGCCTCATTAAAAAGTTATACCCCTAAAGAAAAGAACTATCGTGGCATCCTGCCGTCAAATATATTTTATCTACACGTTTTGCACAATCTATAATGTGCCTCGCCACCAATTCAATGCAATGCTAGTTTCGTGATTTTTGTTGCATTTCATGGTCCTTCTCACTTAATAAATGATATATTTTTACTTAAATAAAATTTTCTGTGTCCATTTATTAATTGAATTGCTAGTAAACATGTCATATTGCTAGTAATCATGTCATAATTAATATAATGTACACTCAGCCAATCCTTACTGTAAATAACCCCCTTCAGATTATATACGACCCCTGTGATTTGTGGAATAATGAGTCATGATGATATTTACAAACCCCACTGACAAATATCATTATTATGTACACTGCTGTTCAAAAGAATACTTTTATTCAGCAAGGATGCATTAAATTGATCAAAAGTGACAGTAAATACATTTATAATGTTACAAAATTTCAAATTTTTTTAAATGTTCTTTTGAACTTTGTATTCATCAAAGACTGTCCCCCTGTCATCAGTGAGCTTTTTCTCAGAGAGACTGCCATCCCTAAAAATAGCATGTCAGTTATTAGATAAAAACCTTTCAAGCTTATGCAATCAATGAACTGACAACAACGGCAGATCAAAAGCAAAACATACTATATGTTATTCATTTGTGGTTGATGTGGAAATATATATATATATATATATATATATACACTCTAAAAAATGCTGGGTTGTTTTAACCCAACTTTGGGTCAAATATGGACTAACCCAGCCGTTGGGTTAAATTTTTACATTACATTTTTAACCCAACATTTCGGGTTTGTCCATATTTGACCCAAAATTGGGTTAAAACAACCCAGCATTTTTTAGAGTGTATATATATATATATATATATATATATATATATTTAAACCGTACAAAGAGCCGTTTTTGTTTATTTACATCAATCTATGATGGATAGAGATGTCTTGTGAAGGCCTTTGTCTGTCTGAGAATAAATGTTGTCTGCCAACACTGAGTGCTACACTGTTGAACTTTGATGGAATAATACAAAGCCCATAGAGCACCACAAAGTAATGGTCCAACTGACCAATTTTTTACGGTTACACTTTACTTTAAGATCTTATTGTTGCAGTGTAATTATACATATATAAGTACTGTGTAATATCTATTAACAAATTAACTTTAAATAGGGTTTGGTTTAGGGTTGGAATTATGCATAATTTACTGTTATTACTATAATAATGTAATGTGTTTTACCTTTTTTACTTGCAGTTGGAGTGTTATTTTAAACTAGGGCTGGGTATCGATTCAGATGTTCAAATTCGATTCGATTTCGATTTGCAAGCTATCAATTCGTTTTGATTTCGAATCGATTTTCGATTTCGATTGGATTTTTGATTCCTAATTCGATTCTCGATTCGACAATAATGAATAAAGATGTAATACAACTCCTATATTTATTAAAAAAAAGTACAGTGGACATAATTTTACAAATATGGTTAATTAATACAAAGAAATTAAGAGCCACAAACCTGTATATAAAACTCTTTTTATTTTAGGTACAATATACACTAAATGCATACAATGAATAGACAGGATTTTGATGCAAGATGCAAAATTAATGCTGAAAATTGGACAAGTCAAAACAGTCGCACGCCTTGGTCAAACAGGATCAGGTTATTTTATGTGTAAGATATATAGATAAATATAAGTTATCATTTTTTAGACATTTCACCTAATAGTTTGTTTTTACAATGGGGTACTTAGAGTTTATGCAACACATGGAAGCTTAATTTCAATCTTTGAATTATTTTTTTTTTAAAGTAGCACAAATAAATATTATAGAATAAACACACAAATAAAGAGACATACAAATAAAAGTGTTTTGGGTAGGTCAGAAAGACTACAGAGACTGAATATTAAAATACATTTTAGTCCTGACTGAGTTAAATATGAATTCTGATTCCTTACAATTAATGCTTAGGTTGTTTTGACAACAAAATTAATAATAGACAAATATGGCTGCGTGTTCACTTAAAAGGCACCTATATGGAAAATTCCCTTGTACATGGTGTTTGAACATAAATGTGTGTTGGCAGTGTGTGAGCAAAACCACCCTAGAATGATAAAAAATCCACCCAGTGTTTTTTTTTTTTTACAATCTCAATAAATCATCTGCACTGCCTCAGAACGAGCTGTTCTAAGATTCAGCTCTTTGTGATGCAGAATACACCTCAATTCTCCAGCTGCAGTTGTAAACCAGTTCATATCAAGCACTCTTTGAGGATGCGATGATTACATAACTGCAGATCATCATCGTATAAAGCCCGCCCTGGCAATTTGACTGGCCTGACCATTTTTTACTGATCATAATTACTCCTCAATGGATCGAGTCCAGACCAAACTTCCCGACCAAAAATGTTGTGGCCGGGGTTCGGGCTGGCATCCAGGCAAGTCGCGACTTCTAAACAGGAGTGTGTATCGACGCCTGCAGCACTTGACGCTTGCCTAGTGCAGAGAGACAAGACGCAGCACCACGAGTCCTGAATGTGGAAAAAAATCGATTTGTGGCTATTGAGAATCGATCTTGAATCAACCAAATAAAAAAAAAAAAAAAAAAAAAAAAAACGATTAATCAAAAAAATGTTTTTTTTTGTTTTGTTTTTTTGCCCAGCCCTATTTTGAACCCTTAAAGGGTTAGATCACCCAAAAATAAAAGTTCTGTCATTAATTACTCACCCTCATGTCATTCCAAACCTGTAAGACTTCCGTGGATCTTCGGAACAAAAATGAAGATCTTTTTAATTAAATCTGAGAGCTTACTGTCCCTCCATTGTCAGCAACAATCACTTTTAAGCCTTCTGGCATTCACAAGAACACCACAACGTATATGCGTGTTGTGTTGATGTGAGAGCAGAATGTTTTTTGTGCAAACAAAACACTCGCTTTGCTTCATAAATTTGAGGTTAAATCACTGAAATCACATGGATTACTTAAATGTATTTTAGGGCTGTGCAAAAGTTAATTGCGATTAATCGCATCCAAAATAAAAGTCTGTTTTACATAATATATTTGAGTGTGATGTATATAATTATTTTGTATATATAAATACCTATGCATGCATGTATATATTTAAGAATTATTTGCGCTTAAATTCTGTATATATATATATAAATACATAATCTATATTATATAAATATAAATATTTTATATAGGAATAACACATTTTCTTAAACATATACATGCATGTGTGTGTATTTATATATACAAAATAATTATATACAGCACACACAAATATACTATGTAAACACAGACTTTTATTTTGGATGCGATTAATCGCAATTAACTTTTGCACAGCCCTAATGTATTTACTACCTTTCTGGTTCTTGAGTATCAGTTGCAGGCTGTCAATGGAGGGACAGAAAGCTCCCAGATTGGATTAAAAAGATCTCCATTTGTGTTCTGAATATGAACAAAAGTTTTACAGGTTTGGAAATGCATGAGGGTGAGTAATTAATGACAGAACTTTCATTTTTGGGTGACCTAACCCTTTAAATATACACACACATACAGCTCTTTGCTTGGTATTTTAGAGAAAAGGAAAAATGAAACATTGCAATCATATTTTAATCATAATTAATCATCATTCACAAATCATGACTTGAGCTCAAGGCAAGGAGACAGGCATTTAAAAAGCTTACAAAAGATAACAGAGAGAGGGATTAGGAGAGGAGAAGATGAGATGAAAGGATGAAGAGTCACTCACAGTCTCTCCAGGTGTCTATAGCGGATGAACAGATCACGAGAGAGAGATTCAATTCTGTTACTGTTCAGCTCTCTGAGGGCAGCAAGGAAGGATATGTATAACAGAGGTGATGTAATGTAGCCTATAACAGAGTATGCATAACAGAGGTGAAGGTCTCTTGCTCTCTGCTGGTGTTATACTTACAGTGCAGTTACATTAGACGACACAGCAGGTACATTGAGAAGGTTTTTGCCATTACAGTTCACCTTCCGACCCTCACAATGACACACATCTGGATAGACATCTAACACTGAAAACACACACACAGAGACAGGCCATTAAAACTGCACAGGAATGCTGCTCATTGAAAATAAATGCTGTATGGTATTATATTTGCAAATCTAGAATTTCCATATTATTAATGAAAATGGTTGGCCAGGCAATTTCATTTCATTTTAGATAAGAATGGTAACGTGTACTTGTATGGGTACTAAGTGTATAATTAGGATCCATTGACAGTCTCTCTCTCTCTCTCTCTCTCTCTCTGTGTGTGTGTGTGTGTGTGTTTTTCTGTGCATTTGGTTTCATGAGACAGGGTATAATGTTTCATCTGTAGGGACAGTGCTGATGGGTATTGACTTTATACTTTATACCTGAAATAATTTGATAAAAGACAGAAATCATGAAAGAGACAAAGAGACAGATTACCTTATGTCTTCCCAAATAGATAAATCCTGGCATTAACATGACAAAACACGCTTTTGTTGTTTCAAACCCTCTCAAACTCTTTTGTATTTCCCATTAGTGTATAAAATATGTGCTTCTGTTCTTTTCGTGCCTTATTCAATCCATTTAAAAACAGCAGGACATCACAACCATGACCATGAAAGCTTTTGTTTCCTGCAGTCTTCAGTCATTCCACTTTGTCGCCAATCTTTGTTCGAAATGTGCTTATTAATTTTCACATGAAAATGTCATCTAAACAAGTAAGTAACATCTAGTTTTGTTCAGACCAACTAAGGGGAAGAGAGTTTTTAAACACTGGCTAGTGGCAATGTAGGCTACTTGCTAAAAAAAACATTTTAGATAATTTTTAACCTAAAAGAGTTATGGAATGCAGCTTTTAATAAATGTTTAATAGGGCAACCGTCAACTGCTGCGCTGCCAGAGCTGAGGTTTTAGCCGATATATCATCTGCATACAGTTGGCAGTTGGCACCTTGACAGCTATCAGGTAAGTCATTGGTGTACATTGTGAACAGCAATGGCCCCAGCACTGATCCCAGAGGAACCCCCATGTTGTTAGGGCAAAGAGCTGACATCACCCCATTAACACATTGTCTAATGTGTAGTCTATATGTATTGTCCCTTGTGTATTTATTGTCTGCAACATTGTGGTACTGTAAAAAGCTTTTTTCTGTTTTTCTATCTGCCCTTCAAAGTATAAAAGGTGGGTTTGACTGAAAATGTTTTGACAGCCACAACCTGAACATTTCCACCAATCTCCATTATCAACAGCCCATTCTCACCCCCAAGGC
The DNA here is from genome assembly GCF_016745375.1 of Pimephales promelas. The sequence continues at coordinate 5,150,325 of NW_024121577.1, read as the reverse complement.
GTCACCTAACTGACGCCTTGGGAAGCATTTGGACATGCTTCAATATCTGACGCTTTAGGCGCCCTTTAGCGTCAGTTAGATGACGCCCTAGGATCGCGTGTACCCTACCCCCACCCCACACCTAAACCTAACCGCGTCCTCTAACAGACGCTTTCCTTTAGCGTCAGTTAGATGACGCCGTAGGATCGCGTCATGTAAGTGACGCTAAAGGGTGCCTAAAACGTCAAATATTGAAGCATGGTCAAAGGTGACGCCTTGGGGTGAGAATGCGTTGTTATCAACACCACCAACGCGTTTATAAAAGTCCCCATTCATGAAATCAAAATGGGCAATTTTTGAATTTATGGAATATTGTGATATTTTTAAATGGTTTATCTGTGCACATCTTTTTTTTTTTTTTTTTTTTTTAATTCATGTGCCCTTGTAATCCTTACCCAAACAAGTTTGGTAGAACTTTGAGCTTTATAATTTTACAGTTATTATTTATGCTCTGACAGCAACATTAAACACTAACTAAAGTTCGAAAAATGGAATCGCGAAGAACGGGACCTTTAAGACGTGAAACTCACAGAGTGGTCTGGGGTGTTGACTGATATGCTCACAAAAAACTCGCTTTGATTTTTGTGCAAAACGAAGTACTGAGAACTTTGTAAGAGTACAGACCGTTTAATAAGAAGATACTTTATAAAGACAGTCCACTTTGTGTATACAGGCAGGAGACAACAGTCTCGACAAGTCGAACAAAGAACGTTTGTGGTTCGACTTGTTGAGACTGTCTTTATAAAGTATCTTCTTATTAAACGGTCTGTACACTTACAAAGTTCTCAATGCTTCGTTTTGCATGTAGGGACCCTCAGTATGTTACTGTGTTAGTGTGGGGCTAATTTGAGCCATGTAAGTGGTATTAACTAGTGATTTCTTTTTACTTAGTAAATGCCCCAACAGATTTTAGAGATAAAACTCTTTACATTCGATTATCATGAAAACAAATCTCAGAGAACGGTTAACTAGGAGTTTTATTAGACCAAAGGTTAATTTTGCACCGAGTTCTCCTTTAACAGCAGTGAGTAATAAAAGGCAACATTTTCATAATAATATCTATATTTTTTTCAATATAAATTTGTCAGATTTAAATGATAATTACAAAATATTGTAATGTGTCATCATGCCTAAACAAATACATTAAATACATTAATACATTACCTAATTTTAAGACCTGCTACCAGACAGATTTTTTTTTATTATGTCCTGATATGTAAAACAATAGAATTTAAAAGGGTGTAGTCTACATTCTTTTTCACGTGACTGTTTATATAAATTGTTCTTTACATGAAAATTGCTTGAATTTAGAGGTCTGCTTCTTTGAAAACCCCTGCTGTATTTGCCCTACATAAAAAGGCTATTCTCTTTCTTTGAAGAGAATAAAACATTTGCTTGATCCCAGTGCTGCTTAGAAAATATATATTTTTTGAGCCTGCTGGGTGTCTTCAGTGATATGATGGCAGAGGGCAGGCAGCAGGCTAATAATAATAAGTATATTTCCCTTGGAAGTATAGTATACTGTATGTCGCCACCCTATTCTCCCATCGATCTCTAAAAGCTTTCTTTTAGATTTTCCCTCCCTTGTTGTAATACTGGGAAATAATGTCACTAAGGTCAGTCCATCACCAGTCTGGCCCTCTTGAAAGCCAAAAGTAATTGGTGTAAACTGATAAGTAGACAGAAAGTAGACAGACAGTTGTTTTCTTGACTTCATATAGCTTATAGGTGAGCTAAGAAACTTTCAGTTAAATGGCTTCACTTGGCCAACAGAAAATAATATTTAAGTTGTCCAGAAATGTCATAAATCTGATCTTTAATGGAGCTTCCCTAAACACAATAGCACAAATCAGTATGTATGACCTTCCTGGCGACTTAATTTAGCCCAGTCTGTTTGCTAAAAGAAAGTGTCAGATCATCAGACTCCAAGATAACTGCCCCCAAGCAAAACATGTTATTTGCTCCCACAATAAAACAACCAGAACATGGCTCTTCCACCCTCGGGCCCTGCAGTGGCGCCTCCAGAAATTTTTCGTAGGGGTGGCCAGATGGGGCCAGTTAAAATCTTGGGGTGGCACACCAAAACTACAGTATAAACCATAATTTCAGAATTGTTTTCTACTGTTGTAATAAACCAGCCTGTAGAAAACTATCAGAAAGACTTAAGGAAACTCCTACTGATATACTTTGGTTTATTGTGTAATATTTAATGTTACTAATGATATTAGTAGGGCCCAACTAATATATATTACATTGTATATAATGATATATATTATATGATATAAGGGTCCTTGCCCCACAGCAAATTTCCAGATACATAATTGTGATGAATTTAATCATGTTTAAGTTATTAGTTTGCAGTGTAAGATTACAGTTAACACCTTTAAATATTACATAAATGTATTATGAATTTTTAATACACTTAATGAGTGTATACATCAGCAGCAAAAAGTAATTCTTGAAAAAAATCTGCACAGTAATTTTATAAAATCTAAATATGTTAATAAAAAAAAATTACTATTAGTTCTCTTTTAAAATTCAATCAGGCAATCATGTCACAATTTTATATTTATATATTAATGTCAAGAATTCATAAGTGCATAGCCTAAACTACAAATAAATTATATACAATTAAATTATGCTTATTTAAAATGTATTGAGCAGGCTAGGTATAACAAAATATATTGGCTTTTAATAATATTTCAGTGCGCAAATGATTACATGAAAAACAGCGAGCACACAGCGTGTATGCGCATCGCGGGTGCAGAATGATGTGCTCAAAGCAACATGGAGTCACAGTGTGCAGCAGCACTGCGCTGCATAAGTGTGCATTTAAAAGCTCATGTCACAAATCGAAGAAATGTTGAACGCACAAAATAATCCTAGTGCGATTTGTTCCTTTGTTTTACAGTTATTGTGCGTTTGATGCCGATTCATAATCCTTGTGATATGTATGTGTGATCTAACAGAACACGGTAGTGAGTCGTTTAAAAACAGCAACAAACTCCAAGAAAATAAAGTAATTTTATGCGAATATACAGACTTTTATCTACAGATCATGCATTTATAATGTCAATATATCATATTGGAGAGAGTTTTACCGTGCATCCAAGAGGCGCGCGTGCTGTTTGAATATGAATGGAGAATGATGACAGCCGCAGAGGAGGGAAAACGAGTTTATACTTTAATGATGTAAATATACTTCTGTCCCTCACATTAAGCTATGGAATGACTTCAGATGACTTTGTCACCCAAACTGACGTGAAAAAAGCGGGAGGCGCCGAAAAGCGCGCTGTTTGCATCCCTGCCTGTCCAAACGTGGCAAAAACACACCTAAAAGCTGCTGTAACAGTATACCATTTGGCACTTAAAAAGCACGTCACGACACATAATTCCCCGTCTTCTTTTACTTAAGAATATTTTTGACTTATTTATAAAATGCATAATTGATGCTACAAAAATTAATACTGGCCATTGGGGTGGCCAATGGGGTGGCCAGGAGTCGGCCAGGGGTGGCCATGGCCACCCCTGGCCACCCCCTGGTGGCGCCATTGGGGCCCTGTCCTTTTCCATACGCTGGACTGCAGTAATGCCTCTTGCATGAAGACTAGATACTTGAGATGAGTATTTGCCTCTGTGGAGAGCTGCAGCAGGGCTTCAGTTTTGCCCTCTGTTTGTACTCACACATCTCTAATATGATCGTGACTCTAAACAGAGTGAAAACAGTAAAGAGCCATCCTCTGGTGTGCCTTTTAAGCCTGGCCTATATTAACATACGGATATATTTACATACATTGGAAAGCCATTATGCACAGAGGCGTTACTTTTAATTGCACAATTACAGGGACAGTGAAACATTTAGTAGAACCATAGACAGTAAAAGAAATGGACACAGCGACCCCAATGACTTCAACGCAGAAAAGTGAAGTCAATTAGAAGCCCTCACTTCCTGATGCCAACCAAGCACACTGCGTAGGCTCAAACTGAACTTGACGACGTAGATGTGACTTGAGCAACCTGTCTGACAGTTGTAAGTCTTCTAGTAGCTGTGCCAAGAGGAATCTGAATCATTCCCTTCCGAATCTTGCAGAGCCGGGGATTGTGAGTATTAGCTGGCAAAAGGAGCATGCTGCTATTAGCCTATTTTTACAAAAACTGCTTCTACAGGGCTATAACGTAAGATACTTTTGGAAGTATGACCAACATATTCATTTTCACCCAAAAATGTCGTTTGAACAAGTAACATCCAATTTTTGTTCTGACCAACTAAGCGGAAAAAAAACATTGCAGTAAATCGCACTGATTAAATCTAATGATCAATTATCATATCACATCAAACTGTCCAAAATATACTTTGTTCTCAAATTGTTAATGTTAACAACATTGCATTAGCATTGCGTGACTACATTTAAAGCCCTTCAGATATTTAGGAGCCAAGCACCAAAGGTGCGGAGGCACCTATTGTCTCTGTGTTGGTTCTTATTATTCTTCTTCCGTTTCTACTTCTTCTTCTTACGGCTGTGCGTCTATGGCAGCCCATAGAACCGTTTGCGGGAATGTTGTTTTGGTTTGACATTCTGATAGAGGACAGTCCCAACATTGAAATACAGTCTGCATGACTGTCACTGTGTACAAAACAGAAGTTTTGTTTCACCATTGTCCACTGCGGTTTATTGTATTACGCAAAACTCATTGAAAAATATTGTGTGAAATGTAAGTTTTCAATTTCTCTCTCCTTCATTTTCTTCCTACACTTTCATCTAGGCAAATGTTTCTCTTTTTGGTGAGTACTCAATTTAGGCCAATTTGCTTAGAAGTTTTTTAAAAATCAAATCAGAAGTGTGACGGATTGGTTTGTTGCAGAGTTTAAAACAGTTTGTTGTTTGCAGTTTAGGAAACAAATTGATCTTCAGAAGTGAGACAATGAAGCGTGTCTAATATATTCGCCAAACTAAACACATTGCCAGCCCGTGTCCGTCTTTCTGGCACTGAAAGATAAAAGAGGGGAAAACAACTCTATTCCTTGAAGCTTCAAGACTCTTAGCCTGTTCTACTCTCTCATATGAGAAGTGTCATATAACGTTGTTTTAGAAAGATATTGTCATGTTCTGTTTTGGTTTCGTTTTACCACCTCTGATTTCCTGAGCTCTCATCCTTGTTTAATACAATAGTTTCTAATTAGTTTCTCGTCTGTGTCTTGTTTTAGTAATTATCACTGTGTATAAGGTCTTAGTTTCCCTAGTTCTGTGTTTGTTGTCATCTTCGTTGACTCTCTGTGTTCATTAAAGTCTTAAGTATCCAGTTCTTCCTGCATCTCGCTCTTACTTAAGCTGCACTGCAGTGTATTTGTGACAGATTTAAAATTAAAGCAAAGGGGAAAAGAAATAAAGCATAAGTTTAGAATAATGTTTGCTAAAATCTCACAATAGTCCCCAGGGGAATCAAGCGATACCTTTTTTTGTTCTTTTAAGCAGTTCATTAAAATATACTTGAATATAAGAGGAAGCAAACATTATTTTTTTTCGTGTCTTTCACTGTCCTGTTCAATAAAGGCAAAAATAAATAAAATGATAAAAAATGTTATAAAATAAAACAGAGAAATAAACTCAATTTTCATACCAAATAATACCCTGAGATAAAACCACATGTTATCATCCCCTGATAATCACACTGATAACAATAACCAATAGCATTAATCTTTATTGATAAATAATATCATTCAGCGGATCTGTTCCATCTAACTGAGTGTGTATTAAACAACCAATCTCACATTCATGTATTATACGAAATATATTAAAATCCCAGCACTGGCAAATAAATAAGGCTTAGAAAACAAATCATAACTGTGAACAGAAAGTCACACTCACACCTCAAGATCCGAGAGAAACACTGTGAAAGAGATTTAATCAGAATCTGATGTTTGTCTTTATGTATGTTCTGTAAACTATTCACAAGCACATTCAAAGCAACGCAGATAGAGAAAAAGAGGAAGTACTCACTGCACTCTTTCGACTCCTGGACCCTTTTTTTCATGAATGCATCAAACAGATGGGGCCAACCACTGTTATCCACTACAACACACACACATTTTAAGAATTACATTTTTATATTTGCACTATACATATTTCTAAATGCATATTGTTTATGGCAATATAATGTGCCAATATATGCTCATTTGCATTAGTGCGTGTGTTTATGACTGCATTTGTATACATCTATTCTTTGTGTCAGAGTGTCTTTGTGCACTCCTGCCCGCAGTCTTACCGCAGTTCTCTTCATCCGCTCCATTAGGACAATCCTGCTGCCCGTTGCAGTGCTGCGGTTGAGGCAAACACACAGACAGATTCCCACAAGGAAACTGACCCAATGGACACATATCAGAACCTGAAGAATCTACATACACACAAACAAACACATGAATGCACTGAAACAATTCACCAAAGTCTGCTCAGACATGTTTTGATTGTTAAGTTACATTCTTATTCCTGTCAGAAAAGTAAAACAAAGCAGCATATAACCCAGGCACTTTCAAAACTTTCCAAAAGAGGGAAAAAATATAAAGAGATTGATTACAGCTGTCAGAAGAACGACAGATGTCCAATTCGCTGTCACTCCCTCAGCCGTTGTAATAGAAACACGGAGTGTTGCCAAGGTAATACTGTATAACCGGGTAATACAAAATGAGTTGGCTATAAATATTATAAACTTTACTAGATTTGCAATGATGATAATTGCGGAAACACGTAATTACAGTCTATGAAAAGAGTGCATTCATGTGACTTTTAATTAAACTAACACCCTCTTGCACATCTTTTCTTCTGTGATGGTGTGTTCGGTGTGAGGGTGGGACAACCAGCGACAACTCACATGAGAAACAACAACGATCCATTGACAGTCAATTCCTGATGGACAAAATCAATGCCCGTGCTACATTTTTTTCCTGTTCGAGAAGCCCACTCGGATATGCATCACAATAGGACAGAAAAGACTGTCACTACTTCCGTTTCATGCTGACTCACAAAACTGTCATCCAAGCCAAAACATCTCTCATGCTTTAATGTGATGTGATGCCAATGTCAAAAACTGAAATGTGTGCTAATGTTGTCTCCCTTTTGGTACTCTTCAGGAGGTCAGAGTTCATGATGCAGGTAGGTCACATGACTGATGGAAGACTTTGGTTTGAGTTAACCCTGCCACCACTCGCGTGACCTCTCAACCTCATGACAGCATCATAGCGTGTGTCTCGAACTGATGGCACAACAGCACACTGCATGTAACACCTTGGAATGTAAGGTTTAAAAAAGCATGCAATTTTTCCATTTTCAATATGTGATGTTAAACTATTTACATTTAAACCCAATCCCTGCCAATGAACAGGCTTCAAAGTGGTGTCGGCTGCTTTCAATATTAAAGTAACAACAGCAAGTCTAACAGATAGGATTACAGTATATTGAAAATGAAAGTAAAATCTTTTGAACTATCAGGCGAGGAAAATAAATTTAGTTTTTCTGCAAAGCTCTCAAGGAGTAAATAATAGTAATAATTCGATTCTGCAGATACAAAGCCAAGTACTCTGCACGATACCCAGACAGTTTTTTTTTTCAATCGAAGTTTCTATCGAAGCAACTGGGAGATTCATTGAAACGTGCAACAGACAGCAGGAGTACAACATAAGCTTTTCTGCTTGTAGGCTTATGTAATTGAAGAACATGATCTTGTCTGTATCATATCAGATTATGAGGGAATTATTTTTAATGTTTTTTTTTAATTAATTTATAGGCATTTAACAAATAACAATGAAAACTTAAAATCTATGAATCAGCTTTTTAGTCATGGAGGTTTGCTGAGGCCCCCTAGTTGAGAACAACTGATCTACAGCATTTTTAGCATACAGCAAAAACTTCAGTATTTATTTAATTCATTTTAATTGTATAAATAGTACTGTATGTTTCAATATTGAACAAAAAAAGTATTTAGAAGGTGTATAGAGTGTGCTATTCATTTCTTCATTCACTAATTCTCTTCTATGTTATTTTTCAACATTGAGTCAACGTTAAAATTCAAATAGTCAGTGACAAAATATTTATGACTAAGATAATTTTCACCCCACAATGAGTTTGCTATATAGTGTCCCTCTCTTCGTGGCCCAAAAAAATGCAACGTTCAAGATTGTATACTGTAGGCTAACCCCCTCATATAAAACAATGGCATCTTCATTTGCTTTCATTTTTAGCCTTTTTCACAGAAACGTCCATCATTGTCCATCCATTCCTTATTCTGCTTTTCATACACCATGTTCCAGTCTATGGACTCTCTCTCTTTTTGCCTGCAGGAAGAATATAAAGCATAGGTTGGTCTAACCTGAAGCCCTGGGGAGCCGCTGTCATGTAGCACAGACACCTACGCATCCCCATCAAATGTAAGGGTCATCTGAAATCCTCTCTCTCTCTCCATTATTTACACACACACACACACGCACATAAACACTTGAATAATCCTGACCACACTGCTCTGGCATCATTATTGCACGGTAAGTCATTCACGTATCACAAGTCTGTCTCCCCTGAACCGCACAAAACCCAATAAGCTCACCTCTCCAAAACCTCCACCTTTACACTAGGCTGTTCAAGAATCTCTTTCCCTCTTGAAATCTCTTAAACACAGGCAGACACAAATGCAAACACACACATGCACATCACTGTCAATTTCACACCAAGACTTGAAAATTGTCAATATGTTTGAGACTGAAAGAGAGAAATCTGACTTGTTGTGTGGCTCTGAAACTGAAAATTATGTTTGTCACATTCACACACGCACGCACACACACACACACACACGCTTGCGCCGTCCTTTAAAGGTACTACTAACCATTCAGGGGTAAATAATAGGGGAAAGATGCTCCTTAGAGGATATTCCCCAGTGAAAACCAATGGAGGCCTACTCCTAAAATTGCAATTTTTGTTCTTTCTTTTCAAGAGTGCATATACAGTCATGCAAAACTTTATTTTCAATGTACTTCCAGTGTACTTTTTGAAGAAAATACTGTGTGATGTAAGGTAACATGGGTTAAAGGTTAGGTTTAAGTTCAGGTTTAGAAATGAAGGTATATTTGGTGCAAATCAACTGAATGTCTGTGACAGTGAAATTTGTAGTTGTAGAGAATATCCATCAACACATATCAGTAAATTTGAAGTCACAGAGAGAAATGTTTTCTAAATGAGTTGTAAACTTGTAGACTTTTTTCTCTTCCACAAACGCAACACAAAAGTTACGCCTTAAATTCACAATTGTATTTTAAGTTTTTGCTGAAACTATATTTACCTTTTGGAAATAATCCATTAAACCTGCTGAAAAACGAGGAGCATGGACTACAATGAGCAAGTCCACTAGCATACTCATGAATATTCATGTAGGCTCCGCCCACTGCCTCTATAGACCATTTCACAAGATGTAAACAAGACTGGTCCAGAAACACTGAATTGTATTAAAAGCAGAGCTAAAATCAATCAGGAGCAGTCTAGCATATGCACCTAGGGTTTCAAGGTGCTTCAATATAAGGTGCATTACAGTTGATATGGCATCACTTGTACTTCGTCTCTTTGTGTATGCAAACTGATATTTGTCTAATACTGGCCTAACCTCCGAGCGAAGAACATTTACCATAAGTCGTTCCAGGCCCTTGAAGACATTAGAAGTTAATGCAACGGGTCTATAATCGTTGTCCTCCTGAGGTACAAATCTCAGGTACAACATGTTTATCAATAGAGAGTTGGAACAACTGATGCCATACCGGAGACAATTCCTCTGCAAATGTCTTTAAAAGAAAAGTGGACATATTATCTGGCCCCGTCCCTTTTTTTTAAGTGCATTGATTTAAAAACCTTCGTTACCGCATGTGGATCTATAACAATCCTGTCCTTCACAGGAGGAGCTGGTGGACGGCTGTGGCTGCAGCTGCCCACTGGGGGCAGACTTCCTAGACATCGAGCGGCGAGGGAGGTATTGTCTGAAGGCCGCTGACTGCTTTTTTGCCTCTTGAAACCTGTCGACGACGGTGTTCACGGCGTCGCCGAACAGGCCAGAAGGCAAAATCAGAGCATCAAGGAGGAAAGCCCTGTCTTTCTCCTTGATTCCTGATAAATTCAACCATAAATGTCTCTCCGAGACTACCATTGCTGCCATGGAGCGGCCGATTGCGCGGGCCGTCTCCTTGGTGACTCGGAGAGACAAGTCAATGGCCTTCTTCAACTCTGCAATATCCTCTGGAGTTGGGCCCTCGCCCTCATCGATCAGTCTTTGAGAAGGTAGGCCTGGTACGCTTGGAGCCGCGTGATGGTGTGAAGACTCGCACCAGCCCGACCTGCAGCCATATAAGCCCTGCCCACTAGCGAAGATGTATCACAGCATGGCTTAATGGGCAGCACCGGGGCTTTTAGGGATGGCTGCTCCACCTGTGGCATCATCCCATAACCGTTCTCTTGTGCCCCCACGATGTTGCTGTATTTAAGACAGGGGGGTTGGAGACACGAGAGGAGTGTGGTCTGTTCCATGATTTACACAAATTGTTGCCCTGGTGGTGAGGTTGCTCTCTGTGCTGCAGGAAGCGCTCATCGAGTTTACTTTTAGATTGCGCTTCCTGCCTTTCTTTTGGCCAACTGATGTTAAGACGGACCACAGCACGAGAAACAACCTTCTCGAGTCTCGAAATTCTCGCCCTCGATGCTGAGCACATCCACCTCCTCAGAGGCAGACAGCTCAAGCATCGGGTCCTCGGCTTGCGCAAAAGAAGCCGCGGGGGGGGGGCAGGCTTCTATGCGAGGCTCGAGGTCATCGGAACTGACAGAAGAATCCTGAGAAGGTGCCTCGGCAGAGGGGCCTTCCATTTGTGAGCCCCATGAAGAGCGTTGCCCCGCAGCCTCGGCAGATGCGGGTCCCGCACCACGGGGCTCGCAAGGCTGACCACCCTCATCAAAGATAGCCAGCCGGGAACACTGCACGCGCAGCGACAATCTTTCACAATGCTCGCAGGCAGCCCCCTTGACGGCTGCCTGTGTGCTGCATTCCTAAACAGTGCGTGCTCAGTTGGTGTGTGTCCCCGCTCGTGATGTAACGAGGGCAAGGGTGCACACACCTTCTGAAACTCGCTTCGCTCGCCATAGTGATCTCTTTTCTGGCTTAGACAGACAATAGTAAATAAGGCTCACACAACAGATAGTGCTTGCTGAAGAACAGAAAGCTGAAATCTCATGTGTGCCAGTTCGTTATATCACGCATTACGCCACTACGTTGCCCCAATCGAAGATTGGCTTAGTTTCATTCTTGCTTCAGACCCGATACACTGAGGGGCGTTCCCCCAAAGTGTCATTTGACGCAGTTTGAGTTCCCTCAAAAGGGAACTGTTGTGTTGTGTTTGTGGAAGAGAAAAAAAGTCCACAAGTTTACAACTCATTTACTCTCTGTGACTTCAAATTTACTGATAAGTGTGGATGGATATTCTCTACAACTACAAATTTCACTGTCACAGGCGTTCAATTGATTTGCACCTAATATACTTTCATATTTGTCCCTTGTTACCCAGTTTGTGTTATTTCAATTACATGTACATGTAAAACAGGACTAAAATAACAGCCCATTCTCACCCCCAAGGCGTCACTTAACTGACACCTTGGGAAGCATTTGGACATACTTCAATATCTGACGCTTTAGGCGCCCTTTAGCGTCAGTTAGATGACGCCCTAGGATCGCGTGTACCCTACCCCCACCCCACACCTAAACCTAACCGCGTCCTCTAACTGACACTTTCCTTTAGCGTCAGTTAGATGACGCCGTAGGATCGTGTCATGTAAGTGACGCTAAAGGGCGCCTAAAACGTCAAGTATTGAAGCATGGTCAAAGGTGACGCCTTGGGGTGAGAATGCGTTGAAAATAAAGAGCTATACCTTTTAAAAAAAATGTTCTAATTGCACACAAGCATTTTGTTTTTATAAACAATAACACAACTGTTTTTTTTATTATTGGGAATCGTACATTTATTCTTCTAGGGTTGATATGTGTTGTCAGTTGATATTTGTTGTCATCTTGATGTGTCATCTTTTTATGACACTGTCATGATTTACTGAAAATAGTCATTCATGTGAAGTGAGCTGTGGCACTTCTTTTTGCCGACATTCAGTACCATACTTCACTTCAGCTCATTTCCACTCATCTCTTTCAACAGTTTGGCTTCAATATCAATGTTTATTTATTTCTTTTCACTGCTCAAGTCAGCGTATACAGTATCTAGGTTGAGGCTATGAGTTCATCCTGAAAACTACTTCATCAGTTTCTTTTTCCATTTAATTGTATGCATGCTGTTCACATTCATACTCCTCTACACTGTACAACTTATTTCTCTATATTAAATGCCATCTTTAGCAGATATTGCAATGAATATCCTGTACATTATGACATTGTGACGCCTAAGTTCTCTTGAGCAGCACTTAAAATGATTGATTTTAGCTTTCAGTGTTTTATTTTTCCTTTAGTTAGACAACATAGTTTAGATTTTATTGAATATGAGTTATAACATGAAATTCAGTGTATTGGTATTGGCCAGAATTTGTATATCAGTTCGGCCCGAGAGTATATGTCTATGCATGGTTATTTTGATCATTTTCATCTTCCTTTTTGGAAATCACAGACATTAATCAATACCAAGTCTTTCCTTAGAAAACAGCAACTTATGTTCTTTGTTCCTTAGAAATCATATTTTATGAGGTTATTTCTTAAAGGCACACTCCAAAGATACGTTTATCTCGAATGGACAAGCACACACACATGTCATTTAATTAATATCAGCATTTGACATAAATTGCTGCATAATTAATTAATTAGCCTTGAAGATAGAACAAATTCTTAACAGTGTAATTAAATTGCCAGTGTTTTTAAAAGATAAAATAAATCTAAAAATAAGGGAAATGAGCACGGACATTTAATTATCTGATACTGATCAACTCCAATAAATAAAATAAATCATATCAGTTAATACAGTACTGTACATATAGGCCTACATACCAACTTTCTAGCAGAAATAAGAATAATTGCATGAACAAAGCATGAACAAAACACTGCAAGCCAACAGAGAATCTCAACCACCATGCGTGAGGTGGTTGGGGGAATAGTGAATTTTTGATTCATACTTGTGTCTGTCCAAAATATTGTAGATTTTGGATCATGAGAGGTGCCACTGCTCATATCACGGAGTACTGCTCATATCACGGAGTATAAAAAAGTGAGAATCTCTTGACAGGTGAATAAATGTGGTATTGCTTTCCAACACCTTGGGGTATTTTGCAGTAGCACCTCATTGCTGTACACAAGATCCAGGGGGCGGGGTTGGATCCAGATCAAAGGGGTGGAGATGGGTAGGATGAGTGGCAGTTCTACATTGAATTAAACCCTAGGCGTTCTCCTCCCCCTGGATTTCACATTCTGAAGAGAGAACCATCTCGAATTTTGTAATTGCTGTGTGTGTTCTTGCATGTTTCTCTCTGTGTTCATCAGTTTTTTGACTTGTCCTTAATAATTCAACTTTCTCTCTCTCTCTCTCTCTCTCTCTCTCTCTCTCTCTCTCTCTCTGACGTATCAGTGTCAATTGAGAACGTGTTGGTCAATTGACACAAAAGATCTCAAAACATAGAACATGTCTGGATATAGAATGAATAAAGCAATGGTTTGTCAATCATTTAGTGGAGTGGTTTGACGGTTTAGGATGTTTTTGTCCCCCATTACAATTGGCTAACCTTTTGAAAAAGGTGATGTTGTCAAATGTACCGCCATTTATCTCTGATAAAGAGCTTGAGAGTATTTTAGTGCGTTATGGAAAATTGGTTGGGTCAATTAAAATGACTTCTCTGGGTTTGAAAACCCCAGAGTTGAAACATGTCATGTCATTCAGATGTCAGGCTCATACTGAGTGTTGAATTCACAACTCTTGAGGTGTGGAAAAGATTATACAATCTTTATCAGCACTGAGTCCATGAAATGCTTTGCTAGTGGAAAATATGGTCAAATTAAAGCAGCATGTCCTCTGGTTAAAGAGGCTCAAAATGAAATCAAAACTGATTCAGGGCAGGTTTTAAATGGTCCAGAGAATAACGATCAGGCTAAAGTGACCAGTGCAAGCGCAGCGCCCGATCCGAGCACTGAAAAACTCTTGCTCGCTGAAATCGGAGAACAGTTGCATCCAGGTTGCGATGTTGATATCACTGCTATTGCTAAAATTTCTGATGCTGGACAGAGTGGAACAAATGACAGGGTGGAGGTATTGTTGAGTTAGACCAATCCAGAGAACAAGATGTGCCTAAAGTGAGTGATGGTTTAAGTGAGACACAGGCATCAAGTAACATGTCTGACAATGATATTGAATTGTTGACTGAAAGGACAAAATCGCATAGCTAATTGACCCTTCACAAAGATCCGCCCTCTTTAGTTACTGTCGACAAACTATGTCCGACAAACAACCGGTTCCAGCCATGGCGCTTCCACAATCAATTTGTGCACTCCCTGGGGAAATAGTGAATCATTTCTGGAAAAATAATTTGTTGATTTCAGACAGAAGCAGATAGAGAGGTCTGCAATATGCTTTCGGGGATATAGATTTAGGATGTGAATGTGACTCGAAATGAAAAAGAACTAAATAAATCAAGAATGAAGCTATAGCATACAGGTCACTGGGAAAAAGTGCCGCATCACCTGGCCATTGAAAACGAGGATAACAACATTTAAGAACAACACTGTTCCTGTAAAACCTTTATTTTATGAGAAAAAAGGTTTGGTTCGTTTCTAGTGTGAAAGCATTTCTTTATGGTTTGGACATTCAGACCCTGTACAGGAAGTTCTGGTGGTTCCCAAAAAGCCGAAAAAACAGAAGGTGGCAGGAAAAATGAGCAGGCTGTGGTACAGTAGCACACGGGGAGATGAGGAGACAAGGTTTTTAATTGAAGTATAGTTTGATGACATAATAAGTCAACTTGCAGTCTTCTCCTTTCCTGCCGGCGACGATAAAATGTTCGCACGATCGATGAGGACGTTCATTTGGCGAATTTGAACTAGCCTTGTGTATAGTTAGTGCTGCAGGTAATTATGCCATAAAAATAACAATATAGTTGCAACGATATGCGTCTGTTCGTTCATATTGTCAAAGTTACACGCCGGATTGACAACAGACGTCAGACAGACGACTATTTACTAAACCATCAATGTCAAGATGCAGCCCACACAGATGATGGGCAAAGTATGTTGCGTAACGTTTTTTAGTGTGCTCGCATAATTGCAGTGTGAAACCAAACCAATACTTTCTGAAAGTGTAAAATATATCAAAACGTGAACTTTGGTTGAGACCTTGGTGCGGACTTTCAGGTGTGAAAACACCTAGTCATGGCACACATCTGAGTGCTGGTGTTGCGTTTTTAATTTCAAAACGCGTAAAAAAAAATGATCCAGACTTTTTTTAGAAAAAATACCTAGAGGCTATTACGTGCTGAGATAACAATAAGCAACAATAGTTTTTATTTTTTTTAAGATTTATGCTCTTAATATTGGAAATGAACGAAATGGAGTTTTTTTTTTTTTGGAAAACTTTCTGACGAATTGATGAAATATCTGCAGGATAACAATGCTATAATAGGTGGTGATTTCAATTGTACTGTCGATCACATATTAGATAGAAACCATGAGGAACCTCATCCTGGTTCTGCAGATGTTTTTAAATCTTTAATTAATAGACACAATCTGGTAGACTAGTTGAGGGATGATTATCCTCGTGTTAAACAATAGCTACACAATACAATACAAATATTGTCTCTGGTGCATTACTGGATGGTTTTTATGTTGAAGAGTGTAACAAATTAAGATTTTTTGGTCGTTGTGTCTCACCAACATCTATATCAGATCATCATTTTATTTCTATGTCTGTGTCAGTTCAGTCGTCTAAACCCTATCAGGCACACTGGCACTTTAATAGCAGATTACAGCAAGATCTGACCTTCTGTGGAGATCTTGGAGGGAAGAATACATCTTTAAGTCAGTGTTGGGATTTGGGCAAGGTGCAAATAAAGAACTTTTGCCAACTATACACTGCACACAATACAGAAAATCTGATACTGAAAATTAAGATATTGGAACAAGAAATTCTTCAGCAAAGCTATTGTTTTATTATTGCCAGCTGGCATCATTTAAGATAATAAAAACCTTTTGTGGATTTATTGGAAGAACAGGAGAAGGAAACTCTTGTGAGAACAAGATATACAAAGCACAACGAAATGGCCAATAGATTTTGGCCAAAAGAGCAGAATTTTTTTCATAAACTGAAACTTTCTAATGGAGTGAAACTATTGACCAGTGAGAAATTATAGCTTCTGCTATATCTTTTTTATGAGAAACTACCAGTCAGAACACTGTGATGAAGCAGCAGCTGAAAAACTTCAAGATCTTCCACAGTTGTCAATGATAGAGAAGGAACTCATGGGATTTCTGACTTTTGCTGAGCTCCCGAGTGCTGTGCAGGGGCTGAACAGTGGCAGATCACCTGGATTGGATGGTCTGTCTGCAGAGTTCTACAAGAGTTTTTGATTTGTATCATGTTTTTATGGAGTCCTTTAACCAAAGTGTGTTCTACCCTTGAGATGCCGAAGAGCGGTGTTGACGTTAATACCCAGAAAAGGTAATTTTGGATACTTGAAGGTGTACTGAATTTAAAATACTGTCAAAAGCTATGACCAATAGGTTGAAGAAATATATAATAATTCGTTACATTTATATAGCGCTTTTCTGGACACTCAAAGCGCTTTGCATAGAAGGGGGGGATCTCCTCAACCACCACCAATGTGCAGCATCCACCTGGATGATGCGACGGCAGCCATAGTGCGCCAGAACGCTCACCACACACCAGCTTACTGGTGGAGAGGAGACAGTGATGAAGCCAATTGGTGTATATGGGGATGATTAGGAGGCCATGATGGACAGAGGCCACTGGGCAAATTTGGCCAGGATGCCGGGGTTACACCCCTGCTCTTACGAAAGACATCCTGGGATTTTTTATGACCACAGAGAGTCAGGACCTCGGTTTAACGTCTCATCCGAAGGACGGGACGGGACTATATGGCAACTATAATTCATGAGGATCACATTGAATCCCCAAAAGGACAATTTTCGACAACCTATTTTTTTCTAAGAGACATTATTACAGTTGCCAAAAAAAAAAAAAAAAAAAAAACCATCAAATTAATATTGGACTTATCTCTCGATTAAGAAAAAGCTTTTGACAGAGTGGACCATTTATACTTACTAAAGACGTTGTAGGCCTTTGGATTCAGTCCACAATTTGTCTCCTGTGTTAAATTGTTATACAATGAAACATCTAGTATGCTGAGAATTAATGGTTGCCTATTAACTAGACTTTTTGCAGTAACCAGAGGCACACGGCAAGGATGCCTCTAGCTTGATTATAGCTTGTCTTTTCTACAAGATATGGGAGGAATCGGAATCGATAAGTCTTGACAGTAAGTTGTTCTCTTTTTAAGTTTTATGCGTCTGTTTTCAAAGCTTGACAATTTTTAAACAACGTTATAAAGGAGAGTGAACATTATGGTGTTTTTACTTTTTTAATCCTCTTTTTAAAACAAACTCACCGATTTCAAGTCCAGTAGTTGATAAGTTTAATAAAGACTGGAATAGTTATTGTAGATTTAATTGACTCTAGAAAAGGCTCAATGGTATACGACTATCCAATAGCTGACCAAGTTGGGCTTAGATTAGAAAGATATTGTGAAGGTTTAATTGAGGATCTTTTCCTCAATCTTTCTTCATTTGTAAACATTTTTTTTTTTAAATGGTGAAAAGTCTGTGACTTTTCCTGACCTTGTATTTAAATAATACTTTGTTATTACAGTTTTTCTCGCTTGTTTACACACATTTTCTGGTACTTGAGACACAATGACCACAACATGTAACTCATTCACCAACCCCCTGAACCAATTCTACTGAACTACAAGCACAATTCCTGCTTTACACTCAAATTGCAGTTCAAAAACACACTTTTTTCAAAACACTACACACAATTCTCTGCATTTGGCACAATTTTCATGCAGAAAATCTCTTGTTTTCATGAGGAACACACTGCCATTCAAATATTCAAACTGACTCGTCACATGGGCAAACACATTTCACACAGTTTTACAATTAGCGATCAGAGCTTTGGCATAAAATACCAAAACCAAAGAGAGGATGCAGCATAGATATTTTTTTCATTTCTTTTTTTACTGTAACAGCATAAGAAATTCTGTTGTTTTGTATGTAGACCACTGTATGTGCAACTTTGTGTTGGTTGGGGTGTACAAAATGTTGGATCTATCTCCCATTGATTTTGTGGGAAAAATACGTAAAATATATTTGTTACCGTGTATTTGTGTGTTCTGTGTATAAAAAACAATATTCTCAAATATTTTACAACACAGTTATGTATATCTGTAGTAAGTGTAACACTGAACAAAAAAGGCCTAAGTCATTATGATGAATGGAGAAGAAGTGTTTTCCATTGATCATAGTGTTTTACATTGAGCACATCAGTGTTCAACTGGTTCTTATGTCTATTCATATGATGGTTTGTGTGTGTCATTTGAAAACAAAATACCATTTTGAGAAGAAATAACATTGTTTTGAATGTAAACTTTAATTTTGCAGGAGAATTGAGGGGTTTTGCCAATTGTGTGAGTGTTTTTAGATTTGTGTGTAGAGTTCTGAGAATATGAGGCATTCTTTCAGAAAATGTGTGTAAACAATCGAGAAAAACTGTAAAGGGTTTTAAGGATGTATTGTTCCAAAATTTTCAAAAAAAAGATGTTGTATGGAATGTGTGTGAAATCTTTGTTTTATGCTCAATTGAAAAGACGTACTGATACTAAATGGAGAGAATATGTTTATCAATTTCTTCAGAAATAACTCCGTCATGGAGGTCTTTGTATAAACCCCCTATTCATAGGAGATCTGGAGATCTCAAATGGAGAATACTCCATTGTGCTGTGGCAACAAATAGTTTTGTGTGAAAATGTAATGCATTGGTTTCATCTACATGTCCATTTTGTAATGTTCTCATTTTAAATTTTTTTCTGATTGTTTTAGATTAACTCCCTTGTTTGAACTGTTGCATAAAATATTCACTGAACTTGGGTTTATATTTAAAAAAAATCTGTTTATTATGGGCTTGAAGTACAAGAAGGAATGGAAAACAGTGCACCCATGGGAATTTTGATTTTCTATAGGGCAGGCAAAGGTGGCAATTCTAAAATCCCACAAATGTAAAATTGAGGGGGAAAATATTGATTTGGTTGGAATGTTTAAATCATTAGTGAAGTACCGTGTTGTGGTAGAAAATGCCCATTGTAAATAACAAATAATATGGATTTTTTTTAAATTTTTTATGCAAGGTGGAGTGTGAAAAATGCTCTTGTGAGAAATATGTTTGGAGAGTTATGGTATAGTGATTTTATTTATACATTATATATATATATATATATATATATATATATATATATATATATATATATATATATATATATACTGTATATACAGTATATTGTCTGTGTGGTGCAACTAGCTGTTTGATTAAAAGAGTTTTAAAACTCAGTCTTTCCCTCTCATAGATAATAGTAGAACCAGCACTCTATCAACATTTTACAAGAACTTACCTCACTTATAAGCATAATACTGAAGTGATTCTCATCCCACAGCCTGAAGCTCATTTACATTGGAAAATGCTTGTTATATTAATTTAATAACATTAATAAAACCAATCACAACATACTCATACTGATAAAGCTTCTTTCAAAAGTGCAATCCACTAACAGAGAGCCTCATTCAACAGATGGTTCATTATGTCATTCATCTGCAGATATTCACTTACACATTCTTTGAGCAATTTGCATACACCTCAAACACACAAAGACGGAATGAAAAAAGTAGCAAGCAGAGAAAAGGATTGCGTTTACCTGTGTTCAGAAGGGTGTTAGATAAATAAAGAGATGAGGTTTTAAAAGAAGTGGGTCTTACCTGAAAGAAAAGCAAGGGAAAAGGAGAGGAGGAGAGGAGGAAGCATGATGCGTAGTGCTCTGAGAGAGAAGTGAGTGTGGATCTGCTAAGCTGCTAGTTCCAGATCTGAGAGAGAGAGAGAGAGAGAGAGAGAGAGAGAGAGAGAGAGAGAGAGAGAGAGAGAGAGAGAGAGAGAGAGAGTACTTGGAATTATAAACTTCTCAGTACCAAACCAGCATTCAACAAACACATGTGTGTGCATGCGTAAGGAAAACCATGTAATAAGGTGGCACGGCTTATAACTTAAGTATAAAA
The DNA here is from genome assembly GCF_016745375.1 of Pimephales promelas. Next base: position 5,129,907 of record NW_024121577.1, on the reverse strand, counting down.
ATTGTGTTGTCAAAAACTATTTGGTGAAGATGTGTCTACAATCTACATCTGCTCAACCCTCAGCAAGAATTTTTTTTTAAATATTATTACATAATTAGATGGGTAAACTAAAGATGAAGAATAATGAGTAATCATTGGTTTAGTGATTCTCGCAGGAATAAACATTAAACATTGTTGACAAATGTATTACCAAAGTCACTATTACCAGAATAAAATAAACATAACATCCAAGCATCTTGACATTAGCCATGTATTCAGAAAATAAGAGATACATTTCCCTATAGAGACCTTTTATATAGGCTGTGTTATGCTCCAAGATAACATATGAATGCCACATCCCGACCTTAAACAGTTTCAAGAAGTTAGCCTGTTAAAAATTCATATTTTTAAACTTGTACCTATCATGTAAGAATGCATACATTTAGTTTATTCTTGTAGCCTAGATTATTCTGGATGTCAATTGTTTGTTTGTTTTATAGGCTATGTTTTGATTATCTATTTTTGAGATCTTTACTTTTTTATGTAATTTATAGGCTACTTTATTGAATTCTAGATTGAGAAAGGTGCTTTATTAATAACATTTATTATCATTATTGATAATATTATACTTCAATGTCACAAATGAGAAATCACTCATCGTAGCCTATATCTCAATGTCATCTCAGTTCTACTGTTGTCAACATGACTCTTGTGTTTTTTGTTTTAAGTATCCACAGCGCCATCTAGAGGAAGTCAGTCAAAAGAAATGGGGGCTACCCTAACGTCACATAACGGCGTCATCACTGGGCGACAAGAGTACTGTAAACAAGCCTGAAACCAGATATCACATTCTGATTTTAAAAAGAAAGTAAACGGAGATAAAATATGCCTAAAGTGGTGTCTCGGAGTGTTGTGTGCTCGGACACCCGTGACAGGGAAGAGTATGATGATGGGGAGAAACCCCTCCACGTGTATTACTGTCTGTGTGGCCAGATGGTCCTGGTTCTGGGTGAGTAACAGTCATGATTGCAGCCGTTCAAAACACGTCGTCCAGCAATTCACTATGTACAGTCAGCGCCTGAATGTAACCACCAACTTTGATATTAACTGAAGTTCTAGTTCCGTCGTTATCAGCATAGTTCAACGAGTCGGTGTTTCCCGAAACCATCGTCGTTCAAACGAACATTTGCAAACAGCATCGACGAGTTGTTTGGTTGGAACGACAGCTCTTGACCTGTGGAAGCATAGTTTCTTCATTGCCTGACATGTGATCCTTGTCTTGAGCAAAATAAGCAAGCTGACATTCAGTGCAATCTGTATTTTATTAGAATACAAATGTCATTTATGTTTTTTTTAGTTTGTCAAGAGATTTAAAGCAACACCATGTAACTTTTCCTCTGCGTTCGCCCTACAGGTTGGAAGCGGAATTGTCCATTACCGCTGTGGTAAATAATTTAGCCTACCGCAGCTAATGTTGCCCGCACGCACATGCTCTCCGTTTATCCAGCACCGGCTTTGGAATCATGATGACAGTTCAAAAGCTTTCCTGGCTGCTCGGTATCTTATATGTAGTTGTAGTCTACTGTCGAGTAGCTCCACTTATCGGTAATTGTAACGCTTGCTGTAAAGCAAGTCAGATTTGTAGTTTTCTTATGTCTCATTTGGACTACTGAAACGTGACCCGATCTGGCAATCTTACATAGCGTGGATATATCAGATAAAGGACCGCAAAGCGGTGGCTTAAGTTAATTTCACCATGTCACAACTTGATGAACCAGTGAAAGATTTTTTGGAAAAACATTAATTTACTTAGTCTTGCTTTAAAGCACCATTTTTGAAGAGTGTGCATGTGTGAACGTGCTAAACCATGTAAGAATTAGTATGATTGAATCTGGAAATAGAGCAAAATAGCTGAGAAAAATTAGAAATAGTCCTCAGATTCCCGTCATTGTATGGGAAACGCATCCCTGTTTAGTAAATTATTCAAGGACATTAACGACAGCCACGTGTTGCCACCTACTGGTGTAACAATGTAAGTTGCCGAAAGAATCAGTGTCTTTCTGTAACTTAAAATCTTACTCATATTCAGATTTGTCCTCTAAATTCAGTGTGTTCTCCTCTCACATGTCTTCACTGGAAATAGGTTGAATGTGTGAACAGGGAAACCCTTTTAGAGCAGGCAGACTGATATTTCACACAACAAGGCTTTGTTCCGCTCAGCCCCACTTATGTTGTGAATATTGTCGGCTAGGTGTCATTTTATATGTCTGGCACTTCAGAATGTGTTATCCTTTATATGTTTTATCCTTTGCCTATATGGACATGAAATGAGATGCTTTGTATTTTTGAGGGAGGGCATCTCAGAACAGAAATGTCTCATCTAGTTCTGTTCCGCGATCTGTCTAAGCATACAACTCTGGCATTTAGCACAGAGACTTTTTTTTAATGTTAGTATTGAGTAGCTGAGTACTGAGTAGTACTGAGTAGCTTAGAATTGGTTAAATATTTTTTCTGGTAAATGAAAGCTTGAAACCCTATCTAGGGGTAATTGGGACTTCAATACTCAATTCTATACTTCAGTAATTGTGGACTTGATAATTAGTAGTTTTTTACAGGTTTCTCTATGGGATTGTCCCTGTCACTACTGAATTGTTTAGCTGTATATTCATTCCATGTCAAATCAAGCCTCTTCAACGTCAGACCACGTCTCAATGATATTGAGACGTGGTCTGGGAACAACATGTTCATTTTCTCATATTTGAGGCGGTGTTTACAAATGCCCAGTCGTTTATTGGGTGCTACGAATGAATGCCTATGAAATGCTCACAGCCAATCGTTTCAATTATACCAGATGACGCATGTAGAGTAACAGAAATTAGACGAGGAAGAAGACGATGGGTCAGAGATTTATTTGCGTTCTAAACTACTTAGAACAATATCTAAGTCTGCATCGAAAGGTAACTTTGCGTGCGTCTGCTGCCATGTTTGATCGATAGGTATAAACAAACTGCTTCGGTGTGTCGCATAGACATCATCATCCTCTTGCCTCTCCCTACCCGTTCTGAGATTGGTCCCCTCGCTGAAAATTTGGTCCATGGTATCCAGACTGCCTAGCAGCGTGAATAAAATCACGTTGTGCAAAGGCAGCATGGGGAAACCCAGGCTATGTCAAATCAACCAAATTTCAGGAACTTCCCCCCGCTCAAATTTTTTACATTTTGTTAAAGGGAAGCTTGGCAACTCTAGTAATTTCTTCGCTGATTTTCATTTTTGTTGTCGCATGTTTTCTCATCGAGCTCCCCCTACAGCTGTGCGGCGGATATTTTAGGGGGAGCGGGGAAAGTCACCATTCTTTCCAGAACTATTGAATGTTCAAATGATTTCTAAATGATTTCTAATATTAGGTTGAAATAGTTGCCAAGTGTTCCTTTAATATTTTTTTTCTAAAGAAAGAATAGAAATAGAAATGCATAAATAGAAATGGAAGCCAACATATTAAATTTAGTGAATGTATATTGCTTGAGTAATACACTATTTTGTTGAGAATAATGATATAATTACAGTTTCGCCTGAGATTTTCAGGGGGTAAAAATGACTTATGAAAGATGGTAGGATCGTTATTTTATTTTTACATGGAGATTTGTTGGTCTGTTATTAAAATAGGTTGACTTTAGAAAATCAAAAGTCTCTTGGCATACAGATGATACTTTTTTTTATTTTAAAGAGGAATATCTAAACAAATAAGGTTAAATCTAGAAATGTATCTAAGTGCCAAAAAATATTCTTTTCCCAAAGAAAATTCGTTTGCATGTACTTAAAAGGTTCTAACGAGATCTCAGTATGATAGGTTCTTAACAAACCTTTCTCTCGAAATTTTCATTTTTCATGGCCCTATGTGGATCAATCCCATATATGGGGATCTCAATGCGGCTCCATGTTCAAATTGTTGAATTTTGCCCATTTTCAAATTGTCAAAAACCAAATGCAGGTCACTTTGCACACAGCTGATACTTATTGCATTTAAAAGGGAATTTTTGAAGAATAAATAATGTTGAAACTAGAAATGTATATTGTTTCCCTCTATCAAATGAATTACATAAAACACACCACACTGAGTGCCAAAAATAGACTGAAATGGTCAAGTTGAGGCACACTTGCTCTCAAAAGTTTAATTATAAAAATCTATTTTTGAATTAGTTTCAGGTATATTTAAAAGAAGGGATATTTTTTCCCATTATAACAGCTTCTGAAGCTACCAAGAGTTCAAATAAGCAGTATTGTAACTACATGTTACCGCATTGACATCCCAGTATGTCTGGGATTGAACCATAAAGTCATTAATGAAGATTCCAAATAAAAGGTTTATTAAGAATTAGAATCTCTAGATAGATATTGCATTAAATCTTTAATACTTTTAGGCTTACAGAATGCAGACTTTGGAAAAAGAATACTTGTGGCTCTCAGACAGGTAAATTCTATGCATTTGTGTTGATAGAAAAAAAAACAGGTACGTTCCTAGTTTCAATATTATTTGTTGTTTAGATATTCCTCTTTAAAAGAAAAAAATATATTAGCTGTATGTGGTGACCCATATTTGTTTTCAACTGCTAAAAATGTGTAGCCTGGTAATACCAGACTTGGCTACTTCACTTTGCTTCGTAGACAGACTACTGGAGTGAAATTAAATTAGCGGAAGTAGTAAGTCTGACGTAGTCAGGCTAAAAAATGTGTACAATTGACTAATATACTCATGGAGCCAGTTTAAGATCTCCATATCTCTGGGATTGAATCATATGGGGCCTTTAAAATGAAGATGCCAAATCAAAAGTTTGTTATGTAACAGAATCTAAAAGGCTATTCAGATATCTTTAATACTTCTGGAGTTACAAGCATACAAGCAACAAACTTGGGGCAAAACATTGCCTTTTCCCATTTTTCATTCACATTCACTGTTGACATATAAGTCAACAGATTTAACCAACAGACCTACCTATCTCAGTGTAAATTCAATTAAATAATATAATTAGAATTATTATTATTAATATCATTTGGGCGATAATTAACATGCCATTGTTCTGATTTTCGTTTGTATAGTGTTTTTCATGTGATTTACTTCTGGAAATGAAATGAGTGTGATTAAACTAGCTCTCTGTGGTATTTATGTTCATATAGTGCTTGTGAAATTAAATGTCATAAAGGTGAATCATTTTAAAATCTCCAAACCAGTATGACTGTGCACTCTCCTTTTAAAAAGTCATATTAATAACTACACTATGATTAATTTGAAGTACATGTAATTTATACTATAATAAAGCCTTGTCTACAATCAATACAGACTAACATTGCAGACATCTGAATGTCCTACAATCTATAATAGATGATATCTTTGGGGAAAGGTCAGTGAGGACATACTGGTCGATAGGGCATCAACTTTCTGCTTTATAAAAGTCAAGAGGTCCTGTATGTTGGTACTGCATTGTGTGTGCTTTGTATAAGAAGTAAAGAAGAGACAGATAATTAAGCTTATGTGTTCCTTTTTAGACTGTCAGATAGAGAAATTACCCATGAGACCTCGGGACAAAGCCAGGGTGATTGATGCAGCAAAACACGCCCACAAGTTCTGCAATGTGGAGGAAGATGAGGCTGTGTACTTGAAAAGGTATGTGTGTGTGTCTATGAGGTTGTGCTGGAGACTGGAGTTGGGTATTGATTAAGATTCATTAACCGCTGTATGTTCTTGTGCAGGTCAGAGGGCATCGAAAGACAGTTTCGCAAAAAATGTGGGAAGTAAGTGAGCCTGTATACCCATTTCACAAAACCTCACAGCACACACAACATGCATAGAAAATGCACAATATTAAAGTGTAACCCATGTGAAGCATGTTACATACAAGACACAATTATACATCACTTGATTACAGAAACAATATACTCAATTATAACCTAAAATTATTACTTGGCACAGCTCTCTAGATTACTTCTTTTCATTGGTCAGTTGCGCCATATTGCGGGAAAAGGTTTTTCGTTGGGTACTAACTGTATTTTGAAACTGTATTTCACAGAAACAAATGACATAAAATAGTATATAGATCTATAAATGCCGACTTTGTGAGCATAAGAGACTTTCTTCAAAAATAATACAACAAACATAAAAATTTTACAAACCCCACATTTTTTAACGGTCGTTTAAAAATGAATTTAATTCACATTTATTTATGGATAATGTACAATGAGATGGTCATTGTCACAAAATAAACCCCTTTAGGATGATACAAGATCCTGATCGCTGTGTCTGAGCTTCACAATCCTGTCCATTTAGCTTTGAAATGTATGACTCAGTCTCTTGTTTATAAATAAGCATGTACAACAGTCAGTCCTGAGCTTCCTGTGTCACCATGATGACTCTGCCATGCACAAGAGGATGACTTCAAAGCTAAGAGAATAATTGGAACAAGTTTGATTCTGGTCTGAGTCATCTGATCTATTCCCAAATGTCAACAATAAGAGTCAACACTTGATTTGTTTTAATATGTCAGCACCAGGTGTGGTTAATCTACAGACGTTGTTTTATATCTTTTTTATCTACGTTTTTTTTTTTAACAATATACATCACATTTAACAATCCCCCAATCCTCACCATCAAATCTCTAGTGTAATGTCCCTTACTGTCCGTTAATTCAGAGAGGAATTGTAAGTAGAACAACCGCGCATACATATATACATGCATCAACAGAATATAAAAACAGATACCTGTACACACAGGGAAAATAAATATATTACATGTATGTATGTATGCGTGTGTGTGTGTGTGTATGTATGATGCATACAAATACATAAATATTATACTACAGGAATGTTGAATGCTTGATTCTGATTGGTTGAGAATGTTCTAAGCAGGTATGCAGCTATTTTCAGGGAAACGCACGGCTAAAGTAGTTCCCGGCTGGTTTGACCGCATTATAGTTCCATATCATTGCGCGTAGTTAACCGTAATAATGGACAAAATAGGATACAATTCATAACAAGAAAAAACATGCAGCCCCATGCGCTTGATTGCAATTTTTTATGTTTAACTTCACAATCAATGGACACATGTAGTTTAATTTTTTTTTTTTTTAAGTATATAGTCCTATTTATAATCAATAAATTAAACTGGAAATATAAATAAACTGATAGTCCTGCTGCACGGGTTTTCATAATTATTCCAGATAATATAACAAATAAATAATTATTGATATTGGCCTACTTGTTAAAATGACTTTTTGTTTAATTTATTAGGCTAGTTTACTGTGAATAATAGAAAAAAAATAATGAATGAATTAATTAAAACTAATTGAATTAATAAATAAATAATAATATTGACTAGATGATTAGATGCGTAACAAATTAGTCCTACAGAGCGTTTTAATTACAAAAATTTGACAAAAGTCTAGAATTACATCATCTGAACAATGTTTCGAGGTGTGGTAACTGTAGTATAAGCGGAATAATTGACTCCGGGCCGTTGAATTATTAGAAAAATAATGCACACCCGAGGTGTAACGTTAATGGCCAAACCAATTTGTGCCGCGACCGCATTACCACACCAGGTGTGCAATATTTTTCTAATAATTCAATTATTTCTTACATGTAAAATAATAATAATAAAGTAAAACATCATTTAAACAGACTTATCACCATTCTGAAGTGTGTGTGTGTGTGTGTGTGTATGTAGGTGTGGCCTGCTCTTGTTTTATCAGCATCAGATGAAGAGCACTCCAGCGACATTCATTGTGGATGGAGCGCTGGTGAAGTTCGGCCAAGGGTTTGGCAACACAAGCGTATACAGCCAGAAACAAGAGGCGCCAAAGAAAGTCAGGGTAAGACACCACATTTTTTATTTGAAAAGGTGTAACTGTACGTACATACACACCGCCGCCGACTTGAGATGCAAAGAAAAAGTACGGGGGTAGCTTGTTGACGCTTTGGCCACACTGACGTGGCAGCATTCTATGTTCGATCATGGGATAAGAGAAGTGTCACAACATGAAATGAAAACAGGAAAAACAAGCAATACATTGACACTAGAAACCTTTTTTTAATCACAGCATTTTTAAAAACGTTTTGGTCACATTTGGTGGAAAAAAACAATTAGCTATTATTTTATTATTATTATTATTTGCATTTAATGCAGTTGGTCAAATCGCTGTTACCATGAGCAAATGAATTGCATTCCCTCCTAGTTGAAAATATTATAAATCATCAGCACACACTTCACCAACTCACTGGAGAATACAACTATCCCAGCTATTTTATCCCATGCCTCGTTTTTTCTGTAACTGGTCCCTTTATGCAAACAACATCAATGGTTCGCCTCCATTTTCTCGGAACTAATGTTTTGGTTGGAACTAAAGTTTACAACGTATGTGTCTCCGGAATCAGCCAGCGCGAAGGACGTCTATATTCCGATTGGTTGCTGGCGTTTTGCTGCTGAACCGCGTCATAGCTCATTACTATAAAGTTGAGCTACTTTCTGATTGACGCCCTGGTCGCTCAAAACGGCCAAAGCGCGATGCCGATGGTTTTGACGCTCCTTGCAGCTGAGAGAAGCCAGCTGCCATTGAAAATTAATGACTTCCGGTAACTTTTGGAAGCTCAAGTCAGCGGCGGTGTGTATGTACAGTAAGAGAATTGCATAATATAATGTCAAAAATATTCATATACATGCATGTGTCTTGAAGGTTATGATGACAAAGCGCACCAAAGACATGGGCAAGTTCAGCTCGGTTACTGTTTCAACGATTGATGAAGAAGAGGAAGAGATTGAAGCGGTGAGTTTAAGTTCATCAGCTGCTCATCAGGCCAGACTCATCTCTTACATATCTCTTTGTTGAAGAGCTGTGATTGATCGTGATTGGTTTATCCTACAGCGGGAGGTGGCGGACTCTTATGCCCAGAATGCCAAAGTGATTGAGAAACAGCTGGAGAGGAAAGGAATGAGCAAGAGACGACTTCAGGAGCTGGTAAGCGCACACACAGGGAGATGAAAGAAGAGGTGATGTGTATTCATGCTTGAGGCAGATTGAAACTTTTAATAAAGTCTGCAAAGCTTAAGAATTTAATGTTAAAGATGACAGAGACCCCTCACACATACAAACGTGTGGAGTGTGGAGATAAGCATACATGAGTTTCGGAGTCACACTGAAAAACATACCCACTCACAAATTAGGCCAGAGGTTCCCAAACTGGGGCCATGGAGTTATAAAATGGGGCGACTCTGTGAGGCTACGGGATAGTGTAGAGTCAGCAAATTTTTATGCAAAAGAAACCTCTTCAGGGAGATACAAGACCCTACTGTGAAATTATCCCACTTACGCGGCTACTTGGCACATATTAAAATAATTTAACACAAAATATTGATTTGACATTTTATTACCTCAATACAAGTCCCAGTATGGACAAGTTTGTGAAAGGACTGCCAAGTGCCAGGTAAATGTAAAGCAGACAGTGAATCTACCTGATGCGACAGGGGGACGTTACAGAAGCAAATGGAACCCATTATAATTAGTGATGCTGTCTACAATGTATCTGAGGCAACTCAACAGATTTCTTACAGTAGACTGATGCCCTGTTCTATTTCTGGCGTACTCTAAACGCTCACACTACTCTTGACACAAAGAACAAATGGATTTCCTATGTGGACAGCTTTATCAAGCGTTTGCAGTTCGCCACGATGCAACAACCATCGTTCATGAAGCCTTTGGACTTCAAATATCAGTCTCATTTGAAAAGAAACATTTGTCAGTTTGTTGTCATATCATCAGAATTAATTAAATCCTTGATAAAATTCAGAGATTTATGGAACATTTTTAAGACCATGCTGCAATTTCATTTAGAGGAGACTAAAATGCTAATTGTTTTTTTTGTTTTTTTTTAGCTTAGCACACTATCCAAACACAAGTTATGAGAATAACAGCATATTTTACTCCAAAATCACATTATAGCATCAGTCTAGTGATTGAAATAAGTTTCTTCTGTGAACTCATGTGGCTTCTTATATCATAAATGAGACAGAAATTATATTTTTTTTTATAGTATTCTTTACAGTGATACAGTGTCGATTAGCATTGCATTATAAATATATAGTATCCTTACGAAGATAACTGAGATGACTTGTAAAACACAGATGAACCATATACTGTCACAATGGTGTGTTATTTTTCTTCATCTTTAATCAGTCAAAATGTCTCTATCTGCATTTTATTAAACTACTAAAGAGATAGCTGGATGTCTTTGTCCAAATTAGCCAGGGTTTCCTGGAATGCCAAAAGTGTACTACATCTTTGGGTCTCACTTGTGGACTTTCTGCACTAGGGCACTTTATGAAGGTCAAGTATGAATGCAACAAATTACATGTGAGAGCATTCCTTGATGCTCGTGTCACCTTGTTTTGAGTAAAAATGCAACAAAAATATTATTCCCTAAAGATATTTGAGGTAAACATGTTTAATATGTGAATGGTAATATTACCATTTACCATCTTTAAAACCACAAAGGAAAAATTCATAAGTTAGAGGATGCGGTATCAGAGACTGACTTATATGAGAATTTGAGGATGTTTTATATCACAGTGTCATAAATGGGTGTTTTCTCATGACTGTTTTTTGTGTGTGTGTGTGTGATCGGAGTGCTGTTTCTCTTCACACAGGCGGAACTCGAGGCTAAGAAAGCCAAGATGAAGGGAACTCTCATTGACAACCAGTTCAAATGAAGATAGTGTAAAAGAGAGAGAGAGAGAGCAAATTGATGCGTTGTCTGCACAGAACTGCTGGAAAGTGTGTGTATATTTGTGCAGTTGTGCATGTATGAAGGTATTGTTTTTTCCTTTCTTTTTTACATTCACCATCTAATTTTTATAACAAATGTATAAATGTTTGAATGGAAAAAATGTTTTTCATGCTATTCTTTATTAAAGTAAAATCAACAGAATGCCATTGTCTGCTTTCAATTTTTTTTATTTTTTTTAATCATACATATGCAGAGTTTGTGGGACTTATTGTTTTTCAAACATATTGATTACTGTTCATAATTCCCATTATGCTACCATTTCAGAGCTACTGTGTTTGTGTGTTCTTTGAATCATGTCGAGTTTTGTAGACAAAATTGATCAAGCACATTACTGGAAGTGCCATGTGGACAAAACCTAGAGAACCTCAGGAGAGTGGTGATGTGCACCTGCAGGAAGACAGGTGTGTGTATTTGTATGGCTAGGCCAGTGTTTCTCAGTCTTATGTGGTCTGTCTGTGATTAGATTCCGGACCAGTGAACAGTGTATGAGCTTTATTTCACACCTGCACAGACCCCAGTGTGACATTGTAAGGCACAGGTGCAGTTAATCGCCCCTCGCATTGGTCAGGCGTCATGAAATAAACCAATGAAGGGCTCAGCTGCTGCTGACATTTGAATTGATTTGGATGTTTTTTATTATTATATAAACAATGAGCCCACAGAGGATAAGCGGGTTTGGTGAATTGATGAATCATCATCTGTGTTGTTGACACTCTGCGTATGAACTTTTTGACTTCCCCTAATGTATTTGCTGTAGTAGTAATATGAGAACATATTAATTTTTAAAATAGTGTATTAGGACAAAGACAGATGCAAATTAAAGACTGAGCGAGCTCATGAATATATATATATATATATATATATACAGTATATACACACACATACATACATACATTTATATATATGTATGTAATGTATGTATGTATATCCCAGTCTGGAATTGCGTGTAGAACACCCTTCAGATTTAATATTTTCAATATTTGCTGAACTTAAACTTGTAAGATTTAAAATATGAATTCAGAGATATTATTTCTGACTGGCATATAACCCCTATGAAAACTTTAGGAGCAGTAACATTGACCTTGATGACCTTCCTGGCAAAAATTTGACTTTGTAGCATGATAAATATGAATATTTTTCTTTCACAAACTCATCTCTTTGCTTCATAAGGCTTTTATTAACACCCGGAGCGATGTGGAATTTGTTTATGATAGATGGATTCATTTTTTTTGAGCTTCAATCTGATGGTTGCAATTCACTGCCATTATAAAGCTCGGAAGCATCAGTGTGTTTATTAATATAAATTGTATTCGTCTGAAAGAAGAAAGTCATATCTATGGCTTGAGGGTGAGTTCATCATGGATTAATTTTCATTTTAAGTGAACTACGCACTTTATGTGATGTGTTAAGAAAATGAAGAGAAATCAAGGTACATTATTTATGCAATATTTGTGCTGTCCAGTCACTGTAATTTTGTCAAATTATGAAAATTGTATTAATTTGTGATACTTATTACAGAAGAAATAGCAGTTTGTCTTATAAAGACAAAAGAGTCAGCCAATTTATTCAAATAAAAATGTTTAAAATGTCTTTTTTTCAAAATAAATAAATAAAAAAGTTGTATTTGTCCAGTGTTATGAACAAGTGATTATTCAGTAATTCCCTTCAGACGTATTGACAGTGATAATGAGGTTAATTCTGAATTTGGTTTACAGACATAAAATAATCACTTACAGATTGTGCGTATACTCTTAATAAACAACAGGGCCTACATGGGCCTTTATTTAAAAGCAATTCCAAACACAGTGGGGCATGAAGCATGAATATAAGGATCATCTCAAGAAGGATATGAAGGATAATCTCTCTGTAGGAGGGTCCAACAAGTGTGTGTGTGCTTGTGGGTAAAGGTTAATATGTGATAATTTTAATCAGTTCCAAAAGCGTCTTGTGAAGATCCTGCATTAATTACAAACCGCAAGGAAGACAACACACCAACATAAGCTTTGAATACATTTTAAGCAGACTGCAGCAGGTTCTGGGGTCTGGTGTTTCATTTTCTGCCCTTGATTTGTCTAGTAAACCTGGCTCCTCAAGACAATCTAACACTCAAATACGCCCCTGAGCCCAAATCGGTCCAGCCCGTCTCTCCTCATGGGCTCTGGAGAGCAGCCAACAGAGACAGCGGGTGAGCGGGAGACGGCAAGAGCTTTTCAATCATGGAGATTGCAGTGAGTTAGAATAAAGGGATAGTTCACCCCAAAATGGAAATTTTGTCTTCATTTACTCACCCTCAAGTTGTTCTATACCTGTATGAGTTTCTTTCTTCTGTTGAACACAAAGAATAAGATATATTTTGAAGAATGTTAAATACCATCAACGGTCTGGTTACAAACATTCTTCAAAATATCTTCTTTTGTGTTCAACAGAATAGTAGCATGGTAATACCAAACTTAAACATAAACTCCATTCAAATTTTTTAAAAATCTTCTTGTTCTGGCTTCATTTTTCAAATGCTGGGAAAATTCTCCACAACAGAGCGATGTGCATCCCGTATATTCATATCCACGGTCGTTATCGATTTTGTTTTCCCTAACATAAAATACAATCTTAAACTTGGTGCTTAGCGTCTACGTCACGGTTCTTAGCCCGCCCTCAGTTCATTGATTGGCCGGCTGTTTTCAGGCCGGAGGAAAACAGAGGGAAAGGTCGCTATCTCAGATTAGCTGTGTCCCAATGTGCCGTTTTTGAAGCCTGATTGCGTCACAGCGGCGTGACGAAGGACGTCCCAATTCAAAGGCTGCACCCTCCGAAGGTCACGTTTAAAGGCCGATTGCGTCACCACGGTGTGATGAAGGCTGTCCCAATTCAATTCTCCATCCCCCGAAGGCCGTATTCGAAGGCTGGTTGTGTCACCGTGGCATGACGAATTGGCTACCCAAGCGACACCAAATGAACCCTTCGTATCCCCTTGAAAGAGAGGATACAAATGGATCCTAAGTGGCCTATCCTACCTTATAAGTCGATATTGTATGAGGCTGAGAGTTCGGTGGTGGATGGCAATTTCTCATTTAAATGCAAGTATTATGTTTTAATTTACTCAAATAGCCAGAACAAACAAATAGGCAGGGAATATGACCCATATAAATTATGAAAATAACAACGCATTCTCACCCCAAGGCGTCACCTTTTGACCATGCTTCAATATTCGATGCTTTAGGCGCCCTTCTAGCGTCAGTTGCATGACGCGATCCTACGACGTCATCTAACTGACGCTAAAGGAAAAGCGTCAGTTAGATGACGCGGGTAGGTTTAGGTCTGGGGTAGGGGTAGGGTTAGACGCGATCCTAGAGCGTCATCTAACTGACGCTAAAGGGTAAAGCGTCAGATATTGAAGCATTGTCAAAATGCTGAAAATAAACTGAAAAAATAAGAACATTTTCAAACGTTTAATAATCAATCTCTCAGCACCGCAGTTTCTGCTGAGATTCAAATTGCAGAGGTTAAAAATCCATGGGTTCAGCCTCATCCATTTGAATTCTGAGCATTAACTTGGATACAGGTGATTTCCAGGCCTCACTGCACAAGAAAAAAAATATTTCTGATCTAGTCTTTGTTTCTCTGGCTAATTTTCTCCACTACCACAGCAGTGATGTCTCCTCTGCTCCTGCAGGAGCTCTTTTTCTCCACTGCCACAGCATTGACGACTCCTCTGCTCCCGCGGGAGCTCAACTGCTGATGTAGCATGCAACTATGTTTCCTCTTTCTCCATTCAGCGAGCATGGTCTCCAAGCGGACGTTGCATGTATCTATGTTTCCTCTTTCTCCATCCAGCGAGCATGGTCTCCCAGCGGATGTTCCATGCATCTGTTTTCTCTTTCACTGTACGGCGAGCATTGTTCTCCCAGCGGATGTTGCATGCATCTATGTTTCTTCTTTCTCTGTCCAGCGAGCAGTGGTCTCCCAGAGGACGTTGCATGCGTAGAGATACATACAAAATGCGAGAAGAAGACGTAGAGCATGTGCATAAAACCTTGCGCGCTATAGGCTACTATATAGACCAGTCCATGATATAGACAGTAAAATAAATACTAGGATATAGAATAATAATAGGCACTGTTTTTTTTTTTTTTTTACCAAGAACTTTATGGAACAACCATAAACTGCCTGGTATAGGGAGTCACAAATCGATATTCAGTTAGTTAGCTGAGTCAGAAAGCTTGCCACAAAGAGACGGCAAATAAATGTGTCAAATCTAGACATTTTAATTATTTATTAATAAACTAGTGTTTTCTGTGTCATTCTTGACTGAAAAAGATGAAGTTGACGAAGCTGACTCGCCACTTGGTAGTACCTGTGTAGTAGGCTAATGCACTTCATACGGATTAGGCTATAAGAGAGAGTTACAGTATCTGTTTCTTTCGTTTTGGAATTGTTGTTCGACGTTGTTTAAACGTAGACATTTCAAGCTTTCTATATATTTCTGAGTTTCTGTTCTTTTATGAGACAAGCTCCAATTCACAAGCAATGAATGCAAGTTATATTGCGCCGGTGCGTCCATGTCCTGATTATATTGTCTGCTGTAGCCTATATTTGCTTCTTATTTATTAAATCCGGGTAACTGGTTGATGAAACATTGATTAAATTTAAGATACAATTCATACAAAACGAAATTCAAAAAGGAATACAAGAGGCTCAGTAGTTTCTGCTGCATTATATTATTATAATCATTATTATTATACGAGTAGTTCGGCAGTTGTTGTTGCGGTTACGTGACTGTCTGACTAGTCGACACGTGGGGTGATGACATCATCGTTTCACAAAATATCCAGATTGGCCGTACACACGAAAACGCAAGGGTGCTGTTTTCAGATTTATCCACCCTGGGACTCGGTTTCAAAAAATAGCGGTTTCAGTGTTCCAAAACGCCGGATCCACCTGGACGAAACGCCAATATGACTAATAAGCTAAATGCGTCTCCGTGTGGACAGGGCGTTAGTTCCATCTCTAGTTCCATCTACACTCAACAACGGGGGGGAGTACTCTGGGTTCGGGAAGAAATTCCAAGCCTGGAGCCTTCCACCCGGACAGCACGCCAAGTACCAGCATGTTTTGGAAGCATATACATAAACACTAGCGCTGTTGGCAGTCACTCACAACCCAGCAGGAAGACAATAAGACCTTGCTTAGTGCACTGAACCCAAATAGCCATTATAGTCATGCAACACAGATAGTTTGGATATACCTTGCGCTAAACACAGCACCCCGGAATACTGCGGCACTCCAACCCATTTCGTAGAATGACTCATTTACATAAGTTAACACCCAACACTTGAACAGTTTAAAATGTAATCCGGCCATTCAGGACACAGCCTCTGAATAGGTAAACCAGTTCTGGCCATGGTCTTGGCTAAGCCGAAAATACATTACTCGGTGGTGCCAGGGCTGAAACATCCTCCCATGTCCTCCAGTTAAAAAAAAAAAAAAAAAGGCAAGTACATTTGAGGTCATAGAAAGGTGTGTAGGAGTATAAGTAACTTCCTGAGTAACAAGGGATTCATTTTAAGTTTAAAGGAAGTCCTAAAGTTCATTCTGAGAGTGATGAGTGTGTGTAATTGATAGGCGGTTGTAGGTGTTAGTGCAGATATAAGCATGTTGATGGTAGTCGGTCTGAGTGTTGACAGGGCGAAAAATTATTCTTTGAGTTTGAGGGAAAGATGTGTGTTTCTGTGAGCCAGGTCTATATATAACCTACTGTATATCAGTATATCAGTATCTAGCTTTAGTTCTAAACAAAGTTTTATTTCTTAAATTAAAATTTTTATTTTTTTATACTTACATTATTATTATTATACAGTTCATCTGGAAAGTATTTACAGCACTTCACTTTTTCCACATTTTCTTATGTTACAATCTTATTCCAAAATGGATTAACCCTAAAACCATATTCTGGACAAATGTGGGCAAAATAGTTTTGATTTATTTTTTAAAAATACTTCCCTTGATCTGTTTTAGCTTTAAGAACTTATTGGAATGATATTTTAATGTAGTTTAAAAAAATAATAAAACTACATAGTAATTAATTTACATAGAAATAATTTACATAGAAAATGTGGTACTTTTTGAAGTAAATAAATTCAAAAATACCCCCAAAATAAAAAAAACACCATAACTGGATAGACAAAACTTTATAGAAGACAGTGATATAACATTTATAATAAATAAAAATTAGGATCACATCTGAGTCCTCTGTGCCCACATTTGTCCACAATTACAGGATTAAGCACTATACGTAAATACGGTTTAAGGGTTACATGAATTATTTTCCCCAAAATTCTACAAACATACCCCATAATGACAACATGAAATAAGTTTGTTTGAAATCTAGAAATCTATGCAAATTGTTAAATATATATATATATATATATATATATATATATATATATATATACTGTATATATATATACATAATATGTTTGTATGTATGTATATATATATATATATATATATATGAAGAGTTCAGATGCAAAAGCCTCTAAATGCCATTTGAAATTTTCTTCTTTAATGATGATTTTTATCAAACTTGTATATTTAAGTTCAGTAATTTCACTTAAATAACAATTAATAGGTAATTATCATTGCCATTTAAGTGAAATCACTGAACCTAAATATGCAAGCTTGATAAAAATGATCATTCTAGAAGAAAATTTCAAATGGCACTTAGAGGCTTTTGCATCTGAACTCTTCATATATATATATATATATATATATAACACATAAGCATTCACAGCCTTTGCCATGACACTCAAAAGAGCTCAGGTGCATCCTGTTTCCAACAATCATTCTTGAGATGTATCTACAACTTGATTGGAGTCCACCTATTCAGTTGATTTGACATGATTTGGAAAGGAACACACCTGTCTATATAAGGTCCTACAGTTAACAGTGCATGTCAGAGCACAAACCAAGACATGAAGTACTAGGAACAGTCTGTAGACATCGGAGACAGGATTGTATTGAGGGACATAAAAAATTCTGCAGCATTGAAGATCCCAATGAGCACAGTGCGGGCCTCCGTCATCTGTAAAAGGAAGTAGTTTGGAACTACCAGCACTCTTCCTGCTGGCTGCCTGCCTGGCCAAACTAAGTGATCGGAGGAGAAGGGCCTTAGTCAGAGAGGTGACCAAGAACCCGATGGTCACTCTGACAGAGCTCTAGACTTTATCTGTGGAGAGAGGAGAACCTTTGAGAAGAACAACCATCTCTGCAGCACTCCACCAATCAGGCCTGTATGAGTGGCCAGACGGAAGCAACTCCTCAGTAGAAGGCAAACGGTTTAGCTTTCAACAGGACAATGACCCCAAACGCACAGCCAAGATAACCAAGGAGTGGCTACGGGACAACTCTGTGAATGCCCTTGAGTGGCCCAGCAACTTGAAATCGATTGAACATCTCTGGAGAGATCTGAAAATGCCTGCAGATTTCAAACAAACTTCTTTCATGTTGTTATTATGGGTTATTGTTTGTAGATTGAGGAAAACAATTAATTTCATCCATTTTGGAATAATTTCATCCATAAGGCTGTAACAACAAAATGTGGAAAAAGTGAAGCGCTGTGAATATTTTCCAGATGCACTGTAAAAGAAATATGCTTAGTACTGCATTTAGGCCTATTTGACAAAATGCAGTAACAAAAAAAAAACCCATAAGATTGTGAAATATATTGTCCTCCTAAAATTATATTTTATATGCAATTATTTATGTGATTGCAAAGCTGATTCAGAAGCCATTACCCCATTGTCACAGGATCCTTCAGAAATTGAGTGACTGTCTGTGGGTGGTTCAGGTATTCCCTGGGGACGGATTAGGACTTTTTCCCATGAGGGGAAAAAAGCTTGTCAATCATACTAAATTATGTGTTTTGAAAATCTGTGATGGGTGTCCAGGTGTGTGTGAGTGTTCATTCTCAATTTCATTGCAGACCCCTAAAGATGAGATTCCAAAGAGATTGACTACAGTGCATGACCGACACACAGAGCAGTCAAAGGAGAATGGATCCCACAAATATATATATATATATATACATTATTTCAGGTCAAAATGATAATTCTACCATTTTCTTTAACCCTTTGATGTGCAAGCTATGAATTCCCCTTCTAAAGCACAACATGGGTCTAAAAAGACCTGTATTCATGTTATTTCAGGCATGGCTTGGAATTTTTTTGTTTCACTGTTTTTGTTCTTTTGAAATCACTTTTGAAACTATAAATTTCATGCTTTATGAATATTCAAAATATCTTGTTTTCAATTATCACAAATTCATATTTTAATATTTCCTAGGTTTTGTGTAAATACATAGTTTGACCCATCTAGTGTGATAAAACAAAAGAATAAAGAAAACCTTTTGTTAAAATAACCAATGTCACAGTTGATTAGATCAACACATTTACTGTAACACTTAATATGAAATATGTTTATTGGCCACTTTGTCACATATAACCGATAACACTGAAATTGAACTATAGTGTAGTGCACCTCTAGGAGGATCTCCCCACAACCAATGTGCAGTCGTGACACAAAAATGATTTTTATTCTTAAAAGTAAGAAGGAAAAATTTAAATAAGGATTTGTAATGATGTAAACAAGTTAATTGAGGACTACCTGGAATACTGAAAGATAAAATTAATTTCTTGCAAAGATATATTAAACTCAGTCGGTCTATTTAGACCCATGTTGTTCATCAAAGGGCCTAGGCCTACCCTTTTGTTGTTCCAAAGCCATACTGCTATCTAACCAGTTACCATGGTTCATGCAACAACAACAAACTGATATTTTCAGTCCTGCAGCTTCATACATTTTTTTACAGAAATTTCCAAGCGTGATGTAGCACACATTCAGCGAACCACACTAAATAATTTTGTAAGATCTTTATTTTGTGTTTGTTTTAGTGGCATTCACATGAAAGGTGCACATTCCATGGTGACTGTTATCAAAGTGGAGCATACAGGTGAAGTTGGACAAACAATCTTTGTATATTAATGTGCATGTGTCTGTCTTACCAGTTTCTGGAAATGCCTAGAAGGAGGCGCCAGCAAACAGGAAACCGATTCTTTGTCATCCTGAAGGGGAGGAGTTGGTCCATTAAGGATATTTAAACCTAAAGATCGTGTATGTGTTTGAAAGTTTTCTTAGTAATGCAACTTGTTAAAGATGGATATTATCAAGGTATTGTTTATAAGGTTGCAAGTACTGTACTCTGTGAAGATGAATGTTATGATCAGTTTGGTCAGTTTGAAAATGAAGTAGGAGACCAAAACTATAAAAGAACAGATGAAATGTTTGGAAGAGAGAGGGAAGGGGTGTTTGTTGGATTAGTAGCCAACCGTGTAACTTTTTTATGTGTTGAGTTGAACTTGGACAGTTCTTAGCTTGTTTTTCTGAAATGAAACATGGATTTTGCAATGGACTTTTTTTCTTTGGCCTTAGTTAACCCTGAATTAAAATAAAATTTACCATGGACATTGGAGGATCTTTGGAAATTTGATTCAGAGATATGAAAAAGCTCAGTAACTGAATATAATGCTTTCATTTGAAAAATCAGTGGCGGTTAATTTAATTCCATTTGATCAGACTGTTGTATAACATTTACCTGCTGGAGACTGTAAAACATATGATCTCCACATGCCCTCTGGTGGGCATTTTAATGAAAATCACATGATTACAATTATTAAGAGATTAGCTGTACTCCGGTGATTAGCATTAAAGCCGGGTTTGTGTAAATTAGAAAGGTAAAACATAATGACTTTCACTAGTCATTTTCACTCTGTTCATTTTAACAGGTTTAACATTTGGACAAGCCTATAAGGGAGCTCAACATTTCTGTGCCAAGAAGTGTGTCATGGTGGATTGTTGGGTATGAGGAATGATTTAAAGTGAGACAAGAACTAAGAAATTAAAACAAAAATATTGTGTGTTACAATTTGTGCCTGAAGCAATACCTGGAGAAATTTAGCTTTCACATGTATCTCATTGACAGGTGTCTGCTGCATGTGCAAATATGCTTTTTGCAGTCAGATGGTGTGTTATGACCTCACCTCAAAGCTGTAATCTCACCTTCATGATTAGGTACAGCCACATTTTGTTTCTCTGATACATTAATTTAGACATTTACAGATTTAACATTTACATTCAATAGATTTAATTAAATGTAAATGATCTGCTGCTCCCCACCACACATTCCAGAAGAAGGCAGAGCCTGTACAGCTCATTCCTTGTATACGGTGCCAAAAACTTTGGTTTGTGATTATCAATTATCATCTCCATCCCAATCACACTCATGTGACATTGCAGCTCTTTGTCATCATGGCAGTGTTTTTTAATGTGCTTTAAAGCCATATCAGTCTAAACTTCTGATAAATGTTTTTCTGAGCACACAGATGAGCATGCGCACAGAAAGCAGAATGTCCATTCCTCGGAGGAATAAACCAGGGAGGGCGCACACGGAAAGCCAGATGTCAGACGTTGTTTCCTCCATTCCTCATTGGAATGGGCCAGGGAGGGGCTGTTCTGGGAACCAGGAATATTATAATATATATTGCATAGGGCAACTAGCAAGATTTCCTCATCCTCCCTGACTTTGCACAGTGTCTGTGCAAGAAGGCTCACTGGGGGAAACGCATACTTGCGTAGGCCCCGGGTCAGATGTGTGCTAGTGCATCCGTGCTCCGAAGCGTTTCCAAATCAGAGTTTTCAAAGTGCATTCAAAGTGATCGCATGTTAATGCCAAGTGTAAACATAGCCTCTGGGGGTCTCATTTATAAAACTGTGCATAGGATCTTTACTAAAAGTGTAGGCCTACTTGCACCCGAAAGCCAAAAATGGTGTAGCCTATACGGCAAAAAAAAAAAAAAAAAAAAAAAAAAAAATTCAGATTTATAAAACCGTTCGTACGCCAGAACCTGCTCAGAATTCACTTTATAAATCTCAGCAGCCAAAGATTGTCCGCACATGAGTCTCCTCGCCGAAATAACCATATGGAGCTTACAACGCCTAGTTTTGTGTTCCAAAGTGCAAAGAATTGATAGAATTGTAATTTTTCTGTGAACCCTTTAACATAAGCTTAAAAAAAACTCTCAACACTGCACTTGCGCGCATTTCAGACGTGATACTAGACGATGGAAAAAGCAAAGAAAACGCGGTCGGAAGATTAGGAAAAGGAAAAGAGAATCTGACCGCGTGAGAAACCTGACAAGAGTCCCACTCGGTCGGGCTTTTCACTCCTTGGCGCGAGCTAAAAAGCAGCTCTGTATGCAACGGTAATGCTGACCTGGCGATCTTGTTGATGGACTAGTAAGTCAATCTTTCTAAGTTTGTGTGCATTTTATTTTGTGATTTCACCGGAATGAATAGCCTACAGCGCGTCCGAGTTGGGCCGGGTTCGGGCAGATAATGTTGATGTGTCGGATCGGGTCCGGCCCGGCTTTAAAAGCCACGGGCCGGGTCGTGTCGGGTAATAATTTTCAGGCCCGTTGAGAACTCTAGTGAGAAGTCACCTGCATTTTGTGCACTGAATTTCAGGGGTGTAGTTCATTTTGCAAATCACTAGATGGCAGCATTATTTAATCTGTGACAAGTCGGTTTCAACAGGTAGAGCGTCAGCACAAACGAGCCAAAATATCGCTGAAAACACAGAAAAACAAAATCTCATGTACACATTTGGATACTAGGTATATCTGAAGGAACATGTACAGGTAGTCTTTTATTTCTTCTTTTAAGTGGTACAAAAGGAGAAGCTCTGTTCTGGTCGTGTTTGAGAAATAGTTTTCAAGTCGTGCTCAGAATTTATGGCACCCCTGGTAAATATGATCAAAACTGTCTGTAAAAAATAAATCTGCTTTATCATTTTGATCTTTCATTCAAAAAAATCTAACCCATGAGAATCACATCATGAAATAAACGTTTTTCTCCAAAACAAGTTGGCCACAATTATTGGCACCCTTTTGGCACCCCTTTTGACAAGATAACTGCGCAGAGTTTTCACATGCCTGAGTTTAGAGAACACCTGACGAGAGATCAGAGACCATTCCTCCATACAGAATTTCTCCAGATCATCTCCAGACCTTCAGATTCCCAGGTCCATGTTGGTGCTTCGTCTCTTCAGTTCACTCGACTCATCCGGTCTGGGAACCAGGAAGATCATGGTATAAGCTTAATTTTGTGCTCCTTAACACATTTTTGTGTTTATTTTGATGTTTGTTTGCGATCGTTGTCCTGATGGAAGATTCAACCACGGCATCAGGTTTTAATTTTTATCTGTTGATAAACGATGCGATGTATCAAGATGTCCAGGACCTCCAGCAGAAAAATATGCCTACAAAATTAAAGATCCAACAGTTTATTAAATTATACACATGGGGTACTTTTTTTCTTTGTGTGCACCAAACACATCTAGCATGTTTGCTGCCATAAAGCTATTTTTTTTTTATTTTTACCTGACCACAGCTGTGCCGTTTTAAGTTCCAGTCGTGTCTGACATTTTGTCAGACATTTTGACTCACTGTGCATTAAGACAATATAGACACACGTCCTCTTCCTGGCAGATTCGTAACATCTTTAGTTAGTTGATTGGAACGTCTAAATGATTGCCCTGATGCTCAAAATGGGGATTTTCAATTTTTACAGCCACTTTCTATTTTGTGATGGTCAACAATCTTTTGCTGCACTTCAGAACTATACTTTGATTTTACTCATTGTGATGCACGATTAAGGGAATTTGGCCTTTGTGTTTCCTCATATTTAAACTCCTATGAAACAAGAAGTCATAGTTAGATAATTTCATGCTCATAGTCACCCTGTTGTGCTAAAAAAGTAAACATTAATGGGAATATACTTCAGAGATATTTTACTCATAAAAAATTCTAGGGGTGCCAATAATTGTGGCAAACGTATTTGTATTTCATAATGTGAATCCCCCCCCCCCGCCCCCGCCCACGCACACACACTTTCAATTATTTTACTTCAATGAAAGGTTAGATTTTTGGCATTTTTTTTAATGAAAGATCAAAAGGATAAACAATGCAAATTATTTTTTTTACAGCCAGTTTTTATCATATTTACATATTTACCAGGGGTGCCATCAATTTAAGGACGACTGTACTAGTAATTTAACAGGACACATATACAGAGGCAGAGTAAATGACAGTTAATGTATCTAAGGGACAAGAGGACAGACAATCCGTCTAAATGAGACATAACAGTTGTGGCAGCCATCAAGATTAGGCTATATGTTTCTGTCTCTTTTTGAAGGTAAGCTTCTAAAATTAGCCAGTCTGCATCCCTCTGAGCTTGTGTGAAAGATGGAAGTCATAAGCATTACTCCTTTCATTTCTCAGTTTCATTCTCTCTCATAACTGAACTTGATTACATCATGAGCCAGCCAAACGAGAGAAAGAATATCCTCTGATTGCTGCTGCCTTCATTCATAAACGGGGAAGACAGTCTTGATCTTGTACTTAAATGGATCTCGCTCACATAAACACTACTGTATTCAAATTACACTAAATGACTTTTACAAGGTTCTTCCCAATCAAATCACTATACATCCTAGCTGAAACCTGGCACCGGTGGCATCAACAAAAATATCATGAATGCATCACAGTCTCTGTTACAGATTGTCTGTCCGTCTGAATCTCTCCTCTAAAATATTCCTTGTTTGTCTGACATTTTCAGTGATGTTGACCTTTCATCTCACCACACTCATCTCTCAGAATATGCTCCTCTTTCCCATTTTCAGGAAACCCATCCCTATCTCATCTTCATCATCTGGATTTTTGGCCTTGTCCTGTGGAGGATTTTACATTCGATAGCCACAAACAGACACGTGGTGCATCTTAATCTTTTTGTAGGTGTGGGTTGTCCTTTTTAAAAACTGTTTTCATTTATTTGAACATTGTGCTCGGTTAAATGATCTGTTATTTCTGCCATCTACAGTGTGTGCTGTAGTTTACAGGTTTTTCTTTATTTGGGGTTTAAGTCTGGTTTTGGCTGAGCTTCATAAGCTAGGCCTACTGTATTTTTAGCAAAGTCGTTTCTCTTATAGGGAGAGGTTACACTAGTAGTTTATATTTTCTTTAAAAGAATTAGTTCACACAAAAAGGGCTTCAGATTAAGAAGATTGAATGTAGCACATGAGTCATTTAAACTAATTTTAGCCTAATACTTGCATGATTTTTTTATTTATTTATTTATTTATTTGATTTTATACCGTTGTGAAATCTTGACTCCATTCCGTTCATAGGTATCAGGGCTTGACGCTTTTGCTCACTAGCCACCAGGGCTGGACTGGATAAAAAAAATCGGTGAGTGATGCACAACAGAATAGGTGTGTTCGACATCGGCTGCGGCTGGATGCAAGCAACCGATCGGCGAGATTAGCCGCGTGCAGGCGGGGAGGAGCTGCAAACGGAGACGTGAAGTCGGACACTTTCTGGTTCCCGTAGTGACCGCTCACGTGGTGTTTGCATGCTTTACAACAGCTTATGTGAAATAAATGCAACATTTGCCAAATAAACAGATATTTCAGACACATTTTCATTCAAAAGGTTACTGCTCCATACAGCATCTGTTTGAACTAGAATAAAGTTCAAAATAAGCCAATTCAATGACGTGGAGTCAACGTTTTTTAATCAGTTTTATTTTCATAATATGAAAAGCATGACACAATATAACATCGCGCCTACATGAAAAGACTGTTTACTGTTATAAAAAAAAACTGATTTGTGAGCTTTAGTGGAACTAAATGTATGAGAATAAACACGAAACGCACGTGATCGTTGTCATGCGTTGAATCCGGCGAATCGTGGAACAGCTGTGACATCAGGCTTGTTCGACTTCATGCAGCTCTGCGCAGACCGATCGGTAGCTGACTTGAAGCAGTGCACGCCGGTTAGAAATTTTGTCCGACTTGATGCAGCGCTGACTCCACGTGACTGTGACATATGCCATCAAAGTACCGCGAGAGCGATACGAGAGTAGCCGGAGGACTCAGCCAGCGCAGCTTCTCAAGAGCGGCTGCACGAGCTCTGATGATGTCACAGCTGTTCCACGATTCGCCGGATTCACCGCATGACAACGATCACGTGCGTTTCGTGTTTATTCTCACACGTTTAGTTCCACTAAAGCTCACAAATCAGTATTTTATAACAGTAAACACTCTTTTCATGTAGTCGCAATGTTATATGTGTCATGTTTATCATGTTTATCAAAATAAAACTGATTAAAAAACGTTGATTCCACGTCATTGATTATAGGCTTATTTTGAACTTTATTCTAGTTCAAACAGATGCTGTATGAAGCAGTAAAGTATTGAATGAAAATGTGTCTGAAATATCTGTTTATTTGGCAAATGTTGCATTTATTTCACTTCAGCTGTGGTATAAGCATGCAAACACCACGTGAGCCGTCACTACGGGAACCAGAAATTAGGCTTGTTTGAGATGCGCCTCGCCTCGCCTGCAATGTAGTCGAGAGTAGGCGGCTGCAGTGAGGGGAGGAGTGAAAAAAGCGCAATAAAGCCGGACAGATCTCGGTTCTCGCAGTGAATCAGACACCTGTGAGATCAAAGGCGGATATCGCGGGATTAACGGGATTCACGCTCGTGCACGTGTTGCTAATAAACTGGATGTGATTTAAGTTCTGTTGCTTTTATATAAAAATAAATATAATGAACAAGACACCCAAAGTACTTGTTAAATATGTGTTTATCAATCTTTTTTTTCTTTAATACAGACGTGTTTATTGTTTTAACAAAAATGAAATATAACCCATATGGCACTGTCAGAGAGTTTATTCACCCATATGTATACACATAAAACATGATATCAGTTTTAAAATCAAACATTTTAAAAGAGAACAATTTATCTGTTGTTCTTTTATTTTTATTTATTTTACTTTTTTATTAGAATGCAAGTTACAAACATAGTCTACCTACAAGCACCACAATTCGTGAAACAAATAGGCCTATTATACAGCGACAAATAAATAAACATCAGAATAAAATTAATAATAAAATAAATAAATCAAAATAAGCTTAGCTTAAATAGACAGACTTACAAACTTCATCATCTATAAAATGAGAGCTATTTTTCACTTGAACATTTTAGAGTAGGCCTAGTATATTTGAGTTACTGACTATAGCTTTCTTATTTTTAACCCGTTTAAGAGATTCACAATATATATCAGTTTCAATTTGAAAAAAAAAAAAAAAACATGGCATTGATTTGGAGAATTTAGCTTAATGAATATGGAATTTACCTTCATCATGTTGTTTAAACCAATGAGCATTAAGCTGTGTCGTCAGCAAGTCGTTTCCCATCATGCTTTTGATCAGCGCAGTCGGTGGAGAGCAACTGCGCGCGACTGCAGAATCCGACCCTTCCGCCTTGCGCTCGCGAGAGTTTTTTGACATACGTCGGCATGACATCAAAGCCAGGCGGACCGTTCTCGGACACATTTCTAACCGGCATGCATCTCGCGCTGATCACCGGTGATCGATTCTGCGCAGAATTTGCTCATCTCAAACAAGCCTATTGTTCGACTTCACGTCTCCGTTTGCAGCTCCTCCCCGCCTGCACGCGGCTGTTCTCGCCGATCGGTTGCATCCAGCCGCAGGCGATGTCGAACACACCTAGTATCAGAGCTCGTGCAGCCGCTCTTGAGAAGCTGCGCTGGCTGAGTCCTCCGGCTACTCTCGTATCGCTCTCGCGGTACTTTGATGGCATATGTCACAGTCACGTGGAGTCAGCGCTTGATTAGCTGATCAGGTGTGCTTAATTAGGGTTGAAGCTGAACTCTGCAGGCTTGTGGCCCTCTAGGAACTGAGTTTGACACTCCTGCTGAAATGCTTTGATTGTTGATTAAACATTACTTATAAATACACAACTGCTTTATTCAGTGCAAGAAGCCACATCATCTCACAGAAGGATGCTCCACTGTCATTATAAAGTGAGTTTTGAGTAAAGCATGTTATTAAATATGATCTTTTGTTGTACAGGAGGAGGTTCATAAATGATTCATATGTTTGCAAATATGTTTGACGTGTGTGGCTTTTTCAAATGCACGCTATAGTGCTTTCAGATGGAGCAGCTTTCATAAATTGCGGGAATGAGTAAAATGAAGTTATGCTCAATAAGCGCAACCTCTCGTGGAAATGTAAGCCTTGTAAATTGTAACACCAGCAATATTTGTGAAGTAAAGGGACTCGAATTTGTTTGCCAAATCGCTGTCAGAGAGATGAGAGAGTGGGAATGCGCAGCTGTGTCTGCTGCGGAAGATTTATATTAAAATATATTTGATAATTCAGTATCTATATTTCTTGAAAAATCAATATTTTTAACACAAGTTATTTTACTAGGCCTACTTAAGATGCCTTTTTAAAATGCTACGTTTGAAATGTTTATTACATCAAATTCAACCAGAAATCCACCCACATTTGGCGGGTAGCTATTGATGTCAATCCCTTAACCGTCCCTTAAAATACTATTTGTTGCCTTTTTCTATTTTTTGCTTCTCTTCCATTTACTGTTTGATTTAAGGTATTTTTAAGCTTGGATATCCTATTAAAACCCATTTGGACTATTAGTAGTTTAAAGTTCTGACAACAATTCGCCTTTGGCTAAGCCACTCCCTAGAATGTACATTGACCAATCACAGCGCAGCCAAGAACAAGCTCCCACAGAGGTCGGACACTTTCTCACAGCGCTCCATTGACTTTCAACAGAGGCGTCTCATATTTTTGGTCTCGGCAGGGTATTACCGTCGTAGTTTTATCCAAAATATGGTTAAACATTGTGCCTGGGGTATATGTAACACAGATACGCGTTTCCCAGAGAGGTTGGAGGGGGGTGTCCGTTGTTTCCCTTCCCAAAACCGAAGTCAAATCCTCACAAGTGTTGTCTTTGGATTAAACTGTGTGGACGTCCTCGGTCAGCTAAACCCCTCAAAGATCAACAAGCACATCTTTTTTGCTTCTAACCTTACTGTGAAGTTATACTAGTTAGACCGTTTTCTAATGTTTTAGGTTATGATTTCGGTTCTCATTCCGGTTGTTGATACGCTAGCACACGTTGCTAATAAATATACAACGTTATACTCGTGTAGTCCGTTTGCTTTGTAATAACGATTATAGACCTACCCAGCTTTGCATGAACAGTGTTGCTCCCTGATATTGTTAGTCCCAGCCTCCGTCTCGATTAGTTGGAAATGCGGTGGTTCAGTTTTTGACTGTGATCGGTAACGTTATGCTTTTGCCTCTATTTGGATGCCTTGTTGTTTCTTGCGTTTCACCTGTATGTCTTGAATATAACGTTAGCCTTCAAACGCATATAGGTCCTTTTTGCCTACTTCTATCGGACACTTTATTTGCTGCCTTATAAAAGTTTGATAACATTTCAGCAGGAAGAGCTGTCACAGCATAAAAATTTTCATACCAAACCAGAGCCCTTTACTAAAGATAGTATGTATCTGTCATTGATTTTTGTATTAAATAATTCTAGCATTGGTGGTTTACAAAAAAAGGGCGATTTTGAAGAAGATGAAAACAAATGTAAATAATAGCTACATTTTATTCCGAATGAATTTGTGAAAAAAAGCCAAAAAACCTTTAGTCATTACAGGTTATTGTATGACACTTCTGAACACTTTGTGAAGGCCCTTTAGATCATATTTCTCACTGTCTCTCATGTTATTAAGATCAAATTCCATCTCCCAGTCCTTCTGTTCACCTTCATCTCCCCCCCCCCCCTCTCTCTCTCAGATGTAATGATCAGGCGTTCATGTTAAGTCTATCAGAAGTCCCAAGTGTTATAAGTCAATACAACTGATTTATGTTCCTTTGTATAGGATCATAGTGATAAAAAAAGAAGCTCTGTAACCTTCACCAATGACATTTTCAGCTTCTTTGCAGCTCACACTGTTGAAATGATCAACTGACTGAGCATTCGTATAATATTCAACTGATTTAATGTTACACAATGTTTTAACCAGTTGATATATAAATGCTTTTCCTTGTTTCAGAGTCTTTTCAGAGGCCTTCTGTGGTTTTGGCTGGTAATTAAGGATCCAAGCTGGAAGCAGAAAGGTCATGCGTTTGATCCCAGGTATGGATGACAACACCATTGTGCTTTTAAGCAACTCACTTAACCCAACGTTGCTCCTGGGGCCTGTCCTGACAATTGAAGTATTGTAAGGGACTTTAGACAGAAAGCAGCTATTAAATGAAAAGTAATCAACTCCTCTTTTCAATCTTCTTGTCAGTTTTTGTCTTCTTCAGAACTTAATTTTAGCTCAGATCACACTGCAATTGATTTTGTTGTCTACTCTGTAGAGTATCTTCTATTGGCCGTATTATATTCTCCCTCCCTTTGATCATATTTTACCCATTTGAGAGAATGAAATGTGAGTCACTGCTGACACTGCAGATCAATCCTCCTGAAATACAATGAAGGAGATATACTAAAAATGGATGATGTAAGCTGGATCTGTGTGTGTTTTTGTGAATTATGAAAATAATATTGTTCTAGCACTATGAGAACACTTAAATGATTAAGATCAGAGCTGAACTTACTGTTTGTAGGATTTCTTCTAAACCATCCAGTGCCATTTCAGAAGATATTAACATTATATTTATTTATTTGATATTTCATTGTATACTCAATCCTTATTTTTGCATTTTGATGTCATCATCTAAAGCATCTAAGTCTCAAAATGAATGTCCATTTTTCATACTGTAGATTATAATGTAGGATTCAGTCTCTAATGGGACGTGAGACAAACTAAATTGAAAATTTAAATTGAAAACTAAAATCAAATTGCACTTTAAATCATTTTTTTCCAAAGATGGTTAGTCATTTTAGGTAGTTTTTTTAATACACTGATGTAAGTTCAAGTGTTCGGTTTTTAAATAAGTTTGGTTTTACTTATTGTTTGATGCTATAACATGTGGTGTGACATCATGATTGAGAGCCGTTATTGTCAGTTTCTCTGAGCGAAGTTGTAACTGAGGCACCAACAGACTTTTTTCCTTCCCTTTTGCCTTTCCTGGGCAGTTTTGCAACTGTGATAAACCTCCTGATGCTCAAAGAAACTGTGGATTGCCCTGCATTTTATATCTGGCCTTCGAGGACGTTATTATTAATGTTGAAACAGTGACCCAGCAGGTAATTCTATGGTTTGCAGTGTGCCAATTTTATAACAAGGGTCTCCTTGGTTGCATAATTAATTTTTATTATGTACAGTTATTGGCATGGCTGAGATCTGGACAGTGCGACTGGTATGTGAAGCATGAGTGGGAAAAGCTTCATAATGTCTAATGAATGGATGAGGGCAGCAGGCCAAGAAGACCCTCTTAGCCCCAGCCCCACGCAAAACACCCGTGTGACCTCTTCTTTGTTGAAGGGCACTGAAAGTTGCATAGAGTCTCACTCCTCTGCTTTAATTTAATGAATTCCACGAATTCTCGAGCAGAAGAGATGTTTCCTCAAGGCCTTTTGGCCTTACCAGTCTAGGCCATGTGTGGAAATGGAAAACGTCTGTTTGCTGAGACCAGAGGATTTCACTTAAGAGATTATCTGTCAGTCTTGTCATGAAATGTATGTATTAGCGTGCATCCTGTGTGTTATTTTTTTTTTTTTTTTTTTTGCATTGCTCACATTACTTTTTCTTTCTGGATCTGATTCTAACAGGGCCAGTTTTTATTTACTTTTATACATTTGGCAGATCCTTGTATCCAAATTGACTTAAACTGCATCCAAGAACACAATTTGGAAAATGAACCCATGTTCTCTAGCAGCATGCTCTACTTTTAGAGCTACAGGAACGGTGAGATGGAAGTGGAAAGCTTCAGTAGCTCCAAACTTTTTGGTTCTTCCCTTCCAATTGCTATTTAGATGATTGAGATGAGACATTCACATTGAGATTGTATACAGGCTTTTGTTTAGTAGACTGCCTAAAAAGAACAAAGGTCTCTTAAGTTCTCACACTTTTTCAGACATTTGGCCCTTAGGCGAGCACATATTGTTATGCAGGATAAGGTTGTAATCTGTTGCATTTTCTACAGTAAGACTTAGAAGAGAAGTAGAGAAGTGATGTTATGGGCTGGAAATGTTATGAGCCATGTCACGTATCCATGGTGTCTTATTTTCTCGCTCCATTTGGCACACTACAATACTTTATCAATAATGCAGTGAAATGGTTTTAGAGCTGGGAGTGCAGCAGTTAGTCTCCTTAACAGACCCTTGAGTCCACCCACAGAGCTCCTTTTCCAAGGAGAAGGTTTTTTGTTTTTTGTTTTTGGTGATAGTTCACCCTAAACAAAATTCTATCATTATGTGCTCACCTTTTTGTCGTTCAACCCCCTTTAAGAATTTATTTCTGTAGAAGATGCTTTGAGAATGTACTAGCTGCTCTTTTCCAAACAGTGGAGTAGAAAAGAGTAATAGCTGCTGAAAATTCAACTTTGCCATCTATTAAATTACCTTTATAATATTAAAAATAGGAAACAGTATTTTTAGATTGAAAGTAATTTTAATCAATATGTAACTTTTTCTATGTGTGCCATTTAATATTTCTTTATGGTAAGTTATTTGGCTTCTTATTTTTATTTGCAAGAAGAAAGTTTGCAACAATTATGGAAAGAAAGTGATAATGAACTGTAATCGGTCAACAAACCTAAAACTACTTCATAGTCATGGAGTTTAGAGTCAAAGACAGTAGCCTGCTTTGAGTAGTTTAAGTAGTCAACATACTTATGCTAGACTTAAATGTTGGGAAGGAGCCAGCAGTTTGACTTTGTCCTGAGGCCATGGGCCACCTTTTCTGGAAACCCTGCACTTTAATATCTGTTTTAGTATTTGCCTAAATGTCTCTGTGAGTCGGCTGTCCTCAGACCCAAAGCCCTGAGCTCTTTCTGGCATTAAGATCTGGGAGTCAGTATAATAACAAATGAAGAACCAGCTCCTTTCTGTGTCCCTCATCTCTTCTTCCCCTTGGTGACTAGTCATGCTAGTCATCCATTGCAATTAAATCTGGGCCAAGGTGGTCCCACCTAATTATTATGAGCTTGGTCCACTCAGTGCTGCTCCCCAACTTGTCACACAAATTCTTAATATCATTTTGATTCAAATTTCCATATTCATTTAATTTATATTGTGTTTTAAACTACGAAAAATCAATTACTGTTTAGATCACATAATGTAAGTATATTTATGATTGTATTTTTTTAATACAATGATCAGTCTTTTCACTTGAATTGTAATGCTGACAGGTAAAAAAAAATCATTTCTAATGACATTAAAATGTTTTATAGCCGCAAGCAGTAATATGTGGCCAAGCCTCGAACATAGCAGTCCAGAGCCAAAAGAACAAAAAGAGAAGAAAGAAATAGAATGTAGGCTACACAAAGAACAGATATGTTCAGATGTACAGAATAGAATGAACTCCAAATGAACTCAAAAAATATTTCTAATCTAAGAGGAAGAAACATTGGTACAATTAGTATGTGCCATTTGGAGGATACGAGGTTCAGAAGTAAAGGTGAGTATTAACTGAAAATCAATATAAGTTCATATTAGAATTAACAAAAATAATTATATATATAATAATAATAATAATAATTAAAAAAATTAAAAACTATATATATATATGAAGAGTTCAGATGCAAAAGCCTCTAAATGCCATTTGAAATTTTCATCTTTAATGATGATTTTTGTCAAGCTTGTATATTTAAGTTCAGTAATTTCACTTAAATAACAATTAATAGGTAATTATCATTGCCATTTAAGTGAAATCACTGAACTTAAATATACAAGCTTGACAAAAATCATCATTAAAGAAGAAAATTTCAAATGGCATTTAGAGGCTTTTGCATCTGAACTCTTCATATATATATATATATATATATATATACATACATGTATATAATTCTCTTCAGTTCAGGTGCTTGGCATAAGACAAGGGAAACCTGTGAACAATGAACAGACGATTGATTAACCAATAAAAAGACACATGGCAGGATCACATGACAAACAGGGAATCACATGACAGACATGGAATATGACATGAGCAAACCAAAACGGGACAACTGCCCACCCGAAAACATTAATTTGTTCTAAATAGGTTTAATTAGATTAATTTATTAAAACATTGTTTTGTTTTGTTCCATAGAGACATTCAAATCAATGAACTGTCACCCACCCAGTTTCAGATATGGGTAACAAAAGCTGTGTAAAGCAGTTTCACTGAACTCTGCTGTTCTAGCAAATTTACATTCCAGTCATTCACATTGCTTTGAAGAAGAAAAGCACAGCCACAGAATAGGGCACACCAAAACTTTTGGAAGTTCTTAGGAAGCTCTTCAGTCACATTTAAACTTGTACACATTTTGTAACAGATAAGCTCAGCGAGACCTCATTTAATAAAATCCACCGCTGCCAGAATATCATCTAAGCATTTGCTGTCGCTGTACTTTTGCACTCAAAAATATGTCTGCTGACATCTTCACCAGATCATGATTTCAGCCTCTGTAGTGCCATGATGTGCAGTCAAGCGTTCAGCAAAGCTCATTTCATTTGGTTTTCTGTCACAAACAAATTTGCTGCAGTTCATCTCTACCGAACGCTCCACAGATGGAAGTCAAGAGAGTGAATTGTTCGTTTAGATATTCAGAAGTTATACAGCAGCCCATCTAAAATTGAATTACATCAGATGTTACACCAGAGGATTTGCCAGCTGTGTTCGCTTGCTCTTTGGTGCATGCGTGCATGTGCGTTTAGTTGTGTGTGTGTGTGTGTGTGTGTGACGTGCATGCATAGAGTATGTTGTGTTTGCTTGCAATGATTTGATACATTTAGACAGAAGATGGTGGGCACAATGAACATCTCAGTGCCTGCAGAGAACCATGGCGCCACAGGATGCCACCGTCTGTCTGCTACTGTGGTGTTTCAGTGTGTGTGTGTGTGTGAAAGGGCACCTTGTTTTGGTGAATAATTAAAATCCTTGTTAATCAGCTCATCATTGGCTGCACAGTGAGTGAACAGGCATCCAGCCATGATATAATTATTCACACACACGTACACACACTCCTTCTGATTCCCATTTAATAGACACGCATGCGTGTAACGATAACCCGCGCATTTAATTGAATGATCATCGGTTTCCCCCTCCCCGGTTGTATCCCACAGATTCAAAAATCAGACTACTGTCCAAATCAATACACGCATGCATTTTTGTGAATTGATCTGATGATCTGGAATGCACCGAGAGGTCATTACACAATCTTAAAGCATTTTTAACCTTGTGTTAATTATGCAATGAAAAATCTGAGGGCCGAAACGTAAAACCTGAATGTTTCACATCTCAATCAAAAGGCGTTTTTTTTTATTGTAAAAAAGCAGTCACAAAGGCAGCAAAATAATATTTTTGCTGAATCCCTCTCAGTTTATATTTGGTGCTTAAGCATCCGTGGATAAGAAACTGTTCATTTGCTTCAAGAAGAAATAGCTCACCATTCAAGACTGTTTTCACGCTCTTGCTTATGAAGAAAAACTGCCACTGGCGTATATGAGGATTGTTTTATTTGTTTACTCTGCTAGAGATCTTTCATTATTCCTGAGAAATTAAACTGTTTTCAAAAAGATTAATACTTGGTTTAAATAAAGGTTAAAAAATCAGATCCTCCCTGAATAAGTAGCAAACCGCTGCAGTTAAATGGTGTTAGTTTTATATTTCAAACTGAAGAATTACTCTTGAGAGACAGATTTTCCAGAACTAAAACTTTTTTGAACTGCTTAAAATGAAGAACTCGAGTGCTTTGAAAGTTTCTGTTCAATATAAATACTAGATCTTCCACTGTTCTGGGAGATGGGAATCTTCCCAGCGCACTATACATCATGATCCGATTCATTGAGCTTCTATTCCTGACATGTGAACTGAGACGAACAGAGTAAAAAAATCAATGCATATATCCATGCATATATGAGCAAATCAATGCAGGACGGGATGTCAAATAAGCTGTAACTGATCTGAAAATGATACACTGATATTACTGAGGGGAGAAAGTGGTTTGGGGAGAGTTTGTGTTCATGTTACAGTTTCCGTTAATAGTAGTGATAATCAGTGTTTGTGTTACTGTTATGTACTAATAATGAAACTTAAAGTCCATGAACGTAATATAACTGAACTGCTGTTAGCAGCGAGCTTCAGAAACCCTCCACCTTCTCTAGCTCCACCTGTATAGATCTGCTAAGGGGGTTATTTCATGTATGTTGCAGCAGCATGTCTTACATGCTAACAGCAATGTCTGTGAATGTATTGGCAGCAACAAGTCTCGGTACTCTGCAGAGCAGCAGATCTATTCTGCAAAGGCCAAATACATTAACATTGCAATTTGCCAATTAATTACCATTGCCAATCTCTTTGTTGTTGTCTCTATGTTATGGCCGATATTAGAATATATTAATATGTATAATATTTAGACAAAATGATTTTTAAATATAACACTAAAAACGCAAATCAATTGTTATAAATGTTAAATGCCCCTATATATATTATTTTGAAGGTTTTTAATTATTTTAGAGGTGACCTAACCGGTTTACATTCACCAATTGAAAAAAAATTTTTTTTTTTACAATGATTCTCAAACGACTCGTCCCTCCTTTCCGCAAGCTGCTCTGCTCTGATTGGCCAGATGGCCCAGTTTGTTGTTATTCGTGCCTGTTGAAAACGAAACGGCCATTACCATAACTGAACTTCAGCTCTGGAGGCTTCCTAAAGCTCAGCGATTGCACACTGTAAACTAAAGACCGTAACGATGGCACTGATTTTACCATATAAATCCAACCGCAAAGTCTGATGATGAAACATTGGAAGAACTAGTTATTCAACCCGAACCTCCATCGCATGGATGACTGAACAGGACGTTTCTTAGTGATGCGCTACTCAGTTTGGTGTACATTATGAGATGTTTCAACTGTAAATCCTCACCATCAGCATTAACAAGAGTATCTCCATCAACAAACCGATGTGCATATTTCTAATTTATTGTGCTGCACAAGTGGGAACTGTATTAACTGTATAAATACCAGCACATACGTTAGCCAACTCTAGTCAAAATATGTTACTCAGTGACGTGTACCCATCACAGACAGACGTCATATAACTGATGTCTTGGGACGTCTTGTGACCATACGTCAACATCCGCCTTTTTAGGGTACCCATAAACGTCGGTTAGATGACGTTATCGGATCCTAACCCTACCCCAGACCTAAACCTACACTGTCACCTAACCGACGTTAAAGGTAAAGCGTCAGTAGTATGACGGCCCGGGATCGTCATCTAACTGACGTTTAAGGGTACCCTAAAAAGGCGGATGTTGACGTATGGTCAAAAGACGTCCCAAGACGTCAGTTATATGACTTCTTGGGATGAGACTGTGTTATCACAGAAGTGGGGTTCAAATTATGGCGACTCATTGAATAAGCATATACAATTAAATATTCAATGTTGACTGATACTGTATGCACCTACTTTTTGATAATGTCCTCATTTGTATATATAAAAAAGACCAATCAACAGCATTTTTTTATATAAATATTGTAAATAAAATTAAAGTCACAGTTGCCCAAAATAAGATGGCAATACCAGAAATCTTTGGCCTTGTGGGGACATTTTTTGGTCCCCATTAGGAAAACAGCTTATAAATCATACTAAGTGATTTTTTTTTGTTTTTTGTAAAAATGCAGAAAGTTTCTGTGAATGTTTAGGATTAAGGAATAGAGTATAGGGTTTGTCCAGTTTAAATATCATTATTTTTATGGAATGTCCCCATAAAACATGAAAACCCAATGCGTGTGTGTGTGTTGTGTGTGCTGAGTTAAGTGCCACAGCCCAACCTGAGAAAACATTCAATTAGATTTACAAAATTCCAGCGTTAATAAAGGAGAATCTGACATTCACATAGCCGCCCACCATTCTCCCTTCCTCACTTCTGCACTCCTACTCTCAGTATTGTGTGCACTAATAATAGGCATTAAAATGAGTTTCTGATGCCTGTCTTCCAAATGCCACGCTGGGGATGAACGATCGTTCAACAGAAACGATTAGATAATTAGACTGTCCTCTCTATGAATGCACACAACCACACACACACACACACACATATCGATCTTCTGCATGATCACAGAACAGTAAATAAACCACTCTCAATGGCATCACTCTTAAGTGATAATGACACTTGTCACTTACACCTATGCTGTCTTTCCTTACATGAGCTGACTATCCCATTCCGATGGATGGGATCTGAGATTTCTAAAGGACATGTCAACTTAAGGATCACTCTCTTATCTAGAAGGATACCATGTGCCTTGCAGTGTGGATGGAATGAACCATAAGGGGGCAGTGCGAGAATGTTTCAATGTGATAATGGGCTGAAATGGTCCTCATGGTTAAGACTTATCTGACATCTTCATACTTCACAGGAAGTGCAGACACAGCCTAAATGGTGTGGATAAAAAAAGTCTTATAAGTTAAAGAGGGGCAGTGTGAATTGTGTGCGAATCTTTGTTTTTGTTGGGGCTTGAATTTTCATACAAGTATGGTTTTGTACTCTTATTTTATATGGGTTTTGGGCCTGGGTGCTTGTAACTTTGAGTAAGGCGTGCTTCTGTAAAAGTGTTTAAAGGTATGTTTACTGTGCGTTTTGATCATAAGCATGTAGGTGATTCTTGAGATTCAAGGTGAGGTTAGTTTGACCTCTTCTGTTTGTGCTCCACGTTCAAAAGCGGAGGTTAATCTGCATTTTCAGAGTTATGTCAGGCAAGTCTGGAGTTAAACTCCATTCACTCACTTGATCCCCCCCCACCCCCCCACGCCGGCTCTAGGTTGCCCCGTCAGGCCTTTTGTTCCAGTCTCATTGTAATGCGTTGGCGTGGAAACGATGCTTTCTGACACCTGGCCCATATGAGCCAGGCCTTGTGAAACAGACCTCATCACCACCAATCAGATCAGCTCTCCCACAAATCACAACCAATCAGATCACTAGCCTCGCAGACACAGCCGACGCCACAGCGACCGCCGACCTAGTTGTGCTCTTAAAGGGACAATATGCGCTCATCTACAAAGCCCCACACCCATGAACACAGAGGGCTGTTTAGTGAGTCCTTCATCTGTAAATGATGTACTTTTTATTTGTTGATTGTTTGAAAGGATTTTGCACAAAAGACTTTACGTTATCAATTTTTTTTTTTTTTCTCATTTCATTTCCAAAATATTTAGGTCTCTCCAAACTCAAAACACATCACTTAAGAATCCTATTTCCATAATTGATGTGAGAATCATTCCTATAGCTATATAGAATCAGACCAGCATGTCTTTTTACTTTAGCTAAAACTTTTTTTATATCCAGTACAAAATTAAAAAAGTTGTCAGAATTTCAATATGTAAGAAATTTAAAAAATAATTATGAAACCATAATTGCATTATCAGCATTCATATGGCGTCTGTTGATGACTGTGAATAGGAAGTAGTTCCAGCTGCAATTTTCTGTAATTTTAAATATTCAACATTTATTGAACATAGTTGTATGTTGCGTATGTGGTCAGGAGGCCTGTGTTTTAACACATTGTGGTCCCCAGTGAGCAATTTCCAGCGTTAAAATAAATGTGAAAATGGTTGCCGTAGTAGAACGTACACAGGAGAGTTCAACCCGCCGGCACTTTTACAGCTTTTTCACACCTCCCCTCCTCCCTTTGTGCGCTTTTTCTGTCGATATGAAAAATAGATGAGAAAACCTGCAACGGCACATATTTGTGTGTGTTTTCAGTGGCGTTTAAATGCTTAAACTATTCTGAAGCTCAGAAGCTGCATGTGTGTGTTGGGATATGGCTTCTGTCATATTTCGGAGACCCCCTTCTCTTCCTTCATCAGATCCACACAGGCCATTAACGTTCTTAAAAAGAAAAACACAAGAGCAGATTCCTCGAGAGGAAAGCACCACACATATTACCTGTGCTGAATATTAAGTGTGCATTTTAGTTTTCTCATTGGAGCCAAGGAGGTGGCAGTGGCACTGTTTAGACTGTAATTGTTATTTCAGGTTATTATAGTCTGACAGATGAAACTGCAAGAGAATATTGACGAGAGAGAGTGTGTGTGTGTGTGATTATCAATCTAAAGTAAGTTAGTGTATTTTTGAATTGTATAGCTCTAAAATCACTGTCCGACAATCACACAACTCTTAATGGTCCCAGTGCTAGTGTATACTATTGACTGCTGAATTGACTATTTTGTGTGTGTCTAAGAAAGGGGCAGTTTGTTGCTGTGGGGGTAACAAAAGATGTCTCTTAGATCTCTTATGTAATTCAATACGTTCATGTCTTCTGATCCATATCTGTATGTCCTCTCACAGTCAGTGGTTTGTATGCTCACATCTGAACATCATTTCTCTCTCTTTCTGTGTTTCTCTTCGGAACACATGTTTTCCACTCAGTCTTTGACCCAAATGATGTTGGGTCTACTGGGACTAAGTACTCTTCACGGTCCCTCTATATTAAGGACGGACCAGTCCTTAATACAGAGAGTAGATGCAACGTGGTTATGTTCTCTTAATTTGAACATGATACATTTTTTAATAAAACACAATAATATTTAAAGATGCGCGCAGCATGTTAATTGTATCAACAGTATAGCTGGCAAATGATCCGGTGCACACATTAAAGCCATAATAATATTTAAACATACTTTTCATGACTGTAGTGAACACGTGTTTTCACAAAAGGCGACCTCAAGTTTGTTTTCATGTTTTGCTTTATAATTCACTTGGCTCAAATAACTCGAGAGAACGCATTTCTCAGAGGCTTAAATGTACATTGAAAGTGAAGAATCAATAAATCTTGGGTGCAAAACTGTACCAACCAAAACTGTTTGACTCTCTGCTTCTCTTCAGACTGACTGATCACCATAAAAGATTAGATAAATCAGATTTCCTCCAGTGTGTTTTTATTCTTCTTGCTGAGTGCCCACATAGTTCCTCCTCAAAGTCTCCTTAGTCTCTGTTTAGATCATGGCCGGATGGTTAATGATCTGGTGTATTAACGCAAAGGGAGGAGATTTAATTTCAGGGAGGTCGTGAACCAGACTTGGTGAGATCAAAACTGCCCTTGAGCAAGGCAGGGTGCTGCAGGGTGACTACCATACTGTAGATTAAGAGCCAGTACAAAGGTCTGCCAAGTTGTAGTTTTGCAGTACTTACTCTGTCAACTAGTTTAGTGGTATTCAAGGTTTAGTCTTTGTACTTTTTGCTACAGGTATTTGTTCATATTGTCATGTGCCAGAAAAACTTTACTTGCATATTTTAACAGATTTTATGATGGATATAATGCTTAACAGAGTTAGTTTACATTAAAATAATAATACGAATTTTTTTATGCATATCAGAGATGCTTGATAATATAATTTTGGCTAATGCCATTTAAACAAGTAATAATTTTCATTTCCCCAGTAATTGATAAATTGACAACATTACATATCCAATATCAACAGTTACCTATAAATTAAACGGGCTCTAATACTGATATGGTGATCATATGTTGTGCAACACTAAAGTCTTATATAAATGTACATCAATTACTTATCATGTTAATGAGTTATTATTCCAAGTTATCTACTGGCCTGTAAATTTATGCAGGGCATGTTGGGTGAGAAATTGTTTGTGAATATAAATGGAGAAAATGCTTTGGAGACCCAGAGATGGCCTTGCCTGAGAACATAGACAGCGTTTTGCAAACTCTGACTTAAAATTCAGTGCATTTGGATTAAATTAGATATGGTTCGGCGGGAGTCTCTTGATTATCTCCAGATAGTTCAGTGTTTTTTTTTGTTTTGTTTTTTTTTTCTTAATCTTGAGGTAATCCCACCATACAATACATCATGCATACATGCTTCCTAACTAGATAATTACAGACTTGCCTAGCCTTATGTCAAAGGCAGATTAAAGACATGATTCATGTAGGTTTTCAGTGAACTGAACTGGCTTTGCAGCTAATTCAACTAACTCGAAAGCTGCGAAAAACTGCTAAATCAATCCAACAGGATGAGCAAAATCAACATAGTAGCGTACAGTGTTTATCAATGTTTTCTAATCTTGATAGGCTGTATACATTGTAACATTGTGCAAAAACTGAATTAGAATAACATGTATTCCTTTATAACACACTATAATGATTTGTAATTCCTTTTATAACTTATAAGGATTAAAAAGATTTTAATCAAATATTGCATAAATAGTCAATATCACATTTTCTGTCCCAAGGAAGAAAAGGAATAAAGAAATGAGTTGAGCTTAATACTTAATATGTCGCTGTTAATGTTTTCCAGCGGGAAAAGCCGAATTTGTTAATCTTGATGCATAAGCCTCTCAAGGATTTAAGGAAAGTTTTTGCAGAAAGTTTTGTGTGAAAAGTTTTTTAATGTTCCTGTAAAGTTTGAAGGAGCATGTGTGTGTGTGTGCGTGTGTGTGTGTGTGTGTTTGTGTGTGAGGTTTAGGCACATACTTCGCTCCATAGTGATGGCCTTTAGGGCAGATAACACAAGTGATAAATGAGTGTGGTAATTTCTCCTTGCCTGCTTTTAGCTGCCCTACAAATACATACACATATATACAACCACATAGACAGACATAACCGCCTCCTTCATTTGTAAAATAAAAACAATAATATAAACATGGAAATTCTTACCAAGGATCATAAATGCACAAAAGCCTGTCATCAAGGCGTGTTTTCTTCTGTGGAAACTCTCTGTGTATTTTCTTCAGCCTTCGTATTTTTTTAATGTGTCGGTCGGTTTTTTTTTTTTCCTCAGCCAAACAGGATATTACTTTTTCCTTTGCTTTTGTCTTTCTCGTTCACTCGCTTGTAATCACTCTTTCTGTTTGTCTTTCTTCTCTCCTATGGCACAGCACTGACTCACACTCTCTCGCTAGTAATTTATTTAGAATAAACAATATAATATCGGGTGCACAGTGAGGTAGTGATTAGTGTGTGTGTGTGTGTGTGTGTGTGTGTGTGTTTGCCTCTTATACTGTATGTATTTGTGCGTGTTTGGGTGATTAGAGTCTGGGTTTGTGTTTCCTCAGAGGAAATTAAGTAGGCATGGCCTCCAAAAACTTCCAAAACTCCTAAAGCATGGAAATCATATCCAGACCACAGAGCTGTATGTATGTACTTAGCTTTAGTTTGGGGACAAATTTGTCCCCTGAAGTTAGCAAAATTGGACAAAACCTTTTTAGAAATAATAATAATAATAGTAATTTAATTATTTTAATTGTAATAATAATTCAATTTAGTATTAAATTATTGCCCAGAAGTGAGCTAAATCTGAAAAAAAAAATCTTTTTAGGGATGTCCTTGTTTTATATATATTTATATATATATATATATTGTAATCTATTAGGAAAAGGGTGTGGGTTTGGGTTATAGTATAATGGCTGTATGAAAGCACAATAGAAGTCTATAGAATGTCCCTATTAAGTATCACCCCTCTCTCTCTTTCTCTGTGTGTGTTTGTTTGAACTAGCATGAACTATGATTTCTTGTAAATATATGTGTGGACATGAAGCTGGTTATTTTGTTTTGAGTCATATGTATGTGGATTTCTGAAGACTTATTTGTGCAGTGATAAAAAAACTGGAATTAATAATATTGAATATTAGCATATTCAACATGTATAAGTGAGAGTGTTTGTGATTGCTGGGATGATTTATTTATATTCAGTCTTAAATAATATACTCGTTCTCTCTCGAAGTGCAGTTGAAGCATGCTCGTTGGAACCCATTTTAATGCATTTTATTTGAGAACTCTGTAAACTTTAGAATTACTTTGGATTTTAGGATATCACCGGGTGTCAGCAGTTGTGCAGATGCTTTGTGTGCAATGAGGGTGAAGTGCTTCACTGTGGCCAGCAGGGTGAGCTGTGGTGATGTCCTGTCAGTCTGACAAGTGTCACTAAAGTGAAGCTTCTCTGTCAAGACTTTTAATTCTGCAAATTCACTTACTTTGTCATATATGTGAGAGGTTTACGTG
The DNA here is from genome assembly GCF_016745375.1 of Pimephales promelas. Next base: position 5,085,979 of record NW_024121577.1, on the reverse strand, counting down.
ATGCACCAGCAGTCATTTCTCACACTGAGCAGTTTTACATTTTAAATCTGTATCTCTCTTTCTTCCTCTGCTTTTCACACACAGACGGACGTACACATCTTTTTTCTATCATGATGGGGACTTCCCCATTGTTTCTGTTGTTATCTTGCCCCAAACCCCTAAACGTTTTACCCTTACATAAACCCTTGGGGACTCTGACCTTGTCATTAAATTGGATGGTCCCCACAATGTACGTAGGTGATAAGGGACTATCCTTTAAAAGTGTCATGCAGTTACAAAGAAGGTTTTGTAAAAAAAAAAAAAAAAAAAAAAAAAAAAAACGTGATCGCGGCACACACAGTCACTCACTACCTTTAGCTACATTAATTAATTATACTTTTCTTAGTCGGGTGCCAGGTTTTATAAATAATCTATTGATTCATAAATACTACTGTATGAATATTTAACCATAAGGACAGCAGTGGAATGAGCCAGTTTGTCTGCATGCGCTTACTTCGGAGCCATTGGGACATTGAGGAATCGGTCTCCATAAGCTGCAGAAGAGTAATGAGCAGATCATATGATTTGATTGAAATTGGAAAATCACTTACTCTTATGAAAAACTTAAAAAGTACATCCCTCCAATATGATGCCATTAATAATACGATAAAGTAAGAATGAGAGAATTAGTGTTGCAACTGCCTGATTAGAAGTTAAGAATTTATTATTACTTAGAAATGTAGTACTTTTATAAAATTTCATTACAGTGGTAGTTCACCCCCAATTTTTTTTTCTTTGTTCATGATTAACTTGTCCCATGGTGTTCCAAACCTGTATGACTTTCTTGCAGTAAATTCAAATGAAAGTGGATGAGGTCCAGCTGTGGTCATCAGCCACTTTTACTGTAATAAGGGGCCAAGCACTGAAGGTGCGGAGACACCCGTTGTATCTGTTCCAGTGGTTCTTCTTATTATTCTGCAGTTTCTTCTTCTTCCGACTGGGCGTCTATGGCAGCCCAAATAACTGTTTGCGGGAAAGTTATGGTTTGACATTCTGATAGAGGACAGTGCCAACATTAAATAAAACTTCAAATAATAGCCGAGTCCCAAATAGATGCCTGTCTCTTTTACACGCCTGATGTGGCTGTAGGTTTGGGTAAATAAAAGCCTGTTTTTAAAAAAAGGTTCTGTTTTTTTTAGTTTCGGGTTGTATTTAATCTTCTAAAACCCGTCAGATGGTCCGCTTTTTGGCGGCCGAAGCAAATTTTTATCCCGCTAAAGCCTTTTAGAGATTAGAGACTAGGCCTACACTCAATGAACAACGTCTCAACACTAAATTAAAAAGGCCGGTCTCATGCCTGTCTCAAATACAAACCGGTGCAGTTCGACGATTTGGGAAAATAAAAGCCCAGGCAAGTTTTATACGGTACACCAATTTTGGTGTCTCTAACTAATTGCCTCTAGTGCCACCACCTGTCCAAATTTTCACTCATATTATGCTAATAACTTTTGAACCGTAAGGCCTATAATTTTTTCTTCTGATTCCTGAGCTCATGATGATTTGATTGCACCCTATAACATCATTTTCCATCATCAAAATGTCTGTCATTTTGAATTACCCAAAAAGCAGTGGGGACAAAAAGTTATGGAATTCATGTTGATTCGTCAAAACGTTCTCGAATACCCCTCAATCTAATTTAATGTTGCGCTTGTGAAAACAGACTTAAGGCTGTATCTCTGCAACGCATTATCGTATTCAGACTAAACTTGGTATGTGTCATCAGAAGCATGTCCTGAGGCTACTTACTGCGTTCTGCCATTTTTTTCATATCCGGAGATATGAAAAATGCCTATTTTGTCTTAGAACTTTTGAATAGTTTGCCATAGACGGATTGTCACAAAACTCAGTATGGGTCATCACCACGATGCCATATGATGGAGCCTGAGAAGTTTCCTAGTGGTGCAATTTTATTCTCCAATAGCATATTATAACTTTGGTGGCCTACTTTTTCTCACAAGACTTGTTAGACTCCTTCACTTTTTGACACCAATTTTTTTTATGTGTCATTGTCATCTCACTATCAATTTCAGAACTGCGCCATCTATTGCTCGAGAGTGATAAACCATTTATCATTAAGTTACTGTATAAATAATTTTTAAGCCGTTTTGCCTAAATTAATCTTTAAATGTCTTGCTGCAGTTGGTCTGAAACTCCCGGCCATGTTCGTATGTCTTGTCGTCTGCTTTTCCGCTTGGCCCTGGTAATGGCTGCTTGCAGCTACATTTCCTTTTCTGTTCTTTAAACCTCAATAGGGTGAGCTGGAAACTTATATTTAAGTCAGGAGTTCTCAGGAGTGCATGTGAAAGTTTTACTCAAGATTTTTAAAGTAGAGTTAGCCTGAGTGGAAATGACAGGCACGGATTGTGTGCTGTAGGTGAGATCATGTGAGAGGGAGGGAAGAATAGAAGCAGAAGCAGCGAGAGAGGCGTCCGAGGGCTTTTTGCTTGGGTGTTGGCAGGTTATAAGACAGCTATGAGGTGTCTAGACACTCTGCTTTGACACTTGACACACCAGGAAGTTTCCTTTCCTTCCTGCTTATAAATATTAAAAAAGTAGAGCTGACATTACCCATAATCCCACACACAAACACTCTGAATTGTATGTATGTGTAAGTTAGTTTCTGCTAGGTACCAAATGTTTCTGGAAGGACAGTAAAACCTGACATCACCTTATTTGGACTTGGACCTGCCATCTGTCCCCATGGGGAAAATGACTTAAGAGACTAAGAAGCGTTCAGATGCAAAAGCCTCTAAGTGCCATTTGAAATTTTCTTCTAGAATGATAATTTTTATCAAGCTTGTATATTTAAGTTCAGTAATTTCACTTAAATGGCAATTAATAGGTAATCTTCATTGCCATTTAAGTGAAATTACTGTAATACTGTAATTTTTATAAAATATTATTACATTTTAAAATAATTTTTGTATTCAAATATTTATCATTGTTTTGTATTATTTTGAGGCAAAATCCCACAATTTTTTCATGTGTCTTCAGAATGAGCCCATAAATGTTTGTGCCAAATTTGGTGAAAATATCTCAAATCGCTTCTGTTTTATCACATAATTCAAAATGGCCGACTGATGAACTAGGATATCAGTCAACTCGGCATGATGCTCTGAATCTAACAAGACCACTTTTATGATTTTTGGATAAACCGTTCAGAAGTTATGAGCAAAAAAAACGTCTTAAATTTTTCTTATCTCCGTACCAGTAAGTGGTGCTGCGCCGAAACGCAGTATGTAGCCTCAGGTCATACTTTTGTGATGATGTGTACCAAGTTTGGTCTGAATACGATTAAGCGTTGCGGAGATTATAGCCTTATGCAACAGTTAAGTTAAAACAGTTAAGTGAATCAACTTGAATTCCATAACTTTTTGTCGGCACTGTCTGGAGATAATCTGATGCAAAATTGGTAAAAACAGACAAACCGTCTAGGACAAGTTCTCAAAAGTAGGTTTTTTTTGGCCAATTCAAAATGGTGGCCATAGTTAGAAACACCAAATGAGTTAGAAACACCAAAATTGGTGTATTTAATGTTGGAACTGTCCTCTATCAGAATGTCAAACCATAACAACTTTCCCGCTAACGGTTCTTTGGGCTGCCATAGACGCCCAGTCAGAAGAATGAAGAATAATTATAATAATAGGAACGGGATTGAAAACAATAGGTGCCTCTAACACAGTCTCATCCCAAGACGTCATACAACTGATGCTTTTGACCATACGTCAACATCCGCCGTTTTAGGGTACCCTTTAACGTCAGTTAGATGACGATCCTGGGGCGTCATCCAACTGACGCTTTACCTTTAACGTCAGTTAGGTGACTGGGTAGGTTTAGGTCTGGGGTAAGGTTGGTGCCTCCGCACCTTCGGTGCTTGGCCCCTAATTAAAAATCCATTGTGGCCAGTTTTTATTTACATTGTAAATAGGTTTGTAGTAATGCAATTTTATTTTACTCTATGATCTTTTCTTTGCTATTGTAAACTTGATAAAAAAAGGAAAATGCAAATATGCTTAGCTGAGTTAAAATGGAATGGACGTTCCACACCGTGATATGAAAACAAATGTGTTTTTGTTCAAGCATGTGTGGACGGTTCCATTTAACAGAAAGCCATGATGAGGACGATGATGAAGGCTTGCTATCGATCATGCTACCACTAAACACAGGAACAGAGTGTATGTATGAGTGTGTGTGCATACCATTACTTGTTTATCTGTTTGGTGATGGAGAGATGGATGATGACCGTAAAGAGAGCATGATCACACATTTACTTGCTCAATTAATACTGGCACCCAGAGCAACAAACCACCGCACTGTAACCTAATAGAAGACTGAGAGGACAGAGAGGGAGACTGCAGCTCATTGAATAAATGGGACAGCCACTGTTTGAGAAGGAAATTGCCTATTTAAACACTTACATCATCTCTCTCTCTCTCTCACACACACACACACACACACACACACACACACACACTCTCATACGGTGACCTTGATCTGTTTTTGTATCAAATGTCTTTGAAACATTTGTTTATATGGCATAGATCGTCTTTATGTCGTGATTATACTTTGCATATGGTTCTTTGAATGTGATGTATGTGCGATTAGATTAATGTATCATTTGTGCTTCTGCTGGGTCGACTTTGCTCAAGGTAGACAAAGAAAGAGCATGTGTTTGTTTAATATCCGCTCTAATAATCTTGATGTCAGTTACTATGTTAAGTATTTGCCAGTGGCAGTGGTTGTCACAAGCCCTGTCAGAGTCTCATCAGTCCCTAATTCTCACTCCTGCCTTCAGGGGCACAAGTATGTTTGTGTGTATAAGTGACACTTGTCACTAACTGTCACTCAATTTGACATTTTTTTTTTTTAACAGGTAAACAGGTGTGTGTATCTGTGTGTGCAATACGAATTTGTTCCATTTCTGGTATGTGTATTTTGTGTGTGAGTGAGTATAAGTTTGATTTTTATATGTACGGCAATGTGTATTCATGAAATATGATACTTTACTCTTATCTTAATATTTTACAGTTTATCTCTCTTTGAACACAGAGCTAACAAAACAGTGCCATCATTAATAGCTATTTTCTGTCTTTTTTTTAGCTTGTTAGACACGAATGCCAATATTATGGCCCTGAATCAAAATCCAAAGCCGTAAAATATTGATAGAGTTTTAATACTATGCTGTAAATCATGCCATCATACATAGCCCACCTCTATGAATGCCTCTTATTGCTAAATCAATAGTTTTCTATTAGAAATGAAACCTGGACAGCCAAAAACATTGTCTTCATTTGAGGTGGAACGATAGATCAGCCCTGGCCTGAACTTCAGCTGAGAGTCATTAATGTCATGGCGGCGGGACTCTGAGATTTAGAGCAGCCTCGGTATATAAGCTAATAATTCTGCATTTGAGGATTTTTTTTTTTTTCCTCTTCAGAAATAATAAATTCATTGTGGTTAGAGAGTTTGCTGACTATATTAGGCTCGAAGCAATATCAAAGCACGGTCTCTAATGTTCTTGGGTTGTGGAGGATAATTTACTGCAGTGCAGACACACACACACACACACTCTCTCATGCCACGTGTGTTTGACAGGTTGCGTGTTTGATCTGTCTTAGACATGCTGTAATAGCTAGAAATTCATAATAATAATAACTTTGGGCTCTAGTCTTCAAACATTATTCATGCGCCCATGAATTGTGGAATTGTTAAACTCGTTTTTAAGAAGTCATTATTAATAACTGAGTCATGGATAACATTTGGCTATGCATGTGTGCGGCTCTGGGCTGTGAAGGACCGGAGTGTCCACGGCTTAAGGTTTGGCGTTGCATTTCAAATGACCGTTTGAAACATTTTGGAATGCAAATTCGATGAAATAGAGCTAGTGATAAAATACACAAGAAATAGCCCAAAATGTATTGCTAATATAGATTTTAAAGGTCCCCTGACATGAAATTCTCACTTTCTGAGGTTTTTTAACATTAATATTAGTTCCCTTTCAGTCGGTGTAAACCAAGCTTTGGCTATTTTTCTCTTCTCTGCAGCTCAGACGCACTGATCTTGAATCTCCTCGTTATTACGTCATAAGGAGGAAAGGTTACCTCCCCTCTCTCTGCTTTGCCCGCCCGGAGAATTTGGCTCGCCCATGAGAAAATGAGCTAGGAAGTACGAACGCGATTTGAATTTTTCCTCGAGAGAAATCATTTCTTGCAAACGAGCAAAGCATGGCAGTTGTTCAGATGTACAAACTGAACACAAAAGGTATTTTTTAGTTCCTTCATCCGAGCCTCAGAAACAATGGGTTAATTTTATTTTCTCTGTAAATGCGCTGACGCAACTTCCCAAAGTTTTGTATGGTCCAAACATTTCACCGACGACTGTTGCCTCAACTCGATGAACATCTGAAAATAAATCGATTGAGCGACCAAGCATCAATTTCTAATGTGTAGCCTAATTGTTCAAGTTCAGACAGGTAAGTTAATGTGTTCAAATCAGAGGCTAAAATCAGGCTAGGAAAATATGAAAATAAAATGCCTTTTTATTTCTAAATTATGATTAGTTTTGATCTTAAAAAAAACATACTAACATTATAAGGGCAACCCAGGAAACATTAAAAAATAATAAAATAACCCCAAGACAGGGGACCTTTAAAAGATGTGGACATTCCTGTACCCTTACCGTAGTAATACATTTTACTCAACTAAATTTTAAAGGGGTCTTATTATGGCCTTTTACAAAGTCTTCAATTTGTTTTTGGGGTGTACTAGAATGTTTTTATGCTTGATTGTTAAAAAAAAACTTATTTTTCACATATTTTACATAATTACAGCTCCTCTCTATCTCAAGTCTGGTTGAACGCATTGTTTTCGACGAAGCACTTCCTTCTTTAATACAAAATGTTCTGTGATTGGTTTGCTGGCCCATGTGTTGTGTTTGGCAGCGCTTGTTCGGGAAATGTCACGCCCCTTTATAAAGTAACCGTGAGCTCTACTCAGATGTAAATATTAATGTTGGCAATGGCATCAATTTCACACCATTTTGAGCCCGATTCAGGCCAGTACAATAGGATTGTGCAGAACTGATTTCAACAAGCACGGATTTAACGGGATGTTTTAGAGTGGTTTTTTTTTTGTTTTTGTTTTTTTTATCGTGGCAACTACATAAAGCGTATAATTGAAACGGAAAACACAACTACAAATAATAAGACATACTTACAAGTTGTGATCCATAAACAAAAGATTGTCCCGACAAAATGGGTTTGGCTACGTCTTTCAGGAGAAACTTTTGTGCGTTGGCTATAGCCGGCATTGTAGGCCTCTCTTCTGAAAACGGTTATTCATAAAATGTGCAGTGCACAGACAAACGAGGTTATATATATATATTCAGAAACATTGTTAAAAAATTGTTTTAACCTAAGTTCCTCAGCCTTAGGACAAACATTTTCTGAGGTGGAAAAAAAAACTTTTTTGCATAGTCCATGGATGGAGAAGATTATTTAAATGAGGAACATTATGACTTCATAAGATCTGCATTGTAGTCCAAACGAGCCTGTAAAAAGTTCACTGTAGTTCTGTAACACTTGAAAAGTGGATTCTGTTAAGTAAAATATCTTGCAGAGGTTTTTTTTATGCAACTGCAACATTACACACTAACTAGTTAAAAAGTGAATAAAGCATAATAGGACCCCTTTAAGGCTGAAAATGCCCAGTTGCACAATTTGTATGCACTTGAAGGAACTGTTTAATAAAAAAAAAAAAAAATAAAAAAAAACAGTTTTCCTTAAGCCATGCTGTTTGCAACATATATGTAGCATAATAGTTAAACATCTTTTGGCCATAAAAAAATAGATTTCTGTTGCGGAATGGGTAGTGTATGTTTTAAGCCTACTCAGACCTGCTAGGCTGCAAGGAAAGACATAAGACAGTAAATAGTTAAAGGTCAGCGCCTACATATGAAATGTGATATGATATGTAATGGTGGTCTTGTCTGGCACTATTCCTGCTGAAACGGAGAGAGATGTGAGGTTGTTAAGCAGCTTGGTATATGCCTCCATTTGTCTGGCCCTCCGTTTCAATTTATCTATATGTCTGTGTCTCTCAATTTATCTGAAAATCTACACTGCCAGACTGGATTCTCATGTATTATGAAAGCTCTCAGTCTGATTGATTGTGCTTGGTCTGCTCTTGCTTGAATGATCCAACAGCCCCTTAGTTCCATGTTCTTACATCAAATCAATAACACCTTTATATGGTAACAGATAAGAATGTCACCTCTTAACCCTTGTCTAATGAATCCATTATGCTATCAGTTCTGTGGATCTGTTGTTCTACAATTTGTCAAGCTTTATTTTAAACAAACATTGTGATCGAGGGGTTTGAGGAGGACTGGGTCAGATCTTATGCAAACTAATAGAATGTGTTTTTTTTTTTTTATTATTATAATTATGCAGTTTTCTTTACAAGACCTTTTAGCCAGCTACCCTTTTATAAATATTTGTGAACAGTTTTAGAGTCAGTAAACTCTAGCAGAGGCCAAGTGAAGGACAAACAGCATCTGAAACCATCTGGTGTCGTACCGTCAGTATGCTTGTGCGTGTTTGTCCTCTATGTGTTTCGTGTCTGGGGAGGGTCAAGACGTCATGATGCCCTAGCGAAGTCCATCAATGCTTCCAAATAGCAAACTTGCCTGTAAATATTTAGTTTGGAGGAAGCATTATATGTATATGCTGTCAACACAGCAGCTAAAATGCACTTTTGGCAGGTCGCTCTGTTTATGACATAAATGCACTGCATCGATAGCATATAAACGAACCCAATTTCAGATTTCCTGTCAAAGCCACAGTGTTATTATTTGCCATTGTGTTGAGAGTTTTACATCATTTTTCTCCAGTGTTGGCTATTGGACGAAGGAAGTGTACCATTTGACAGTCTAAGAATGTCACTGACACTGATCTGGGATCTTTTAACGTGGTTGACTTTATCCTGAGAGGCAGAGCTTTAAGCTTTTGAACTGGTCGAGAGTCAGCACTCCTTTGCCTCTTTTTAGGTCTACTCGTTCGAGTTCAGATCTGTTAAATTCTTTGCTTTAAATTTATATCCAGCGGCAGTTCCCCAGACCTTAGTCTGTGAAACGCATCAGCAAGTCAAATACGAGCTTCAAATATTTGACGCACTTTATTGAATCAGTCTGCTGTCTCATACAGAGGCTAAATATTCAGTCAGTCAACTACGACTTATCGTAAGATGGAGTTCGCAGTTACACTTATTACACCGTAGCAAGTTAACCTTGAAAAGGGTCATGTTTTATGTTGGAGATGCAAGAGAAAATTGAGTTGACGTCTGTTCTGATAACTCTGTCCACTCGTCCGTCGGTGCGATTGGCTTTCTCAGAAATTATGTTCCCGGGGAACTCTCTGCTGTTTAACATTTAGAGAGGGAATATTTTACCTTTACCACATAGCTTATCTCTACAGGTCAGACGTGTGTGTGTGTGTGTGTGTGTGAGAGAGAGTGAGTAAAACTGAGGTAAGAGGATGAAGCCGGACACTTGAGAAAGAGTGTTTGTTTCATGTGTGAGAGTGACAGTGTGTTTGTATCATGTGTGATTACTGTAGGTAGCATTAGCAATGTGCAGGGTTGAGATTAAAAGCTGAAGACTTTGGTGACATAGTTAATAGTCAGAAGGGGTTCAACACACATGTACACTCATGTCCAGTCAGTCAACACAGATCATATACAGTATAATACATATTACTAGGGCTGTCAAACGATTAATCGCAATTAATCGCATCCAAAATAAAAGTTTGTGTTTACATGATGTATGTGTGTAATGTATGTGAAATATACATGCATGTGTGTATAATTAATATATATATATAAATACACACACATGCATGTATATTTAAGAAAAAAAATATTTATATATAAAATATTTATATTTACATAATTATATATAAATCTGTATAAAGTATATACATGAAAATATTTCTTAAATGTATACAAGCATGTGTGTGTATTTATTTATTTATATATATATATATATATATATATATATATATAATTATACACCGTGCACCCACATATATTATGTAAACACAAACTTTTATTTTGGCTGCGATTAATCACGATTAATCGTATGACAGCCCTACATATTACTGCTAAACAATGAATTTTAAACTGTTGCACCAGGTGTAGTTGCACCAGAGTGTGTAACAAGGTTAATTAAGCTTTCATTCAGTGGGGGTTAGCTAGTTATTTTGGTGCCGTTACATTTTGTGTAACAGTAAATATTGAATTGAATGAATTGAATTGAATGAATGCACTAAAATTTGCATGCAGTTTTTTTTTTCTTTTGCATTATTCATACACGATTATAGTATTTAAGGTTTTTAATTAGCTTCTCAGGTTTCATTTAAAATTTTTGTTTGAGTTTTGGTAATTTTGCTTTTGTATTATTTTTTTTAATAAATATTTCAATTTGGCTTTAATTTATGAAAGCTGTTTAGTTCATGATCATGATAACAGCACTGTGCACACAACATGTAGGAAACAGCTAAACTTTTTTTTTAACAGCAAAACAACCTTTTTTTTGTCATTTAGTAATAAATATATATTTTTTTTGTACAGTAAATTTAATGGATTATGGCATATGCTTTTGATTGTTGGATACAGTTGAGAAGTCAAGACCTGAGATGACTGAGGTGACTGACTATAACAATGTTTGATAGTTCTTACAAAAAACGTCAGTTTTCTTCAGGTATACCTTATTTGTAGAAAACACATTTGTAAAGGCATGTTTTTCAGTGTATTTTGTGGCTTTGATCCTATGCTGTGTATTTCCAATTTTTTTTTTAAATATAGTATCCACAGTATCATATCATTTATATATGAATATGTTAATCATTCCTACAGTATAATCTTTTACAATTTTTTAAGAGCATCACAGTAGAAGCACTCTTTTGTAAAGGCATGACTGATGTAGTTTTCATTTTGAGAGCGTGTGGCAGCTGAAGGATAGAAGGGCATTACAAGAGCTTCAGCGTTCTGCTCAAGCTACAGGCAACGAGACATGCTGGGATGTGCAGGTGCTCTTATGGTTAGGCTGTGCTGTAAGAGCCTAAGGCTATAGGCTACGCTACACTAACCACATCATTGCCAGGCCAGGAGAGGGTAATGACTACATGTCCACATTGGCATTCTTTCTCTGCAAGCAGTTTCAGTGCCAACAGATCCACATACCCTTAAGACACACATCAGCACAAACAGTAGTCTCCATGTGGCACACAGACACACTAAAACTAGAGAATTCACACACACACACACACACACACACACACACACAACAGTGAAATGAGTGACACATTGAACAAAACAGATGGATAAATAAAACACACTTGTAATAGAGATTTTGCAGTCAGACTAATGTTTAGAATTCTTTTTAAAAATTAAAAGTACTTTACTGATTTGTTTAATGGTTGTTTAATGACCCTTCCTGTTTGTTCAGTACTTGTTTGACTAATCACATTTAAAATTATTTTTACATATTCATAAATTGCTTATTCATTATAGTAATTTTAAATAATTTATCATTAGAATATTTTAAGTAAATATGCATTTTGAAGTTGTGTGTGTGTGGACAATTAAACTGAAACACCTGTTTTTAGACCACACTCATTTATTAGTATGGTGAAGGGCCTTCTTTTTCAGCCAATACAGCATCAATTTGTATTGGAAATGAAAGATACAAGTCCCTTCACAGTGTCCAGAGGGATTTTGAGCCATTTTGCTTTCAGAACAGTGGCCAGGTCTTCCTGCTGGAGGAAAACGATTTCTGACTCCTCCAAAGTGGTTCTATAAAATATTGAGATCTGGTGACTGTGCAGGCCATGGGAGATGTTCAGCTTCACTTTCATGTTCATCACACCATTCTACTGTCTTGCTGTGTGTATTGGTGCATTATCATGCTGATACACGACACCCCCTTCAGGGAACAATGTTTGAACCATTAGGTGCACATGGTCCTCCAGAATGCTTCAGTAGTCTTTGGCAGTGTCCATCAAGCACGGTTGGAAATGTTATGATATTGCAGCCCAAATCGTCACTAATCCACCCCCTTGCTTCACTTTGGGCACACAACAGTTGGGGTGGTAAACCTCTTTGGGTATTCTCCACACCATAACAACAGATGTGGGAAAGACAATGAATGTGGACTCATCAGAGAACAATACATGTTTCACATTGTCCTCAGCACAAGATTTGCACTGTTGGCACCAATGAAACCGACATTTGCCATTGGCAAAGGTGACAAGGTTTGGCAATAGCAGCCTGACCATGAATATTGACTTTGTAGAGCTCCATAAAAACAGTTTTGGTGGAAACAGAAGAGTGAATGTGCATGTAATTCTGCAGTAAGTTTGTGGTTTTATGTTTTTTGTTTTGTTTTATGTTTTTGGATGGATATAATTTGGGTTAGTACATGGATAGTCCTTTCAGACAGCTTCCTCTTGCGTTGACAGTTACTCATGTTGGATATGGTTTGTCCTACATGGTGGTATACCGACATTACCCTTGATATCGTAGCTCTCGATACACCACAAATGCTTGCTTTCCTAGTCACAGATGAGCCAGAGAGACATAACAACAATTTGTCCTCTTTTGAACTCGGACATAATGTTGTGTATGTATTGTTATTGTGTATCTGATTAATTGCGATTAAATATTATATACATATATACATGTATGTGTGTTTATATATGTATGTGTGTATATATATATATATATATAATATTTAATCGCAATTAATCAGATTAATGTCATAGTTAACTTGCGATTAATCACACATTTTTATCTATTCTAAATGTCTCATTACTTTTTTTCTCATTTTAATGCTCTTATCAACATCTCGTTTTATTGAAAACAACATTGGCAAATAGTGTGTTCAATTTCACACTAACATTCTCACTTGGAGCAAATAATCTCTCACACAATGTAACACTGTCCATCAATAAAAGGGTGAAAGAAATACTGACGAGGTCCTGATATTGACGATGGGGCAGGGAATTCGCACCAGCTGTGTGTGTGTGTGCTTGGCCATCATCAAGTGGTGTTTCAGAGTGGACGTGCTGCGATGATACTGTAGCTCAGTTCACAACGACAAAACACACAGATCACTTTGGTCTTGTCAATGGAACCATTTGGCAACTTTTTAATAGTAAAGTTTCCATTCAGAATCATTCAGTTCAATGTGTTGCCCTGGCGTTCAAATCCCCCAGATCTCAATCCAACTGAGCTCCACCTTGCATTGAAGTTCTGCTGCTAATGTCTTGGTTCCAAATACCAGAGAACACCTTCAGGGGGCTTTTAGAGTCCATGTCTTGTTTGGTTGGCGCTACACACGAATAACTAAGCATATGTTTTTGCTCATCTGTATATATCTGAAAATACGAGTGTGTTTCATACACATTCACACCTCTGATTTGACTTTTTGACTTCTGTGTCTTAAATTTGCTGTAGAAAAGTGCAATTTTGCCCATATTGAACGAGAAATGCTGCATCATCAGGTATGAGGTTGACTGGAGAACATACAACACCAGAGGGACCAGAGGTTGTCCCATTAACGTCCTTTCAAAAGTGGCTAAATAGTGACCCCATTCAACTCAGGAAGTTAGGTGATTTATCTCCAGGTGTTTCCATGGTAACCACTGACAGGTAGGGCAGACAGTGTGCACACCTGAGTTCTATGTTTAGCCTGTGAGTCATTCTCTCCTAGTAACAATAGACCATGGTAGCTACCTGAGATCACCTGATTGATGCACCCACTCAATCAAGTTAATGACCAGTTTATAGAGACATCTTGGTTTATTGTTAGTACTAACTCGTTTACCTCACACGTGTACCACTGGTAGCACACATATACCATCAATTTAAAGTCTCAAGCTGTCTTTTCATCTACATTCGTTACTGTGAGTATTCCAGAGTGTTGAACATTATTCAGACTTTATATTCATATTTCTTTTAGATTTTCATGAAATTTTAAAAAGGATGATTATTAAGCAGTATCACTTCAGAGTTCTGTTGTTCTGAATATAAGTTTGTAAACAAGTAAACTATCGCTAAAGCTATTGATTTTTCTTTGACACTATGGAGATGTGCTTTTTTATTTAAGTGTTCTGTTTAGCTTTATTTTGATTGTAATTAGGCCAAACAGCTTGTTCCTTTAAAAGCTATACAACTTTAACAAGCTTGTTGTTTTCACCTCTAAATCTCCCTTCTTGTGTTCCACTCACCCACACATACACACACACACACACACACACACACATCTCTTTTTTCTGTCACACTGTCTCATTGATTAGCCTATTGATCTCCGTTTCCTCTTCGCATTTCCCGTAATAGTGTGTCTGGATCATAGCCAACTTTGTGTGTGTGTTTTTGTTCAAGAGAGAAAAAAATAGAGAACACAATGAAAATACCAGGATATTGAATGTCTGATTTGTTTTTAACAAGCGCATGATTTTTTTTTTTTTTTTTTTTTTTTTTTTTTTTTTTTTTTTTTTTTGAGAAGGAGAGTTGAGAGTGGATGTCATCACTAGGATACAGCTCTTTTTCTCCGGGCCGGCGTGTGATATTTACGAGCACATGCTTGCCGAACAGCTGTTGATGTTTGTTTTCCATTTTGTAAGATGTATTCTTTTATGAGTTGTCTGGATTTTTTTTGATGGTGTTTTCCATGTTATTGATTTTTACAAGCTCACGGTTTTAGGGATGTGGGGGTGTGCGGCAGAATGTGAGAACATGTTGGGGTTCTGGAATAGAATTCGATGGTGGGATCTTAATGCTGAAGCGTTGTAAATCAGCATGCTTCAGAGTTTTTTGCTCGGATCAAAAAGAACTTGACAATGACACATTGTCAGTGTTTGAAGCATGGATAGTTCTCTAAAGTAATGTTTCATAGGAAGGCTCAGAATTGACATGTCTCTTGTGTATTCATACTTTGCAGCCACGTGACTACCATAGATGCCTGGCGGGCAACAAACGGGTATTTTCAACGTAGAGTCCTGTAGTTCCAGGTCTTTCTAGTAGCTATCAAGTCTGTTAGTGAGCTATCTGCATAACTATGGACTAGAATTAACTCCAAGGTGAAGGTAGTTAATTATTGTGTAAAGCAGACAAGTTTTTTGTTTAGATAATCGAGCAGTAAAAAATCCTCAGTAAATAATCTAGCTCTACTGTTGTCATAGAAAACCATAGATATCACAAACCTCAAAACAACCATAGTATGTATTTTTTTCCTACTATGGTAGTCAATGGGGAATGAGATCTGTTTGATTAAAACATTCTTCCAAATATCTTCCTTTGTGTTCAGCAGAACAAATAAACACATAGAGGTTTGGAACAACATGAGGGTGAGTAAATACTGACAGAATTTTCATTTTTGGGTGAACTAACCCTTTAAGTATCAAGATCAATATCACAGAAAATCACATAATCTTTACATTCAATAGCAGTATCAGTATCTAAGGATAACATGAACATTTAATATAGTATATTAGCAAATGCCATGCTCATGTGCAATATATACTACTACTACTACTAATAATAATAATAATAATAATATATTTTATTTTAATTTATTTAAACTTTTTAATCCAAGATTTTTTCCTTTTTCTGGCCCGTTGGAGTTTGAAAACCCTGGTATATAACATGTAATCGACCTAAGCATCAAATGATCAGATTTCTGTTTATACTGAGCATTTCACAATTACAGAAAACGTTTAATGTCACACAAACACATTAAAACAAACGTCACACTTTGCAGCCCCTATGAAAAGCCGTTAGAAGTCTCCGTTACACTGGCATCTGTTAGAAGCTTTTGCATAGTAATTTCAGATATAATCTTAAAAGCAAACTGATGTTAAAAAAACGGAAGTGACGAATAAAAGGTGACCAAATATGGCTCTCTGTATACAGCAAAAAAAAAACAAAAAAAAAATCCATCTCCAAGGATTCTCTGACGTGCCAACTTCTCTGGCTTCAATGGAACATTATGTGTTTGTAATCTGGATATGTGCTTTAGCTGAGATCTGGATTCTCTCCAAAAAAAAAAAGGGCCAGATAGGAGACAGACCCCGCAGGCACAGACATTTAGCATATTAGGGTCAAGATCACAAGCCTGCAAACATCATCTTCAGCTACTGGCAATGTAATGAGAGTAAAAGACAGAAAAAGATGGAAAAAATGGAAGAATGGAGCACTATCTGAACAAGATAGGAGCATAATAGAAAGCGAGTGAAGGAGAGATGGTTTGAGAGATGAAATGCATAAATAGAGGGAAGAGAAGAAAAATACGCTTGGATGGACTGAAAATGGGCTGTAAGTGGTTTGCTGATGGAGTGATCTGATGGGCTGGAGGTGCTGGGAAGGCAGGAGGAGCACGAGGCACAGTGCAAACTTTTACTAAGCAAGGTCAATTAGTAAACATGTGGATGTGAACATGCGGTATGGTTGGTGTCTAAATAGATGGACCCGACCAGATCTCTTCTGTTTTAGCTAACTTCCCAAAACAGACCGAAATCATGACAAGTAGACCCAGACTTCAAAGAACAGCCTCTGATTATAAGGTTAGATAAGGTACAGTTTGCCGTGCGCTGTTAATGCTTATGTGCTTCAAATTCGTTTGTTTCTGAAATCTACGAAATACGTGGAAGACTGAATCGATGCAGGACTTATAGGCCTAATATCTGAATACTGGAATAGTGAGTAAATGCATTAATAATGTATGTTGTTCCCGCTTTGATAATTCAAATGTGTAATCGGAACGATTATGATGTTTTTTCACATGAAACAAACATGTATAATATAGGAGACATTTAAAGCCTCTGCAAATGGCCAAGACCAAACACACACACACACACACGCATAACAGGCCAGGTGCTGAGTTAAGGCTGTGGTGAGTGTGTCTGGAGGATATTTTGCATGTGTGTGCAGAGATGATCAGTGATGGAATGTGTGTGTGTGTGTGTGTGAATGTATGTATACGTGTTATTCAATGCAGTTCGGGCTCTGGGCCAAGGGTAGCCTAACCACCAGCTGCTTTCAACAGGCTGCGGTCCCCCCAAAAACACCCACATGGACAGAGACCTTGTTTCTCAATGAAAGAGGCACAGAGGACATGTCTTTGTTCAGAATTCACAATTAGTTTTATAATCAGACATTAATTGTGATTTAAGTTTCTCAGTTTGAGTGTTTGGAAGTACATCATTTGGTTAATTTTTTTTACTTTAGTAAATGCATTACATGTTATAACCCAACATTGAACAATGTGTTTACACTATTTTCTGTAGTATTCTAGGGGGAATGATCATTTATAAATATACAAATAGATTTCAACATTAACATGAATGTATTATGACAAACATAATTTAGAATAAAAAGTATTTATAAAGTGTTTTTTAATGTTTTTGAGAGAAGTCTTTTATGCTCACCAAGGCTGATTGTGTTTGATCAAAAATACTGTAAAAACAGTAATATTGAGAAATATTATTAGAATTTTTTAATAACTATTTTCTATTGTTATATAATTTATTCATGTGATGGCAAAGATTTTCAGTATCATTACTCCAGTCCTCAGTGTCACATGATCCACATGATAATATGCTGATTCCATGCTCAAGAAACATGTCTTATTATAATAAATGTTGAAAACGGTTCTATAAAGCGCCTCTATTGTGCTTTTTCGACAATTATATTTCATGTAGTGTCAGTGTGTAATATAGCTGTTTGTGAAAATTTCTAAAGTTTTTTTCGAAAGTGCAATTTAACAAATAATGATATTGCCTCCCACGAACAACGTCTACTTTGCCCCGCCCTCAAACACTGTAGTTGTTGCTGAGGAAAAGTTTGCTCCTTCGTGTTGTCGACATAGAATACTCTATATTTTCAGAACTGCATATGCACTTTGCTTGCACTTCAAAAGGATGAGGACTTGATGCCAAAAATAAAACGATCCCATCGTTCATATCACTGTGTATCGAGTGCTGATGAAGCCTCCAGAGTTCAAATTTGTAATGGGTGTTTAATTTCCTTCACACACTGTAAACGGTAGACCAATCACAACAGGCTCAGCCATCTGACCAATCAGTGCAGAGTAGCTCGCCTTAAAGGTGGGGTTTAGGGAGACTGAATCATCAAACTAATCGTTCTTGGAGAAATTATTTGATGTGCAAAGAATATTATGAGAAAAGTGTTTTTTTGATAAAAAAAAAAATAGGCAAAATTAGGCATAAATGCATATTTTTTGTAAAAAAAAAAAAACTGATACATAAATCAAAAACCCTTTTTAACAATGTAAATGTCATTGCTGCCACTTTTGACCAATTAAATGCATTCCTGCTGACTAAAAGTTTTAACTGCTTTAAAAAAAATGAACTGAACCTAAATTTTTGAAGCAGCGTAGATTAATAAATGCATTCTGGTGATAGTGGTTGACCTAGGAAGTCTTTACTGGTTAAGAATTCCCTGTTGAACACCAGCATCCCATCCAATTGTGCTATACTCATTTAGAGAGGGTTCTGTGGGCTATAGCATGACATAAATCCTGTGTTAACAGTAACAGTTTTTTGGGGGGGTCAGGTCTTGTTTGCCAAAAGATTCAAGAAGGATTGTTTTGTCCAGAATACTTTTATGTTTTTGATCAAGAATTACTTTAATTTGAGCTAAGCATTTGCGTAGGACATATGGTTTGTTGACCAAGCTCCCAAACACTTCAGGGTATGAATCAATCATGCATTGTGGGACAGAGAGAGCTTGTCTCAGTTCAGAGTCCAGATGAAACACACATGCTTGTTGCACCGCAGTAAAACAAGCGGACCTGCTCAAAACACGCGCACACAAGTGTTCTGTACCATATGGAGTAATATTGCAAATTATGTGGTTGCGATATAATTGGATTTCACACATCACTGAGGTATCATTAGCACTAGCTAATGCTAACTGACCATAGCCTGTCACTACAGCATTAGCATGCCAGCTCACATATCGTCATGCTAATCCCCTGTCATGCTAATAACACCAACTGGCTCCAAGGCTCCATTAATTCAAGTTTGGGGGTTTCCTGGATGTAGATTAGACCTAGTCTTGGGCTAAGCCATATTATAATCTGCTGATTAATTACATTTATCTTGAGTTAAACTTCATCTGTGAAACAAATTGCTTCTTCATGGACCCTGGAATCCCTCAAGTACAGCTGAGCATATTAACTTGTGGCCTGATGGCAAATTGTGTCATTCCTAGTGTTCTGACAAACTGCAGATTTGCAGAAGTTGTTTAATCGCGTATATCTACATGTATACTAGTAAATTCGTTTTTTGGGGGGAATTGGTTGTTTGCAGCAGATTTATCACACATTAAAAGGATAGTTCACCTGGAAATGACAATTCTATCATCATTTATTTACCTCCCCTCTTGTCATTCCAAACCTTTATGACTTTCTTTGTGCGTGTGTGCATACCGGTAGTACAGATAGTATGCAGACTGCAGAGCTGTACTAATAAACACCAATCATGAGTTCACTGTCAATTGCAGGATCACAGACCTTAAGGCTGTATTAAACAAGGTTTCAACTGTGTTATAATCCAGACAAAGTGTGTGTGTGTGTGTGTGTGTGTGTGAGAGAGAGAGAGAGAGAGAGAGAGAGAGCGAGAGAGAGGGAGAGTGACAGATTTAGCGTTCAGATTAATGTAGATCTTACCCAAATAAATGAGATAGAGAGTAAAAAAAAATTGAAAGCAGTCTCATTTATTGATGTGGTCTCTGAAGCACTATTGGCTTTATTTGATAAGTGTGGTAAGTTTAATTTGCTGAAGTAAAATGAACACTTTGCTCAGAACCGGTGTCCTCCGTCATAAGGACATTTTTCCTATCGCTTCTGCTTGCTGCCTCCTCCTTTTTCTCGCCCCAATTCTGTCTGCTGGTCTGCGTGTGTATGTGTGTGCACGCACGTGTGTTTGTGGTGTGTGTGTGTGTGTGTGGTTTGTGCTGACTCCATATTTTTTTGTATCCCCATAGTGTTTGTCTCGCCTACAAAATGCAACAAACTGTCCTATTTGTTTCTCGCCTGCTCTCTCTTTCTATTTCTCTCTACCTCAGTACATTGATCTGTAGGACAACAGGTTTCCGAGGGTTTACAGTTGACATGGAATCCCTCACAGTGTGGTTCAAGTCTACACCCTATAACTTCTGTATATAAACCATTATACTCCTCCCAAAATCAGTATAAATTATTCTGCACAAATATCTTCCTTATTTGCTGTTTTATCCCCTATACATAAATTAAAATATTGTGTGATGTGTTGCTGGTTCAGATTATTCTGTGAATTTCTGTTTCTTTCTAGCCAAAGTAACTTACATTTATTGCATTATGTGAGGCATTTACAATTAAACATAGTGAGAGCATATTTCTAACCATTACAAATATAGAAAAGTACAAAAGGCTTTGGGGAATATTCTTAGAAATATAGCTCAAATGAGTGTATGGAATATTCAGACTTAAAGCGTGATTGTAAGTGTTATTACTTTTATACAACATTTCAATAAAAAAGTTATTATTGAAGTTACATTATAGACAATATTTTCAGTTAATTTGTCAGCAGCGCACAGTAGTGGTGTTTCTTGAATTATTCACTTTTTTTGATGAATTGGGTTACTAAAATGATTCAATACCTCACTCATAAAGATAAGTAACCATCTTTTTTGAGTCAGGTATTGAATCATTTAGTAACCCAGTTTTGGTCCTAAAACACTGTGTTTTTTAATTAAGCCTTTGATTGAATCATTTTAGAGACAGTCACTTCCTTTTGTTCCTGAGTGAATCAGTGTTTTTGAACAAATCGGTTAACTAAGTGATTCAGTGACTCACTCCTAAAGACAGTCGCTTGTTTCGTTCTTGAATAAATCGGTGTATCTTCTGAGCCAATTGTTCGACAGAATTGGCCTAGCCATGTCAAGGGACCATGAAATAACCATTGGAAAATCCCCAGCAAAACCAGGACTATTTAAGTTGTGTAATCCAACTAAAAAATTGAAGCAAATATTGAATCAATATTATAGTAATAATCAATATTCCTTTTTACAACTAAAATATTTGCCACTGCCAGCACTAAAGACTTCACGCTGATCCCCAGTGCAATTTCCTCCTCAGTTCTAACAGCTGGAGATTGACCCTGCAGAATAAATGTTTTAATTTCGTAAAGATATATTGGCATTCTGTAAATGCAAAATTCCTGAAGTTGAGAGATTTTGGGGAGTGGAATGGACATGTTAGGCTCTAAGTTAGTAAATGTTTTGACTTAATTTTTTCAGGGGGGTTCCAATAGAATGCTTCCTGTCTTTCCAGTAGGATGTGTTCAGTCTGTTTAGCTGGAAATGATGGTCCTCAGTTTCGAAGAGATGGACCGCCGGAATAAACAGACCACTTTTAGAATGAAGTGGGAAAAACTGAGGGTGTGTACTGTATGTGTGAGGTCTGGATGCAAATAAAAAATACAACATCATGTGTCCTGGACTCCTCGGATCCACCCTGACACCACAACTCAACCCAACTTCCTGTTTATAAGTGTGTGTGTGTGTGTGTGTGTGTGTGTGTGTGTGTGTGTACATTTTTAACTATTGCAGCTGAGTAATCAGATCTCATAAGAGACAAACACAAATGTCTGAGGAGGAAAAGTCTTCACACTCCATTTACCTCAGCGTGAGCAGGCTCCCACATATATATATAAACAGTCACACAAGTACACACATGCCAGGTCATTTCTTTGTGTAGAGTGTGTCTCTGACATGGATGAGGAAACACTGTGAAATCTTTTAGTCTCTTTCCAATGAGAGCAGCTCCGACATGGTAGAGGTTAGCAGCTTCTGGGCTGGTAATGCAGAAGTCGTGAGCTGAATTCCAGGTAGGGGGAACCTCTGAACCCAAGCGATGCTGAGAGAGCCCTATCGCTGTTGTGCCCTTTAGCAAGGCACTTAACTCCAGGTTGTTCTATGGGGAATTGCTGTAGTTCACTTTGGATAGAAATTCGCTTTGTAAAAGATTCAAAACAGCTGTGAGACTGTGCCTCAACTACCTGACTTGGTGTGATAGAGCGCTAAGCAGAACAGGGTCGTGCTGACCTTGACCACCATTGAGAATATGATTTCAGGACGTCTGCTTGAATGTCATTTGACTTCTGAGACAATATATATATATATATATATATATATATATATATATATATGCATTATGTTGAAATAACAGTGAACTTTAACCTAGATTAGTACATAAATGTTAATCTGTTGCATCTACTCAATGAATACATGATTAACTAACTGTATTTTCCTATGTACATTTCTGAAATGGACTTTCTGTAAAGCTGCTTTGAAACGATATATATTGTGAAATGCGCTATACAAATAAATCTGAATTGAATTGAATTTTTATTTATTACTTTTTTTATTCTTTTTTTATACCCTCTATACATTTTAGCAATATCACACTAAAAAGACTAGGTATTCAACAACAGCATGTTTGCCAGTGTGAATTTGCTTTTGTACAACAGTTCAATAAACAAGAATTTTATATTAAGTAACTCACATTATAGACACTATTGTCAGTTAATTTGTCATGTTTTGCTCTGTTATTAAAAATTGTTTGTAAAAAAGCCACACCGGGTTTAAGACCAGTTAAAAAATAGAGGTGTTTTGTTCCTGAATTTATTTATTTATTTTATTTTTTTATGAATCAGTTTACTGAATGACTTGTTCATAAAGACATTTACTTGTTTCGTTTCTCAATATAATTCAGTCAACCGATTTGTTCAGAAACACTGTGACACTGTGACTTGATTATATTAAGTTAACATTAATCTAGATGAATAAAATAGTTGTTCATTGTTACAGTAGTTTCATTGCATGATAACAAATTGAACCTACAGTATGTGCGTATACTGTACAAGATATTTGACCATATTTATACTATAACATCCATTCCACAATTTCCCCCATAAAATCCATGCAGAAAATGGGAAAAACTGTCTGCAGATTCTGCCAGTGCCTGCTCATTGCTTAACAGTTCAGTGCTTTTATATTTGTAATGAAATGAAAAACTACTACATTGTAGCTAGTTCAACTGAACTCTCCCAACTTCAGGTTGTCCGAGGTATTTGAGAGGGTTCTTTCAAGGTCATTTGTTTTGCCAATGAATGGACACTGCCAGACTTACTTTGCCTCATAAGACGAAGCAAGTCAAAGTTCAGCTGTTTAACACATACCAGAATCCAGAGGTTTTGCTCAAGTTTGTGTCTTTAAGGTTTTAAAATGTGAGAAAATGGCTTCAGATCAGCAACAAGCACTCACCCTTGTGACCTCGATCAGTCTTCAGATGCTTTGCACTTCCACACTTGCACAGGCCACAAGGTTTCAGCATCTGCTAAATGCATGAGTGTGTGTAAAATCTTTAGTGTGCGTGTCACAGACAGGCATTTTTAGGGTTGCACGGCTCTTTGTCTTTATAGTGTTTCCAAAACCAGGCCTAAACTCGCCACAGCCTCCCTCTGCCTTGTGAAAACTGACTCTTTCCTTCTCTTTTCTCTCCTGGTCTCTCATCCGCATGAGTCACTTTCTCCCATTGCATGCTTGTGACTGTCTTTTCTCCTTGTTAGGCCAAAGGTGACGTTTCCCTTCTGCTTCAGGTAGTGCTCATCTTTAGCGTTTAAATGCTGAATGCACTTGGAAAAAGAGGGCGCCAATACTGATGGTGTTTTAAAAGAGAAGATTAGATGATTGTTATGAAGACGTGCCATCAGGATGAACCTTTTTTAATGATGCGGGTTTTTCGACAGGAAGTATTCCTTTGTAAATATCATATGACCTTTGAAGAGGGTCAGAGGCAGAATTGATTGATGACATCAAAAGCGACTCATTTTTCACGAGAAAAGCAAAGATGGAATAGATTTAGCCCTTGAAATCTATAAAGACAAACAACCGTGCAATTCTTAAAAGCGCTGAATATGGATGTTAATGGGGCCCATGTGACGGTTTTGTGTGTACACTTTCCAAATCTTGAGATGATCTAGTGATGCTGGAGTGTTACATTAGTCCATCTGCTCTGGAACGTTCCTGGTGACTTTCTCTTTTCTCCGGTGTTTGATAATGACTGAGTGAATAATCTCAAATTTAATCAAAAGAGGCTAGAAAGAATACATTTATATCCTAGTACATCCCACACACTCATGCGCTTATATGTATCATTTTCAATCAGAACAGGGTTAGTGGTGTAGAATTATTTCTTGCATCCATCCTCATCCTCATCTCTTTAGATCATTTCTTTTAAATAAAATTTCGTTTCAGTATAATTTGTTTCAAATCTCATTTGTTTTGTGACAGATTATATTAATTTATTAATTTTATAAACATTATACACCACTGTTCAAAAGTGTGGGGTCTGTAAGATGTTTTAATTTAAATTGTATCGATACTTTTATTTAGCAAGGATGTATTAACTTGACCAATATTGACTAGCATATACAATGCACATATAATGATGCAAAATATTTATATTAGAATATTTCTGAGAATTATGAAAGAAGGATCATGGTTTCCACAAAAGCGGTAAACACAGCCTTTTTCATCATTATTAATAATACGATTTTTTTCTTAAGCACTAAATCAGTATATTCATGTGAAGGATCATGTGGCAGGGAAAATTAAGCTTTGCCATCACAGCAATTAAATGACATTTTAAAATATATTAAAATAAAAATCAAGTGTTTGAAATTCTAATAATAATTGTACCAATATGACTGGTTTTGCTGTATTTTTGATTAAATAAATGCAACTTATTTATTTATTTTATTAATGAATTATTTTAAAATGTTTAATCAGTATGTATGTGTATATATATATATATATATATATATATGTATGTATGTATATATGGTAACACTTTGCAATAAGGTCTCATTTGTGAATATTAGTTAATGTATTAACATAAACTAACAATGAGCAATACATTTGTTACAGTATTTTATTAATGTTAGTTGTTAGTTAATGCATTGTTCATGTTAGTTCACAGTATAACCAGCGTCAACTGATACATTTGATTTTAATAATGTATTCAAATGTTGAAAATGAACATTGAGATTAATAAATGCTGTTGAAGTTCATTCTTAGTTCATCTTAACAAAAGTAAACTTCTAAATGAAACCTTATTGTAAAGTGTTACCTCACTGATGCCAATATTATGTGTTTATTTGTCTGTTAAATGGATGTTTTTTTTTTTTCAGTTCAAGCTTATTTATTGCCAATTAGCCATTCAACATTACAGTATAATTAAAAGCTATTTATTTTCACATTTAATAGGCTTTAACATTTATTTATTTATTTATTTATTTAAATAACAACGTTTAATTTAAATGAACTTAAAACAATCTTCACATAAAGCCATTGTAATAAATGTCACATTTAGCTGTGCCTTTAATATATAAGGTCTCAACGCTAAGTTTTCTTTTGGCCCAGTCAAGCCGGTTCAGATTTTACTTGCCCTACTAAAATGCAGATACCTTTTGTATCTGTGCAGTCTTTACTGAATAAATTATAAATTGAATATAGGCTACATTAATCCTTATTAAAGCTACAAAGCATATTTAAATGCACATTGCCCGCTGTGCACAGTTGTCCTAAAGTCACCTGGCGCCGGGCCTGGTTCATTGGTATACTGGTATATTGTCCTGCTTTAAATAGCAAGAGGATAGCTTGACTGTATTGACGTAGACTACAGTACTTTAGCCTGTAGCAAAGCAAACTGCAGCTTCCCCGGCACTGATGTGAGGTACCTTGCTGCTCAAGAGGGAAACATCAAGTGAAGTCGGAGGTGTTCTGTCAGTGTTAATAACAGATAAACTGCCTCCTTTCAGATCTGAAACGACATGTCACGCAAGCTTAGAGCATTCGTTTTTTGTTTTATTTTTTTATTTAGAGCATTATAATTTAACCGTTTTTAATATGCACATTTTTCTTTTATAATCACATCCACATACAATTTCTATTTATTTTATTTACTGATTTAGTTAAACTGTTTTACACTAATTAATAGTCACTCTAGATTGATTTCCTTGCAGTTGCTTCAAAACAAGAGTGACATTAAGATTCAGCATGCAATACTTTCTCACTGAAATATTTACATTTTCAACAGAAATCAGTTTACTTTGTTTTTCCTCCAATAGATGATTTATGTCAAACTGTTTGAAAGGAAACTTCCAATTTGCTGCATTTAACATACAAAATTTTGAGTGAAATGCAAGTATTTTTTTTTATCCTAGTAAAGAAAGTTTGCACTTGCAGAACAATACTGTGTCTCTTCTCCAGGTGTCCTGACAAACACAACTTAAGAAATACTAGTAGCCATGGAAGTGTTAGCCAGCGATCTCCTCTCGGTTGCTCCAGTCGTTTCCATAGTGATGGTGCACCTGTGCGTTTAAGCCTAAATCGGGGACACGCATACACTTTTGCACGGTGACATCTGTAAACAAGGAATGAAATGAAACGTATGGCTGTCAGCGGCATTTCCAAGGACACATAAAACAGTGTTAAACCGCATAGACCTTTTTAGTAAAGGATAATTGATGAAAACTAGTTCAGAAAGAGGGAAAGAATTCATAAAATGGTGAAAAAAAATTGTCATCCCTTAATTTAATCTCCTCAACTTTTTACTTTACATTCAATCTAAACTCATATCAGACTGTTCCAGCTAAATGTTTAGTTTAATAAAAAAACAATTTAGATGATCAACAGTTTGATTCTCAGGATAACTTTGTAAATCTTATACAAAACATTAATTTAATTCAAGTTCAATTTTTCAAACACAATTTTTGTTTAACAGTGATGTATAGTGTGATGGTTGAAGTAATGAAAAAACATAAATCCTTTTGTAAATTTTTTTTTATAACTTTATGTTGATGAATAATCAGACACAACATTCATCAAAGTGCAGACTACAGGACCCCCACCCCATAAAAAAAGTGGATTCCCAGCATTCCCTTTATACAGAACTGAAAACATAACCATTTTATTTAGTCATTTTAAACACAGCAAAGCACACTTTTTTCAACATCATAAACGCGCACAAAAATGCTTTGTGTAAGACACAGTGTTGAATGGAAAGAGCAGACCATCTTTATGCACCCCAGTGGTCTTGAAGTTGCTGTCTGATGTCCGTGGGGGTTCCCCTATATTCTCTCCCTGCTGAATCCCACCTCACAGGGACCTTTCCCCATCCTTGTAAAGGAATATGTTTCAGAATGCTTACTGTGCAAGGTTTACGGCGTTCCATTTGAGCTGTGTGAACGTCTGGAGCGCTTCCAAAGAGCCTCAGATCTCCCTGCATTCCTCAGGAGAGCTGAAAGCAAGCTGCGGCCAAACACATGAGCCTTTCACATGAGCTCGGTGATCAGTACCACACTACAGCTGCCGTTCACTCCTCCCTTTGGCCTGCTAAGTTTTGCTTCTCTCTGTCCCTCTCTCGTTTTCTCTCCTGTGGTGCCCCCCCCCACACACACACACACACACACACACACTCCTTTCAGGGCTCACACATTCTCTGTAAAGCTCAGAGTGAGTTTGTCTGCGGTGCGTATCGCCAGCAGTGTAATCACCGGGGCCTCTCTGCTGTCCAGATGTTCAGAGTATCCATGCTGAATTCGATGCCGAGCTTTTCTGTGGTTCTTTAGCGGGATGATTGGCTGGGAGACGGCAATCCCCGACATTCTAGAACAATGACATTCTCAAAATGGTTTCAAGATTCTGCTGGACAAAAAGCATCATGAAATCTTTTCGCCCATCAACCTTTAAACTTTTGAATGGTCGATAAACTTTGTTAATTTTGTATGAGTGCCTGCAGAACTCAAAATGGATCCGATCAGGACGGTGATGAGAGTAATAAAATAAAATTGCCGGTTAACAACGATTCTAATCAAACACGTAAGTGATGCAAAAGCATGGCATAATAAACCACAAAGTATCACAAGTGTTGCATATTTTTGTTAACTTTGATTTGGAACTGCCACAAACTCAACTAAGCCAACTTAAATACTGTAACAATAAATGACTTTCTGCAAGGTTGTTAATTCATTGGTCAAAGGAAGTGGAGGGATGCACTCATAATAAAGAAAATATGAGATATTTAATTTCATAGTTCACCCAAAAAATTTTAATTATCTCATAATTTACACACCCTTGTGTCATTCAAAACATGTATGTGTATTTTAATTCTTGCAAAACGTAAAAGAAAATATTCTAAAGAATGTTGGAAACCAAACCGTTTTGGTGACCATTGGCTTCCATTGTATGGACAAAAAAAAGAGACAAAAAAATAATTTCTTATATACAATTATGTTCCACAGAAGAAAGTCATACAGTTTTGGAACAACATGGGTGAGTAAATGATTGCTGAATTTTGCTAAATTCACTGTTTAAACGTAGTTAATTTTTCAGTTTTGTAATTTCCCATAATGTGACTCTTTGTGTTTGTGAGACGGGAAGATTTTTTGATTTAAATACTATTCACAAAGTTCAACATTTCAGCAATTTATTTACTGAACTATAGACATGTGGGTGGGACGCTTTTAAAACAAAACCAGGTTCCATATGGGTTCACTTTCAGAGTGACATTTTTATGTTGAGGAGAGATTAAATATTTAATCCACACAAAAAGGTTTCACACTCGCCAAACCAAAATGTATTTAGATAACAAACTCAGAACCATTATCATTACCAATTGCATTACCAAATACAGATGATTTGCACCTAAAGACAAACTTCTGGATACTGTCCTTAACATCACAAAATCAACACATCATAAATCTTTTACCGGAGCATTTCATCTACAGTAGCATTTCTTTAATTTGATTTAAAAGTTTAACCTCTTGTTACATAATTGCCGTAACAAAAACATTTGAAAAGCATCCTAAAACATCTACATTAATAGATAATCACAAACACAGATTAAAAGGAATGAAAAACATGTGTATCCACTAGAGCATTTAACTTATTTTTACAAATATATTACTTTTCTATCAGAATACACACAAACGCAATTTACAAATTATATCTGTCTTTCCCAACTGTAAATTATCTGTGTGTGTGTGTGTGTGTGAGAGAGAGAGAGAGAGAGAGAGAGCAAAATTAGATTTTGAGATGCCAGACATAACTCGTAAATATTTACAATGCGCAAATTTCCCAAAGGATCATATAAACGCATCACGATTTGGAGGATTTTGTTTAACTGTGGAAAGTTTTCATAGTGTGTATACTAACGCACAGAAATGTAAACGATATCCTTCTAAAACTAATAAGTCTAAAAGGTGAATTAAACCTTAAAAATGGTTAGATCAAGATGCCCAGACACTGCTGAAATTGTGATTCTGGTCAGGTCATTTGGGTCTCATACTATATTTAAATAGTTGTTAGCGCATCTGCTCACAGTCATTTAGTAGACTAAATCTGTCTAAAAGTATTCAGCCTGGCTCAGACTCCTGAACTATTTGAAATTATGTTTATTCAATCTATGACAGACATATCATTGTGAGTCTTCTGAGTAGTCTATGGATGTTCTAGTAAGATCTGTTGAAGACTGTGTGGTTACTTGTTGCTCTGCATTGGGATGCCACGTGGGCAATTCTAAGACAAGTCGCATCTCGCAGACAGGCTGGGTTTGTGGAAGAGCCGTGTGTGTTTGTATGTACTGTATGTGTACGCTCATAAACACGCTTGCCGAGAGCTATGATATTTCTTGATGTAGTCCAAGTGACATGGGTGGAATGTTACATTCTCTCTTTCTCTCTGTGTTGTTAACACAGCTGTGTGAAATAGGCTGGAACTGAGGCGTAATGTGGACAGCTGCTCTTTTCCTATACAGTCCTAATGAGAACACACACATGCACTTGGACTCACACACACACACTGAGATTAATTTGCAGCAGCATCCATAATTGTAATTCATTGTAATTGTGCAGAAATCTTCATGAGATGAAAGAAATCCAATAGTTAATCAATAATTCATTTATGTAATAATGGTCTTTGGTTATTAAATAAAAACTTAATACAGTAATACAGCGTGTTACTTCTAGTGCCCTAGTTCAATCAATCAGCAAACACACACACTAGCAGAAGAACAGATGAACATGCTGGATTTGATTTAGAAACCACAGCATGAATACAGAGGAAAGGAATCTGAATCTCTCTCTCTCTCTCTCTCTCTCTCTCTCTCTCTCTCTCTCTCTCTCTCTCTAGCCATTATTGGCTCTGTTCAAAAATGAAACAAAAAAATAAAGACAAATAAACACAAATAATGCACATTAGAAGTCTCGGCAGCGGGATGCTAATTATTCAAAATAACCTGAATTGGTTCTGTAAACTCGAGTCGAAATGAACAATGATCTATTAGTTTTCTGTGGTGAAATACCCATATCACTTTATCCTAATAAGAAATACCCATATTTCATAAAGGAAAGTTTGGGTCCCTTATAATAAAGTGAAACTGGTGTGAACCTTCTCTCTCTCTCTCTTTCTGAAAAAAAAACTGCCAATATACACCGTTCAAATTTTGGGGGTCGGTGTAATGTTTTTGAAAGTGTCTCTTATGCTGTACACTGTATTTATTTGATCAAAAATACAGTCAAACAGAAATAATGTGAAATATTGTCACAATTTAAAGTAACTGTTTTCCTTTTTAATATATTCTAAAATTTATTCTTGATTTATATAATTTATTCTTGAATTTATAATTTATTATTGTGATTTCAAAATGTTCAGTATAGACGCGTTTTCCTGTATTTTTTAATTTTATTTATTTAGCAATTTAATGAATCCTTGCTTAATAAAAATAATATGAATTCTTTCAAAAAATGAAAAACAGTGCTGGTTCAAAACTTTTGAACTGTAGTGCATCGATGAATGTTTTATTTTTTTTGTGTGGGTTTGTTTTTGTTATCCTGTTTTTTTTTTTTACTTTCACTTTATTCTACTTGGTGTGTGTCTGTTTGTGCGCTCATACTGTGACCTTGGGATCAGTAGAAGAAACCTTTCATCTTACGTCTCGCAATGATCCTGCTGATCGCACATGTCAGACATTTTTGCTTTAGTAATTTGAAGATTCCCAGGATTTGTCTTTCCTGTTCTCCAGCACATCAATGCGAGAAAATCATTGTTATCTTTTAAATTTCATAGTCTGCGCACACTGCGGTCCAAATATGCACAAGACAATTCAAAAAGGCATAAAACACTCTCTCACTGAGACGAAACGGTTATTTTCCCACTGAGAGGATTTTTGGTCCACTGTGTGTAAGGTGATTCCCTAATGCATAGCCAGTGGTGTGTGTGTGTGTGTATAATTCCTGACAGGAAATTGTTCTCTGTGGAAATGAAACCACTCTAACGCTGCTCTCAGTGAGGAATGTGAGGCTTATGGAAGACTTCCTCCCCAGTCTTTCTCACTTTGCACCCCATCGTGGATATGTGCTGTGTGTCTTTGTGAGGAAACTGTCCTCATTAGGGTGGCAGAGACATGTTGGACATTCTCATTGTCCATGGAGTGTGTACTGTCTATACAGTACATTTATATGTGCAAGCTGTCATCCGCAATATATTAAGGTTTAGCTTGTGTTTGTGTGAGAGACCCCTCCGGTCGATTTAGTGTTGTGATAACACCCTGTGGAGTGCAGTGAAGTTTATGGGCCATGTTGAAGAAAAACACTTCTTTATTACAGCCTCTGAAGATTGACAGGTGATATGATATGCCTGTGTGTGTGTTAAGATAATTGTTCAAAGAAGTGAAACTGTGCAATTTTTTTGAGCATGTGTTTGCATTGGCCAGTTGAAATGACTCCCCTGAGATCATTACATCCTATGTGACTGAAATCCACTCATATGTGGTGTGGTGATTCGTGAAGAGAGAAAGGTCTCAATTTAGTGGTGTTATTTCTGAGGAGAGAGTGATTTAATGAAAGGACTCATTCTTAAACATTTCTATGTTGGTTTATCCTCTTTATGCACAGTGCCGTGAGGAGATATCTAATCATACTTTAATGAAAGTCAGATTTTTACTTTTACTGTGTCTAAGTGTTTAAATGTAAAATGAATGTAAAAAAGTATATTATGGAAATTTAAAATATACACTGTTCATAAATTTGGGAACAGTAAGATTTTTCTTTTATTCCACAAGGATGCTTTAAATTGATCAAAAGTGACAGTTATTCACTATTTCAAATAACAACTTAATATTCATCAAATTCACTAAATGTCAAGCAGCACAACTGTTTTCAACGTTATTAATTAAAAAAAATGTTTATTGAACAGTAAATCAGCATCATGTGACTGAACAACGTGATCTCATGAGAATACGTATGTATGTGTACGTAAAGTGTCGTTCTATCATACGTATATATAATTACGTTTTATGTGCGCAGAAACGTATAATACTGACGTATTTACAGTACTAAAACGTAAAATATTTACGTATTGACAGCACAAAAACGTAATTTATTTACGTATGAACAAATCCACCGACGTACACATTGTACGTATCACAATTTATGCATATTAATATCGTAGCATTATGTTTTGACTCTATTGCATCCCACTGTCTTATTAATTAAGTTTTCAGTCGCATTATTGATACTCATAAATATTAACATTTTGCTCGTTTCGCCTGCATGGTGTTAAACAATACACTATAAAACCTTAAAAAAATACATTCTTTAACGTTAACTTACTCGTTCAACCATTTTGTAATAGTTTATTTACCTTGAGACACATAAAGCGTTTTCTCCTATAAAACACAACAAAAATTCACAAAAGACATCAATTTTAATAGTTTGATGTAATCCAAATCTTTAGAATCCATAGTTGTTTGCAAGAAACAACTCCTAATTCAGCGATTTCAGCATCGGCTCTTAGTCGTGATCTCCATTCTCAGCAGCGACCGTAACGTTACAAGTCAAACCCCGCGCTGGTGATGAATTCAAATTCAAATATTGCGCCCATACGTCATCTTTTACGGCAGCGATATCAAACGTTCATTGGCTCTTCCCTGCTTCGTCACAGTTTGCGACATGAAGGACTGTAGACGGTTGGTTAGTTTAGTTCATTTGAATTTTGAAATGGAGAAGCGCGAACCAACCGAAGCCGGATTAACATTTTCATTAGTAATTTAATTTCTGCTCTGTACTTCACACAAAACTATTACAATACTGCCAGAGAGAAGACTGCGACTGCAACGCTTCATCATGTGAACGGCTTTTGGTATCGGTTTTGACATTTTCGCAATAAATAAATTATTGTGATTATACTTGTCTGTTAGTTATGTTTTTCTTCATAATTGTAGTTTTTTTACGTAGTTTTAAGGAATTGTTATGGTAGGTTTAGGGGTAGGAGTAGGTGGCTCAAATATATTTTAATGCTATATTGTTAATAAAACGAATCGGTTACCTAACGTAACCTCGGTTCTCTCTAGATGAGGGAACGAGTATTGCGTAAGCTAGCTTACGCTACGGGAAAGATTCATCTTTGCTGAGAAGTTGAAGCCAAAAAATTATTCCATAATTTTGTAATCATTGTCAACGCAGTCTCTTCTGAGGCAGACCATGAGCGGGCTAGCTAGCGGCTCATTGGTTCGCTCAGAGAGAATGCACGAACCTATGGGAGAGCGGCGCTGAGTCCGCGGCCAATGAGCGGACGGCGCTCGCTTACTGCGTCACAGCCCGCCAAAAGGGGCGTGGCTACAGTGTATAAAGGTCGCTCTCCCAGCTCGTTCGTTGATTCTGTAGCATGAAGCGAAACGCTGGTGGCGCAAGCACGGCCGGGAACGCAATACTCGTTCCCTCATCTAGAGAGAACCGAGGTTACGTTAGGTAACCGATTCGTTCTCTTACGAGAGGTTCTCTCGTATTGCGTAAGCTAGCTTACGCTACGGGAACACCTGGTCAACGCCGTGCGCGCTAAGTAACCACTAAGCATCCCAGGGGAACACCGGGGAATCTATAAGTGGATGAAGATAATACGGCGGCCAGATAGCGGCCGTTACTATCTAGTGCAAAAACGCCCAAGGCGGCCGGCGAAGGCGGGCCGTGATGTGAAGGCTAATGCATAAGCACATAGGGGAACACAAGGGGTGAAACGGTTGTGATGGAACTCCCGATAGTGCGGCTTCTATAGGAGGGCTGTGAGTACTAGACAGCCAGAATTTTAGCCTGTAAGGCTGGAACTTCCAAGTTGTAAAATCTGACAAAGGTGGAGGGGGAAGCCCATCCCGCAGCCACACAAATGTCGTGGATGGAAATCCCGCAGGACCATGCCCACGATGAGGCCATGCCTCTGGTGGAATGAGCCCTGATGCCCAGAGGGCAAGGCAGGTCTTTAGCGGCATAAGCAGAGGCAATCGCGTCTACTATCCACCTGGATAGGGTCTGTTTCGAGGCGGCTAGTCCCTTGGTGCGGCCACCGAACGACACAAACAGCTGCTCCGAGCGTCTGAACGCGGCCACGCGTGTAGTGTACACTCTGATAGCCCGAACCGGGCAGAGGCGGTGAGCGTCACGTTCGCTATCGGATGCCGGCAGCGCCGATAGAGAGATCACTTGCGCCCTGAAAGGGGTACCAATCGCTTTTGGAACATAACCGTGTCTAGGCTTTAGAATGACTATGGAGTCACTCGGTCCAAACTCTAGGCACGCGGCGCTCGAAGACAGCGCGTGAATGTCCCCCACACGTTTTACTGAGGCGAGAGCCGTCAGAAGAACGGTTTTTAACGAGAGGTATTTTAGCTCCACGGACTCAAGTGGTTCAAACGGTGGGGCTTTCAGAGCTTCTAGAACTATAGAAAGATCCCAGACCGGCACCGTAGGGGGGCGAGGGGGGTTCATCCTTCTGGCTCCCCTGAGGAAGCGGATGATAAGCTCGTCTTTGCCCAGAGACTGGGCGCGCCGGGGTTCAGCGAACGCCGCGACGGCTGCCACGTAAACCTTAAGAGTGGATGGGGACCTGCCCTTATCCAGCATCTCCTGA
Source organism: Pimephales promelas (assembly GCF_016745375.1). The sequence continues at coordinate 5,050,856 of NW_024121577.1, read as the reverse complement.
AGGAACACTAGCAAAGACGAAACCTCGCACGTCCGTGGGTCCAAATTCTTGTCGGTGCACCATTTGGAGAACACAGACCATTTTGCAGCATAGAGCTTTCTGGTAGAATCCGCTCTGGCGTGTTTGATCGTGTTCAAAACCCCTTCTGGCAATTCGACGCGTAGTCGTTGGTCACCCATGCATGAAGCGCCCAGCGCTGTGGATGGGGATGCCAGATCGAGCCGCGGGCTTGAGTGAGGAGATCTGCTCTGATTGGAATGGGCCACGGGGCTGTCTGTGACAGCCGCGTTAGCTCCGGGAACCAAATCTGATTCTCCCAGCGCGGGGCTATGAGGAGCACCGAGTGGCGTGAGTCCCTGATTCTCTGAATGACCTGCGGTAGCAGAGAAATCGGGGGAAAAGCATAGAGCGGGCGGCGGGGCCAATCCTGGGCTAGCGCGTCCTCGCTCTTTGAAAGGAATATTGGGCAGTGAGCGTTCTCTTCTGACGCGAAAAGATCTATCTCCGCTCTGCCGAATAGGCGCCACAGTGTTTGGACTGTTTGAGTGTGCAGGGACCATTCTCCGGGGGAGACCAGGTTCCTGGACAGCCTGTCTGGACCGTCGTTCAGATGGCCCGGCACGTGCGTCGCTCTGAGCGAAAGCAGGTGACTCTGGGACCACAATAGGATGCGGCGTGTCAGATGAAAGAGATTCTTGGATCTGACGCCGCCCTGACGGTTGATGTATGATACCACGGCCATATTGTCGGAGCGAATCAGGACGTGGTGACCGTTTATGCGCGGGAGGAAGCACAGCAGCGCGTTCTCGACCGCGATCATTTCCAGACAGTTTATGTGTAAGGAACTCTCGTGGCTCGACCACTGGCCGGCGGCCGGTGAGCCCTCGCAAACCGCTCCCCAACCCGAGTTGGATGCGTCTGTCGAGATGACTTTCCGGCGAGAGAATGTTCCCATAGTAACGCCCCTCTGAAACCACTCGCTTGCTGCCCATGGCTGCAGTGCAGTGATACAAGTCTGAGTAATCCTGATCATCTGGCGGCCCGTCGTCCACTCGTGGTGGGATACGCGGCTCTTTAACCAGAATTGAAGGGGGCGCATGTGCAGGAGACCCAGCTGTAGCGCAGCGGAGGCTGAAGCCATATGACCCAGCATCCTCTGAAGCGATTTCAGGGATGTAAGGGTACCCATCTGAAACGAGGCGGCTAGGCGCTGAACACGGCGCGCGCGCTGTGTGGATAAGCGAGCCGTCATCGTGATAGAGTTCAAATCTATTCCGAGGAACGAAATAGTTTGACTGGGCTGGAGAGAGCTCTTTGTCCAGTTGACAGAGAGTCCCAGCGCTTCCAGATGGTTGAGGAGAACTGTGCGGTGCGACAGCAGCTCCGTCTGGGAATCTGCTAGAATCAGCCAGTCGTCCAGATAATTCAGTATGCGCAGCCCCTGACTTCGCAGGGGGGCGAGCGCTGTATCCATGCACTTCGTGAACGTACGGGGTGCTAAGGATAGGCCGAACGGGAGAACGGCATACTGGTAAACTTGGCCCTCGAAGGCGAAACGTAGGAATGGCCTGTGATGAGGGTTTATCTGGATCTGAAAATAGGCGTCTTTCAGGTCTAGAGAGATGAACCAGTCCCCCTGGCGGACGTGCGCGAGGAGTTTCCTGACTGTGAGCATTTTGAACGGTCTCTTCATGAGCGCTTTGTTCAAAGCCCTGAGATCTAAGATCGGCCTGAGGCCGCCGTCTTTCTTGGGGACCAGAAAATAACGGCCGTAAAACCCCGACTCGGTCATAGATGGCGGGACTCTCTCTATAGCGCCCTTCTGCAGTAGCTTGGCTATTTCTAAGCGAAGCGTGTTCATAGCAGCCGGGCTGACAGTGGATTCGAGCCGCACGCGCGAGCGTGGCGGGCGGCGACGAAACTGTAATCGATAACCATTCTTTATTATGCTTAAAACCCACGGGGAGATGCCGGGGATGGCTTCCCACGCTTTGTAGCATACGGCTAGTGGTTGAATGGCGATTTCGCCCTGATTGCTGCACATTGCGGGCTGGACACTGGGTGTGGGCTCGCTTATAATGTGGAAGGCAACGGGACTTACACTCAGAGAGGAGTTTAAGGGCCTTGAGACAGAGCGGGCAGAGGGGGGACACGCGCACGGGCTCGTGGGCGTGCTTATGTTCTCTGCTGCTGGAGCGGAAAGTGCACGCTCCGTGAGAATGGGCTCTGCGAGAGACCCTGGGCATAAAGTGCTTGTGTGTGTACGTGAGCACATGGTTGTGGGCACGTTTTTTACACTTGAGGCTTTTATGCTCTTTTTGTGAACTCTCTGGGTAGCCGTGAAAACGGCTTTTAGTCGCTCGCAAGCGGGCAGGGAAACCGGCTTGTTTGTGGCGGTAAACACTACTGTAGTCAGCGGTGAGACGGGGACTAACAGTGGGCGAAGCTTTGACGGCGGTCCGGCCGCAGCGGGAGAAAACCGTCTTTTTCTCAGCTGTGCTAGGCAGACTTCTGTTGATCAGGCTTCAGCGTGATCTTGGGTCGAGGCCCCCGGGGCGGAGGCTGTCTGCGGCGGCTGTCTGAGCGAGAGCGAGGGCGGCCGCCCTGTCTACGCTGGGGCTGCTGAGCTTGCTGAGGCGGGCGCTGCTGTGTGGTTCTGGCAGGCGGCTCGTGAGAACGGCCCGTCGAAGAACTCGAGCGGCGGGGCAGGAACAAGTTCATGGCCTGAGTCGCTTTTTGAACTTCGGAGAAGCGGTCAACGATGCCCGTGACGGCGGATCCGAAGAGCCCGGTGGGGAAATAGGCGCGTTGAGGAACGCGGCACGTTCTGACTCTCCCATGTCGGTCAGCGTGAGCCATAAGTGTCTCTCGGCGACACAGAGGGCGGCCATGCATCTCCCTAGAGCTTGTGCGGCGGCTTTAGTGGCGCGAAGGGAAAGATCCGTAGCGCTTCTTAGATCCGAAAGGACGAGCGGTTGCCTCCCGCTGCTCGCCATTTCACACAAGATGTCGCTCTGGAGCACCTGGAGGACAGACATCGAATGCAGCGCTGAAGCGGCCTGACCGGCGGCGGAATAGGCGCGGGCATGAAAGTTGGAGGTCGCTCTGCACGCTTTTGAGGGAAGCGTATGAGCAGACCGCCATCTAGCAGAGGGCGGGCAGAGATGAGCGGCGACCGAGTCCTCGACGGGCGGCATGGCAGTATAACCCTTCTCGGCAGCTCCGTCCACTGAGCGCAGCGAAGCGGACACATCAGAGCGATTACGAGCCGAGAGAGGAGCATTCCAGGACTTCGTGAGCTCGCTGTGAAGCTCAGGCAGGAAGGGTGCAGCCCGGCTGCAAGCGGGGGCCGGGCGCCGGTGCAGGAACTTTCCATCCATGCGGTTCGGTGGTTGCTCAGGGGGAGGAGACCACTCGAGACCCAGGCGGCTAACGGCCTGAGAAAGGAGGCGCGTTAGTTCCTCCTCGATGCCGGCGCGGGTCCCCGCAGACTCTCTAGTCGATGAGCCGATCGACAACCAATCCTCGCTGTCCGAAGCGTGCAGCGAACAAGAGTCCTTCTCATCCGCGGTGTCCTCGGAGGCGACAGAGCGGCCACTCGGCGGCAACTGTAAGTCCGGCAGGGGCGGAGAGGGAGAGCGGTCGGTGGGCGGCGGCGGCGGCCCACATGGATCCGCAGAGGGCTCCGGCGGCCTCTGGGAGCGGCGTTTCTTCTTCCGCGGCGAAGTTAGAGGCGGCGCTGGAGCGGTTTTGACCGCCTGTAGTCGAGCCCGCAGGGTTGACAGCGGCAGGTCCTCGCAGTGGTCGCATCCTCCGTTGGCGAGGGCGAGTTCTGCGTGTTCCACTCCGAGGCAGAGAGCGCAGATGGGGTGGCGGTCTCCATCCTCGAGCGGAGAGCGGCAAGAGCCGCAGGAATTACGAGGCATCTTTAAAAAGACGCTCGTGCTCTTTTAGCAGGAATAATAAGAAAGGATACGCGTCGGATGGCGCTAGCTTGCTGGGCGGCTGAAGGTGGCAGACGGCCGGCTTCCTCAGACTCCGGAGCTCGCTAGACGGTGCCTTCTCAACGACGGCGGCTTCTTCCCAGAACAGCGGATGCGTGTAGCTCGCTGAATGAACAAGAATCGACGAACGAGCTGGGAGAGCGACCTTTATACACTGTAGCCACGCCCCTTTTGGCGGGCTGTGACGCAGTAAGCGAGCGCCGTCCGCTCATTGGCCGCGGACTCAGCGCCGCTCTCCCATAGGTTCGTGCATTCTCTCTGAGCGAACCAATGAGCCGCTAGCTAGCCCGCTCATGGTCTGCCTCAGAAGAGACTGCGTTGACAATGATTACAAAATTATGGAATAATTTTTTGGCTTCAACTTCTCAGCAAAGATGAATCTTTCCCGTAGCGTAAGCTAGCTTACGCAATACGAGAGAACCTCTCGTAAGAGAACTGCCCTTTCCCAACACCTGTCTGTTACGTTTTATCCTTTTTTATATTAAGTATAAAATGGGTATGTTTAGGTTTGGGATTAGGGTTACGGGATCTTACATTTATCTATAAAATAGTAAAAAGGGAAATTATCCAGATATCTTTATGATATAGAATATACGTAAATAGTTTACGTTTTGTAGCTGTAAAAACGTAATAATGTTACGTTTAAATGTTGCAGATACGTCTATACGTTTCAGCATCTATCCAAACGTACTAAAAAGTACGTTTTCTATCTTTGCAAAAACGTAAAATAGCTACGTATTAACAATGAGACCAGGCTGGACTGAAGAGTAATGGCTGCTGAATAAATAAACATATATTGAAATTGAAAAACACTATTTTAATAATGATATTTCACAATATTACTATATTTTGATCAAATAGATGCATCATTGGTGAGCACTGGAGAGACGTCTGGGTTTTTTTTTTTTTAAATAGTAATGGGTCTCTTGGAACTGACCAATGAAATCAAGAGATAAAGATTCTCTTATTAAAGTAACTTAAGGCTCAAATCAGCAGCCAGATATATAGTTTTTTTGACATTTGAATGCAATCTGAGTACAGACCAATCTTCAACTGCATTCACACTTAAGTCCCTCATTCATCTTTAGCAGTGTCTACAATTAAAATGTCATACTTGACAAATGAGATGTCTCTTCGGTAGGACAAATGACTGCAGTTCTTGCCAAATAGAACTTAGTTAATTGTATATCATTGGCTGTAATTTCAGCTGGGAGTGTAATTTGATTAGTTTGTTTCAGTTAAATGGAGATTTAAGTCAAGATGACCTGCAAAAAAAATGTACTTTGTACTTTGAAAGTCTTGAAAATGATGTAAAGAAATTAGGCCATGTTTTCCTTGGAAATGTAATTGAGCACAATACAAGTATGCTTTAGTAATAGGTCTACTTGATAGAAATAAATTCTTTAAAATAAAACTAAAGTAGTAATGAAGTACAATTATTCAAGTCCTTCACACTCCTGCTTGTTCACATAATCTTTGTGCTGACTATATTGTTTGTGTTTGTTTTATTTTTAGCCTTTTTTTTTTTTTTTTTTTGCTACTCAGCAAATTGGACTTCCTGGGTAGTGGCCCACACAAACTCCCACACACCAGCTCTGTTCCAAAATCGTGTGTGCTGCCTCGCTGTCTGTTCTAGGGCAGAATACTAACTGAAATGGAACCAAATAAGTGACCTATTTGGAGATCATTTTGTGATGTACATTTACTAATAAACCAAAATTAAATTGAGTAAAATGGTACTTTTTAATGAGATCAAACTATTTGTATTGATACTTTTTAGTATTGAATGCTAAAAAGTGTACCGTATACCTATTCCATTTCTTTCTGCAATTTTGGATTCAAATTTTTAACAACTCTTTGCCAAATGGAGTTCTCTAGGAAGTCTGTCTATCTTTTGCACCAGGTTTCATGTCTGAAGCGACCCCGTGATGGCTTGAAACGCTGCCTACGCATACAGCTCACTGGGTTTTGGAGCGGAGCCATACGCACATACTTATTATGCATGAACAGCTTAAAATCCTGCGTTTACAAGGGCTAATGGTAATTCATAACACTAAACCAAAACCTAACCCCAGCCCTCTTGCTGCTGGCTCAGCCCTACTTGAAACAGAGCCTGCAACCTTTGCGTTAGCAGTCCAGACCCTTCACCGTGAAGCCACCGTGACCCAGAGGTCTAACAGCTGTTTGCTTTCTGCTAAAGTAACAATGGTGTCATAAAGTCCGCATCCTGATTTTTGTTTTACTAGTGGTCACGGAGACAGTTAACATCTTTGTTCCTTTAGAAACCATTGAAACGGGGGGTAAGGATGTTGCCAAATGAGAGAGAGGATAAACATTAAAGAAAACATCTTGCAGGGTTAGGCAAGTTTTCTTTGGCTGTAGTGGTCAGCACTTGCTGAGAGCGGTAAGCCCCCACATACTGGCTGGACAGGCTCTTTCTCCCTCTCTATTTCTCTCCCACTTTCCTTCTCTTTTTCTGTCAGCTCTTCTCTTCATGATCCCAGTGTTTTGCCCATCCAAACACATAAAGTCCCTACACAAACAGAAGTTGTGGCAGAGCAGGACTGCATTTCTGGAGATGAATAAGAGTTGTGTGCGTACGCGTCTGTCCGTGCGCGCTCTCACGGTGAACCCTGACAGATTAATGTTGTTTTCCCGCAGTAAATAGTGACGATGACCTTAGGCTTTGTGTTTGATGAGGACGGAAATAGATGGGTCCAAATATTTGATTTTATAATATTATTAAAGGCATAATATCACAAGGGAAAGATTTATATCGGATTTAAAATTTGTCCAATAAAATATGTCAGTCCTCACTAATTCAGTAAGATGTGAGCGAATTCTTCTCATTTCATGTCATTAGGACGCTTCATCTAGAGTATGTCCGCAGTAGACCGGATGGAGGACGATTAAATCACTGTCCCGCCACAGAGCTTTAAAATGCCTTCAGCATCTTGTGCGTGTGTGTGTGTGTATCACATGTGTTCGCAATAACTCTGTGGCAAAGCAAACAGTCTAAAGCCACTCATGCTCCGTGAAATCTCACCCCCATTTCTCAGGCATGCACTGGCCACCTCAGGCTCAGTGAGGACCCTTAGGGGCCTCTGACTAAGACACATACACTACTACACACACTCTCAGCACTTTGATCCGCTAGTCAACATTATAAATGTGGAGGGGCGCCAATGGCCGGCGGCTTAGAGCCGGAATGGGTCTGTCCGGATTCCAGTTCCTCTGAGCTGAATTGCGTTGGCAGGAAAGCGAATGAATGCGAGAAGGAATACAGTGAGCTGAGGTGATTCTTCCTTTATGAACTGAATATGGCCAAGTGTTTTGTGCAATACACCCCTCCATCCGTCTGCCTGTCCGTCCATGCATCCATCCTTCCTTCCTTTCATCCTGTGCCATCATGGTTGTGCATTGTAACTCTTCAGGCCTACCACCATTATTGAAATCAAAATTTAGTTCATCCATGTTGATTCATAACAGTGATGATAATGTGCTGTGTAATATCTCTTTATGCTCATTTAGACATCAGAGGGTGAGAGAATGGGGGCTGCTTGCTTTGTTAACGTATACGCCTGAAGGCAGACGCTTCTTTCTGCAGCTACGCTAACCATTAAAGCCTTTTAAACGTTACTGAACCCAGAACCCGCGGGAGAGGAAGAAATTATCATGTTAAAAATGAGCTGCATTTTTCATGGACTACCAATGAATGTATAGTTATGTCGCTTCACCCAGGGCCATAGTCATCATTTCAAAAGTGAGGGGGACACAGATGTCATGTAATACTACTATTTTTCTAAACCCGTGTCTAAATGAAATGTTTTGTTTCTTATTTATTTTCTTAAGAAATCAAATACACTGCTCAAAATACCATTTTATAACCTATTATTTGTATTCTAAAGTTTTTTTTTTCCCTTAATTTTCCTATGACAATTTTATGATTGATTTATGTACTACAAACACTTGTGCATTAAGTCATCATGGATTTTATACAATGTAAAAAATATATATATAATTCACAGAATATGGAAGAAAATATATTTTACAGTTCTTACAATCCATATACTTTGTTGTTATGAAAATACCCCAAGAGATGGCTTGTAAAAAAACACAACCATCAATTGTCGTTTGTCTTCATGTTACATCAGTCAACACATTTCTGCTTTTTATTCAGCTACAGCGATAGCTGGACGCCTTCCTGTAACGTTATAAGTTTTTTTTTTTTTTTTTTTTACTTCTATCAGTCTGTTTGGGGCTTTCTGCAAGAGAGCTCCGGCTTTGAGTATTAATGAAACTTATGGTGTTGAAGCTCCTTAATGCTTACATTGCTTCATTATGGATATGAATAAATTGTCAGGTCATGCATAGAATAGTTTAAATCTAGATTTATTCACATTGGCCCATGAAACCTCTATGTGAACACACTAGCCCGGAAAAAAAGGTGTGGTTGATGAATTTGTTTTGTTAAATGACATGTCCCCTGCTACTTCCATAGCTTTGTTCTCATTTGTGCTGTTCATTGAGGATTGTGAGTGTGTGTGTATACATTTTTATATTTATTTTGCCCTTTTTTGTCAGGTGTCACTAATTGAATCAATTCAATTCATTCTCAATTCTGTTCTGAAAAGCACCCAACCTTGACTCCTTGTTCTAGCTTATTCCAAGCAATGTTTAAAACGTTGTATTGCTAGCACTTCAAGTGTTACTGCCGCCTCTAAGGTGAATTGCTTGGTGCATTCCTCATTTGTAAGTTCCTTTGGATAAAAGCACTTGCTAAATGAATAAATGTTATATTGTAAACTGCCACAGAATTCATGAACTATATGCATTGCATGTTTATTAGTACACAAATTAAAATGTTTTTATTAAATGTTAAAAGTTAAAAGTTGGAAAAAAGTATGGAACATATGAAGATGAATATGTAAAAATTCAATTTTACTTCCATTTTCTTGTTTTGTATTAACGATTTGCACGTCAGTTTTAGTCTTCATGGTGGTAACCCACTTTGATGCTATTAATTTATATATATATATGATTTTTATCTATTGGCTATTACCCATAAATTATTCCTTATAACAAACTAGTTTCCAGTAGTTCTTGTTTATTATAAGCTTGCTGCATATCAGGCATAATGGGTATAATAAATACAATAAATAGCAATAATTTTAGCAATATTATAAACTATTTCAACGATAAATATGTATAATGGGTCAAAATGAGTCAGTGAGAACTTGAGTCAGACTAGGTCTTCTGTTGTGCGCCTATTTAAATTGCGATGCAGTTTTGCATCCTGTCATCCTAATTGTAGTTCCAATTCAACATCCTGTGGCTTGAGGTAAATTCCTGGCAAATTCCAAGTCTTGAGTTGAAAGGGAGCCAATTATTCAGCTCTGGATGTTGGCCAACCCTGCTATGTGTGCAGACAGTTAATTAAACATCCTATACATTTTTATGCAAATATCCAATCTTTGCATCCATCTATCTGTACATCCGGCAACGAATCAGGGGACATACGGTATGTTTTTTTCCTCATTGAGCTTCAGAATGTTTTATCTCGGAGCATTCAGACTAATCTTTGATCAGATCAGAGCTGAGCTTAATTGAATCATTTATGAACACACAGCTGGGGAAACAGATCTAAATGGCTGGCCTCAGAGCAGTGAGTGGAGAGAGATTCTCATCTTCAGGTTAAACCTCCTGCCAACAGGGTTCAGATTAGTCAGAGATCTCTATCTCTCCCCCCTTAAACCTATCAGCTTTACACCTTCCCAAGTGGCTGGCCTCGTCATGTGTGTGCGAGCGCGCAGGTGTGGAACACAATCTGATTGTAAACAGAAGCATAAGCCTCTTTATTAAAAATACATGGGAAATGTGAAGAAAGGCTGTATGGTGCTGAAGCCTTCATCAACGCACTGGGAAGAGAAAGATTGAGAGGGAGGTGAGAGAGATGGAAAGTGACGGAGGACAGAAAATAACAAAAACACACACACACACTTGCATGCATAGACAATTGAAAAGGGAAGAGGAAGAAGAGAGGGAGAGTGAAAATATGGCAGGCAAAAGGAGGGAAGATGGAAAAGAAAATCAGACACTCACTCACACACACACACACACACACCATATCTTAGTTTCACATCAGGCCAAGAGGAGATGGAGAAATTGAATTGGATAGGCCTTGAGTGACTCCATCAGTAATTACCATTCAGCCAGGCCAAAACACGGGCACACACACACACACACATACATACATACAGATTGTTTTTTTGTTTTTTGTTAACATTCCAGTTCAGTGTTTTTCCCTACAGGTGGTTTTGATCAGTAGAAAGGCAAAGATGGATCAAACTGATAAAGCAAAGCCGACTCTATGTGCATTTACTGAGGCAGAGGAAGAAAATAATAATAAAGTGAGAGAAACAGAGAAGAAGAAAAAAAACCTTGTTTTTACTCTTTTAGCCCATTTTCTGTCTTCCGAGTCTCCTCGAACAGCCAGGATTGGGCAAAATGTGCAAACTTAAAGTAAACTGGCCTCAAACCACTGGAAGTAGCATTGGAAATACAGGAAGTGTAGTTTACCTGATTACAATTCAGATCAATTAAACAGGTAGTGCTACTGAAAAAAGAAAAGGGTTGTCCATATATGTGTCTGTCATCATCATTCCAAATTTGTTTAACCCTCCCATTTTCAGTTGTAAATGACACTAATTGTTGTTATATTCATTTTAAAATGAATTGCAATTCTGCATCTTGTTTGCTACGTAAATTCATATTAAGAAATCCCTGTCTACTCTCCACTGTAATATAATGACAATAAATATAAATAAAGATGAGAGGGAGAAAAAGAGTCCTGGTCCAATCAGAGTCAAACTCTGGACCCTGACTGTGTCAGGTCTGTAGATCTCATTAGCATGTGATGAAGAGTTCGTGTGATGAAGAGTTCATGTATGAGAAGTGAGGACCTGTAATGAAGAGCTGATGTAAAACAGAGTGTTCGTGATGAAGGGCTCATATTATGAGAGGACCCGTAATGAAGAGTTGCATATGTGAGAGGCCCTTCAAAAAGCATTTCTTTACAAGAGCAACCTTGATGAAGAGTTCATGTGATGATTATTTATGTCCTCTACATTCACAGTGAACATAAACGTCAGATTCCTTTGCTCTTTATTAAAAACTATGAAGTTGTTTGAGGAGTGCAGTTTTTTTTTTTTTTTTTAAGTATTAATATGTTTACCATTATAGTTAGTTCCCGTCCTTGAATGTGATTCTCCAAACGTTATTCTAAAGCACTGGGACTTTTCACTGTTTGTATCACTCCACTTGACTGTGTTTGTTCCCGACACACTATTTGCTTATTAGTGGTGTTTTTTTTTTTTTTTTTTTGGTTTTTTTGCAGTGACTCTTTTTCTGCTGGTTACATTAGTATGTGGTGACCTTTGACAAAAACACAGATTCATTCAATGAAATGGCCGTCTGTCTTTATAAGTGGTTAATTTAATTAATTTATGAATATTGAATTATTAACTTCAAAAAAATGGGTTTATTAACTTAATTCTCAATCTGATTTATTTGGTAATTTAAAAAAATGAGTGTATTAATGAGTGAGTCACTGAATCATTCACTCAGCTGATTCCTTGAAAAATTCTGATTCAGTATGTGCATAAAGTTGATAAAAGAGAATAGTATAGGCGCATATATATATATATATATATATATATATCTTCATAAATACAAAATACTTAAAGGGTAACTAAACCCCTGGTCAGAGCCTGACTGCAATATTTGAAAAATCCTAAAAAAGTGGGCAGACCCCGGGGACGAAATATAGAGGCTAAAACACTCTATGCTGATCGTTTTCAATACTCGCAATTCTAACTCCTGACTCGCTACAGTGGTTTTGACGAAACAAGCTGCCAAGGGCGTTGCTCATACAGTACCAAGAGCGTGGTGAGCTGAAACCTGCGTACGTCACGAAGTACGGAACATCCAATAGGAAAATTCAACTGCAGTAGCCACCGTTCAACCTGAAGAGGGCAGCATTAAGACGTTTTTACACCATATTGTAGAAATAAAACACTTTATACACAAATTACAAAAAAAGTTACTTGAATCAATGACTGGTATTAATAAAGATCCATTCTTACAGATCATTAACTAAAAAAAGTTGGTTTAGGGTTTAGTTACTCTTAAGTATAAAGAATGGAAAATAAGCATGTATCTGGAAGTAGCTGGCTGGGTTAAGATAACAGATTGGGTGAAAAAGTGTTTCTTCATACGTCTTTAACACACACAGCCCTCTACAAGCTGTCATTGACTTCCACTCGTGTTTACTTAATCTGAATCCGATCTGCGTTCTGATGCCAGCAAATCAACTGTAACGTATACAGAGCGAGAGAGAGACCTTGAGATTCTCACAAACAAACTTCCTTTTTACACTATTGCTGGCAAATACTTTGACCAGAAAACATTCAGTCTCATCCATATCTGATAGACATTCCTCAGTTTTAATTCAACTCTGACAGGCAGTCAGTCTGCCATCGTGTGCGTTTGTACTGAAGCGTGAAGGTTTCCTGTGTGTATTATTGTATTTTGGGCCTGAAGGCTCCGCTGCAGACCAGTGCCAGCTCTAATGTTATTTTTGGAGAGGAGTCAGAGCATTAATTTACTATGTGCAAACAATGTGATCATCTAAACTACTGTTTCCCAGCTACACAATTAAAGCCATATGGGAAGAACAAAGCTCATTTAGATGCTGTCTCTCTCATTCACTCTCACTTACTCTCTCAGAACTCTTAGATCAAAAAATTTGACCTCCCACTCTTTCGCCTCTCATCTATGTGCAGGGTGAAAGTAGCAAAGCTGTAGTTTTTGTGTTCTTCTCTGTCAGGAATACTAAATTTCAACCACTGTGTTTTCTCTGCCTATAAAGGAAATGAGAACGAGAGAGAGAGAGAGTCACATTCCTCAGACGGCGTAAGGACACGCTAAAGGATGTCAGAGGGTGCATGTTAGAGCCGTGCGGAACGGTAGCAAATGCCCTGGGCTAAAGCTAAATAGGTCAAATGTGACTCATCAAAAATATTTTTGGCTTGCAGTGGGAAAAAAATGCACGCTTCAATCAGTTAAGGTTTGCAGCAAAAGCTTGTGCCAGGTTATTTTTTAAAACAGACATCCAGTATTCTATGACATTATTAACATCTTGAATAGATTATCACAGCGATAATACTACTGATAAAAGAAAACTGGCAGAACAGTCAATTCTTTTGGAAATGTGAAGAAACAGCTAAATTAGGCAGTAACGTGGGGAACTAGCCTTGGTCAATTAAGCATTTATAAAGTTATTAAAAAATTATAAAAGAGCAATGCATAAAATGAATTGATATATATTAAACATTTTTGATTTTATGAATTAATACATTTATCAATTTCAATTCATCAATTACATTTTATTTAGATTTTGTTGTTGTTGTTGATCTTAAAGTAAGTAGTGGCTCCTGGTCGTAAATTTACGTAGGGCAGATTCTGGGTCTTAGCGCTATTTTTTTATGATAAACATTTTGTAAGCATTAAATTCTACACATCAACACATCAGACACACTTTTGGCAGAATTCTAATGTCCTTGCGTTATTCAGACTGAAGGTGGCGCTCTAATGATGATTGACATACTCTAGTACTCACAACAAACACATAAAATGTTACCTTAAAATTGCCTTAATGTAATATATATTGCCTCTGCCCCTATGGTTCTCATTTAGAACGCTCTGCAGTTCCATTTTTCACCACAGATTTACATCATACTTTGACTGATTTACATTGAACAATGTGGGGCGCTGTAGAGCTGGGGAGGGCTCCGAGACCAGCTGCCCTGCTAGTATCATAATGCCTGCCGAAGCCATGTCTTACGTAAGCAATAATGTACTCGAGGCAAGTGCTGTATCGTAAATAAGTAATGTCAAAAAATAATGTTTGGATAATTATTTTGGTGGGGCACTGCCCCTCCTGCTTTTACAGACAAGCTTAAAGCTACACTGTGTAACTCTTTTAGTTTATTCTTAGCTAAAAACAGTTCTTTCAAAAATATATGTGCTCATTAATGTATATTTACTTCGTTCAAGTAATAAAGTATTCTCGTGAGTGTATAATATGCCATTGCCAAAGACATTTCTAATGTCGGTCGCCATGTTGCCCCTCCATCTTGAAAGTACATTAGCCAAAGAGGGACATACCCATTAATTCAAGCTTCGCCTTTCGCGTTTATGTTTGAGTTAACACTCATGGACGAGGTCGAACTGGAAGCCATGTTAATCTTGGACTACACTGGCCACCGTAGGAATTGAGAATTCGACAAAATCGGAATTGAGAGGAACAGAAACTAATATTCACTGGATGGTCATATACCTTTTCACCGCTAGATGGGGGTAAAAATCACACAGTGTAGCTTTAAAGGCTAAAAGTCTTGAGAGGCTAAAAGACTTTTTAAGGAGAGGTCTCCATAAAAGGCTAAAAGTCTTGAGAGAGAGGGAGAAAAAAAATACTTACTGACATAAGTAGCTTGGCATATTGTTTTATAATTTCTTTTAAAAATAAGCAGTGAAGCAGGGAAACTTTTACCCACCAAATCAGGAAGCCATTTTGTTGTTTGACAACCATTTAACAGGAAAATTTGTCTCAGAGTGCTGTGTACAAGAAAAACAGTTCCTTCTGGTTCTCGATTCTGACTTTTTCCAACCATGCGATATTCAACCAGGATCACCACGGGTCTGGTACCGTTTCACCGTTTGTAATGCTCCGCTTGTAGCATTTCTCACAGAGTGTGTCATGGCAGATGAGCAAACAATTATACTTTTACAAATACTACACTCTAAAAAATGCTGGGTTGTTTTAACCCAATTTTGGGTCAAATATGGACAAACCCGAAATGTTGGGTTAAAAATGTAATGTAAAAATTTAACCCAATGGCTGGGTTAGTCCATATTTGACCCAAAGTTGGGTTAAAACAACCCAGCATTTTTTAGAGTGTACTGTTGTTGTTACATAATGTGGTTTAAAAAGTTTTTTTTAGGCAAGAATGAAGTTATTTTGACCTCAAATATGTGACTTGTATATAAACATAGCCTTTATTTGACATTTTGTGCATAGATGTTTTCAGCGATTTGAGCTCCAGACTGTCAGTGACAGTTCATCACCTGCATACCATCCCAACAGTTAAGAGTGGAGTGGTGGCAGCATCATGCTGTGGGGGTGTTTTTAAGCAGCAGGGACTAATCAGGGTTGAAGGAAAGCTCAACGCAGAAAAATATAGAGAGAGCCTTGGTATGGACTGGAGCACTCAGAACCTCTGACAGGGTAGGAGGTTCACCTTCCAACAGGACAATGACCCTATAAGCACAAAGCTAAGACAATACAAGAGTGGCTTATGGATGTCCTTCCATATCCAGAACAATATTCACAAATGAATGAATTCAATTTATCAAACAGTTTGCACGGCATCAATTATAGATTAAATAGAGACTAATCCTTATTAAATCTATAAGTTCTTTAGTCAAGAGCCGTGAGTGATTTTATCTGTTCCCTTTGTTCTTTGATTAACTTTACTGACAGAAAGCTTTATTGGCTGCTGTCTCTTTAAGACCAGCCGCTGCTGACATAGATGTGGATCTCACACACATCCCATTTTCTCACAACTCTTCAGGTTCATTTAAGATGTTATTTAACTCATTTAAGACTGTTCTTATGGTATAAGGATACTTGACAAAACTTACATTTTGGCATAATAGTGTGTTGTTTGTTCAAACGCGAAATGCTGTCTGTGCACATGATACTGGTGTGCGTCTTTCTGTGCGTTGTGTGTGTGTGTCACATAGACAGGACATTCACCGGTAGCACATTCTTTATTTGTCTTGTCGTGCTTGAATATATAATGCTTGGATATAATGTAAAGCTATAGCCAAAGGATGAAGAAAAATAACAGATGCTAATTTTAACACATTAAACTGGACAAAAATTTATCACATTAATGCGTGTTGACAGCCTTAATATATATATATATATATGTATATATATATATATATATATATATATATGTGTGTGTGTGTGTGTGTGTGTGTGTGTGTGTGTATGTATATATATATATATATATATATGTATATGTGTGTGTGTGTATGTGTATATGTGTATATATATATATATATGTATATATATATATGTATGTGTGTGTGTGATCTCATGTGAGTGTGCATGGATAAATCAAAATAAATACTACAATATGCAATGAAAAATGATTTCTATTTTAATGTCATGGTGACTTTAACAAATACAAGTTTAGCATCAGGTATAAGCAGAAACGCTTCCTTAACAAAGCAATGAATGATAGAGAGTTAATTGAAATTATTACAGGCGCATTTAGCTGAGAACACAAAACTTGTAATCCCTGGCCCTGACTCCTAACCTGAAAACCCTGACCAGACCAGCTAACTAAACAGATACAGTAACAGTTACAGAATGAAATGTAACAAGGTATCAAGTATCTACTCAAAGTATCAAAAAACCATTAAATGTAACATTATCGTTAATAATTTTCATCTCAACACTTTTCTCTCATTCATAATATTATTGTCCTGTGTTAGGCACATCCATAGACTATATTGTATTAAGTGAAGAATAGGGTAGAGCATTATTGTAACACTGTTACACTAAGTTTTTTGCTCAGCTATTCAGAAAATGTTTACCCTAAAACTAATTTGCCTCAAATGTATTGTATATATTAGCAGACATCATCCATCTCAACTAAATGTGTGTTAATTGAATTTATTTGATATAACCAAAACAACGGCTGATGTTAGTCACTAATCTGTTTAATCAATAACTTTAATCAAAAACTTGAATTGTTGTATGTTTTAATATCTTTATTGGGTTTTTTTCAGTCTTTTTATTATTATTATACTAAAATGTGCTACTTTTGAAGGGGAGAACTGTGCTGTAAGCTAGGAAATTACTGCTCTCCTCTACAAACCGCATCTGAAACTGAATAATTAGTGATTTATACAATATAAAACACAAGCATAATTTAGTATTTTCACTTCACTACTCCTGAGGATAGGGCACTCGCGGGTAAGCTTATCCAATTTAAATCCACTTATTAGTGCTGCAGACACACACACACACACACACACACACACACATTAGACTCCATTATTCAGGCTGAGTGCCTGGACAAAAAGATCAATCAGGTTCAATGGATCAACATGATGAACCTCATCACTCCATACTTTCATCTCTCTGTCTCTCTCCTCCTTTTATCCACCAACTCTGCATTTTCTCATGCTGTTCATCTTTAGTTTGTTCTCTCGTATAATGCTCTTTATTGTCTACATCCTACTCAATTCTTATAGCCATCTCACCTTCTAGCTTGACCTTTTCTCTTGTGTTTTGATGGCGGCACAGAATATTGCTGGCCATGTGGGCACATTGATAGAACACGCACACACACTCACACACTGATACAATCTTTGTTCATGATTACTCCTGAAGAGACTTTTGTTGTGTCGGATAAACTAATCCAGATTGAATCACAAAAGAGCATGTATTATGAGTCCAGAACTTTCAGTGGATAATTGTGTGTGTGTGCGTGTGTGCGTGTGTGTGTGTGTGTGTGTGTGTGTGTGTGTGTGTGTGTGTGAGTGAATGTGTGTAATGGTGTGATTCTTTACCCCTACCCTTGCCCTTTCTCAGGCTGAGTGTTTCAATATGGCTGGCCATCAGTGGTGTGTGTGTGTGTGTGTGAGAGAGAGAGAGGGAGAGAGAGAGAGAGAGAGAGAGAGAGAGAGAGAGAAAGAATGTGTGTTTGTGTGTATAATTGGGGTAATTTCTTTATTACACTAATAAATCACTCAGTAAACTGCATGTCCAAAATGTCACTGTTTAGTGTCTGTCTGTCCAGCCCCCTCTCTCTCTCTTTCACTCTGTCTTTCTTCACTCCTCCTCTCTCCACCTGTGAACAGCACTGGCATCTATTCCTCAAATACTACCACCAGAGGAATTTGGAAAGATTTTTATGTTTGTTTGTACACATATACAACATAAAACTTCCTTTTTATTAAGTAAGTAATATTTGTTGTAACTTTTGATTGATACAAATTATGTGGTTGACACTACTAGTTAAGTAAATTAGTTAAGTATTAGTTAAGTATGCATATATAATTTCAAAATAGTTAAGTATTAGTTAAGTATGCATATATAATTTCAATATAATTTTCAGTTAAATATTGTAGCTGTCTCTAAATCACTTATAAATGCACTTATTGGATAAAGATTAGCAATTATGGGGGAAAATACATTAACATAACTCACTTATTATTGACTGTATCTTTACGGTATGTACAGTAACAGGTGTTTTGGCACTGACCTGATAAAGATTTTATTCATACTTGTTGAGCTTTGATAGTAATTACATTCTGCCAAATAAATACTGCAAATGTCTTTGTTAAACATCCAACTGTGTCTTATTTATAAATAATTTTACTTTTTTTTTCTCTGAGAAAGATTTGAACAGCTAAAAACGTGCAAAGACAAACAAGCTTAGGTGTCTCATTAAAGAGAAAAGCCACTTAACAAGTCTGTTTTTCACTGACAGTAATAATTGTTTTTAGTTTAAAAGTTTGGTCTCATCATTATAAGTTTAACAAATTATTAATGATGATGGTAAATGAAATTAAGCATAATATGAGTCAAAAAGGGAAAAAAAAATCTGGTTTGATTTTATGAAAGTGTGTGTGAGCCCTACTGAAAGGGCCTAGGAAAAGAGGGTTAAATCATTAGTAAGCCTCAGATAAACAATGAATAGTTTTGCAAATCTTATGTGTCAGTTCTTGATCCAAGATTACAGGTCAAAGATAAATTCACTTTCTTGAGCAGCTGCTCTTGAGGTTATCATCTACATCAGCTCCTTCACTAAGATAAAGTTTGTGAGATCAACCCGTGAAGGGCTGAAGGAGGAGATAAACTGGAGTGTCTGTATTTGGCCACTTTCTTCTATATCTTGGAACTGATTTATCTGATTTACAGCTCAAAATAACTCATTGTTGAACATACTTTGCTGTCACCTGTAGTGTGCTGGATGTTTTGGGAATTATACTCTGAAATCTTCCTGCAATAGAGACATTTCAAATCGAAAAATGTCTAAAAAGAAAGCAAAGTTTTTTTTGTTTTTTCATTTCTCTTCATAACGTCTGTGTAGGAATGGCAGTGTAAAGAGAAAACAAGACAGAACAAGACAAAGACCGTTTGCACATGTGTGACTGAAAGGCAACAAGAACTGTGTGACCAAACTGAATTTCATGTTGTATTCTGCCTGCAAGAAAAAGAACATTCCTAAGATACTCTCCGTCTCTCTCTTTCAAGCAGTGTCTATTTTATGAGGTGAGACCTCATAGATGGGGTGAGCAGGCAAATGCCAAATCAGAAGAAGAGAGAAGGGGGGGGGGGGGGCTCCTTCATTTATATTCAAGGAGGAAGAGAGAAGCAGATAATTCTAGGCAGACATCCTTGGCAAAAGGAAACAGAAAAAAGAGCATCATATCTTGATGTCTTCTCTCCTGTTATAGAGGGTGAAACATAATCATCTGATGGAGACTTTTAGCTTTTTTTCACTGCCTGCATGTGGAGCTGTTCTGTGCCTCAGTAACTGAACTTTGTTGCCGTAGATGTTCTACTGAACTTTTCGCATTCAGCACTGCAAAAAAAGTTGTTGGATCAGAACAATTCTGCAAATTAAACAAAGTACACTGATGATATGTGTATATTGTTATTGTTATATTTTATATGCACATTAATATTACAAATATTGTGTGCACTATTTTGTTCACTAGAAAAAAAGCAAAAAAAATGATATACTAGGAAAGTACTCTTATGCTCACCGTGACTGCATTTGGTTGATCAAAAATACAGTAAAAATTGTAATATTGTGAAATATTATTACAATTTGAAATAAGTGTTTTCTTTTTGAATAAATGCAATTTATTCCTGTAATGGCAAAGTTGGATTTCCAGCATCATTACCCCAGCCTGCAGTGTCATATGATCCTTCAGAAATCATTCTAATATGATGATTTGGTGATCAATACATATTTCCTATTATTATCATCAATGTTGAAAACATTTGTGCTGCTTTTGTGGAAGCCATGAGACCTTTTTTTCAGGATTCTCAGATGAATAGAAACGCTCAAAAGAACAGTTTTTATTTGAAATCGAAGTGTTTTTAACATAAATTAATGTTTTTTGCTGAATAAAATGTGTTCATTTATCTAAATAAAATTAAATATTAGTTAGGTAGTGTATGTATATCATTTTTTATAATATGTTGTATTTTATATACTTTTATGTAACATGAATATTTATGTAATGTTTTATGAATTTTAAGTCAAATAATAATAATATTTTATAAAATTATTTTATGAAACAATATTTTACTATTTTTGCAGTGTGGTTATTCACGACTTATTCTTCAAGTCGATTATTTTTATGCATTTGCAAAGAAATGTGAGACTAAAATGTGCTCTCATAAATGCATTGACGCAACTTTGCTTTACATTACACTGAGTTTCAATAATGTACCATTGCTCCTGTGACTATAGATTGCTAAGCCCACCCTCTCTGTAAAAATCACTAAAAATCAAACACTCATCACTGAGGGCAAAGCTGTGTGCATATGTGTGTGTGTGTTGTGGTGATAATAGCTCAAATAATAAGTGTTTTGCTTGTGATTTGAGTCTATCTTGTTGTCAGGAATGGCTGATTAAAAGCCCTATTACGTTCATTTAGCCATTACCTCACTCTGACCTAGACACACAGCTAAATAGTTTGCTAAATATTTCATGGTGAACACTACACAGAACATTTAATTGACCTAATTGGTCCTTTCCCTTCATGTTTAAAAATTGTCAGCCATGAGACAAATGACAAAGCCTCTCTCTTTCTTTCGTTACACTCACCACTCTCTCTCTCTCTCTCTCTTCTCTTTTTTTCAATCTACCTCCATTTCGCTCCTCTTTTAATAATTCTGGCATACTCTTATTTTTGCTCAAACAACTGAGAACACACACACACACACACTCAGACTCTCTCACGCATGTTCGTAATGAGGTGCACTGGTGCTTATCCACTGAGTGAAAGGTGTTTCTCTCCATATTTTCCTCTCATTTGATGTTGAGAAAGTCATTTCACACCTGAGAAAGTTCGCTGACAGGAACTCGTATACATGCATGTGTGAATTATACATACCACTGAAAAAAATGATGTAGAGTTACAAGAGTCACTCAGCTACCAAATACATTAGACTCTTAAAATATAAGTGTACAATGCATAAAGTTCCAAGCATTATCATAAGGAAGGGCCTTGTACATTCAACCTAACCCATAACCTAAAGGAATAAAGGAACTAAAGGAACTTTAATCAACATTTGCACATCCCCTCATCTCCAAGTCTGTTCTGTCTCTTTCTATTAACTGTAACTAAAAGATCAGTTCTCTTTGAAAATATTTAAAGTGGATGGATGAGAATTGGAGAGTTTAGTTTCTAAAAAAAATCATTGAAGCAACATAAAAATATTAAATTAGTCCATACGACTCGCACAGTAGGCTACATTATGTTTCAAGTCTTATAGTAGCTTATAGTAGCGTCATACAACTGGCGCTTTTGACTATACGTCAACATCTGCTGTTTTAGGGTACCCTTTAACGTCAGTTAGATGACAATCCTGGGGCGTCATCCAACTGACGCTTTACCTTTATTCTCAGTTAGGTGACGGGGTAGGGTTAGGATTAGATAACGTCATCTAACCAACGTTAAAGGGTATAAAATGGCGGATGTTGACGTATGGTCAAAAGCGTCAGTTGTATGATTGAGCCGCACTTCCCACTGAATCTGAATAATTGATTCAACTGTGTTCACAATGAGAACTCAATCCATTCGATTGGGGACTGAATCCTTTAGACCAGTTTTGTGAACTGGAATCAACTGATTCATTGAAAAGATTTGACCCAAAATACAATTTGTTCATGAATCATACATCTGTCATGACCAAAAGACTGTACAGTATGACTTCAGAAGTCTTTGAATATAGCACATATGGATCACATTTATTATACTTTTATGGTACACTTTGTCATGCATTCACTTTCTTTATATTGGAAAGATTGGCCAAGATATTCTTCAAAAAATCTTAAAAATGTGGTGGGATTTATCCCAAAGCCAAACTTATCTCTGCCCATAACCCAAGCACTGTTCTGAATCCAACTAAAAGCCTAATCTTCATTCATTTTTGACTGTCTTCAGGGTAACAAAGATAAGTAGACCCTGTAGATCACTCAGACCATCCAGATACTTAAAACACAAGGACTGTGGCTAATGAGCCTTAATTTAACACGATCTCAAGTTGTAGACACGAGAGACCTACGAGCAGTTTTTCCAAACTTTTAAAAAGCGTCTCAAAGACCACTTGTTTATGGCATTTCCACAGGCAAGTTAATTATGTTCTCGCCGAGTATGGCAGTTTTGTTTTTTTATTTCCATTTTATTGTATTTTTTCATATTTTATTATGTAATCTCTTATTTTACAAATACTGATGGGTTTTTTTTTCTTGTATCGTCCTCATATATGAATCCAAATTTTTAATGTACATATATTTTGCGATGCAAAATAAATTAAATCGGTCATACTTTCTAACGAACACTGAACTTGTTAAACTCAAATAACATGTAAAAACCTGTCAACACTTATAGTTGGATGTAAAATCTCTCTCCTACACAGGTAATGTTTAGCAGCAATATGTACAGCCAGATAGAAAACATTATTAGGGAATGATTAAGCAGAGCAGCGTTATTACAGTGATATTTTCATTTATTCAGACACCCCCCCCCCCTTCCTCTCCAACCTCTGTAGCTCTTTATTGTCTCTCTTGTTGATGCAGCCATATTAAGCCTGATCCTCATCCAGCATCATAATCACATTTCTCTCTCTCCATTACACACACACACAATCAAACAGAAGCACACAGATGCATTTCACACACTTACACCATTCCTCATCTGGAAGATGTCATTAAACCCTCTCTTATTCCAGATTGATCACTGATGAGGCTGGAACATAAAAAGATGAAAGAGAATTTGTTTGGGAGGCCTGAATATCACACACATACACCAGCATTCACACTCCTCCACACGCACATGCCAGATATTTCCAATGGCGCTGCCTCTTTGTTTACCCAAGATGGCCCTATTGTCTGGCTGTCTGAGGTCCTCTGGTAATTTACTATTTCCACCTGTTTGTTTTGACAGATTTCCTGCAGTCAGACAAATCGATTCATTCTCTTGCCATTTTCTTGTTAGTAATTGTCTCCATTGATTCACAATAGACATCTTTAAACTGCCTCTCTGGTTTAAACAAGCTTACTTGGCTAATTATTAATATCTAAGACTTGTATGTACAGTATATGTACATGTTGTGTTTTATGGGGACTTTCCATGGACATAATGATTTGTACACTTACACTAACCCTACACCTAAACCCATCATAGAAAACATTCTGCATTTTTATGTTTCTAAAAAAATATCTGCATGATTTATAAGTTAAATATCCCCACAAGGACAAAGATTTTGGATATTGATATCTTATCAAATCATATAAATACATATACAGTGGGAAGAACAAGTATTTGACACATTGATTTTTCAGGTTTTCCCACTTACAAATCATGTAGAAGTCTGTCATTTTTATCATAGGTACTCTTCAACTGTGAATGATGGAATCTAAAGCAAAAATCCAGAAAATCACATTGTATGATTTTTCAGTAATTCATTATTCAAGTATTTGATCACCTTCCAACTAGAATTCCGGCTCTCACAGACCTGCTATTTTCTCTTTAAGAAGCCCTGGTGTTCTCCACTCATTACCTGTATTGACTGCACCTGTTTGAACCCGTAACCTGTATAAAAGGCACCTGTCCACACAGACTCCAACCTCTCCACAATGGCCTAGACCAGAGAGCTGTGTAAGGACATCAGATACAATTGTAGACCTGCACAAGGTTGGGATGGGCAGCTTGGTGAGAAGGCAACAACAGTTGGCGCAATCATTATAATATGGAAGAAGTTCAAGATGACGGTCAATCTGCTTCGGTCTGGGGCTCCATGCAAGATCTCACCTCGTGGGCCATCAATGATCATGAGGAAGGTGAGGGATCAGCCCAGAACTACACGGCAGGACCTGGCCAATGACCTGAAGAGAGCTGGGACCACAGTCTCAAAGAAAACCTTTACTAACACACTGTGCCGTCAAGGATTAAAATCCTGCGGTGCACGCAAGGTCCCACTGCTCAAGCCAACGCATGTCCAGGCCAGTCTGAAGTTTGCCAATGACCATCTGGATGATCCAGACGAGGAATTGGAGAAGGTCATATGGTCTGATGAGACAAAAATAGAGCTTTTTGGTCTAAACTCCACTCACTGTGTTTGGAGGAAGAAGAAGGATGAGTACAACCCCAAGAACACCATCCCAACTGTGAAGCATGGAGGTGGAAACATGGATGGATGGTCCTGGTCCAGGGATGATGGATGTGGCCGCATGCAAGATCTATAGCAAGATCTTGGCCAACAACCTTCTTCCTTCAGTAAGAGCATTGAAGATAAATCGTGGCTGGGCCTTACAGCATGACTACGGCCCGAAACACACAAGGAGTGGCAACTAAACTCAAGCTCCTGGAGTGGCCTATCCAGTCTCCAGTCCTGAACCCAATAGAAAATCTTTGGAGGGAGCTGAAAAGTCTGTATTGCCCAGCGACAGCCCCGAAACCTGAAGGATTCTGGAGAAGGTTCTGCATGGAGGTGTGGCCAAAATCCCTGCTACAGTGTGTGCAAACCTGGTCAAGAACTACAGGAAACATATGATCTCTAATTGGTAAACAAAGGCTTCTGTACCAAACACAGAAAAGGTCTGCTTTTCTGATGAATCAAATGTGTATATGTCATGAAATAAAATGCAAATGAATTACTTAAATCAATGTGATTTTCTGGATTTTTGTTTTAGATTCCGTCACTCACAGTTGAAGAGTACCTATGATAAAAATTACAGACTTCAATGTGCTTTGTAAGTGGGAAAACCTGCAAAATCGGCAATGTCTCAAATATGACTTCAGATGCAAAAGTATGTTTATCTTTAGTTATTTCACTTTATTGGCAATGAGAATTACCTATTAATTTTTCATTAAAGTGAATTTACTTAACTTAAATATACGATTAATTTTATAAGAAAATTTCAGGCTTTTGCATCTGTATATATATGAAGAGTTCAGATGAAAAACATGCCATTTGAAATTTTCTTCTTTAATGTAGATTTTTATCAAACTTGTATATTTAAGTTCAGTAATTTCACTTGAATAACAATTAATAGGTAATTATCATTGCCATTTAAGTGAAATCACTGAACTTATATATACAAGCTTGATAAAAATGATCATTATAGAAGAAAATTTCAAATGGCACTTAGAGGCTTTTGCATCTGAACTCTTCATATATACGGTATATACAGTGTGTGTGTGTGTGTGTGTGTGTGTGTGTGTATATATATATATATATATATATGTATATATATATGAAGAGTTCAGATGCAAAAGCCTCTAAATGCCATTTGAAATTTTCTTCTAAAATGAACATTTTTATCAAGCGTGTATATTTAAGTTCAGTAATTTCACTTAAATGACAATTTAAAAAAAAATAATAATAATTGCAACTTTTTATCTCACAATTGCGAGATATGAAGTTAGAATTGTGAGAAATAAAGTCACAATTACGAGATATAAAGTCACAATTCTGAGAAATGAAGTCAATTGCGAGATATAAAGTTGCATTTATGAGAAATAAAGTCGCAATTGTGAAAAAAAATACTTTTTTTCTCACAATTGCAAGTTTACAGTAGCTACATCTCACAATTCTGACTAACACATAATTGCGAGTTTATATCTTGAAATTCTGACATCTGACATCTCAGAATTGTGAGATATAAACTCGCAATTGTGAGTTATCAGGCCAATTCTAAGGGGAAAAAAGACTATTTTTTTATATCTCACAATTCTGACTTTACAACATGCAATTTCGACTTTATATCATGCATTTCTGACTTTATAACACACAATTGCGACTTTATATCACGCAATTATGACTTTTTATCTCGCAATTCTGACTTAACACGCAATTGCAACTTTATTTCTCAGATTTACGATTTACGAATTACAATTGTGAGAAAAAAAAGTAACAATTTTGAGATTAAAAGTCGCAATTACCTTTTTTATTTTTCATTCTGATGTGAAAGCAAGCTTCCATAGTTCCATACATGACCTGAAGTAAAACATGCAAATGGATGGAGTTTTTTTTTTAAGAAATGAACCTGCTTTCTTTTGATGCCAAAAAATCCTCATCTCGAGAGGAAGAGAAATGCATCATTTTTAGACGGTGCGATGATGAAAAGCACTGTGAACAATTTGAGGAGAAGAGTTCCTTGAATCCTGTAATGCAGATATCCCATTATGCCATATGAAACTGGATATTAATGGCTATGCTTAACTAGATAGAATTCTGGAGGTTTAACTGGAGAGCTTGTCATCAGCTATAGCCAGCAGCTGCACACTGCACTATTAGCAGTATGAATATACAATAACTGTGCTTGCAGATCAAATGCTTCTGACAGGATCTGAATTGTGGAGGTTTTAAGTTTCTTTGCAGGCAGATATGTCAGCTGTTTTGGAATTGGAGAGTCTATGGGTCTAAAAACTAAAGCAACTATAAAAGCTTCCTCTGACTTTGAGTGTGAGAATATGCAGGGTAAAGAGACAGGGCATAATACTCACTCACACAGGCCAATTTGATTCACTTTTCTATTTCAGTCCACACACAATCTTTCTCTAACCTCATGCGTGAGTCATGTGGACGACATGTGGCCTTTATAATCATATTTCAAGTGTGTTTGTGTGCTTGTGTTTTATGTCTATGTGTGCTTTTGTATATGTGTGTGTTGGCCTCTGCTGATGGTTCAGACAAAAGCCACTTTAATTGTGTTCCATCAGATCAGGCTGGCATCCCATAGAATCAGTAACCAGGGCAACCTGGTATTCCAGTGCCCCAGGGAGAGAAGACTGTGTGTGAGAGAGAGTGCTTGTGTGTGTGTGTGTTGACCAAATGTTTTTAAGCCATCTTCCAAAAATGGAACACGAGAGCGCAGGAGGCAACATTTGTGTTTTTGCTGCAAGGAGATGCTGAGTAAATCTGAAATGATCTTAGTTGTGTTAATTCCAAGTGACCTGTGAGTGTGTGTGGTGTGTGTGTGTGTGTGTGTGTGTGTGTGTGTGTGTCTAAAAGTGGGTCAGTAGTCAGTTAAAGAGGAAGCGGGTCAGGAGCATATATGTCAGCTCTGGATGAGATTATTGAAGAAATCTGTTGGACAACTGTAAGCCTTTTACACAGAGAGCTGGAACATGAGGAACTCTGGGTAAATTTGAGTTGATCCATAATTCATTTGTTAATGTTGCATTTACCGGAAAAAAAAAAAGCGTTTTTTTTTTTTCACTTTGATGTGAATTAATATTCATATCTCACCTCTCTCCGCTGCCACGAATGGGATGAAAACACATAAAAGAGTTCAGTTTGGTTCACTTTTTCAGAGGGAAACATCCTTTCATGAGGCCTGTTTCATCTGCCTCTAGTGTTCTGTGTGCGTGACACATAAATTAAAAAAAAAAAGTGATGACTTCATAGTTGAATATTTTTGCATATTTGCTTGTGATTCGCACTGAGTCATTTAATGACATGATTTAAAAAATATGCATTAAATTCTCTATAAACGCTCCTTCATTCGTTCTCTCAAGCACTGAATTTAAAATTTAAAACAAGATCACACATTCTCTGAACAAGGAACATGAGAATCTAGGCGTTCATAATTAATTGAATTGTTTTTGCCAGGCCTTGAGTGGTTCGACAGGAACAGTCGCTGTATTAGTTTAGACAGGCCGAAAGCATAAACGCATCAAACGTAATTGCATTATTTGTATTGTGTTCAATGGCCAGAGTGAAGCACTGAAGATGCGCTGAGCACTTGCCAGCGGGTGTGGAAAAAAATGCTCTGCCTACTATACTTGTTCGCTTATTTGGCGTATTAATCATTCATCTCATCTGGAGAGATATTATCAGCCGCAGAGTTGTAATACTGCTTTGCTGCTGTGTGTTTGTCAGCCTCTGGCCAGTAAAAAAGCAATATCAAAGCGTCTGTGAATTAAAGTGCATTTATCATTGCTTATAATTTTACTGTATAGGTGAATGGAACGGCGAGAGAGAGATGAGCTGAGAGACATTAAAGGTACACAAAGGTGCTCTGCTTACCTGGGGGGAACATGGAGGCAGATGTGTGTATGTGGTGATGAATGTTATCTGAGCCTGTTTTTATTTGCCTTCATCAGTGCACTAGTTTGTGTGTGACATACTTTCCTCTATGAGTTCCTATAATGACTCGCAGACTTTATTCCATCGCATAGAGCACGGCTATAAAAATCAATGTGCACTTATTGAGAATAAATTAATCTTTCCCTCTGAGTCTGAAAGATGATTTTTGGCAAATGCCAACCATAACCGCACAGTTCTGGGCCCCGTTCCTCTTCTCCCAGTGCAGAACAGGAGTGACAGTGAACGAGGGAGTGCGGTGGTCTGGCAATACTCATTTATCTTCATTATATGCTCAGAATCATTGAGATACAGAGGGAGAGAACAGAGCCTGACTCTACGGTAGCCACACGGCATGTGTGTTTGTGTGATGGATATTGGGTGCCTGAAACAGAGGCATATCTGGGTTACATAAAGACCTTGATTAGGCTGAATGTGCTTTTAGGCCTACAGTACAGGGAGTGTGTGTGTGTGTGTGTGTGTGTGTGTGTGTGTGTGTCAAGGGCTTTGATTAGCTGATTACAGTGTTTTTGTAGTTACCCACTATGCCTACCATTATAACTTCCTGTAGCTCTAACACATGCACCTCTGTACATGTGTGTTCATGCTTAACTTGTTCTTGCTGACACTCCTAAGTCATACCAGCCATCTGCTTTACTCCCTTCTCGTATAGCAAATATTCATATTTCTCTTGGTTTCTATACAGTGCAAATGGCCATGGTTTTGCAAAAACCAGCAATAAATGGAGCATAGTGGGAGTCTTTGTGTGTTTGTAAGTGTATATCTGTATGTCTTTGCACAACACAATGAAATTAAGCCACAACACAATGAAATGAATCCACAACTCAACAAAATGAAGCCGCAACACAAGGGAAATGCTCCAGATCACTAGAGGGCTCTCGAAGCGCGGTAAAGTTCGTTTTTCTTGCCACTGTTCTAATCTAAAAATATATAAAAACCAGGATTAGTTTAAAGGGGTAATGGGGAGCTTAAAAAAATGATACCTGAAAATCTGATACCAATATTATTTTAGATATCTAAAGTTTCTTTCTTACTAGTAACAGTCCTTCATAATATCAGAAATCAACATTGTCGCTTGTGAAATTGAATTATTGCTTTTAAAAATGAACATTGTTACTAGTTGCAATTCAGTTGTGGACATCAAGAGTGGACATTTCAACTAGTGACAATTGAATTCTTAATATAAAAAATAAAAATATAAAAAAAATAAGAAAAGTTTTTTTTTTTTTCAGATGAAATCAAGAATTAGTATTTTAACTAGTGAAAATGTTATTGTGGATATCAAGAATTAGCATTGTTACTAGTGAAAATGTAATTTCTGATTTCAAAAATTGCCATGGTTATAGTAGAAATCGAATTCCTGATATCAATAGCTATCATTTTAGCTATCGTAAAAATTTAATTGTTGATATTAAGAATTAGTATCCTGGAAATTTTCTATGGCCCTAAATTTTTTAATTTTTTAAAAGTTAATATGGCTTGCCATAACTGCCAATGCATTTTTATTTTTGAAATGCATCAAGTTTAAATGGCAATTTGTTTTTGTTTTTTTGTTGTTGTTTTTTCCCAAAAATAATTCCACTATGTATGTTGTTTCCATGGCAACATATCATAAAGTATATTAAAATTAAAATAAATTGAAATTTTCTTTTTTTTTTTTTTTTTTTTTTTTTTTTTTTGCACGGTGGAAGTCTGCATGTTTGCAAGTGTATATCAGTATGTATTTGTGTCTGTATGTCTATGGATTATTTTTTGGGACAGGATAATGAAATATATTTCCAGTAAGCTAAATCACAAATGAAGAAATGTCCCCTATTATGTAGGCTATAACATAAAATTGTGAGATAAGAAAAATTAGAATATTTTGCAAAAATGTATTTATTTCATTAATTCAACTTAAAAGGTGAAACGAAAATATTAGTAGACTCATTACATGCAAAGTGAGATATTTCAAGCCTTTATTTGTTATAACTTTGATGATGGTTTACAGCTTATGAAAACACCATGTTCAAAATTAGAATATTACATGAAATCGATAAAAAAGAAAATTTTAAATACAAACATGTAGGCCGTTTGAAAAGTATAATCATGTACTCAGCACTTGGTTTGGACCCCTTTTGCATGAATTACTGTCTCAATACAGCGTGGCATGGATGCTATATCAGCAAAATATTAGAATTTTTCAAGTTTCACCTGTAAAGTGACTATTGTGAGATACATAATGTTGCAGTTATGAGAAATAAAGTAACAATTGTGAGATATTTTCAAAATAATAATTAATGAAAAGTATTTTGTTTTAAATTAATTAAAGTAGCAAATTTGAAAATAAGCAACTACCCGTCCTTTTTAAATCCGTGGCATTTAAAATATAAAGGAGAACTCGTAATTATTTTGTTTCTTTTGTTCTTTTCACACATTTATTCCTTTTTATATATGTTAAAAGAATTAAATAAACAGGAAAAATAGAATGAGAAAAGAGAATGTTTTTCGGGTATGTTTTAGGGAAGTTTTTTATGTTTAAAAAAAAAAAAAAAAAGCCCAAAAAAAATTAGTGTTAGGTTTAGGGTTTAATTAGTTCAATTTAATTAGCTTTATTTCGAAGGTGTTTTATTTTTATTTAACAGTTGAAATCTGAGGAATGTCCTCATTTATTGTACATAGCTCGGTTTAGTATATGTGTGTGGGAGTCGGGTTCGCCTACAATGTGTGGACCAGCCAACAAGGAAACAGTTAGCACTTAAAATGTTAAAAAGAAAAAAAATGTGAGGGGTACTGTATGTGTTAGGGTATAAACATTAGAAGAGACTCACTGGAATGCTGATCAAATAAAACATTTTATATACATGCATGACGTCCATGGCAAACAGAAAGAGTATGATTTCTTTCTCTCTCTCTTTGTGTAAATTGGTAATTTAAGTCTGTCTTTCTCATTAATTAGCAAATATTAGTCAGAAAAGAAAATGATAATACCATATGCTGATTTCCTGGAGATAAACACAGCGAGAAGTAAAGAAGAGGTTGTGTTGTGTGCTTAGAAGCATATCTCCTCTTGGCTGGCATTAGCAGCTCAGAGAGCCATAAAATATTCACACTGAGAATTAAGTCTCTGTCCAGCTTTGCTAAAAGCGGAAAACATTGCCTGAGTGTATGAAGATATTTTTGGTGCAAAACTACTTTAGCACAACTACTTGTGGAATATACCAGACATTTGTGAGAAAATATTCTACAAGTGTGCAACTCTCATTGATTGGATAAATTCACATAATGATGAGCCAATTTTCTCTGTGCGTCACATTTTTTGATGTGGGTCTATAAATGCGTTTTGCACCATATTCACTGCAGCAACTGCAGCAAAAATATGAGCATACGAGTTTCTTAATTTGTGATTTGTAGAATAGGATTTGTGCCCCTGCAATGAAGAATTTGAGAAGGTGTAACTGTTGTGTTGTGTTTTTGGAAGATAAAAAAAAAGTCTATAAGTTTGCAACCGATTTATAAAACATTTCTCTCTGTGATTTCAAATGTACTGATAACACATGTATGGCTATTCTCTACAACTACAAATTCCACTGTCACAGGCGTTCAGTTGTTTTGCACCAAAAATATCTCCAGAGAGAGTCTTGTATCTGTGTTTGGGCCTGTTCTATGCAGGGTCACTGTCTCTAATGCTAAAATGACATATTCAATATTCATGCAGAGTGAGAGAAAAAAAAAACATATTAAGCTCAGAGGATTTAGAGATGCTGCTCTGATGTAACTTTGCACTCACAGCTGTTATCAAAATGGCTTTCATGGGAAAACGACTAAGGAGGAATATCTGAGCGGCTCTCGTGGAGTTTTATACATTAACTCAGCACAAATGTAGCAATGATAAAGTGCTTCCTAACTAAATGCACTATACACTGTATGATCCTGACACTACATAGAGACATAATCACATCCTCCCTTGTGTTTATGTTGCCACAAATCCCTGATCCATGTCTCTTATAAACATGCATGCTGATGTAACAGGCCAATAGCACTGGTAGGTTTCACTTTTTCACTGAATCACTGTGTTCCAGACAGACTGCCATCTAAGCCCCACTCAGTGTTATTTTAGTATATTTATTCATACTCTGAATCACAAACATGTGACGCATTAATACAAAAATCTCCAACAAGAGTGAGATCACCCAAATATTTCTTATGCAGATCTACATACAAAGAACAATCAAGACATATTCAAAGTAAACTTGCAATGGTTACAGATTCTCTCTGCCACTGGTGTACTGTTATACTGTATATTCATACATATATATACTGTATGTATATGTGTGTGTATATACATAAATATATATACGCGCACATACACACACACACACACACACACAGAGACATATATATATGAAGAGTTCAGATGCAAAAGCCTCTAAGTGCCATTTGAAATTTTCTTCTAGAATGATCATTTTTATCACACTCGTATATTTAAGTTCAGTGATTTCACTTAAATGGCAATGATAATTACCTATTAATTGTTATTTAAGTAAAAAAAAAAACTTAAATATACAAGTTTGATAATCATCATTAAAGAAGAAAATTTCAAATGGCATTTAGAGGCTTTTGCATCTGAACTCTTCATATATATATATATATATATATATATATATATTATGTAAACACAGACTTGTATGTTAGATGTGATTAATTGTGATTAATCGATTCTACAGCCCTACTCAGAAGCCTGTTCGAAATGAGTTTTGAGTGGTACCTTCTTGTGCAAACGCTGCCTGCGAATACATTGCCTGATTGGGCAATAAAACACAGCTTCTCGGACACAGCTTGTATTTATGAGCAAGTCAATAAATAATTTACTCGGTCGATTTGTTCAATAACAACGATTCATTCAGGATCAAAACGTCCCTGCTGTGTGTTGCTTGTAATGTGCAATGGCTGATTCTGCTTTGACCTTAAAACAATTTTCTTTAGATTAACATAAAAGGACCAGGACACATTGTGTCTTAAATGTAAGTTAATCAGTGTAAACTTCTTGTTTTCTGAACTGCTGTATATATTTGACACAGTTGTGCTGTTGGTCTGGACGTCAACACATCTGATACTGCTGAATCACATCATCCGGGCTTCTGATTTTCTTAACAACGGTGCTCCGGTTCGCGTAATATTGCTTCGATATTTGCGTGTCATTGTAATGTGTTTTTGTGCAAAACCTCAACCCGGTCTCATCCCAAGACGTCATATAACTGACGTTTTGGGACGTCTTTTGACCATACGTCAATATTCGCCTTTTTAGGGCCCCCTTAAACGTCGGTAGATGAGGTTATGGGATCCTAACTCTACCCCAGACCTAAACCTAACCCTAAACCTAACCCGTCACCTAACTGACGTTAAAGGTAAAGCGTCAGTTGTATGACGGCCCGGGATCGCCATCTACCGACGTTTAAGGGGGCCCTAAAAAGGCGGATATTGACGTATGGTCAAAAGAAGTCCCAAGACGTCAGTTATATGACTTTTTGGGATGAGACTGTGTTAAAAACCTAGCTCATTCTTCCCAGCATAATCAATGTATAATGTATGATTGTGTTCTGAGCCAAATTTGTATACAGTGAGGAAAACAAACATTCCTCAAAAAAACCTCCTCGATTTTTAACCAATCCACTATGATGAATCAGTTCATGTTTGCAGATGCCCTAGAAAGCCAGTGCTGCCACTTTCTAGAGCACAGTTCATTTTCAGGAATGCAGCTGACATGATGCCTAATCCAGATCAAAATTCAGATTGGCATATGCCTTTAGGATACAGCTCCATAGTGGGACAGAGCCAAGCCGATTACCAAGGGTATGAAATATATGCAGGGAATGAAGGCTTTAAGATACCACACAGGCACCTTTACAGTTCAGTGCACTTGTTATAGAGGCTGTCATGACGCATAACAATTCTGTAGCCAAATTGTGTTGGATTCTGTTCATATCATCCATGAAGGAGTCCATAAAGATGCAGTCAAACGAAATGAAATCCTTCACATTCATAATGCTGATACTTTAAAGCAGGTAGTGATTATTGTAATCAGTCCACAAACAGCAGTTACTGGCCTTATTCGATAAATGCGAAGAGCAGAATTGTTTCACTCGCTGTGTGTGTTTGTGTCAAAACAAGTTTCACCTTGTAGAGGAATACAGCAGAAGACACGAGATTAGGGGCTTGACTGTCGGTGGGAGGGTTTTGGACAATGCGCTTGTTTCTCTGCGAGAGCATTAAGGAATGTTTTAGCGGGTAAACACACTGTCAGTATCCGTTTGAGTGTTTAGAGCTGACATCCCTCTCTAGGGCACTTAGGAACAGTGATTATGCACCCTCACACACACCGACCTTGAGACAAAGCCCTGAATGCTTAAGCTCGACAAAACATCTGATGACTCCGGAGATGTTTTGATGGACAATATTCTGAACGCTGCGAGATGAATGATATTTCTCATTGAAGATGATGCCTAAAATAATGTGCCGTCAAAGCTAGATCGCATGACGGGAGAAACCGGATTCTGTCGTTAATGGATGTGTCTGGATTTGGGAAATTTTGAAAGCTTTTCCAAAGAAATGCCCCCATCTCCGCCTCTCTACGCAGCTGGGCTTTCATAAGGGTTCATTCACAGATGGGCATGCTGGGTGTTTGTATACACACATTTGCTCTGTGTAATGATGATTAGGATGATGAATATGCAGCATCTGTATAGAAATATCTGTGTAGAGTTGATTAGATATTAAAACAATGAAATTCAATCTGCTGTGTGTGGTTTGGGAGTTTCTAAGTGCCCTGCAGTGGATCCTCAGCTGTTTATGCGCTATGACAAGCGAAACCAATTTAACCTTCATTTAGCATAACCTCTACAGATGTGAGCTCTTTTGCAATCACCCTTTCTCTTTCTCTCTTTTATGGATGTTTTGTTCTAACATTCATCTCATCAAAACTGATGCAAATGAGAAGCGAAACCATTTTCTTGGAAACAGTCAGAGAGGGTGAGGGCAGGGTGGTGAGTTTTCTGATCTCTTTAGACATTTTTCCCTGGAGGCCATTACAGATCTCTGACCTTCTCATCCTAGTTGAAGTTTTCAGCACGATTTCTGTCTGTCAGATGGTTAAAGCAGAAAGACCAGAGACTGTGTAGAGTGCATTTAATTCGAAATAAGATTTACATTTTTTTTTTCTTTTTTTTTTTTTTTTTTTTACTAAATAAAGGACAATGAGGACACTGCATGACCACAGTGGATCAAAAGTGATTGTTATGGTTATACATAAGCATATATGAGGGTTTAATAATTGATAACTGAATTGTAATCACATCTGTGTGTGTGTGTGTGTGTGTGTGTGTGTGAGTTTGTGTCTCTGAGCAGGTTATTGTTGATTCAACCGAACATGCTTTTGGCAACATTAAAATTGCAGTCTGTTCATGTTCGTTTGAGCAGGACTCTGCTTGTTGTTCCTTTTGGCAAAGAACTGTAATATTTACAACAGTGGCAATACAGTATGTGTTGGGCAGGAGGACAAGTTTTGAATCTATCTGTGATCCTTAACAAAGTGTGCCTTAATGTTTAGTGTTTTGTTTAGTTGTGCCACAACTTTTACACTCAGTATTTTTAGCACACACAAAAAAAGAAAATCCAGTTAAGCTACACTTTAAATCCTTGTTATTTTCAATTTCATTATTTTCAATCACTATTATGCTATTAAGAAAATTGGTTTAGCAGAATGACAATGAAAACAAATTAAATTTGCAGGCTGTTTTCATTGTCATTCTGCTAAACCGATTTTTTCTTAATAGCATAATATTAAGAAAATCGGTGTGTATATATATATGAAGAGTTCAGATGCAAAAGCCTCTAAATGCCATTTGAAATTTTCATCTTTAATGATGATTTTTATCAAAGTTGTATATTTATGTTCAGTAATTTCACTTAAATAACAATTAATAGGTAATTATCATTGCCATTTAAGTGAAATTACTGAACTTAAATATACAAGTTTGATAAATCATCATTAAAGAAGAAAATTTCAAATGGCATTTAGAGGCTTTTGCATCTGAACTCTTCATATATATATATATATATATATATATATATATACACGATTTCATTGCTCATATATATATATATATATATAAAATAAGTGCTGTTCTTTTGAACTTTCCTTTCATCATAACTCTTATCACAAAAATATGAAGCGGCTATTAACTATTAAACTGTTTTCAACGTTGATAATTGTAAGAAATGTTTCTTAATCACCGAATCAGCATATTGTGATGATTTCTGAAAGAAATGTTACACTGAAGACAGATATATTTGTGAATATATTGTAAAATGTATTCACATTAAAAAAAGATTATTTGACATTGTAATAATACTCAGAGTATTATTTTCACTGTATTTTAACTGCTGTGAGCATAAGAGACTTCTTTTAAAAAACAGTAAAAAAATCCTACCAACTCTATTTTTTTAAGGACACATAGGACACATATACACACATGCCACAGCCATATTGCATTAACCCTTATCAGACCCCATCCTCTCTAATATTAACCATTCAGTGCTCACTTTCAGTTCATAAATGCCTCCAGGCCAAACCACCGTCCCACTGTCCCACTGACATTAAAACTGCCACCACTCTGATCACACACAATCACAGAACACCTAAATGAGGATATACACTACACTGTAAAAATGAATAATTTATCTAAACAATACAATTGTGGCAACATATTACAAGCAATATTGTTAATTAAACTGTACAAATTAGAATTAATTAGAATATTAATTTGATTAACAATTACTCGATTCTAATTTGTTCAATTTAATAAATAATATTGCTTGTAATCTGTTGCCACAATTTTATTGATTAGATAAATTATTCATTTTTACAGTGTAGTGTATATCCTCATTTAGGTGTTCTGTGATTGTGTGTGATCAGAGTGGTGGCAGTTTTAATGTCAGTGGGACAGTGGGACGGTGGTTTGGCCTGGAGGCATTTATGAACTGAAAGTGAGCACTGAATGGTTAATATTAGAGAGGATGGGGTCTGATAAGGGTTAATGCAATATGGCTGTGGCATGTGTGTATATGTGTCCTTGTGTCCGGAGGCTGTACTGGTATAATTGAGTAGGGATTTCATTGCTCGTGTCCAACAGCAGGACAGTCCCAGTGGCTCTGCATGAACACACACACACACGCACACACAGGCCCTTCACACAATGTTCCCTAAGAGCACACCAAGCATACCCTCTCAATGTCAGGCTTTTAGCCAGCAGCATTAAGCTTGAAAGAATTCATATCAGATTTGGGAATAGACCCACCTAGAATGCAGAAGGGGAATGTTGGATGTTCACAAAACCAATTGAAAGCCTTTATATGTGATATGTCACTGGTGAACAATAGCTTTGTGTGCTCAATGGCACAGGAACAAAAAACAAGTTCACCATCAAGTATTAAGGTGACAGGCTCCTGTGAAAATCAATAGGGAGCTACTTGTGCTTCAAGACAAGTGAAGAAAGGGAATGTAATGACCGTGATTAGCACCGACTATAGATTATGCAGTGATGCTGCATTCACTAGCCAATGAAAATGCACCTTCCAGAGAGTCAAGCATGGCTCAGAAAGGATCATGGAGGATCAGTGTACAGATGTCTTTCTCCAAATCTCCCGTTTCTTTATTTCTGACATTTTCTTTCTCTCTCTCTCTCTCTCTCTCTCTCTCTCTCTCTCTCTCTCTCTCTCTCTCTCTCTCTCTCTCTCTAGGTTAATTATGGTAATTACACTGTCATTAGCTCTCAAAATAGATTAATTGATTGACAGGTGAGGTATTTAAATGCTGGCAGGAAGTGAGGGGTTAGGGGGCCAATCAGCTCCAAGATTAAACAAGCATAATTACCCAACTAATGAGCAACTACATTAAACAAATTCCATCTTGATGGCTTAAAATAACAATAATGAAAATAGACAAAGAAATGAGTCCATACACCACAGAACTAATCAAAAACATTTAAAAGTCTAGTCTTGCCATCTATCAACGGGAACGAGTATGATTCGGCCGTTGCGGTTCATCTGGTAGATTTGGTTTCTCAAAAATGAGAGGACTCTCAGATTAATTTCTCTCAAATTCACTCTTTTCATTTCTTGCTTGCTTTTGTCCCTCCTTTGCTCTTTATCTGATAGAAAAACAGAGAAGAAAAACATAAAATACAAAAAAAGAAAAAGGGAGAAAGGTCAGTTTTCTAAGGGCAGAAAGAAATCACAACTTATTAGAGACAACATATCATCTCTGTTGAGCCTATTCTTAAGGTTGTGTGTGTGTGTGTGTGTTTGAGAAGGGCTAGGATGTTGCTGAGTTCATGTCAAAGAACATTTGTAAAGCTGTCATAGTAACTAAAATTAAATTATGTTTGTGTAAGTTATCATTTGGGTTTGTTTCTGTGTGGGTGGGTTTTGTCATGTGTTTTAGTTCTAGGTTTCAGCTCATTGCTATGGTTTTTCATTGTTTGATTAATTTGCACACGTGGTTCATTTCATTAATTAGTTTGGTCAGTGTATTTAAGCTCTGTTTCTTTCAGTTCATTGTCCATCATTTATGTTTTTATTTTGTTCCGTTGTTGTTACTTGTATCCTGAGTTCTTTGTTAAATCTAAACTGCTCCCCGCGATTAAATCCTGCAATCATCTTTATTTACACCTAACTCTGATAGTTTGATTGCTGGCTAGTATCCTGTTGAAGTTAAAGTAATTTGTCTGTGGAATAATTTGGTCACAAACAATTTTCTAAGTTATGTTTTCTGAATCCCTAAATCTTCACTGTAAAAAAAAATATTGTTGGTTTAACTTAAAGTAAGTAACCTGGTTGCCTTAATTTTAAGTTCATTGAAATGGAAAAAGTGACTTAATATAATGAAGGAGAATGATTTAATCATCAGAAACTCAAAATTATATGTTTTCTTAACTAAATAAATTATAAAAGTTGATTTGACAAAAGAAAAAATGTTGTGATTACTAATCATTAAAAGATTTTTTTTTTTTTTTTTTTTTTACAGTGAGTGTGATGGGATCTCACGAGACGAGACTGAGATGAGATTTTTGCACAATATTTTATAGAAATCCTCAATGATAGAATTCATAACTGGAAAAATAGTCTGCAGGTGTCTCAAACACAGGTGGAGACAGACAGGTTTAGGTGCACAGCACAGTGTTTATTAAAAGCAGAGTGGTGGTGGAGCAACGGATGGATGGTGACTTAGCTGGCGATGACTGAAGAGGATTCTCTGTGCAGGTGACGAGTGAACACGAAGACAGGCGATCTGGATCAGGATGACAGACGGAAGACGGTCAGGAGACTGGATACAGGACGAGACGATCTCAGGTGAGTAAATTAGTAAGGAGTCTGACATAAAGCAGTTTATACTGCAACGAGACCAGACAAGGAGTGAAAGGTGAACAGGGCATATAAAGGATGTTTTAAGAGGTAGTGCAGTTGCAGCAAGTCAGTACTCTGGTGATATTGTGGGCTTGGACGGGTCCTTGTGATGATTGGGGCTGTGACGGTGTGGCTGACTCTGTGACAGTACCCCCTCCTCCAAGGCCGGCGCCTGGCGGTGACAGGGTGGACGGTCAGGGTGATCTTTGTGGAACTGGGTGTGAAGCAACGGGTCCAGGATGTCATACCGATACACCCATGAGCGTTCTTCTGGACCGTATTCCCCCAAAATCAGGTACTTAAGGGGCCCGCCCCGCCACTGTGAGTTGAGGATGGTATGGAGTTGGTACACTAGGTCCTTGTCAGCGACATCTGGAGGAGGAAGTACTTCGTCCATGGTTGGTTCTGTAGGGGAAGAAGACAGAGGTTCAGTGAAGGGTTTCAGGTGGGAATCATGAAATGAAGGTGAAATACGGTAGTGAGGTGGAAGGTTGAGTCTGTAGGTTATCGTTGACCTGCCACTGCACAGTGAATAACTTGTACAAGTCTGGAACAACTTGAAGGTGAATAAAGGATGATGATTAACCCTAAAATCAAAGAAAAAGAAAGTTTTTGAACAGTTTTCATTATTTTCCCGGCTCTTTTTTTGTTCCACATTTTGAAGAATCTAGGCCAGATGATTTGCAGAATCCGATGTCTGAAATCATGAAAAAGAATAGTGTGAAAAACAGACGAAAGTTGTAGCTTTCAGTGTGCTCGTCAACCAGTGAGTCATCTGGCCTAATTTTATGATGTACTGCACTTTTTTGGGGAAGTTTATCAGAATCTTGTATCGAAAAGATCCACATGAAGATTCGTTGAATTCTCTTCGAATTTGTGTTTCACTGAGAAAATAACATCATAAAGTAGGGATACAAACGGTTAATCGATTAATTGTCGACAAGAATTTACTTGATAAAATGAAATTAATTGTCGGCTAATTGAACGAGTGGAGTGCATCGATATTGACTACCAGCTGGGCAGCTATACAGTGTGCTAACCTCGAAAATCCAGCTGTATTCTAACAATAACTAAGCTCATACCTGTCAACACTCCCGTTTTCCCAGGTTTCTCACGTTTTTTTTAGCCCTATCTCCCGGACCCCTCCCAGTTTGTTATTTTTCCCGGTAAACAAGCCTAACTGTTTGTCACACTTTCATACATGGTGTGTTAACTTCAACAAAGACAGCAAAAGGGGTGTTCGCGACGCACGGCACATACAATAGAATACTGCCGATAGTTCAACAGGGAGCACGCAGCTCTTAAAGGGGCCACACCTTATTTCCACTCATTACAAGCTGTACATTTGACATCCCCCTCAGCCTATATTATAAGTGCTGCTGCTAATGTTTCAAGTTATTTATATACGTAGTTTACTAGATAGATTATTATATGTAGGCTTAATATAGGATAAGCCTACCCATTTAGATTTTTATTTAAAATTGATTTTATGTTGCTTAATGTTTCACATGCAACACGCCATTATTCTGTGACGTATCCCAAATTTTAAAAACAATAAAAAATCAATTAAGCAATATAACATGCATTTTTATTCAGTCTAAGCAATATTTAGCTTTTTATGTTAAATTGATACCGTGAGAAATTTACATTCTCGGGAAAATAGGCGCTTATCAGTTAATCGTTAATCGATCGATAAGGTTGATCAACTAATGATTAATGAATTAATCGATAATTTGCATTCTTATTATAAAGGTTTGGAACATCACAAAGTTGAGAAATTAATGTGATAGAATTTTAATTATTTAGAATTTAATGTTAATTATATAGAATTTAAACTATTTTTTTAATCAAAATCAAACTTCCTACAACCAGAGAAGGTGTCAAGCCAAAATCACTGGGAATATTTAGTGACAATGGGCATCATGCCTGCATGACGATCCAAAAACCCTTACTGTGATATATGCCAGTCATGAAGTTTCTGCTGTGCAAAAGCACATGTAAGGCTATTTTGATGGCTGGTATCTGGGGACTTAATCAAGACTGAGCGATCATAGAAGTAGTTATGATGTTCTCTGTAAAATCCAATGTTCTTTCCTCATGGGGACGAGGATGTAATCCTGAATCTAATTAGGGTTCAGGGAGTGCATAAAATACCTATGACTGGCTTATTGAATAAGCCTGCACATGTGCTTGAACATGGAGAGAGCATTCCTGAACAACAGGTAATAAATGTTTTCCATCAGCTTAGGAAGTGCAGGAAAGGGAGCGAGAGAACAAAGTACCGTAGCAGTGCCTCCACAGCACACCTCATAACCAAATGAAGATCCCCATTATTTTCACACCAATAATGCTGCAATACGCAAGGAACAAAGAGGATAACATCTCACAAGCACGCACTCACACTCAGGGTTGTTTCTCGGGCAGTTAATCAGCATTCTCGCACACCCTGGTATTAAAGCTCATGGGGGGAGTAATTATCTGCTGCTTTGTTTTAATTGGCTTCAGAGAACGATACAGCAGCAGAAGCAGCGCAAGCCTAAGTGTTAAAACTCTCCGATCATCATTTAATCAGCCCGAACACGGAGCCAAGAGCCCACAGCATGACTCTTGGAAGAGTTACACACACATTCTCTCGGCATATGCAAGTTTTGGGGATCACATCAAAGTAAGCGAATGCAGTCTGGACTACCCCAGCCTGACGGAACACTATTTTTTTCTTTGCCTTTTTTTTCTTTTTTTTTTTTTTTGCCAGAATCCCGACTGGGATGTTTGAAGTTCAGGAATTGGTCCAGGACCAACGAATCAAACAGCAAGATATTTTCTTGTCCGTGTCACCTCCGTGACTCAAACTGGCTGGCGAGAATCTTAAATGAATCACATCCCTCTTTTAATATTTTACAGAAATCTGTCACTTTAATTAAACACCCCTCGTGAGTGATTACTCAAAAGAATCGGCCTCTGTCTTGTTCTCTGTCACCATGGCAACTCCAGTATGTCAAGCTGCCAGTCACATTTCAAACCGTCATTTCAAGCTCTAATAAGACTTTGATATTCCAGAGACTCGTGCAGTCCCTTTCACTCTCGCTCTCTCTCTCATCTCGTCCTTTTGGTTTGTACTGTAGCTACCGTTCGGGCAAATCAACTCATTAACAGAAATTGGACAATTTATCTCAGTGGCCTGAATTAAGAGCTAAACATCTCAGTGGCATCTGTTGGCTTCCAAAACCTTGTGCTTTGGAATGATATACTCATGAATATGCAGAAACTCCAATTAATTATTAAATGGTTGATGCCATATTGGGTCCCACTCAGGCACGCAAATGAGTGTATTAATATTAATGGAATATGCATTCACCTAGAACTGAGTGAACAGAAATACTCCTGATGAAAGCGAGTTAACGTTCACACGCGCACCTGTATACATTATTTGCCAGGATGCCCAGTTATCAAGGTCTAATGAGATCTTCCCCACTCACACGGGCAAACAGACCGGGGGAAAAAGAGGTCTGTGTGTGTGCGAGATGTCCCAGTGTCCCTCTAGAGAAAACCATCAGACTTCGCAAAAGTGTGTCAACTATTCTTACCTCCTCATCATTGCTGGAGGCACAGTATAACATTCCTGCAACACTTTCCTAATAATGGGGGAGAAACGTTTCAGTGCTGTCAGATATTTCAAGAGTTTATCCAGTTCCAGAGAAAAACTCATAGTAAGTTCAGATTTTTAATTTAATGGTCATCACAATGTGATTTTTTTTTTTCTTCGTGGTTGCTCATATATCACTAAATTAAATATTTTTGCATATTGACAGAGTTGGCACATAGTATTGTACAGGTTAGACAGCTTTTTAGAGAGCTTACACAGCATGGGGAATAGCATGACAGCGGGTCTTTTGAAACAGTCTCCTTGCCCTTCTGTCTTTTTCTTGGCTTGTTTGTCTTGTGCGCATTTTGTATTTTTGGACTAGCTGGTTTGAAGTCAATTGAAGCAAACAGTGGCTGTGAGGGAGCAGACAGAAGCCTGACACACTCTGCTGACAACCCAGTGAGCAGTATCAAAGCAAACTGCTCCCAGATCAGTAAGAGCGGCCCTTATGAGTTCACTTCAGCCCTGACAGGTTCACATAAAAGAGAACATGGTTTAACGTTCTGATGATTTCACTGGGTGGCACTGGCAACGCATTAAGGAAGTAAAATTCAAATAAAATATTCAC
This sequence comes from Pimephales promelas, assembly GCF_016745375.1. Next base: position 5,006,700 of record NW_024121577.1, on the reverse strand, counting down.
TTGACTTCACAAGGATAGTCACCTGGGCACATATAGTCACACCTACAGTGTGAGATATTATATAATGTGTTTCATCGTGTTTACATGGCTATACTCAACAAATCACTAAATGTATGGAGATTCAATTTTTGAGTGGCAATACTTTACAGTAAGGTTCATTAGTTAACATTAGTTAATTAATGTTTTAATTAACTAACATAAGCTAACCATGAACAATACATTTGTTACTCTGTTTGTTCACAGTGCATTAACTAATGTTAACAAATTTGTAAAAGTTTTTAGCTAATGAAATTACAAATTTAAATGACCATTGACAGAGATTAATAAATGCTGATTAAGTGCAGTTCATTATTAGTTAATGCTAACTAATGTAGTTAACTAATGTTATAATGAACCTTATTTTAAATACCTTTATATTTTAGAATCTATATATTACCTTAAAATGACGTGGATATTCAACGGATTCTCATCTCAGGGCTTCAAATAGGTGACACTTTTTAAGATGCTTCGGTTATGGGTAGGTTTAGGTCTGGGGTAGTGTTAGGGTTAGACCACTAGAAGGCGCCTTCTGGCCCATATATATATCTGCGTCGATTGTAGACACAATTTCAAAATCATTGGGATTAGACCTGGCTGGGATATTATATGTTTGAGTTTACTATTTTATAATCTTACCTATATTATCTTAAAGATTATACTAAGAAAAAATACATCAATTACTTTGTACTAAGGATGTCACGATATATAGGTTTTTCATACATAATTGTGGTGGCCAAAAGATTTCACAATAACAATATTATTAGGGCATCTATAGAAAAAACAATGTAATAAGTAAAATTCATCTTTAACCCTGTTTATTCGAATCACACTCAAAATGCAATTGTAGGGAAGTGGAAAAGAGTTTGTACACATAAGTGTACAAAAATAACTTAATGCTAATCTGCACTTTATGCAGAGTAGGCTGTCTAACCAAAATTCCCAAAACTCCCACACTGGTGATCTAACTTTTTTCCCGTTGCGGGTAGTCTCACTTTCATCTGTTATCTCTGCCAATTACTGGCAGCAACATTAGCTACACACTAGTTACTCTATTTTTTCTGTTTTGTGATGGGTGGCAACAAGCGTTAAGCTGCAATATCACCGCCTACTATTTTGGAATGCCAACCAGATAGTAACTGGTGCTAGATTATTTATGATATTATTGTATGCAACAGTAATATCAATAATGAAGTCCTCTTAGGGGATTTTCACTGGCCATATGCATACTGTCACAGAAGTGACAACCTTATTTAAAAATGAGAGTGAATTTTGTTTGAGTGTATAAAACACAACCCTACCAAAATTGATGTTTGCTATCTTCTATGTGTGCTATCTTCTATTTTTGAACAACGTAATATTACAGCAACCAAAGACTTATGTTTGGCAATTTTAACCAAACCACTGTCAACAGAGGCATCGTGTTTTGTATTCGCTGTTTGGCAGAGCATTCTCTTGTTGCTGTGTCCACATATTTTAAGCATCTTTGGGTTAGTTAATTGGGTTTAGTCATCGGATTTTGTTACTTGAGAGTTAATTCAGTTGTAAAATGCAGTTCTCACTCCCATAAATTACTAGGATTTAGCACTAAAAGGTGAAATGACAACCGAATTTAGCTGCAGTTTGTGTGTGGCCACTAAAAAGCGATAACTGAGATGCAATAAGAAAGAAGCATCATCTGATATTTCAGTGTATAATATGAAATATCTGACCACTGAATACGGCATTAACCCATCGGAATCAATCATTACAGAGAGCAATCCAATAATGTAAAAATATCCCACCGCCGCCATTCACAGAAAGCCAGTGAGTCTGTTAACAAAACAGCGTGTTTAGGAATGTCCCAATGTGTTGGTCCTCTCTGCTTTTGATTAGGAGATGATTTTTCAGAAGCGCTCTGTTCATAAACACCTCTCTGGGCTCAGACTCTGATTAGCTCAGTTGGTGACGTGCTAAAACTGAGCAATTGCAGGCTGAACTGAAGCAGGTGTTTCAAAAGGCTTTGAATTCTTTATCTCTCTCAGTGGGATATGATGTTTTTGAGCCATCTGCTTGCAGGAGACTGTGGTTCTCATTACCTACCGTGGCCTTTCATGTGAATATATTACTTTAATGGCTGTCTGTGTAAAGTTGCTGTGTCACACATAATCTACTTTTTATTTTAGCCCATTTTGAGAAAATTAAGACAGGAAATAATTAGGGGGGAGGAAGAGGGGAAACGCTACATTCTGAAAACCAGATTCGAACGAATGCTGCTTGAATGAGGCCCACAGCTTAAAAACATGGGAGGTTCCTATTACACTTTATTTTGATTGTCCCTTTTGAACATCCTGTTGACTAAGTACTATAGCCACGTTTCCACCGCAATTACCAGGAACTATTTGACCCAGGAACTTTTCTCACAGGACCTTTTTTTGCCCCAGACCGCTTGCTTACTGCGTTTACACCGCAGACTAAAGTACCGGTCCGGGGTGGGAAGATTATGTAGTGACGTTGAACTGCGTGCGACTGCTCCTCCCACTCTGCGCGTTTGTTTTGAGTGCGTTTCGAATTTTGTATGGAGGAGATTCAAGCTGGTCTGCTTTTGTGTGTGATTGGTTTACTAACGAGGTAATTAACAAAACGGCGTATTCAGAAAGCTCGTAATGCTATGTAAAGGTAGACGTTTGTTATCAGTGGACATTGACTGTGAGATGGATGGGACGAACGCGCGCCATCGGGCAGAAAGAACAAGTGGTAAGAACCAATCAGCATGTTTTTTTGGAATTTTTACCCTGAACTTCATTTAGACCCTGGTTCCTGCGGTGTAAACACACCGAGTACCGGTTCCTAGTTCCTGGGGAAAGTTCCTGCTGCGGAAACGCGGCTTAAGTCAACTAACTCTCTTTAGAGTATTAATTGGCTGTCTGCTTAATATCTGTTAACTCTTTGTTGTGATGCTCCACATCAGACATTCTGCTGAAAATAAGTAACTTTGCAACTACGTCAACTTATTCTAACCCTAACCCTACCAGTATACTAAAACTCTACTAACACTCTAATGAGACTAAGTAGAAATGTAGGCTCAACATTACTTAATGTCAATGGAATGTGTAAAAGGAACCATCAAAATAAAGTGAAACCATGATGTCCAGATGGATGTACTACAAAAATGTACTTTTTTGACATTGGCATGTGTTGATACTCAAAAACGTATTCTTTTTATAGCAGGAAGATGATGTTCATTCACCACACGACGCATCAAAACACATTTCTGCAGTGATGTAAACAAAGTGAAATTTCCAGCGGGCTGAAGCGATGCAAACAAAGTTTTGATGAAATCCATAGCAGGCCGTACTATAAACAAAGTTTACATCACTGCAGCCTGCTACATATTTCATCAAAAGATCATCAGAAAGTAGATATTGGTTTCTGCTCTGAGGATGCGAGTGCCACTGTTTCATTGACATAAAGGAAGTTGTGCTGGTTAGATCTTCATGCCACAGATGTTTCTAACTTATGCCGATCTGATTTACACAGACAATTCATCAAGAGAGACTCCTGCGTGTGCTGTAAAGTGAGAACTCTCCTGTGCAATGGGCATATCACATACAGGCACACCACAGGTGTTCCACAGCCATCACTGCAGCTCTTTTATTTGGCTCACAACTGTAACTAAAAGGAAACAGACAAACTGGATATGGATTCATGTTCCTCTTTCACGCAATTTAAATGGGCATAAATGAAAAGGGGTTTGTTTGTTTGTTCGTTTGTATAATTCAAGTATAGAGGTTTCAGAAGTTGTTTCTGAAGTTTGGTACATTTGAGCATATGACCCAATCTATTTTATATAACAGTTACTGTATTTGAAAGAGACATTGAATCATTAATTCAACCGAATTGGTCAAAAACACTGATTCATTTGAGAACAAAGCAAGTGACAGGCTTCATGAGTGAGTCATTGAATCATTCACTTAAGTGGATGAAAAGCCTGTGTGTTGCCAAAAGACGCTCAATGGATGTGTATAGGTTTAGAAATAATTTCATTGTCATTGTCAAAACATTTTTAACGTAACTCCCATATTAAGCATCAAATGGAAGTTACTCAGTATGGGCTATATGCACGCATAAGTTCCGCATTTGACGTAAGGATGCTCGTCCATTTCCGGTTGTGTAGATTAAAGCGGAGGAAAACCGGAGAAAACGGGATTATGGCAGAGTCTTCAATATTTGCTGTCCTCCCGTCTTTGAAACGAAACGTACATACGTTTAGATGTAATTTTATATATAGTTATGTTTATTTAATATAATTTTAAAAAGAAGCATAAAAGCAACGAGGGGTGTCTGTTTTATCTGTTTTTGTGACTAACGTTTCATTAGTATAGCTATGGAGTATAAAATTCAATATACATTCTCGGTATTGCATTGGACTCTATGATCGGCTGAAGTTATCGAGCATCCCTAATGCTTCACCGGAAATAACGCCGTGCATAGAGCCCATTAAATTCTTGTTTATTATACTGTTGTGTCAAGACAATATCAAACTCGGAATCATGTCCAATTTGGTTCTCTTTTGCAAACTAATTACAAAAATGCTGGTTCAGCACTCTTGCTTGCTTGTAATATTGCTTAACTCCCTGGGATCGGCGGTCGTGCCGGCGATACCAACTCACTTTTTTTCTCATCAGTCCAAAAGAGACTTAAAATACTCTGATGATTTTGATCTTAAGAGTGCTTAGTTAGAAAGTTAATAAAATGTCAGTGAAACTTTTTTTAATAAATTAAACAAAATATTGCTACTGAATTTGACAGCCAATTGTCACGTTTTTGTTTTGTATGTGTAATATTAACTTTAAAATTTGTGTCATGAGGGTGGGTAGACTTTTTATTTTTTTACTTTAAAGGTGGGGTAGGTAGAAATTTTCTAAAAATCTTTTTCCCAAATTGAAACTGTCTATATATACCAATACATACTGTAATTAAAATGTAAGTACTCTGAAAAAAGAAAGTATACAAATCGAGTGTCTAGTGTCTGTAGTCCTACGTTTCACAACAAACACGTGAGATGTGACATGGAAACAACTCAACCACAAACGTGCGAGCCAGAGTTCTCACCTGAGAATTTTTCATTTTCAACCTGGTTGTGGTACAGCTCAAATGAAACGTCAAACAGACACGGGTGCTCCTGTCAAATTTCTGCAAGTTTTCCTTCCATTTCTTGGGTCCAAATAGACCGAGAAGAAGCCTTTTTTTCTGAAACAATGCCGTGCATGTTGATGATATGTGATCCATAACTCCTCCCCGAACTCCCCACTGCTCTGCATCTTGCTCTCTCATTGGCTGTCAGTAATCGCCGATGTAGTTTTCAGTCAGAACACTTTTCACACAGCAGGATGTTGAATCGCCGACAGGTCCAGATATTTAGCATGCCAAATATCTTCTCTCAGATCGCGTCTTTGCTCATTCACACTGCATGATTGTCACCCGCGTGAATGAGCGCCGATTTGCCTGTGATTTCGGGCATTTGTCGGCGATTTATCAAAACCTGTCGGCGAGTTAAAATCGTGCAGTCTGAACTCGGCATTACATGTAAAACACCATATATGTTATGAACCTTACACGAAATTCACCTTCATCACAGTGTAACTGATGGTAACGGGACAATGTGTATCAATGCAACCTGTTTTAGCTTTGCTGTTTTTAGATTTTATGTTACTAGCTCGTTACCGAATCAAACTCAATATATTTGAAACTTTACCATTACCACCAGTATCGATATGCTAGCTTGATAGTGAGTACTACCAGCCTTTCATGTGTTTTGGGGGTGTGGCTTTGTAAGGATCCCAGATGGGAGTGGGTGGGAGTGAATTAAATAATGAGCTGTGTTTATTGTAGCACTGAGAGGACTACAGACACCCGATTTGTGTACTTTCTTTTTCAGAATACTGAGGGGTTTTTTTTTTTTTTAAATTTCTACCTACCCCACCTTTAAGTTAATTTTTCATATGTTTTATTTAATTTGTCATGTCAAGTTGCATTGAAAATCCACTTGGCTGAAAAACCATAGGAGGCATGTGAATAGGCATGACACATCTAAATGTTCTTGACAGTTTAGTCCTTGGTAGCCATGCACAGTTTATGAAATTGCTGTTTCCCAATAGACATCATTAACTAAAACAACAAAGCAAATGTGCTGTGCAGGTTCTGAATTTTAAACAAGTTATTACAAAGCAAAGTGTTACCTTTTCTTTTTTAGTTCTCAATTGCAAACTAATAACAAAATTGCAGGTTGAGTTAAGACGTGTCTGATTAACAGTGATGAGCAGAAGAGGAATGAGTATAAAATGAGTAATCTGGTCATGTTCACACACACACACCACAGACATCCAGTAATTTCACTAAAAAAATGCAGAAGTGCTGACTCAACATGCATACACATACTGTAGTCTCTCTCTCTCTCTGTCTCTCTGTTTAAATAACCTCTCCCACTTTCCCTCCTCTCTCTTTGATATCTCAGTAGATGCAAACTGTTGAAGATAAAACACAAGCACACACTCTGAGCCCACCAGGCGGGTCAGGGCTGATTGATGTAGTCCTGAGAGAGAGCATAACATCCCTGAACTCCCATCACACTCAGAGGAAGAGAGAGAGAGAGCTGATATATTTGATGATGGAGAATGATGAGGGGCATTTATTTTCATTTAGTCTTAAGTTATTTCTGCAGTGGGTTCTGTGTAGTGTCTGGCAAGCAGATGGGTTAAAGTGTGTTACATTTACGCGTATACACACACACACACACACACTATGTGACAGTGAAAAGAGCTTCCAGACGTTTTATATGCGTTTAGAAGCGAAGACTGATATTTCTCACTGCTGTTGAAGTCTCTGTCGACTGCCGCCAAGGCCTTGGCTCTTTTCTCTGTGTGTGTTTCTGTGTATGTGTGTGAGAGGGACTTTCAAACTAGGTAAGAGCTCATTATTCTGCCATCTCTGCTGCTTTCTACTTGGAAGAGATTGAGATCGAAAGGGAAAGAGGGAAAGAGAGAATCATGATGATTTTGTGCAATGGAACTCATTTTCCCTTTTATTACCTCTGAGAGTTTCCTCAAATATCATCACTCTGTCATACTTGTCGCTTTGTGTGTGTGTGTGTGTGTGTGTGTGTGTGTGTGTGTGTGTGTCGTGTTCAGATTTTGACTACATTGTGGGGGACCATGTACCAACAAGCATATTAAAACCTCAAATTACAAATGGTGTGAGGACCAAAAAAATCAACTTCACCATATTGTTAATATTTTGATGAGGACGTAAAATGATGCCTGTGGTGGTCAGGTTTATGATGGACAATATTATTAGCTTAGTATATAACATAAGTCAATGGAAAGTAAATATATGTATACATTTCTAGTGAAACATCTTTCTCTGTTCTACTGTATGTATTGTTACAGAAGCATTTTTTGTTGTATTTTTTTAAAATAGTTAATAGTTTTAGTTACTAATAACTTGTATTAAGTCATTAATAAACTTATATAATGCAAATTTTATATAATAATGGCAATTATATAACTTTTCTAATGAGCTGTCAAGCATTACATAATGTAGAGCTGTTTGCTAATTTCATTAATTCACTTTTTAAAGTGCTATATAATCAACATTTTCAAATAAAAATAATAAACATAGTTTTTTTTTTATCATACTGAGCCCATACTTTTGAACGGTAGTGTGTACTGTGTATACATTTTAACTGTAAACATCAATTACAAAAAGATAAGCAGTTGAAAATGTGCAGTTTCTATAATAAAAGCTCCAGCAGGCCAGGCAGCAGAGTCATACAGTCATTTGTGGTGACTGAGCGTTTCAGGGCAAATCATAAAGTTTTCTTTTATTGATTCTTGCTGTTTTACCATAGCAGCTCAGTTAGCAGTTTCGGATGGCTGACATATGCTCTAATTGGCACGTTGGCTTTAATGACTGGATTTCTGCTATTGATGTCCTGCTTTGTATAATTAGAGTGTTTTTTAATTAAACATCCTCAAGATTTTATGTATCGTCTTTGCTTGTTCCATGAACGTTGCATTCAGTAATATTATTGCCGTTTAAATGCATATCGTGAACTCGTTTTTCATCCTCCCCCCTTTTTCTGAAATGAACAATGGCTCACTTGAGAGATGAATGATGAGTCAATGGAGACATCTTTGTCTTCTTTCCACTTAGCACAGGTTTGTAGAAGTGTTTTTATTCTGATATCGGAGCACACACTCATACACATCACGAACAGTTCAGAGATATTTTGCAATGCTTGCCACGACTCTTTGTCATTGTAGGTGGAGGCCAGTGAAGAGCACTGCTGAGGCTGATGGATGGCGCTCAGCGTGGGGTAAACACAACGTTTGGCATCTGTGTCAGACACACAATCATTGGGTGCAACCCGGAGTTCTGCCAATCCTCTGTTGGTTATCCGCTCCTTTGATATCAGCCGAGGGCTTCTTTCCCACGTGGGTGTAGTCTCATCATGTCAGCCTTTTGTTTTCCCAATGAATCCATTAAACAAACCAATCACAAGCTGTCGTATTTTTACACTGCCGGTTGCGTAAAGCTACAGGCTCACATCAGCCTCTTCGTTCTCCATATAATCCCCCACAGCTGCATTTTTTGAAGGGAGGGTGTGAAATCTTGGGAAGATTTAACGGAAGAGGTCTTATGATATCAAGGCTCTGAATCACTGACCCATCTGGAGAAGTCGTACAACATAAATAAGCAAGTACGCCCATTACAACACCAAATCAACTGGTGACTGTAAAACAACTAAAGACACCCCACATGAAAGTCTCTGTTAGTGCTGGACAGAGTAGATCATAAGACTGAAACCACAGTGGAATAATAACTAATAATTCCCTAGATTGTGAGTTGTGATTCATGGGCTAAGGGATTACGTTCATTGTCTGTTGCTTTAAGGTGTTACGACACCTAAGGGCTGGATCACATGATTAAACTTGTTTTATGAGCATCTCCTTTTACATTAAAATTATTAAGCCTGAACTCGCAGGCATGGTTTTGTCTTGCCAAGCTAGTTGAAGTAACAGATGTCGACCTGATTCTCCTGTTTTATTACATTTATATTTTGCTGATGTAACAATGCATTTACATTGATTGGTTGAGTGAATAACGTTAAATGTTTTTGTTTTGACTTCAATTCAATCAATTAATTTAGATGTTACCTCTGTCAGGGTTGTCGGCTGTAGAAATCACACAACGAAGGAGAATTCAACAGGAACTCATTTAGTAGCAAATACTCAGGAATATACAGTACAGAAATAAGAATCACTACCACCACGTAAACATAAAACGCAAACGAGAACGAACTAAGAACAGAGTAAATTAAGGGCTTAAATACGCAGGGAGCCAATCAGTAACCAAGGGAATCAGTAACCAAGGGAACAAACTAGGGACTAATCAGGACTAAACTGAACCTCAAGAAACAAACCTAACTCTAACATTACACCCCGCTCCCGCAAGGCACGTCCTCGTGCTGTATACAGTCCAGCAGAGGAGGGAGGGTGGGGGCTCTGGAGGTGAACGAAATTGGCAAAGGGATGGAAAAGAAGTTGATGGTGGGAGAAACCAGGCTTGTGAGAATGATGGGAGGAGCCAGGAGCAGGAGTAGTCAAGGGGACACTGAGCCCCAGACTACACCGAGCGGAGACGCAGGGCACAGCCAGGGCGATGGCCCATAGCGGAGTCAAGGGAGGGAGGAGGTATGGTGGAGACTTGGCTGACGACACCAGGACAACTGATGGAGATGGAGCATATGGAAGAGGAGACCAGGGTGCAAACAAGAGCTGATGTGACCACACAACACCAATGGCTCTGAAGCCTGAGGTGGAGCTAGGGCGCCAAAAGACTGAGACAGGGAAACCAAGGACCTAGGTGGAGACGATGGGAAGACAGAGCTCGACAGAACCGAAGGAACAAAGTGTAGCTGAAGGCCCTAAGTCTAAGGCAGGGTGACATCTGACCAAGACATAGCTGGAGGGATGAAGGAGCCCAGTGGACCCATAAGGACGATGGACCCAGGTCAAGTTGATGGAGGGAAGAGTCAAGGTGGAGCTGACAGGTTAACAGGCCGAGGTGGAGTGATTGACTCAGAGCCTCAAGGCAGAGCCAGGAGACCCTCTTGGCTGGGTTGAGTTGGAGACTAGAAGACAAGAGGCAGATCCACACAATAAATCCACTCGAGAAATTGAGGGTCTGAAGGTAATCAGCAGAGGCAAGGTTGACAGGCTGGCCTGTTTTGGAAGAGGAGATGGGAGAGGGAGGCTACCTCTGGAGACACTGAGCTGGATTAAGAAACAGGAGACTTAGAGTTTGGTGGGATCAGCACGGATGGGAATCAGGGAAACATCTTCTTCCAAATCTTCATAAATATTTGCAGGGCCAGCTGCAGCTTACTCACAGATTTGGTGTGTGGGCGGGGCTTTACCCCATGCCCTTGTATTTCACAAGCAGTTCCACTGCAATGTACAGTGTTGCCAGCTCATGCACCTGGTCAGACTCTCTGTGGGCCTCGGCTCTGTTGTTGATGGTTGGCTCAGTCCTCCTCTCAAGCGCTGGCTTGTGCATTGCGGCAGTCTCTGGCTCTCTGTCTATGGTGGGCTCTGGCGTTACTTCCGTACAATGTGTGGGAGGTGGCTGGCTGGGGCTTCAGGTCCTTGGGTGCTGGTGATGTCCTCAGTGGGGCAGATGGTGAATGCTGATCTGTTATTCATCAGCACCCACTCCACATATGCGGCAAAATCTCCCCGAGGATCGTAGAATGCAAAGCGAGCGTTCCGGATTCGGACCGGTCCTTCTGTTCTGCTCAAGACAAAGCAATTGGACGGCCAGCAGTTCCATAGTGATGGGGTCTTAGTCAGGGTTGGTGGCTGTTATCGCACCATGAAGGAGAACTATGTTTAATGGAAGTATATGTATTATATTTAATAATACTCAGTAAAATACAGAAATAAGAAATCACAACCACATCAATATAAATGCAAACGAGACCAAACAAAGAACTGAGGAAACTATGGGCTTAAATACACAGAGAAACATAATGATTCACTGGTGAACATAGTCAGTGAACATATACTCAAGGAAAAAAACTGACCAAGCATGACAAACATGACTCTGACACCAACATAAAGCACATTATGCAGTATTGCAGTAATTCCAATGAGTGCAGTTATTGATTTTTTTATATACTTTTATACTTTTCACTTAAATGTAAAATGATAAATATATAAAATCTAGATTTTAATAAGATCTACGAATGCCGATCCAAGTGCGCTGGTGAGATGTGAATAAGGTGAGTGTGAACAGTAGGCTACATGTACATATTGAAGAGTAGAAAATGGTTTGTGTTTCTTCTGGAAACAACGGACCATATGAGATTCTGCACAGTTCAGCGCACTTGGATCAGCGTTCGTAGATCGACTGGTAGAGACTATTTTTCAAAGATGGCTTCTTCCTGTATTCGCGAAGTTGACTGTGTCTGTATAAAACATCTTCTTATTAAACTGTATGGACACTGACAAAGTTCTCAATGCTTCGGTTTGGATGTAGGGACCCTTATTATGCTACAGTGTTACTGTGGGGCTATTTTGAGCCTTGTTGGTGGTAATAACAAGCGATTTTTATTTGTCATTACTCTATACCGTATATTTTCCCGCGCCGTCTGCGGACGTGACGTCAAGCGCGTTCATGTTAAACGTTTCAGATCAATCTGCCACCACCGCTAGTCAGCAAGTAGCCTACACTCGAGTCGCAAGCAGAACACTTATCTCAAACAATAAGTATTTGACTGTTCTTACCTCTGTAAACATAATGTTGACCACCTTGCAGCAGATGACTTGTGAAGTGTGCACAAACACGCTGCGAGAGCGAGCAGGAAGGAAGAGCATTTCTGTTTTTTGGCCACAGGTGTCAGTCACGAGTTTAAATTTCAGGAAACGCATGTAGCCTCTTTAACTGCTCGTTGTCAAACATTTCAATAACATTCTTACTCTTCTGAAAGATTTGCGCACGTCTCTTCAGTGTCAGCACAAGCCCCTCCTGGCAACTTCTAACCACTCGATAGTCCTCTCCAGTTCTTAAATAAGTGTGGGAGAGTAAGAGTGATTACTCGCTTTAAGACATTTGATAACTTGCTTTTATACTTAAGTTTGAAAGTAGTACATTTCTTGAATTCTCAGCACTTAAAGACTAAAATGGCACTTTGAGAAGCATGATAAATACGGGCCCTGATCAAACATTTCTAAAATGACTTACCGGTATATAGTTTTTACATGTATATTTTAATTTTTTTTTTTTAATGAAGCTTATAAAGTTTAAAAACAAGTTTTGTCAAGTAACTAAAAAATCCTTTACATGCATGTTTTGCTCAATATTAAAAAATTGATTTATAATATTAAATAATATTGTATACATTTGAATTAAATACTAAATTATACCAACAGAAGTCATTTTGAGCTTCACCTTTTACAATTATCTTCTATTTATTTTCAACATCTCATATTAAAACCCCTATTTAAAAAGTTTTAGTATATTTGTAATGACATTTCCAGAAATCGTTTTGTATATAGCGAAACACTCTCTCGCACACACACACACACAACGGCGTATCATGTGGATCCACTCAGATTCAAATTTCATCTTTATCTTTATGACTGCACCTCATCACACTAACACAGGTCAGCATGAGGCACTGTACCTCCTAGCTCTCTCTCTCTCTTTCTGTGTGTGTGTGTGTGTGTGTGTGTGTGTAAATGTGTTTTGTGTCAGCATACGTGTGTTGCTAGCCATTATTTCCATTACCCTGTTGAAATAACCTCTCTGCTTTCAGTAACAGGCTACAGATGTGTGTGCGTCTGTGTCCAGCATTAAACTCGCACCGAATTCCTGTAGTTTCATGACCGTGTGAGTCCGGATTAGAATTGCGTCGCTCTGCAGTCGAGCATGAAAGAGGGGAAAAATGGCTGTGTTTGTTTTTTCATTGGTATGACACACACACAGACACACAGATGTGAACGCTATTAAATGCACTTCTACTGCTTATTTTGGTCAGAAGTGATGTAAAAGAGTTTCTAAATGATTTCTAGAGGCCAGCAATTGTTCCGCTTGCCTGGGCTTTGGCCCTGAGTGTGTGTTTGCCCGTGTGTGTGTGTGTGTGTATCCCTAGGTTTGACCAGCAGGGGTTGGTCATGCCTCTGTGTTTGATTTAGGACTGACACATACAAATATAGTCACATATGAATATAGGAAGGCAGAAGTTAGACATGTTCTTGGAAGACATCTTAATCTTTAAAAGGAAGTGTTCAGAATTGCTCCAACTAAACCATATAATGAAAAATGGGCAAAGAGTGCAAAACTGAAAAAGGAAGAGGATAAAAGAGAAAGACAGAAAAATACCTCAATTCTTCAATATAACTGAATAAACTGTTAATAACAATGAAATTAATGTCAAGAGTTAGATAAAGTATAAAACACCCCAGTAACACTTTATGTATAATGCACCTTCATGCATTGTATGGCCTCATGAATAATTGTAACCACAGTTATAATGCATACATCTTTAGAAAGTAGAATGCATTAAAACACGACCAATTTCAGATGTAACAAGATGTAATCTGCCATCTGTGTGCTTGTTGAGTAACTGTTTTCAACATTTATATTTTGCCAAAATGTTGATAATATAATAATATAATTTGTACAATGCTGGGTTGTTTCAACCCAATTTTGGGTAAAATATGGACGAACCCAAACGTTGGGTTAAAAATGTAATTAAAAAAATTAACCCAATGGCTGGGTATGTCCATATTTTACCCAAAATTGGGTTGAAACAACCCAGCATTTTTTAGAGTGTGTATTTACCTAAAGGATTTAGCGATTTATATTGTTTTATTGTTTTTATATTTTGTATTTTCCTTGCATAGTTTTAACTGCTGTTTCTTTTTAAGGTAGACAATATTAACATCTGTCCAGGGACAATGGATGAAAAAAAAAAATTCTAGTAAATTTGCAGTAATGCTAATTAATGTAAACTGTCCCTGTCAAATGAATAAATAAAATGAATAAATAAAATAAAAAGATATACTGTAATGTATTATACATAATGAATATATTTACAATACATTATACATAAAGGCTTTAAGTAAAGTGTTACCAAAACTCCTTTCCCAAAAGTGCATGCTTTTTATTTTTTTTATCAGTTTTTTTTAGAAGGTTTTAATAGTTGTGATGACATTTTCAGAAATTTTCCCTTCTCAAGCGTATCGAAAAAGAGAGCGAGGAAAAAGATTCCCGACGACCAGGGAATTCATAAAAGATTTGTCCTCTAGAAGAGACGAGGCTGACTGTATCAGAGTATCTGTATTGACGTGACTGCTACGGATCCTCCAAGCCACTTTAACAACAGGTGCAAAGACTCAGTCAATTACCTTCTCACTGTGTGTGTGATGGTAATCTTTGGAGCAGCATTTCTGTCATTTTTCCGTACAGCTGAAATCATTAAATCTGTCTCTGTACTTTTTCATTTGGAAAAAAAAAATGATTTAAAACAAATCTGATCTGAACTCTTTCTTTGTTATTTATTTAGTTGGAAAAAATGATTCAGAATTGGTACAGATTCGCAGACAGAATGACAGCATAACTACACTTCTCTAAACAGAGAGAACAAAAGATAAATAAAAAATAAAATTGAGCAAAGTTAAAAGAAAATATGAAAGAAAGATTCTTTTAGAGAACAAAGTTCCTGTAATAAAAGTCTTCAACACATATTGCAAGAGAGAGAGAAAGAGTGTGTGTGTGTGTGTGTGTGTGTGTGTGTGTGTGTGTGTGTGTGTTTTCCATTCAGGAGGTGTCTCCGTGTCATTAATGCTGCTTAAACGTGAAACCCCATTAGCAAAATAAAGCATTGAAAATTACAGCTGAACCATAATCTTTGAGAGCTAAATTTCATCCACCTACGTGCACACACACCCACACGCACACCTCTATTCACTTCCAGCTGTTTGTGAGGTGCCAACCTGACCTGGCACTATGCCACTCACACAGTTTAAACTTGCCTCACCGCAGACCTGAAAGGCGTTCTGCGATCCTGATCTGCGTTCACCGAATCCTGTGTAAAAAACAAATAGAGATAAACAGCGTGTGTGTGTGTGTGTTCTCTTATCTAAATGCAGGATGTGTTTTTGTATATAAATAGGGTAACAATACTCTTAGTGATGTGCTGCCCTCTGGATCCATTTAACTGTTAATCAGACCAATCATCCCACACTTCCCCCTTCGGTCTCCTGTAGCCAAGCCCAGAATTTACCCTGCAGAGGTGTATGTGTGAGTGTTCATTTTTTTTTTTAAGTTGGATTACGGCCCGTGAGAAAGACACGGTGACTGCGTGTTCCCTTTAGATATGATCCAGATTTTCACCCCCAAAGCACAGTGAACTAAAGCAGTTCAACAGTTTTAACAGTAGAGTAACAATAACCTCAACACACGGTGCACGACCCAAAGCAATATCGCCTGTGCATCTGCATATTTGTCGGAAATTGCAAACGTCTGTGAGATGACATATGTTATCACCTTTTTTCATTCTGCTATGAGAAAGTGTGTAATGAGATTTTGGGTGAGTGTGTGTGTGAGGCAAGGGGAAGCCAAAGGAGGGCCGTCGTGGTGTTGCGGCAGGAGGTCAGTGTAATGGGAATGATCTGTTTCTGAGCTTAAAGTATTTTCCGAGCGGAATGTCCTCTACCGTCTATATGCTGCTGTGTGAATGCGTATGGCAGAGCGATTTACCTTAAAGCACGCACACCATCTCTGCTTCTGCTGCCGCTGAGACGTTGTGCTGTCTCAAGTGTTTTTCCCTCCCTCGCCTCGTCCCCATGCAGACCGTAGATAGAGATGTACGAGAACAAACTCCAGTAGGCTCCTCTCCATCATAAAGCCCCACTTCCGTCTAACCATCACATCACTGTGATCATTTCCATATGCACTCTCTCTTTCTCTTGCTTTGAATTGTGTATTTTTTTGTGATATCTATACTAGAGAAAACCTAAATCCATGACATTCCGCATAGTAAAAAAAAATGATAGCATTAAAACATAAACCTATTTGGCTCAAGGGGACATTTTTTTCTTTTGTCAAATCAACTTAAATAATTTATTTAGTTCAGATAACTTATTATTTTGAGTTTCTGATGATTAAATCAATCTCCTTCATTGTATTAACTCACTTTTTCCATTTCAATCAACTTAAAATTTTAAGGCAACCATACTTAATTTTTTAAGTTAAACCAACAATATTTTTTTAAAAATATTTTCAAGATTTGTTATCACAACATATTTTCTTTTGTCAAATCAACTTTCTAATGATTTATTTAGTTGAGATAACTTATTATTTTGAGTTTCTGATGATTAAATTAATCTCCTTCATTGTATTAACTCACTTTTTCCAGTTCAGTCAACTTAAAATTTTAAGGCAACCAGGTTACTTACTTTTTTAAGTTAAACCAGCAATATTTTGGAAACTGATTAAATATCATTGTTTTATTTATTATTTTATTGTATCATTTTTTTAAATCAAAATTATAATGTAATATCATATTGTTATAGGCTACTCTACGTATATGGTATATAAGGGGACCTTATGAGTATGAAATTATTCTCAGTAAAAAAAAAAGTAAACTATGGTGCACATAAAATTACACTTTTGTAAAATATTTCAATTCATATGGAAGAATTTATTTTGATCAAACACATTATTGAATAATTTGATCCCAAGGACATTTGCATTTAATCATTTTGAGTTATTAATATTTAAAATTAGGCAAGTAACACTATTATTATTATTGTGTTGAATACAGTTATATGGTGGTATTCATTTTCATGTTATGGTCAATATCTTTTTTTGGTAATATTTTGTTTAAAAATGTAAAAAAAAAAAAAAAAAATTGAATCAGGGCCATTATTTTCATTAATGCCAATTGTGTAGTTACAGTGTCACAGGAAAAAGGGGGCAGGAAAATTAAAATAATTCAGTTTAAATCAAAAAATGCATGTGTGAGCTGTTAGAATTTATGGTTCACACTTAATGAATAAACTAGTCGCTTGATGTGGCTTCATTGTTATAATATTTACATATCTGACTGAAAACCTGTTTGTAAATTGTGGTCACTAACCAGACAGTTTTTTTTATTTTTTTATTTTTTTTTTGTTGATGATTTATCATCCATGTTGGCAGCTGTTCTACTCAGTTTAAAGGATTGTGAAAGATACACTCCTCAGATTACAGGTTAGAACAGGAACAACCAGAGAAATGTTTCACACACGCACAAAGTTGTTCAGTTTTAAGTTAAAGGTGTTTGCCGTTTTTAATTACTAAGACTAGACTATGCTCCGGGGCTTTGTGTGTGTGTGTGTGTGTGTGTGTGTGTTGGGGAGGGGGGTGTGTGTGTGTGTGTGTGTGTTCGTTACAGAATTATGATAAAATGTCCTCTGGGCTGAAATACTGATGAGAACTTAAGATTTTGTAAGCACACAGAGGCAAAACTTTAAAACACACTTTGCTTGTGATCAGCTAAGCATTTGACTCTGAAGAGGTTTCAAAAATCACCCTTGAATGTCCTACTGTAAACTGAGCTCATGACTGATGCTCTCAGCTGCTCTGAGTTCTGAGTTTTTCCATTTGTATACAAGATGGTGACCTAAAACTGTATGTTTGAATTAATGTAATATCTGGGGGGGCTCACATGAGTGTCTGTGTCATGCACGGTACCAGTCGATCTGTTCCAACTGTGTCAGCTATAATTCTGACACAGGACTGCTTTGAAAATTAATTGATTATTTTTTTTAGATCTTCATGAAATTGTTCTTTTTGTTTGTTTCTCAGAGACAATAATTGGTGTAGATCCTTCAGGCTCTAATCTTTTTTTCATGTTTATTTTCTTCATGTTTTGTCTGTGTGTCTTTTGTCCGTGTACCATGTCGATGAACTGCTCTTATTTACATGGTCTCTTTAGTGGTGTTTAGTCAAGCGTTAACAAGGTTTCTGACATTTTGTTTGTGAGTGTGTGGGTAGCACGCACATGGGCAGGTTTTGCTTTTCTTTTGGGGATGAAGCTTTTCTTCTTGCTTTTCTCCCCTGCAAAATGTTTCTGCAAAAAATAAATAAATAAAAGATGTGTTACGTTAGCTATGTGATACGCAAGTATCGACATACTGTAGCTGTTGCATCTGTTGCAAATATACATAGACCTTCAATTAAACATATGTATGTACACAGGCATTCATACACACAGAAACAGACGCACTGTGTCAAGATTTCCTTTTCTCTTTCATCCACACATAATTACAAACAATTCTTGAGTTAATTAAATTGAAAAATGGATAGCATGACTATCTTTCTACATTGATTGGCTGGGAAAATCCCGGTTCTGTGTTCCTGTGTGTGTGTGTGATATCTGTAGTGTCATGTCTGCTACTAATATGAGTTCTGGTAAAGTCATCAATGCTGATACATGATATCACTTAATCTCAGCCACATGTGTGTGTGTGTCACCCTCCATAAACTCGAGTCTAACGTGTGTACGTGTGTGTGTGTTTGAATGGACCGCAGAGATTTATTAAAGTGTTCTTCCTTCTGTCTGAGCCTTAGATGCTCTTCTCTGGCGTTTGTGCTTTAGATTCTCCTGCAGAGAGAAACTATCTCTAATGAGGACACTGTGCCAGTGGGAGCCAAATATGGAATGGACCTGTTGTGCACATCCGAGACCATTCAAGTTCAAGGTTATATATAAAAAAAAAAACACAAAAAACATATACATATAATGTATATTAAAAAATAAATAAATAAATACATGTGTGCTCGTAATCTTTAATTAAAATAACTTAACCCCAATCTCAGTGACGTCTCTTCTCTGATGATGTGTTTACTGGTTACTTAAGGGCAGGGCAACCTGTCACTCACATCAGATCACAGCAAATAGCAAACCACAACGGTCCACCAAATCCAAACAATTCCCAATGGACAAAATCAAGTCCCGGCCTAAATTTTTTTTTTTCTTGTTAGAGAAGCCGTTTGGTGCGTATATATAATTCACAATAAAATACTATCCGTTGTTCAAGAATATGTCACAGGTGATAAAAGACTTCTGTTTCATGCCGACTTTTAAGAGTTGAAATTTACATGGTTTTAATGGTTCAACTCTTATTGTATTGAACTATTGCAACACCATATGAATCATCACATAAACTCGTGAGACAAACAAGCATGAATACATTGTAATGCAACAACCTCAGCGCTTGATATTAGCAAAACTAAATGAGCCTTAGTAAATGATCACAAAATAAGAAGTAAATGTTTCCACTGTTTAGAAATATTATGTTAAAACAAAAAATGTTAAACTATACTGAAAAATGTAATTAATTAATTAATCTAAATAAATTGGTTTATTCGATTTCAAGTATTACTGAATCTGTCAGAGCAGAAGCCTTGTGTTGCACAACTTTGCCTCCGGTGATATGTACAGTATGCATAGCTTCATGAACTGAGAATAACATTAATGAGACTTACAAAATGTGCTGAGTTGAAAACCATTGGGTTACTCTCAAAAAATACTCAATTAAAGGGATTGATCAGATACAATTGCAGGTTATCACTTTTTTCAGTATAGACAAAAAATGCTATTTTTGTAGCGCTAAGTAAAAATGAATATGTGGATGGAAAAAATGAAGCGGGTTAAGCTATAAAGCAAACCTTACTTTTCATATCTCCACGTCTCTCTGTCTTCCTTTCCATTCACAAACTTAATCTTGTTCTTTCTCTTTTGAAGCCTGTGAAGTCTGGACATCATCCATGCACCCATTCCCTCACGCTGCCTACACATGTTCCCTTTTGGTTCTGATCTCTCGTATGTGTGCGTGTTTGTGTGTGCATGTGTTTGTAATTCATAAGGTCAGAGGGTAGCCCATAAATTCGCAGTGTGACTTTGAAAGTGGATTAAGGCAGACTAGTTAAACCACTGTGAACTTTAAAACAGGACGACTGATTCATTTTAAAATTCCACACTTTCGGCTGCTGCAGATAAAGTCATAATGATCAGCTTCTAACAATCTGAACACTTATAAAACTATTGCTGTGTATAAATAACACCTGTTCATTACTGTACTTGTCTGCTGCAATTATTATATATATAAAAAATATTCATCAGCTTTTATATGCCATTGCATGTTCCCAGACATTTTATATTTTTTTAATTAAAGTTTTAATAGCAAGCTTTGAGTTAGGAATTACAATGGATTCAGTGAGTTAACTCAAGAACCGTTCTGACGGTATTAGCCTGATTCACACTGGTTTAAAAGAACAGACTTAAAAGAACGATTCGTCTGAGAATGAACTTAAACTAATTGTCATCAAATTTACAAAAGGAGACATGTGGATGCTTTGATTTAATAGACCTGTATCATTCGCTGGTGTTTAAATTAAAAATTTAAAGGAAAGCACTTGTCTTAAGTGTGTGTACACTCAAATTTAGCCAGTTCAGTAACTGGTTAGTTGACAAACATCTTTTGTTTGCAATTTTCAAAACGCCTTCTGAAAATGCTTGAGTGTCGTGTTCTTTGTTTCACGGGGTTGCTTTGAATTTGATATGTTCAATTGTGACATTACTGCCACAAAGCAGACAGAGAATCTTCCCCCACATCTTCCCACACAAGTTAGTAATCCTGTCTGAATGTTCGGTATTCATACTCAAATCTTTGCTTCAATTCCTTCCCTGCATGTTGACAACCATTACCTGCATTATGGAAAGTTTGTGGATTGGTATTACAGTGCAGTTACAGTACATCATTGGTTCGAAAAACACATTTACTGTGAAATACCATTGAAACATAATTATAGATCACCCACACAAAAGCAACTGATAGATTCACTGTCATTGTTCGTACAATCATTAAATATTGTAGAACAAAATGGATAACACAGATTTCATTATGGTACTACATGTACAGTAAATATACATCTTTGTAAAAGTACTGCAGTAGAGAATACAGATATAGGCCTAGTGGAATCATTGAATAAAGTGTCTGATATATTGATGCAAAACACTACAATATCACAACATAATGATGTTTACGTATTGGAATCAGTGCAAAATATATATAATATGCTACGTCCATGGATATTTAGTCGAATTGGTTCATGCTCCACGCTAATTGGTGACAATGAATCTCTTATCTTGAAACTTTCATGATTTAACATGGAAGATTGTGTGTATGTTTCCATACAACTAGAGTACTGCAACAGTTACTTATCATTTTGAGCAGTTGTATCAATTGATAGTTAGATCATTGTAAGAAATAGACACTCATTTGAAATGTAATGTGTGAATTGCCTTTTCAAATAGTCATATTGAACAGGTGATTTATGTTGAATGAACAAATGATCTAAGTTGTATGTGTGTTGTATCCAAGCAATTGAGAAATGGGTTTAAGTTTTGAAAAATGTGCATTTTGATCATTGGTTGTGAGTTTTTATCTAGAGTTGTGAAAAATGACATCAAGGTTCTGAAAATGATTGTAAAAACTGTAAAGATAAGAAAAAACAAACAATTCTAGTGAAGAAGTGAAACTGAGCCATTGTCATTAAACAACCACACTGCTTTATAATAACTACTTCTGACAGTTTCATATTTTACACAGAAACTGAGCTAATTAATCATAATATCCACAAGAGATGTGCAAACACCTCAAAGTTTCAGCGATAATATATATATCAAAGCTCATGAACGGTTTGTAGAGTATAGATTTAAATCAGTTGAAATACATTTCTTTTAAGGAAGATATAATTTTCAGGCAAACACAACACAGCAGGAGTGGTTTTTCTCTCCCGTGGACATTTTTAATTAAAGATGTCATCGTGATAAAATGCTCTGATGTCATATTTTCATGCCTTTATGTCAACAAAATATTTACGCCTCTCTGCTCTCAGCAGAATTTTAGTTCCTCAAAGACTTTAGTTCCTCAAACCATTTTTCTTACTAGTCTTCCAGACTTTATAATGTGCAATATTCTTGCTCATTGACTCGTTTTTTAGATTAGTCATTTCCAGATTTTTTTTTTTTTTGGTGTAGTTGATGTTTGCGCGCAAAAAAAAAAAAAAAAAAAAAAACCTAGATAAGACAGACGAGAAAGATGTTTATTCACACAAGCAGTAGTTTAGGGTCAGTGATTATAGGACACGGATAAACCTCGACTGTCTCAGCTTCACAGAAAATAAACTTTGCTCTTTAGACCGCAGCTGCCTATAGGAAAGGACAGATGGAGGGGAAATAGAAGGTGTTTGTGATTGATGCAAAAGGATGAGACACGAATGACATTTCAGTCTCAGCCATTCGTGTGTGTGGCCTGGTAAACCTTCATTATGGGAACAATGTTCCCACACAAAGATGGCAATATCCGAAATCCTTTGTCCTTGAGCTATTTTTTTTTTTTTGTTGTCCCCATTAGAAAAATAGCTTATAATTCATACTATGTTACGTTTTTTCTAAATGTAAAAATGTAGAAAGTTTTAGGTCTAGGGTTAAGCGATTGAATATACAGATCGTATAATAATCATTATGTCTATGGACTGTCCCTATAATGGAAACCCAACATTGAAGGTCCACATTTAAAGTATGTGATTCAAAATCTAATTAAAACTGAAAAAAGGAATAGTTTTAAACAATTATAAACATGAAAACGTTGTCATGTATACATAAAAAAAAAACATTTTGCTTCTATTTCTAGAACACTAATAAAATACAAACATTTATGAGTTGAACCATGTGATTAGAAAGCATTGAAGCACAATATGCTTTTTGGATCATTCTCAAGTCATATGGAGAATGTGATCTTCAGGTTTGAGTTCATGCCTTAAAGCAAAAGATGATAAATTCAGAACTGTTCATTTTTAAATTAAATTAAAAATGCAACAATAAAAGCATTTTCGTGAGTGGATTTTTTAAACTTCACAGTAGAAAAGTCTGCTTTCATCTCTCTTGCTCTTTTTTGTGTTTTTTCTATGTTTGTTTTGGGGGCAAATGTGTCCTTTGTCGAGGCTATTTGGCTCTTATCAACAGCTTTAGTAGCACCAGAACTGACAATCCTAAATTTAACATCATATTCATGAACAGTATGTATATTTGTAAGTGTGAGGGGTGAGAAAGAGAAGTCTGTAGCTGTCACTGATATTATGTGACTGAGAGTGCTAAAAAGGCTTTATCAGAGGACAAACCTCTCTGTGACCGCTTTAGCTTGATAAGTCACAGCATCCGTTCCAGGTCATGTGTCTTGGAAAGAAAAGAGGCAGAATCAAGCAAATCATATAAGGACAATCTATTAGGATTGTCTGTCCACTATAAGCTATAATACAAGTTATTGGTGAAATCTGTCATCTTCTCATGGATACTGGATTCAATTGTTGAGCTTATCACCTCAGTCATAAATGCCATGTGACTGATCACTCTGAAACCACAGGAAAATTACTTAAGCAAAAAAATCCTCCTCAGTGCAACTACTTTAACTCTCCCTTTCTCCATCTGTTCCCAGAAATCTCTCTCTCAGGCCCTGTTTACACCTGGTATCAAAAAGAGTTGATCGATCCAAGCACAAGTGGACGACACAAAATTATGGAACCTTGTATCCACTACAGAATAATAAAAAAGGTAATTGTGACTTTTATCTCACAATTCTGACTTTATAACATGCTATTTCGAATTGCATTATTTAATGTCACATTTATGAGTTATAAAGTCAGAATTGTGAGAGCCTATAAACTCACAATCTCGAGAAAAAAAGTCAGAATCGACATTTGACCGGATTGCTTTCGTAGTTTAAATGCTCATTTGGTCGAATGCATTCGTATTTAGTGTTGTTCACATGTGATCCGATTTACCAAAATGCATCTTAAACCTACAATATTCTTTTTTTTAACCGCTAGAGGTTGCTAACTTCTTACAATAACAAAGGCGTAGGTTTATGAAGTATAAGCGGAATTATGGAACTTGTCGTCATGCCGATGGATCTAATGATTTTTATGGATGAGTGAATACATTATTGTTTTTTAGCATGACAGTGGTAAGCAGGGTGTGATTGCTAATGAGAGACAGATATCAGCGAGCCTCCCGGATATAAAGGAATAACATTTCATTCTACCGAACTACCCGCAAGTGCTAAATTAATACTCACACAGGTCAGTTTATTAGACAATTGAAACTTGGGAGGTAACGCAGCACTGGTTCACTTTACATTGATTAGTTTTATGTACATTTGCTTACCTGTCTAATAAAGTACATGCAAGAGTGGCGTCTCTGTCAAGTCGAAGTTTGTCATGGACATGGAGCTCTTAGCATCTCGAAAACGCCACGCTGATATTGATCTTCGTTTTAGTTCTCCTATTGTCCCAAAGTCTGCTTGCCATGGTCCATAACGTTTGAACGAAACAACAACAGCGCGAGCGTGCCTCTAGAAGTCTTTTTAGGCAAGTCATGCCACTCGGCCGTCATCTTGGCAACGCCTCCAGTCCGGGCAGCTATTTCGGACTAACAAGACCATACAATACAATACAATACAATTGTATTTGTAAAGCACATTTAAAACAACCGTGGTTTGCCAAAGTGCTGAACACTGAAATAATTTCAGACAAAATTTTAAACACATGACAAAATGTGTTTGTCCAGGCTCCTATCTAAATGAATGGGCAGAGAGTCAGAACTGCACTTTAAAAACTGCAGACATAGAAACAGCAGTAAAATATGATTAAAATCGCTGAAAAGGTTTGATGACTTTGCCCCAAAATAAGGTTTAAAACGCCATTTCCCCCACAGGTTATACTTTTACAAAGGGTTCTCTCCCTCTCTGTCGTGCACGCGTTACACGGTTTGAAGCACAGTATGTACTCGCTCTTGCGAGCTCGCTCTATTCCGGGAGATTTGAACTAATTTGCGGGATCAGGGAGCCGTTATCAGTCTGCGGGAGACTCCCGGAACTTCAGGGAGACTTGGGATGTCTGATATTTACACAACTCACACATACACTGCATATCAAATCTGCCGCTTTTTCAAACAGTAACGTATTTTTCGCTGTCGCAAACCTCAACCGTGCGCATGCGTCAGTGGAAACAGACGATAGGCTTAAATGTTTCCCGGCTTGACCGTTAAAAGCAGATGATTGGCTTTCCAGCGGGAGGGGCGGGACATGTACATACAACCACCATCTTTGGTGTTATGGGTTTTCCCTATATAGTTGTATAGAGTGCCGAAGTTATGACGTCACTCTGTAGGCCAAAACGCGGAAGTGAGTTAGCATTTTAGCATTACGGTTCCCTCGCTCTAAAGCCTATGGGATTTTTGAATGGGTTTTTGCTAAATCCCCTGAAATAAGGTCTGTGGTGAACAAAGCCTTTAGATATTTTCACGCTTTGATCTATGACATAGAACACACAGTTATAACCTGCTTGTGTTTTTTTAAACTTTATTGTGTCTGATTGTGTTTTTTTAAATATTTATATAGGCTTCAAAATGTATAAATTTTGGATTAACTTGTAAAGATTATTTTGCTTGACAAAACGTGTAAGGATCACAACCCTTTGTTAAATACAGATCTTGTTTTTTTCGATTTTCCAAAAGTCTATGGGGAAAATGCATTGCTTTTCGACCGAGGGAACCCATGCACCGCTAGCTTCCGAGTTGTCCTACAAAGTGACGTCATCACTTCGGCACTCTATTAAGGATTGGGCATGTCTCTAAATAGTCTCAGACGTAATGCAGTTGTCAATGTCTGTCGCCATAGTTACTATGGCAGTACAAGCGGAAACCAGGGAATTGTAAGTACACAACTGCAGGAAATATATAACAGTGTGCAAGTGATTTTTGGATATTTTATTACAGAAATCTTACATAGTGTAACTTTAATTCCAGGTGGAAACGGGGCGAAAAATCGAAAGATCTGAAAAACCCCTACATTTACCCGCCCATAAACCCTCCCCTCGAAATAATCTGGACGTAAGTGGTCTAAGTGGACAAAAGAAATGGATTAAAACACCAGGTGTAAACGGGAATGTGCCTCCCTTGTGTACTTGTAATCCAAAACACATTTTAATACCAGGTGTAGACATGGTTTATTATTGGATGAAAATATGCTCATGAAATTTACATACGGACGCGAAAGGAGACAATGGAAAAATACTCGGATAGCGTAAAGGCTTATGGCTGTTTCTAGATGCTGCTTCATAATTAAAACCTCTGTGTTCCTCGCAGACATATTTATGGCTTTAAAGGCTTTATTTGTGATGCTCAGATTATACCATGGCATATAACAGACGTATACGCCCTCTCTCTCACAGTCTTGTGTGATTTTAGCCCTGCAGGTCATCGGGTCGCTGTTGGTCGCTAGAAAGCGTCATTAGTGAGCTGCACAACTGGCCACGATATGAAGAAACCCTGATCATTAATAAGAAATGCTGCTAGTAAAAAATAATATGTCATACTAATTAGACAGTTTTCGTCCTGCTAAAAAATGAACAGAGAAAAGTGTTTGAATATAAATTACAGCAGTGGATGATATATCATGAACAACATGAAATCAAATATTCAAATATTTTTTTCATAAATAAGACTCCAAGCAAGGCAAATGTTCTCTCAAAAATCAGTTCTCTAGTTCTCTAATATGTGTTTGTGATGTTTAAAGAAATATGTTATCATCAGATTGTGTTATTTTAGTATAAATGATATACTGTTATAGTTTTTCCATTTTTCATTTGATTGAATTTTGTTGTGTTTTGTCATTTTTGTTCTTGTTGTTTAATATCTATGTTTAATTAGGTTTTAGTTTTAGTTATTTTAGTATTTCAACTTAAATGTTGCTTTGGAAACTAGCTGAAATAAAATAAGCTTAATTTATTTATTTATGTTGTATATATTTGTTTATTTTAGTTCCAAGTAATTCGCGTTATTTTTTTTGTTTAATGCTAATAATGCTTTAAAGGGATACTCACTTTTTTGGAAATAGGCTCATTTTACAACTCCCCCAGAGTTAAACAGTTGAGTTTTACCATTTTCAGTAACCAGACAGTTTCTGGTCTCATTGACTTCCGTAGTATATTTTTTTCCTACTATGGAAGTCAATGAGACCAGAAACTGTCTGGTTACTGATATTCTTCTAAGTATCATAAAATCGGCTGAATGCATTTGAAAACGGTGAAACTCAACTGTTTAACTCAGGGGGAGTGGTAAAATGAAGCTATTTCCAAAAAAATAGGAGTATCCCTTTAATAAAATAACCCTGGTTTATGTTGCGAAAATTCCTGAATATTGCGTATTGATTGTGTGTTGGGTTGAAATGCCACATGTTTCCCGTAGCGTAACCGTAGGGTTGAGCAGCATGAGGACTCTGTGCTGTCTGAGGAGGACATGGTAAAGATTAAATGTTAACAGTCAGATCAAAGAGGACAAGCTGTGGTGGAACATGTACTGAGTCTAAATTACATGAAACAAAAGGATAAAAGGCTCATTTCAGGATTTCTAAATAGATTCTCATAACATGATGTGAGCAGCATTACAAGGCAGACGGCATCATCACCTTTCCCATGAGCAGGGGTTGATTTGGAGGGTAGTTCATCAGAGCTCATGCATGAGAGCTGCCAAACATCATTTCAGTGTATCTGTAGCCCGAATTTCCGTCAAACCCATCAGGGAGAGTCTCATCACATTCAATTATTAGTGTTAGTATTTTCAGTCTTTGGTTAGACATCTCAATTATAGTTGGGGGAATGTTTTTCAAATATGTTGACTAGCAACAACAAACCAATACTGTACTTGTTACATTTACACTAATATCAGAGTTTGAAGTTGGTTACTTTTTTCTTTATTAGTGCACCCTGAGATTTGTTTTGATTTTATTATTAAATTATAAATTATTATAATTATATTAGGCCTATGTATGCATTTTATATATATATATATATATATATATATACTGTATATATACTGTATATATATGCATTATGTTAATACATTATGCTGCATTATTCTAAAAAGTGCTATTTTGGGGGATCATGGGTTATTTTTTTTTTTATTTTTTTTACCTTGAAATGTACCTATTCAGAACAACAAAATTTAATATTATGGTGTAGCCAATTATGGTGCCCCATAGAAATTTGTGCTCTGCATTTTAGCCATCCAAGTGTGCGTACACACACACACACACACACACACACACACACACACACAGCAGTGAGTCTTGAACGCATACAATGAACACACACACACACAGCAGTGGGCAACCATTTTTTTTTTTATTTGTGTTGCTGCGGTGCCCGGGGAGCGATTGGGTTAGGTGTTCAAGGGCACCTCAATTGTTGTGGGTAATGAGTAAACCACGCTCTTCGGTCTGACTTTCTAACCATTAACTTAGGCCACAACTGCCCCATCATAACTTTAAATGCACAATCAATATTAACCATAAGGGGCTGCGGTTCTGCAGTTAGACCTATCTCGGCACAATAGATGCACAATAGTCGTTCTCCACAAGAGGGCGCAGTTTCCAACAATAACAAAGGCGTCGGTTTATGCCGCATCTGAATGACCAACCCGATCTCACGGGAATTCGTACGAATTTTACGAGGTGGCTAATTCGTAACAATTTGTACGACCTCACTCGTAGGAATTAGTACGATTTAGCTAAATCGTACATATTTTACGAATTAGCCAATTCGTATGAATTCGTACGAATGACCTACCCCTGACCCCGCCCCTAAACATAACCGTCACGTGGGTTTAGACAAATCGTACAAATTTGTACGAGTGAGGTCGTATGAATTAGTACGAATTAGCCACTTTTGAATCATTCGTACGAATTCGTACGAATTGGTCGTGAGATAGGGTAGGAATGACGGGACTTGCTGTCAATCTAATGGATAAAATGTTCTGATCAGGTCGCGATTGCTAAAGAGACAGATATCACACGCGAGTCCCGCGGATATAACGTTAAAGGAATAAGGACATTTCATTTTACCGAACTCGCAATTGCTGGATTACTCACACAGATCAGTTTATTAGACGAATTAAACTTGTGATGTACAGTAACGCAGTGCTGCTTTTCAAGCGACGAGAATACTTTTTGTGTGGAAATTAAACAAAAATAACGACTTTATTCGACTATTCCTTTTCTTCCTAGAAGTAGTAGAAGAAGAACACAGTTCTCGTGCATGCGCCATGGAAATCTCTTGAACTCTCGTCTAAAGTCGTTACTTTTGTTTTATTTCCGCACAAAAAATATTCTTGTCTCTTGATAAACTTATTGAGCCACTGTTGTCACGTGGAATATTTAAACATTTTTCTCAATGACTTTCTGGGCCGTCAAGTTTCAATCCCTTTGGCAGCCTATGTAGCAGTGATCCACCTCTCAAATTTAATCAAAATTATCTTCATTTGTGTTCCGAAGATGAACGAAGGTCTTACGGGGTTGGTACAGCATGGGGGTGAGTAATTAATGACTTAATTTTAGTTTTTGGGTGAACTAACCCTTTAACATTATACTATGTGTTAGTTTGTTTGCTAATGCTATACAAAACTAGCAGTAAGGTAACTAGATCAACATTATAACATACTGACCATATTCGAACATTTCAGCTAACGTTATATAACATTGTTTTATGTACATTTTCTTACCTGACTAATAAAGCTGTCAAGTGACTCATGAAGCTCTGTCAAGTCAAGTTAATAGCGGACATAGAGCTCTCGGCATCTCAAAAACGCTGATATTGATCCTCATTTTAGTTCTCCTTGTGTATACCAAAGTCTGCTTGCCATGGTCCATGTTTGAAAGAAACAAGAACTGCGTTCCGCTAAACGTTACACACTACACAGTTGTCCATGGCGACATGGCACTAAAAACGGAAACCGAGTATGGCGCGGATATTGCGTCATTGACAGGGGACATTTTTTTCCAGGACGGCAAAATAAAAAAAATAAAAAATCTTTGAAGACTTTTGGGGTATTGTAAGTTTACAACTGCAGGAAATATAAGTGATTTTTGGATATTTTATTACAAAATTCTTACATTGTACCTTTAATATAATAACAAACATTATTCTTACTTTGCTTGTTTGTTAAAACTAGGGATTTTAACATATTTTATCATATCTTCAGCTCAATGCCCTTATGGCTTCAGGCACTCATATCCCAAAACTCAATAATATTCTGTTGATTGGTGTTTTTTTTTTATTATTATTATTATGTATGCTCAAAAAAGTGTCAGAAGAGAAAAGTTGCACATTTGTACATTTGTAATTTCATCTCATTTGCCCCAGCAGTTTCCGTGGTTGTATAGCCTGTGTTAACAGCTGCCTTATATGAGGAACATAATATGCACCTCCTCACCCAATATATTCTGTTGGTGATACCTAAAAGTTACAGGCCAAAAAGCCGATGGAGTTAATGTTCCTAGCACCTTGACCTCTTATTACTGTTTTAAAGTTTATTGGCCACCACTCCAACACTATACAACCTCTTACGACCTCCCATAATGTTCGTGAATGTTGTGGATTGAGCTCAAACATCATGTGCAGGGCAGATGATTTGTACCCGAGTCAGACACACATCAGCCAAGTTAACATTAGCAGCTCTTTGGCTAATTTGCCTTATCCTGAAACACAACTTTAATATGCTTGCCACATAATGCTTAATGATATTTATCTCCACAGATAGGGCTAGCACACATGTACCATTCATCATCTTAATTGTGATTAATATTCAAATATCCTGGAGTGCTAAATGAGCTCCTTGGTGCAGAGTTTTCTCTTTAAATAAATTTCACTAGTTTGCCAATTAATATAATGCATAGGAGGAGAATAGGGATAGAGGAAATGAATGAGGTGCGTAGTCCGCAAGGGACTGAAGTAGAACCTAGTTTGACACAGAAGCAAAAGTAGAATTCATATCACTTAGAGCAAAGATATCCAAAGCCAAGATAGTTTGACTTTTGTTGTTGTTGTTTTATTTTTCTTTGTTAAGTTAGATTTTGTTTCATTCCGTTCCATTGAATTCATATCACTTACAGCAAACTTCACTGTACCACAGCCAAGAGAGTTTGACATTATTTTATGCAATTTAATTGAATTTAATGCATATTTTTATGTATTAAACAGATGTGTGATGGTTAACATTTAACTTTCCATTATGTCTTGTATTTATAAGGGGGAAGCTTATTGACAGACAGTGGTTGTTTTGGCAGAGTTGCCAAAAAAAAATTTATTTCATACATCATCATTACTTGTGCATATTCTTGGCAGATGCTTTCTAGACAAAACAACATCAAGAATTTCATCAGCTGGTAGGAACAGATGAAAATGGAAAGACTAAACCATGATGTGCTGATGAAAACTAATAGTGTTTTTTTGTTTTTTTTAGTATTTTCCATTCCTAAGTGACTTTTATCTGCATTCAGATATGTGCTAAAGAGCACTTGCTATTTTTCGAGTTCAACAATGAAGGAATGACATACTTAACTGTATACATTTCTTGTTGTATATATCAAGTAAATAGTCAAAAATGTGTTACTTTGGCTGATGAGTTGTGCTCTGGCATCAGTGTGTTGTTTTCGCTCTCCTTTTATCTTTTGATGGGAATGGAAAGAGAGAACACGATAGTTTGTTTTAGTCAGAGCAGATCTGTATGACAGTCTTAAGCTATTCCTGGAAAACAAGAAATGCGATCATCTGGTACACAAACACACAGAAATCAGGCAATGGCAAGTGATGCATATTTTAAGGATATAATGTCAGGTTTTCATAAACAAGATTAGCCATTGTCCAAATGAAATCTCCTGAAACAGTGATTCCACTTTGCAGAGTTCACTTTGACACGCCTGGCAGTCTGATTGTATCCACAGAGATCTCTCTCTGTGTGTGTGTGTGTGTGTGTGTAACACATTGACATAACGGCGACTTGGTTTATACAGTCATATAAATAATCTTATCTAACTTCATACACACACCTCATCACAACTCTAAACAGTCGTGGTCTCCCAAGATGATACCACGATGAGCTTATAAGTCTGGCTGTCAGCAATGCCACCTGGGTCTCATATACAGCGAATAACAGCATTAACATAAATGGACTGATGATTGGTGAATTTCAGGGTGTTCTGCTGTGAATTTGGTCCTTTGGTGCAGATTTGTTAAAAGGTTTCCACAGAAAACAGGATGCAGTGCGGTTCATGAACTCATTTGTTTAAGGGCACTATTTCAGAAATGAAATCTAAATGACTTCAGTTCATCGGCCTTTAAAAATTTGTAGAAGTCCACTTCACAACATGGCAATCATAATAAAAGCCCTGACCCATAGAGCACCTCAGAGAGAGAGAGATGATTCATATGGGATAAGATTAATTTGGAACAGGGTTTGGTCGTGTTTCACATCCTGAATAAATCTTTGGTTTTTCCCTATAAGTTACACAAATCTTGTTGATTTATAAGAACCGTTTTTGTTTTTTTTTTTCTTGCTTGTTTTCAGGCCTCTCAGAATCTTTCCATTTGCCATAAACCTAAGAAAAAAAGACAACAACTGAATCTTTAGTCTACATAAAACCTTAATTTATACATTCTTAATGTTTTGTGTAATCCTGCTGCAGTGCATTTGGAAAGTCATTCCTGAATTAGAGTTTCGAGTTTGTTCACCACCACCATTATGAAATGCAGCGAGCAGAACGTCAGTCCGGCCAAGACTTTAAGTCAGCCAGACTCTGAGAAAATTATAAGTCATTTTGTTTCAGTGTTTTATTTTTGGATTATAAATGATAATATTTATGTATATTTATGCATTTGTGCTTTTTAATTTCGTAACAAGTATAAATGCTCTAATTATCAGGCACACCTTATTTTAAACTCAAATGCTTTTTGGAGGACACTCAAAAATATGAATGCAATGCAGTCGGTTGCTGTTTGAAAAACAAACTCATAAACTCTCTCATTAGAGAGATGCTCTGGACAGTTCATGACCTCTCATTTGTTTTATATGCAGTTGGATAATGCTGTATGTGCCGGTTTAGGGGCGAGCAGGCAGTGTGTGTGTGAGAGAGAGAGAGACACAGTGAGCATGTGGTGTGGTATTTAGGTCACATTTCCAGCAGGCTGGTTTTCCAGCGTCAGACAGAATTTAAGAGTGAGGTTCTGCAAGTTCTGGACGAGTTTTTCAGCCTCAGAGTGAGCTAGTAAAGCAGGTTCTTCATTTTTTTTGCTATAATGTCCGTGCGGCTTCATCATAAACGCATTAAGATTTAATAGGCTGTGGAGCAAGCTACTCCCAAATGAACCTCTGTGACTACGGCCTCACTTTTCATAGTCACCCTCCTTTAAATCTCAGGAAAGATGTTTCACACAGACACACACAAAAATATAACTACCTTCTCAGATACACACCCTTTAGACAATTAAAATGATTTACAGATTAGAAATTATGTTTTGGCGTGATACCAGTAAC
This sequence comes from Pimephales promelas, assembly GCF_016745375.1. The sequence goes on along the minus strand of NW_024121577.1, from coordinate 4,973,141 downwards.
ATTTCAGAGACATGTTTGTGCACTTCTACCACTTGAAACATATTCTGCTCATACATAGTCTTGGTAAGTATTTTGACACAATTAACATATAGGCCTAATTGTAATTACATATACATGAACATACATGTAATTACAAACACTGAATTATACTGTAAGTGGCAAAACCAGGTATTCAGGGGGAAAAAAAATTGAGAGACAGATAAGAGAGAGAGAGAGCGGCTACTCTACTGACATAGACAAATGAGAGGACATGAATGAAACCACCCTGAAACTTCCCCCCCTACAGATCACTGGGAATTAGAGTGAGTTAGGGGGCAGATGGAGCAGAGAGACAGTAAGAGAGAAAGAGAGTTCCCCTGCTGCTCCTGCTAAAAGTGTCCTACACACAGAGTGAGTGGAGGAAACAGTGATTTAGAGAAGGAAAGACTTGTTTCTACAGAGCTCGTTAAAAAATAATTAACAATTAAAGCAAGTAAAATAGAGGAAGAGAATGAAATAACTGTATAATCCCTCGACCTCCATCTCTGTCTGTCTCTAACTCTCCAGGCATCAATCTCTCCTTCTCTGCTTTGCAAGGTAGCAGACGTTATAGTTCAATATTTATCTTATTCTCCGACTGCGGCTCTAATTCACATGTGAACCCTTTCACAGAGAGACCACCGAACATCAGGGGGGAATTGTCAAATTTATACGTGTGTGTGTGTTATTTTTCACATTAGTTTTTTACTGTTTTTGATCTCTCTTTAATATGCTATTGATCAACAAAAATTCAGGATTTATTGATGAATAGAAAGTTCAAGAGAACATTTATTTAAAATAGAAATCATTTACGCAAGAAAAAAAAACAGCAACAAAAAAAGTCAAGTTTAACACATCTTTCTGAAAAGTGTTGTGCACTAAATAAATAAATGATACTGTATAATATAATTTATATATTTCATATATTTTTGTTTGTATAATACTTAATATATAATAAATATATAATGAATGTGTAAAAAAAAAATGAGACCTTCTTATTATGCAATCCCATTTGGCTAAAAATGGTTTAAACATTCCAAATGGTCAACCAACCAAAGTAAGCACGTTTTTGAATAGCATTTTGAGTATTTTGAAACGGGAAATGATGAGGATGCGGGAACTTGTCTGGAAACAGGAGGATGCCATTTCTCAGGATAATAATCAAGTGTGTTCTGATGCCAGCTGCAGGGAGCAGTTCAGTGTTCAAGTCTGATTGGATTACTGACGAGATGAGAGATCACGGGCTTGATTGTTCTCTTCCATCTAACGCTGCATCATCAAACAGATGATAAAATAAAATCACAGACTTACGTCTTTCTCTTTCTCTCACTGTTTTCAAGTCTTTCCACTTATTTCTAACTTCACCCGTTGGGCCGTTGAACTCCCTCCTCCGGTTCTCTCGGTAGATTCTCTCTCCCTCCCTCTGGGGTCTGTAATAGTAGCAGATAGAAGCTTGCAGAGCCCACGGCATTTACCCAGAATGCACTTGGGGTGAGTGGGCAGTAAATCTAATATCAGTCTTGTGCAGATTGATCACCTGTCACATGACTCTCCTAATACTCTCTAAGTCTCTCCTTGTGTCTCAGTCTCGCACACAAAAAAACTTAAGTGATATTTTAGTGAATATAGTAAATTGTTTGTCATTCCTATATTCAATTATACACTCTACTTGTGCAATACTATGGTCCTGTCCCAAATGGCACCCTAAACACTTGCGGTCTTATACGAGTCCTACGGCTTGACAAAAGTGTGCATCGAGGGTGCATATTGACCGCGAAGGGGGTGCTCGCGGACTTAATGGACACGCGGCCGCGGCAGCCATTGTAAGTCCACAAGACCGAAAGTGCATATGAAGTATGCCATTTGCGACAGGATCTTATCACCTCAAAACGCTTTTAAAACAGTGCATTGTAACCTGATATATTTTGACATTTGTATCGCATAACTAGTTCCATATATATGGTTGTGTCTAAGTTTTTTTGCTAGATCAACTGATACAGTACTGCGCTTCTGATGCAGAGACATGATAAAAGAGCATGAAAAAACATGTAAAGGCAGGTTGAAAGGGTATGGTTACTTTAGAAACTGTGTTTAATTTCTCATTTGCTTTTGTTAATACTAACTGTTAAGTTAAGACTTGAGTTTAGGGTAGGCAGCCCAAGTTGCCATGATAAATGTTAAAAAATTGCCATAAAACGGAAGTTGCAATAGTCTTTCCTTCCATATTGTTATATCCCATTGAAACGACTTCTCAAACAAGAAGCTTTGGGACTTGAGTTTGTCCATCAGGAATTGATTGGATTGTTGGATTGTGGTTTGCTATTGCTGTGATTTGATGTGAGTGACAGGTCCCGTCCTCGCGCAAGTAAACACTTCATCAGAGAAGAGATGTTGTTTCAAGAGTTAGTTTTAAGTAAAGATAACGGCACCTGATTAAAAAAAATAATAATGTGCACGGTTAAATCATTTATAGTACATACTATAATACATACTGTAATATCCATTAAAAGATTTGTACATTTTGATTTCATGGGGACTTTGACCTTTTAGCGCCACTCACCAGACATTATTTTCACACTGTCGGGATATGTAGCTACAACCAATATAATAAACAAGGCCAGATTCACGTTCATCTGTTCTGGGTAAAACTGAATCTACCTTTTGAGCAACTAATTGGACATTTCAATCGAAATGTGCAAGATGCAATGCAATATCAGTTTGTAGAAATGTCACCACATGCATGTATTTCCAATGATCCTCTCAACATGTTATGGCCAATCAATTTGCATGATAAATTAGAAATAATGTCAAAAGTTTTAATATATAGCATAACGCTAACCTGCATCAAGATAGCAGACAACAGAATACTTCCATGAGTCCGTTAGACATGAGACAGAATGCTTTTGCAGTCCAACCACTCAATGAAACTTTAATGCGCTGAAGTCAAACAAGAGTGTTTGTGAGCGAGTCTTGAGTGGCCGTGTAGATACCCAGAGGCATTATTAAATATTTGTGACACAGAGAACGTCACTCGCTGAGACAGTCACAGCCTGTTATGTTTGAAAAAGCAGCACAGTTTGTGTTTGTGTGTAATCAAGACAGAAAAACCAATGTATAGCATGAGTACATCGGACCGAAAATGACTGCTGCAGAGACACATGCAAATTCATTCATTCGCTCTCATAGACAAGAGGTCACAAACACAAGAGACAAGCAGCTTCCATAGGAAAAAACTTTATTTATCCTTTTAAAATGCTTTCTGAGGGCTGAGACTTGGCTTTAGTGTCATATATCGGGGAACTCTGAGGACACTGTGAATTCTACCAAAAAAAAAAACAGTGTCGCCACAGGGGCGTCAGCACTGCCAACACATACATCAAAACTTAAATCAATAATACTGAAATCTGCAACAAAAACGTAGTAAAAGAAAAATTATAACAATAATAATGTAGTTCACTGAATAATAATTAAAAAATCAGCAACAGCAGGAGGAAACATTGTGCAGCATAAGCTTTTTTCTGAACATTTTTTGTGGGTGTCGCGGTTGGCCTAACGGCCTCAGCACTGCACTGACCCGCGCTATGAACAAGTCATTTTTGTGAAAGAGTGGATGAACTGTGTGTGATGGGGATGAATCTAGGCCAGGGAAAAGGTTTTCTCATTAGATTTGTCTCTCTCATAATATTGTGTTAATCCTCACAGGGTCAAAAGGCACCACCAATCTGTCTCTTTGCCGGGGGAGGGGGGGGGGGTTGTTTGCATGTGTTTAGGTGAATAAGTTCTCCACAAATAAGTCAACTTCATTGGGAGAAATGCTATTAACAGATGTCTGAAAGATTCACACAACATCACTGGTGTCAAACCGCAGCATTAGGGAGGAATCAAAGCCTCAACTATTTTCCGGTAAACAAGATGGCTGACTTTTTTCACTCTATTATTGTGGTACAGACAAACGTCAAAGAAGTGTATTCCTTACAGCTGCTAAGTGTGCCGCTAAGCTGCAAAAAGCCTGCAGCAAAAGACAGTCAGTCACTGAATAAGTTCTCACCACAGCAGTGCTGATCCATAAACTACACAATCTATTCATAGCTTTTGCTGTTAAATAATGTACAGAGATGCCAAAATTGGGTTAACTTTATGCACTGCAAAAACAAAAAAAAACAGTAAAATATCTAAACTGATTTCGTTTTATTTATTTATTTATTTTTGCAGTGCAATACTTCGACTTGCTCGCTTTCACAAGCTGACTGGTCAGTTCACCCCTGCATTTCAATGGTAAATACAAAGCCATGAATTTCAAAAAGTGCTCTTCTAATGTCAATCGTAAAGACCTGATTTGCCAAACACTCAGACAAACATACATAAATATTCAGTTTAGTTGCACAAGCTGTTGCTGGTTTCATTTTTTTTTTTAATGTAGTTTGCTGGTGCTTGCCCTGTATCTAATGGTGTTTATATATAGTGTATGTATTGTGTGCTATAAGAATGGTATGTCAGTCTGTAAGTGTGTGTGTATTTAAGGATTTCTTGAGTAATAACTGTTTCTCTCTCCTCTTTTCCTCCTCCATGAACCATGTCATGGAATATTTGACCTGGTTCCATCACAGCATTTGTAAAAATGAAACAAAACAAAAATACCATTCCCTGGTGTAATAGGGAGGATAAAGTGTGTGTATGTGCGTGTGTGTATGTGAAGGGACTTGCATGTCTTTATGCTTCTTTAGGCTGACCTTTTAAAACCCGTTCTACAGGGACCTCTAAGTCTCCTTAATCAAAAACCAACCGAAACGGGAAAAAAAAAAACAATTTAAAATAAAGAGAAAACCATGAAACATTTTACTTACAAAATGTCTTTTTTTTCCAAAAAAGACTATTTACAAAAGCTTTTGCACTTTCAAAAATCCTAATTATATTTTAATTAACAGGGTCTATAATAAAATGGAACTTTATATTCAACATTTTCTCCCAACATACATTATTTACATAATCTCGGGCTTTAGAAACTAAATTAAGAGGAATTGACGACAAAAAACACAAGTAATAAACCCTAATCGAAATATAATTTCAAAAATCTATTTTACGAGAAAGCTACAGAGAAATATCAGGCTTCCTCTGATTGGCTGCGCTTGAGGCCAGATGCAAATGCTGCTAATTTTAAATTAGCATAGGCGTAAACGCACCTGCCGCCACTGTTTACTGTTTATCATTTCACGTGCAGTCCATACAAAAATAGATCTAGCACTACATTTTCCAGGATTCGTAGATGATTACGGGGTTTTTTTTCTGCGTGTGTTTGTATGCAAACTGGAATAAGTGATGTGCATATCTTAGAGGATGGAGAGGTGAAGGCATAATTTCACATGTATGTCGATAGATTTTTGGCTTCTGCATGGTACTCCACATACACACGGTCATACTGGTTAGAGCCCACGTCTACTTCCAAACAGCGAGACGTGAATTATACACACACACAAAAAAGACATTAGTGAGCTAAATTATGCAAAGATATGCGTTAGCATGTTTTGAGACTGAAAAGAGGTCATAGGCTCATGGTGTAGAGGCAAATCCCTTAAGATTTTTTTTGACCTACAAACCTTTGGGAGATAGAATAAGAAATAAAAAAAAATAATGGCAAAATACAAATATTAGCACCTCACGCATCACTGACAACAGATATCTACTTGTCTTCGGCTGAGAGGGGAGAGGATTTCAACTGAACTGTTTCTTAAATGAACAAAAGGCAGACTGGGACTTCTGGAAGGTCTGACACTGGTGTTTACATATTAAATTCCCTATTTCACTCACTTACTTTTCCACCGAGAGGCTGTTTGTTACTGACCCATGAACACCAAAGTGCATGTATGAGTGTCAGTGTGTTTGTTCAATTGCCTCTACAGCATGTAAAATGAATGAGTGTCTGGAGAGACGCTAGGAAATGAGATGAGAGGACATACTGAGAGCTTTAGTAACAGTGCTTAAGACATTTCTTTGAGCGAGACTTTGAAAGCTGCAAGAATTGGATTGATACTGATAAAAACAAAACACTGATGGAGTGAGAGACGAAAAAGAGGCAAAAAGCTAAGCAAAGGGTTGTAAAGGTACAAAAACCACACAGGAATGAGAGCTTCCTGCTTTGTGATGTCACTGTAGCGTCCTTCTGTGACTGCTTGTCGGCTGTTCTTCAGCAGTGAAGTCCGTGCCTGAGTGCCACGCAACTTGGGGAGGTTTTCTACCATTTCACGCACATATCGAGAGCGACCGGCACACACACATACACACAGTGTAGTGTTCGGAAAAGGGACGGAGGGAAGGAAATCTGAGAGGAATATCATCCACGTAGTCTTTTTCATTCCTCCTTTCCACTTCTCCCTCTCCATCCTCTTGCACGCGGAGCAGACGGGGTTAGGTAATGAAAAAAAAGAGTCAGAATACCTTACAAAAACAGGTTCTTATTGCGGTTGCTTCGCTCTCGTTCTCTCAGACTTTGTAGTAGATATTGGCAGGGCTCTGGGGTGGCATTTCCTGCACTATGTAGACGGGGTGCCCATAGTCACCGCTCACTTTTTCATAGTGTGGACAGTAGTTATTCTCTGATGTCCGCAGGGGGATGATGATGTCACTGGGTTCTGAGCCAGCCTGGGCGGATCCTTTGGGCGTGGCCAGAGTGCTGAGTGACAGGGCAGTCCCACCCCTGGGCTGCGAGTGCTTGCGGGTTCTCTTGCGAAGCTTGAGGAGCAAGACGATGAGGATGATGATGATGAGGAGGAAGATGACACAACCGGCTCCAATTGCAGCAAAGAGAGCTGGTTTAGAGGCAAAAATGCCTTCCACTGAACCAGGACTGCTATCCTGGTTTCTCTGGTCTGAGAGGGATAAAGAAAGACGTTATGAAAGACATTTTTCTTTTTCTTTAGAATTTATTGTTTAAGATTATGTTAGCAACACACACACTGATTATCAGTGTTTAGAGTCGCTCTTTGTTGTCAGAGGCAAAGATAACAGACAATGGCTGTAGAAACAAAACTTTGTGTTTGTTTGCATTGGCACTGAGCAACTATTAAAGTGAATAAAACTGTTGCTGTGATTATCGTTGCGCTCTCAGCTGAAACAGCTACAGATGACTCCTGAAGCTAAATGGGCTTTATGAATAATAAAATCCATGTTGTCAAGTATATTTAACAGCAGTATGAAGCTAAACAACACACAACCAGACTGGAATAATCCTTCCAAATGGTAGTCCAGCATGTACAAAACTTTTAGCACTGCAAACTAGCCTTGTATTACAGTGTCTTGCAAACAAAATTTAAGAATAGTTTACGAATTCATGTTTAATAGGTTTAAGATGGTTCACAATGGTCAACTTGTCATTCTTAGTAAGGTTAAATCTTTACACTACCAGTCAAGTGTTTGGGGTCAGTATGTTTTTTTGTTGTTTTTTTAAAGTATTTTAATCTTTACCACAGCAGCATTTATTTGATCGAAGTCAAAGCATCAATATTGTGAAATATTATTACAATTATTTTAAAAATTATTTAAAATGTATTTCTGTGATGTCAAAGCTGATTTTTCAGCATCATTACTCCAGTCTTCAGTGTCACATGATCCTTCAGAAATCATTCTAATATCCGGATTTGTTTCTCAAGAAACATTTCTTATTATTATCAATGTTGAAAACAATTCTGCTGCTTAATATTTTAGAGAGAAATAAAAACGGGTGAATCTTTTACAATAATATTAATAACATACTAACAGAAAATAGTGAATTTACATATGCCATCTTTAACTGTAACAAATGTGACATAAAACCCTTGTATTCTGGTTTATTTTGTTTACATTCTAGCTATTTTTTTTAAAAATCTTATCTAAGCATGTCCAAATGGAATCATTTGATCCTGAACCTCGTTTAATTTATCCCAATTAGTCGACTAGTTGTTCAGATAACCCACAACTAGCTAATTTTGAGATGTAATAGCAGTTAATGTCTGAGTGTCCTCTTGGAGCAAAAGAACCTGACCTCAAGAATCTGTGTGGTGTGATCACTGCAGAGATGCAGCATGAGTCCCTCTGTTGTTTCTTAATGATTCTGTCTCTGTTTCTCTCTTTCTTTCTCTCCTAATGAAGTTTAGACCTCCCGTAGGTTAATGGCTGCTAGGACGTGATAAAGACATGCTACGTTAACTCCTGTCTCTCTCTTGCACACACACACCTGCCTGAGGGAGGCAGTAGCTCTGCATTGCTGTATTTCATCTGCTGGTTTTCTTGGTGAAATTTATTGTGGTACACCTTCACAGCTGAACTGCTGAAGATCAGTTTGTCCTCTGAATACCCAATGTCATTTGGAGGAAAACCCCATCATGTTCCCAAACCAAGTGACTTAAACACAGATGATTTGTGTTTCCTCACCTTTGTCGGGCATTGTGGATTCTTTCCCATCTATGCCTTTCTCTTTGCCTCGGTCTATCTTGCGGGAAGGGCTGGTTGTGGGATCCTTGATCTCATTGTCCTGGTCCCGGTCTAGGAGGTCCGTTAAATCTGGATCTGGTGCATTTGGATCTGAAATATAAAATCGCATACATAACAAATTAAGAAAAAAACATTCAAGGAAATCAATTTCAGAACAGCATATGTTTGAATGTATTCCTTTAGATTTTAAAATGTCCAGTTTCTGTTGACGAGACAGGCGCCTTAGAGTCCTAGAGACAGAAACTAACTTGGATTATGTTCAACTGCAATCTAATTGGTGGTTAATGACTCAGCTGACTTAATCATTCACCAAATGGGGCTTAAATAACTTTACCTTTGGACATGCTGAAGATAAAGAAGGTGTGTGTGTGTGTGTGTGTGTAACTCACCTTGGCCCACTTTCATGATGATCTTCATAGATCTCGTGCTACAAACTCCACCTTCTCTGTTTTCCAACCCTTCCTGTGTTGCATTAGAAGTTGCTGGAGACAGAGAGAGACAGAGAGGGGGTTAGTCATTGTTGGGGTGAATTAGGTTTAGATTTATAGGACGTTTGATTGGAGTTCTTGCTGCAAACCAAAGCAGGAAACGGAAACCCTAATTTACCTCTATAAATCAGACGCAAAACACAAGCACATGCAAACACATATACACACACAGTCTTTGGCTAAGGAAATACTCGTTCTGCCCTTAAATCAGACATTGCAACCTAATATATTACCTTAGAAACATCCAAAAACAAACTAACGCTTGTGTGTGTGTCTCGAGAATATGGACAAGATGAAAAAAGCTCAGTGTATTCTCCTGTTACTAGTCCCTATGATAGTAATCTGATCCCATGGGAATGCACAAACACACACACACACACACAGAGAGAAAGAGCAATGCAGTAAGAAAAGCCATGTGTATGAATTTTCTCTTTTTCTTTCGTAGGCCCAAAAGCCTCAACGATTTGTACAGAATGAACCTTGTGAGTTTAAAAAATATGCCACAATGCATACCCTGTTGCGTCTCTGCTATGTGTCTGAGAAAGAGGTAAATGTGAGAGAGAGTGAGTTAGCTCTAAAAAAGAGACACACGCATATACAAAATGCACAAACACACACTCCAATTATGTAGTTAAATAAACCGATATTGTCACAGCGGGTAATCCGCCATCATTCAATTTAACCCCCAATTACATTCGCACAAGGTCACGCGCACACACATACACATTATTAGCTTCCATTAGTTTGTACTCATTAAGAGGTGTGAGTGAGACGTGCTGAGTGTGTACATGTGTAAGTGTAAGCACAAAACTACAGAACAGGTAAGATAAGAAAATATGCTTATTCACTAAAATGCGCACTCATTTACAGCTATCACACAGACTACGATGAGTTCCTCACTGGATTTGTCACTTTAAAATTAGGAGTTTTTCACTTCAAACAAAGAAGAAGAATATCATTTTAATTTAGGAGCATTTCCTGTTTGATTGCTCAAGTTAATCAAGGAATAATATAAAGACAAAAGTTGTGTCCCATTTCACACACTCGTGCATTTTGTAGTAGCAGTGTACATACTGTGTTCACACCGAATGACGGAGAAAGGCGTAGTTCACTACGAGTATCTGTTTTAAAACATTCTAAAGCGAACAGAAATTTATCATGTGCATTAAACATAATTTCTTTCAAATGGAACGGCAAATAAGGTCCTCAGACTACAAATACAAAACAGAAAAAAGCCAGTTTGCTTTTTAAAAGATCTTGCTTGCGATCAGAATCACTAGTTCTGCGTGAATCGTTGAGAGTCATTACAGATATTGCAATGAACTCTCTCACCGAACTGTAAATTATTTTTCAGTTATGGCTGATTTGAAATGAACCATGAACCATTACTAGTAATTAAACATACGTTTTCACAAAACAGTTTTGTAGATGAGATGTTTTTTCAAACAGACAAATAATTTTTCAAAACAGATTTTTTTTTTTTATAATGGAACACATATAATCAGGTGACTGCATTAATGACAGGTTCTGTGATTAAATATAAATATTTAATTCCCTAAAAATGTTTGGCTCTCTTGTTGTTGTTGTTTTTTTTTTTTTTTTGGATCCCGCGAATACCGACTTTCTTGCTTTCAATTTCAACATTGTCATCACTTAAAGAGCAAGATTCTAGTTATCATTCTTTGGACCAGTATTGACTTTATGAAACTTTCGAGCAGAAGTATGTATCCTTGTTAGGAAAGAGCTGCGAGAGACTCCAATGAGGGAGAAAGGCCAGGGCACAGTGATTGTGAATGGTCCTTTGTGGGCGTGTATGGGGGAGGGGTGATGTGTGTGGTTGCTAGGAGCTGCTATGATGTCATGCAGATTGAGATGTATGGCAGTAGGCAGAGTGCCAGTCTCCTTACGGTAGCGCCATGCCAACCTGTCACCGTGCCAACCACGGAATAGCATCACACGGTGCTGCTCTACCCACACACACACACACACACACCACCCTGACTCCAGCACACTCTCACTTCAGGCTAAAACACAACAGACATTCCAGACAGGCAGGGTAATCCCACCCTGTGTACTGTTAGCAATGGGATGGATTGGCTATGAAGCATTTTTTTTTTTTTTTGCGGCCACATTCTGTTGTCACTACATCACTGCTGGATTTTAACTGGTCAGAACATTTTGGTCTTAATAGTTTCCTGCCTCTGTGCACTAAAAAAAAGAAAGAAATTTCTGCATGGATTAAACAAACTCTTCATTTCTAGACAGACTCATGACGAACTGAATTCCAAGAAGTGTAAAATCAATACTGAGAACACAGCAGGTATTTGTAAAAAGAATATACCGTAAACACAACACACAAACACGTAAATCCCAGATGACCAGGCTGGGAGATTAACGTGATTTAGATTTAAAACAAGGTGTAAACGCACATTAAAAATGTGAAGGGGTTGGGGATTTACCATCTGCCTCTCTGTGTTTGTGTGTGTGTGTGTGTGTGTGTGTGAGTGAGAGAGAGAGAGAGAGACACAAAGAATAGAATATTCAGTCTTGTCACAATACATATAGTGTTGCCCCAGTTAGCATCTCTTATTGACTGACATATAGTGTGGATGTGTGTGTGTGTGTGTGTGTGTGTGTGTGTATCAGTATTTGTTTGTAGCTGTAAGCTCATTCTTCTGCCATCATGCAGCCATCTCATGCCTGCCTCATCTGTTTTCAAACACGCACACAATCCCTGAAGTAGAAAACACAGTATTAGTATTAATATAAAGTAAATATAAAATATAAAGTAGTTTTGTCCAATATTTTCATATCATTGTTTTGCAATGATATATAGTGATAGTCCAATATATCCACCAGTCGAATAAATGGTTGATACATTATAAAATATAATAATTATATATATATATATATATATATATACACTGTCAAATATTGTAATATGTTTATATGATATGTGTGTTTATATATATATATATATATATATATATATATATATATAAACACACATATCATATAAACATATTATATATACATATACACACATTATATAAAGATCTCCCTATTTCCAAAATCTGAAAGATTCTAACATTCAGGACTGAAGAATAGTTCAGTTTCAAAGGAAGTGTTGAATATTCAGGAGCATGTCTCGGGTTTTTGTACCATATTTTCGAATACAATCATCCAGCTGTTAAACCAACACGACAGGCCCTGATTGAGCTGAAGTTCTCCCATCACGTCTCACAGAATGAGAGAAACCAGACCTCAATGAACAAACTTCAAATGTTCACAACCACAGCTGAGTCAGGCTTTCAAAACGAATATTTTTAAGCAGTAACATTTTTACGTTTCAGTCGGCAGAGCTCAGCGCTGTTTCCCTCGAGTCTCTGATTGATGAGTAACTGAAACAAAGAGCAGAAGGAAAAGACGCCTCACTGAGTGAGTTAGCCACAGTAGCCAACAGCTCCGGGCTGAACCTTCAGGGAAAAGACCACTGCGCTCACAGAAAGATCTGAAAAACAGCTTTGTGCAAGACAGACAGAAAATGTATAATGTAAATGCTAAAGGTTTTCAATCTTTTGGTGGGTGAGCAGCATGTGTGTTTGTCTGTGAGATTTGGGTCAGTGTTCATTCTAATGCAGTCGACATAACACAGATAGCCAGTGACAGGTCACTCCAACACACACACACACACACACACATACACGTACACAACTCATCAGATCAGACACGGCTAGATTAGATCTTCTTTTGCTTCCAAAAGCTCATCCAATCAGATCGCTGCACTGCTCCAACAGTCGCATAACGACCGACCTTTAAATCCGCAGGACGAGCAGCTCATTGGGAGAGTGTGTGTATGTGTGAGTGTGTTGTGGAAGAAATTTAAAATGCAATAATCATCCAACCTTACCGACTTCCCTGTGCTTCTACATCCACATACAAACAAAAGTCAATCCGATTAAAAAAAAAAATCATACATTTGTCATCACTTCCAACAGGTTCAGAGTGTTTGTTTGACTGGGCACATCATAATGGTGTGTGTGTGTGTGTGTGTTTTAGGGGTCATTGTTTGTTACCTTCAACAAAGCCTATATTGTTCCAGTAGAAAATCCTTCAAAATGAACCAACACACTCGTGGGGTTTGAGGAAGGGAGGAATGAAACAAGAGGAGGCTCGGCCTGCTGTTCCTCTCTCTCTCTCTCTCTCTCTCTCTCTGCATGGATCACTGGACTGATGGAATTCAACACTTCTATCATGTAACCACTCACTCCTTTCTTTTGTTTCAGCTCCGCTTCTGCTTGTTTTTTGTTTATTTGATCCCTTCTTTCTGTTTATTTTTTCCTTTCTTCACATTTTTTTTTTACATTTCTGTTACCTCCTCTTCCATCATTCTTTCTGTTTTCCCCTCCACTTTCTTTCTTTATTTATTTCCTATATATTTTTTCTTTGTTTTGTTCGTTCCTTCCTGCTTGTTTCTTTCTGTCCATGTCTTTCTGCATTTCTTGGGCTTCTTTCCTCCCTTACTTCCTGTTTCTTTATATTTCTGTTTAAATCCCTCTGTTTCTTTCTCTTTATATTTCCTTACTGTTTCTTTCTTTCATTTCTTTGCTCTTTCGCTCTCTTTCTTTAGTAAACAATGCCACCCATTCAGTCAAATTACCTGTAAGTGAAGAAAATGACCAGCACATTCTGTTACTGAAGATGGCTATCTGTGTTCTCGCAAATTAGACCATTTCAAAACACCAGCACAAACCATTATGCCAATTATATTCAGACTATATTAAAAGCATTTCTGGGTAAAGCGTTTTGTGATTAATGAAGCAGAGGGGAAAGCAGAGCGTGTGTGTGTGTTCTCGACAGCAGTAATCCAGATCTCCCAGAATTCAACATGTACAGTAGCACGTTTAATTCAGATCCTGGCCTTGAAGACCTGCTTGCCCTCATCATATTTTGTGTACCTGTGTGTGTTAGAGAGGGAGCAGAGACTGTGCACAATGGGAATGTAATTAAATGCCAATTAGTCTCTGTTCTAATGTGGCTCACACACTCGCTCGCCATCTCTAACACACACCCAGACAAACACTCATTATGTGCGTTAGCTCCATGGATATAGTGTGTGACCCATCATGCATCACTGACCTTCATCGCCCACTGAGACATCCGCATGGGCATCACTACAGTGACAGTGGCCATTACTACCATACACACACTGATCGTAAGACAGAGTGACATCACACACACACACAAACAGCAGAAATCCTGCTCGGTTTGGCGCACCTGGTGCCCGATGTCCCATAAGACAAAGAAAGATGAACTCCCTGTCTTATATTGCTTTCTTTCTCAGTCTCTTTCCTTTTCGCTCTCATTCCCTTCTGCCTCAAAGGGGAGAAAAAGTTGTTTAGCTGACTATGTCTTTTTGTACTAGTACTTTCTTGCCAAAGAGGTCAGATATACCACAAGCACAGAACTGAATATTCAGCCAATGTTTGTCTGCAAGGCACCAGAGATTTAGAGAGTGTGTTTGTTGTGTGTTACTCTTGTGTATGAAGATTTCAAAATGAATGCTTACAATAAGAGCTCACTATAATTTAAAAAGCAGTTTATTATTCAGTTGACCTTCCATTTACACGTCAACAATGCTTATTCAGGGTTCTGAAACTTGGCCCTCTCAGTCACGGTGAAGTAATACAGAGGAAGCAGGATAGATACTATTATTCCAAACACCAGAATACCTAATGATAAGAGTAAAATGTGGGAAAGTCTGCCAAACCTTGTGCTATTTCTGGCTGTGTATAGCACCCGTCACTCCGAAGAACAGAAGATCTTTGACACAGAACATCTCAATGTTAGAAACGGGCAACTGAAGTTAAGTTTAAGCTCAGGGATCTTCTGTTAAATTGTAAGTTAAAAAATATATTGGACTACAAAGCAACCCACACAAGTCTTAAAGTCCCCGTGAAATCAAAATTGAACCTATTTACTTTGTTAGCGCATATTACTAGTCTTGTGGTGAACAATTGATCCGTGCAAGTAAAAATATATTAAAAAAATGTTTTACCTTGGTTATCTTTAATCAAAATCTGAAAAGTTACTTCCGGTCTGGAACGGTTTCTTTTTCTGATGACGTAGGTTTCACAGTTTGGGTGGGGAAACGCTTAACCACTCCCCTCAAACCGTTAGTTTACTATTAGCGAGAGATGGAGAGGAGGAGCGCTGGAGTAAAACCCTGCCCTCTGTTCAATATTCCGTTTCACTTGGAAATACGTCACAGCACTGGAGAAAAATCGTTTGCAACTTCCGGTTCACGGGGACTTTAAGGCCCAATTGTAAAGGCCAAAGAGAGAGTAGAAAATTAAAACAAAAGACTTACATTGCATTTTATATATATATATATATATATATAAATATTAGGGATGTAACGATACACGTATTCGTATTGAACCGTTCGGTACAAGGCTTTCGGTTCGGTTTTTGGTACGCATTTTTGAAAGTTAAAAAATATCATACTTTATGATATTAGTTTTAATAAAAACATAATTAAAAAAAATAAATCAAGAAAATTTCTCTGCCATTTATTTCTTTTTGCTATATTGGAAACGTACCGAAAAACATATCGAACCGAACCGCGACATAAGTGTATCGTATCGAACCGAACCTTGAATTTTGTGAACCGTTACACCCCTAATATATATATATAATTTAAACAAAGAAATAAATGTATGATGTGGCCCCAACCATCCAGGATGTAATGATCCAATTTGTGCATATCAGAATAGTAAAATCACTAAAAGCAAGATCTATCTTATTAAACAATTTTACTATAATAAATATTATTGGTAACAGTGTGACATAACTTAACATTTACAAAAGTTGAAATCTATAACATACTTTAGACGTCTGCTTCCAATAGCGGATTAAACATTTCAGAGAGCAGAATATATCAGGCTGGGTGGATATTGGATTGTTATCCAATAGCCCTTTGCAATAGGAGCCATTTTCTTCTCGCATTACAAAGCGGCTAAAACCAACCGTTTGCTCTTCGTTTTTGTGCATGGTAAAGGGGTAGTTTAAATCAGGCATCTAACACACACATACACATACAGCTCGATGTGATATTTGACCTCTCTCGCCCTAGAGCGACCACAGCGAAATGAAGCCACTCATTTTCATACTTCAGCTGTGGCCTGAGAGACAGTTATGGTGAGAGGTTACACAAAGACCCACATACACAACACACACACACACACATCATTCTGGTGCAGCGGTTTGGTCAGAATTACTTCAAAGCTGGACTGTCTTGAAATCAGAATCATATGTTGCTGACACAGCCTTAATACAAAAATACACACAGAACTGAACGCACACTTGCTCTCTCGCACACACACTCGACACAGCCACGGGGAAGAGAAGCTCACCCTAAACAACCCTTAATTTAGCCCTTTTTAACACTCTTAATCCTGAAAACATTGCATAAACCATTAGAGCATTTCTAGCAGCCACACACTTGTGTGTCATTACGTGCATTTCATGCAGTTATAATCTTGTGACTGCTCACCATTTTTTCACTTTCCATCCTTCGCTTTTTTCTTTCTCTTTCCATCATCTTTAGCGCTCCCTTGACTGTATGACGGTACTGTTTCCATTGTCATGCTTTTCAAATCAACTTCTCAAACACACATACATACTGTACACAGCTTTTTTGAAAATTTGATATCTTTCAGCAAGATACGTTTATAGAGGTACAATTTTGATGAATGAGTAAATGGTGTGGTTTGGTTTCTAAATCATTTTTCTTTTAAACGTGGGGTCAGAGCTGATCTCTGTCAAAGTGAATACCATAATGAGGTCCCTAAAATCACGAGAAACACGAAAGCTCAAATAACTCTCATCCAAATGGTTCTGAATTGAATTCAGGTTCTGAAGCCGCCCTCAAACAAACAATGAGCCAGGATCCATTTCAAACCTGTACTGCTTCATGAATCCACACAAGAGTGACATGATCAGCACAGTGTCTTTCTGGAAGACATACTGGAATTAAACCAGCCCATAAAAGACAGAGAATTCTCAGAATCTCTCTTCACAATTAGAAACAGACACAGAATCTGACCAAGCACAGACTTACTGACCCCAGTCCAGACATGGAAAAATACCCAAACAATAAAAACACACATAACTTGAAAGCGATGTCAAGAGGACTGCATATTTTTGTACTTGTATGCCTAAATTATTTTGATTCCAAAAGAACCTAAATAAGAAATATATTTTATTTCATTGGTTAAACTTGTATTACCCAAATGAGAACCGCGCAACTTTTTTCAACTGTATTTTAATCAATATCAAAAGCAAAACATCCTGAGTATTTCAATTATATTGGGTTGTTAATATTAGTTTTGAGTGACTGACCAACTTGTTCATGCGTCTTAAACTAACTTAAAAACAACAATAATGCTGATAAACATGAGTGTACATTACATGACAGAGTCTGGAAAAAAAAATAGAAAACTAACGATTTGAGATCTTGAAGATTATATTTCTCACCCCAGTGGCTAATTGTTATGAGCATAAACCTCACTTTTTAACCTTAAGCATAAACTAAATTTGTTAGATTTATGTTTATGTAAAATTTATTTAAATAATGCCAATGTGATAAGGGAAATAAAATGGAAGCAAAATATGAAGAGTTCAGATGCAAAAGCCTCTAAATGCCATTTGAAATTGTCTTCTTTAATGATGATTTTTTATCATACTTGTATATTTAAGTTCCGTGATTTCACTTTAAATGGCAATGAAGATTACCTATTAATTTTTATTTAAGTGAAATTACTGAACTTAAGTATACAAGTTTGATAAAAATCATCATTAAAGAAGAAAATTTCAAATGGCATTTAGAGGCTTTTGCATCTGAACTCTTCATATATTCTCTGAAAACAAGCACCCTTTTGCAAATGTAATGTTTTAAAGGATATTTTTCATGATTAAAAATAAATAAATAATCATAATTTAGGCAACAGCACAAGGTGACTGGAGCACTTGAGCTAAATGTTGCGGCACAGCTTGAGAGGATAAAGTTAAACATGTATGACTCGGAGGCTGAGACAAAGATACGCGAGTGCAGACCCGGTCTGCTTCAAAGAACCTCAGCAGACAGACTGGAGACGATTTGACAAATAGCTACATGGATAAAGGAAAGGAGCAAGGAGATTTCAAGAAGCTAAGTTGCCCTCTGGAGCCAATGCTCTGAACCTCTGTAGGGACTACATTGTCTGCATATCGACTCGAGAATCCTGGGACGTGTACAGCCTTCTATATATGAGCCGATCATTCAAATCTCTAAATCTAGATTTGTACTATAACATGTCCTGAAAGATTACAATTTATATTACAGACGAAATTGAGGGTGCAGCTGAACTATAAAGAGAGAATCTTTTCAGTTCTTCCTCAAATGGATTAAAGGGGCCGTTTTAGGGTACGACGAGGGTGGCATGACGATATGGTGAGTGTTGGTCTCTGCTGGAAAAGGAAACATAGTAGTCAGCATCATAGAAATCAACATACTGTGTGAGGGTACAGGAGAGGCACAGAGAGAAAGAAACTCAACACCAAGCTGAAAAAGTATAATATAGTGACAGCAGATACTCGTGGATGGATAAAAAGCACCTGGAGTGACGCTGTAGCAACCAAAAAAGCCTGACAGACACCCTCAAGGCGGGTGGGCAGAGCGACGCCTAATGATGTGTCAGTATTAATGAGGTCTGCAGCTGCATCCATTTGCTCAGGCACTATCACAACAAGCTAAATGCTAATAACTAACTATTCATTATCAAACCACACAACAACATGGTGCTAACAAAATATCATTCATGTAATAATTAAAACACACCATAAACCTTAACCACAAGTAGTGCGAGTAAAGCAGACAAACCCATGTAAAAATCTACGCAGTAAATGTTTTTTTACTTAGGAATTTTGAGCGCATAATTAGTTCAATATGCTTTTCTTGACTTTGTGTGTGTTTTAAAAAGCATTCTGGTTTGAGTGGTCAGTTTAGATGTTTGAAAACATCTTGCTTACATTTAACACACAAACGGGGTGTTTTATATTAAACTGCATCTATACTTATGCCAAAGTACAATCAGTTCAGGGACTCGCTGTATGTAAACAATGTAAATGCAACATACCAATAGCACACATTGAAGAAAAACAACTCAAGAGGCTTTTGCTGAGGAGCGAATGGATGCGTGTGAAACTGTCACGCTCTAAAGTCTCTCGCTGAGTTATTAACTTGAATGACCAGTGAAAACAAGATGACCAGACAGCAAAAACCACTGAACCCAGAACACAAACACATTTCAGCAAAATTATTTTAACCAGACTCATCCTGTTTACCAGAGCAAGATAAAGGAGCTGGTTGCTAGGGAGTGTGTGTGCGCGCGAGTGCGAGTGCAAGAGAGAAACAGAGAGAGACAGAGAGAGAGTGTTTTACTGGATCTAATAGCAGCCCTGCTGCTTTCTGGGGGTGTAGTTGTGGTGATGGGTCAGTGGAGGTGAAGTGGATTATGGGACATGTCTGGGCATCATGGCCAAGAGACCAAAAACTCAGTGAGGCAAGACAACCAATGAGACATGCCTGACTGAAAGTGTCTCTACCTCCCACCATCCTTGGGGAAAGAGTTAAAAAAAGAAAGCGAGGTAAAAAAGAAAAGGAGTGTGTTAAAATTACCATGCAGTTCCCTGCTGTTTTCATCTGGTATGCTAAGGGTTTAGCATGCATTTATGCTGAATGTGTTCGAAATCTTTAATTCTGAATGAATCATTAATCAGCGCTTCAGTTCAACTGTTGCGTGCTGTTTGTGGCTGGAAAATCATCCCTCACTGAAAACCTTTCACAGAAGCATAACTTGTGCAGATTTACACAAACATGCCACCATTAAAGCCTGTTCGTGCCTTTCTAACTCTATTTGTGACTTAATTACTCACACGTTGTATTACAATGTGAGTTTATTTCTTATTTTAAACTATTTCAAATACCCATTTTATTTTTTTCTCTTAAGGTAGAAACTGGCTTCAATATTACACACACACACTTTCCATTGACTAATGAAATTTTCTATTCCTTAATTCCTAAACCATCAGTCTGAGGGCCTTTGGCTTGTCCAAACAATGTGATTTCCAGTTTTACTAACATTTTGGGGACATTTGGACCCCATAATATAGACAAGAACCTGACCCAAACACACGTTTAGGAAGCTATCTAAAATGGGACTCATTAACTACTATTGTATTTAGCTGTTTTTAGTTGTGAAATACAACTTTACAGAATTTTAAGAAGTAAATCAATACTTTTCAATTTGTGTGTGAAGCAATACATTCAGGGGTACAACACCTTGTCCATAGGGCAGTAGCCTTAGGGCCAAATTTATGAAACGGGGCAAATTAGCGTGGGAACGCAATTCCAAAAATGTGCAGATGGGAGTGTACAGTTGTGCGCATGATCTACAGACAACGTGCAAATTAAAGAACACATACGCAGCCGGATCATTTCCATAAAGACTAATGTAATTTACCGAGAGCAGCTCAAATTAGTGTCCGGTTTAAGACATGCTTTTTTTGAGTAGTGAATAATGGCGCAAATATCAATAGACGAGCGCAAACCTTAGTAAATCACCCCATTCATTTAAATACTCTCCTCCCATAAATTTGGCTCCTGAAAGGGAAACTCCTATAAATGCATATGCAATAAGGTCAGCCACAAAAATAACCCTGTCCACGTCTATTCAGCGCTAATTTTTCACTGCGTGTCTTTAGTAAATCCTGACAGTAGTTGATGCAAAAACAGGGTTTGTGCTGGTGCAAGCTGTTAGTAAATCTGGCCCTAAGGGTTCTAATATGCAACTTTTAGGGGTAAAGTCCCTTTAAGGGTACTGCCCCAGCAACAACATGTTGCACCCCTAAAGGTACAATCTCTGCAAATATTTCCGAATGAATGAAAATTGGTTCCCAAAAGTATAGGTAGGTTAGACAAATACAGAAAAGCTGGATTTACTTACAGGTGATGTAATAGTTTGTGAGGCGTTTGAATTCAAGCCCCATGTAGTTTGGACTGAACTCCTGGAACTTGATGGTGAATTTGATGTCTTTCTCTGGTTTGTTGCAGGTCACCAGAACATTGGGGTCCAGTATGGTGCTGCAGGACTCGGCCTGCTCTTTCTTCACCAGGTAGAGTTTATAAAACTCATACGGTCTCCCAATGTCCCCTTTGGGGCAGATAATGTCCAGTTTGTCACCAATTTCTGGGTAGATCACCAAGCCCTTTCCAGACACAAACCTGCAACACAAAGCATATAAAGTTACAATAAATCACAATCACATTTAAACAATCCTCTCTGAGACTGAATCTCAGTAGAATCTGCATCTCTGTGGACTCAATCATGAGAGGAAAAACTTTGGTTCAAATAGCCCACTGCCAAGAACCTCCACAAAACGCTCCAGAGGGACTATCGGCGTTTCTTTTTTTCATTTTAATAACATATTTCAAAATATTAAACAATTCCAAATATGAAAGACAGAGAGCAACAGAAGAGCAGAGTCAGAAATGAGCTGGATGGAGATGGAGCTGAATCTGCTGACTAGGATTTATTGGACAGGGAAATAGAAGCATCTCACTTAATTTATTAGAGTTTATAATTTATTGTTCATGTGCTGATCAACCCTGCTCGCACATTCAGGGAATATATTACCCATTCTTAGTAACACTGACTAGTGTGTGTGTGTGTGTGTGTGTGTATACACCCCCATCAATATGTGTCTGTAAGGAGAGACGATTGCAACACAGTCCTTTACACATTTAACTGCTAACCGCACACAAACACACACAAGAACAAAAGCAAACAAACACACACAGACATGCCCTAAAACTAGATACACACATAGGCACAGACAAAAACAGAAATCCCCTAAAAACTACAACAGCGCATGCAAAAAAACACACACACGCTCTAATGAAAAAGACATGCACACATACAAAAACACATCAGGAGAACGTATGTTTCCCTGATATATGGCCCTGATCAAACTCAAATATTGTCTCTGTATAATGTAATTCGGCTGGTTTTTTCTTGCTTTCGTGTGCACACTTTTCGCTGCAGGCTGTTCGCTGGTTTAACACACATAAGAGCGCACAAAACATCTTCACAGACGGATTAACAACAAAAACCTTTTACTGGGGCACAGACTTCCGTCTATTTCACAAAACGTGCTATATGTGTGTTCACATACTTGTGTCTGTGTTTGAGGTGTGTGCAGGATTGTGAAATCCAATTATGAGTGATTATGGCTATTGAGAAGCACAATTATGTTCTCAGTAAGAAGAAGGGAAACAAAGGGGACAGATAGACTTATATAAACAAGAATACACACAGTTATGATAGCTTACAGTGCTCTCATTGAAAAGAGTAGAGAGGATCATTGATAAAAAATGTCATTTAAAAACAAACCACAGCAAGTTGTATGCGGCATGTAAATTCGGGGATTTCGGAAAAGCGATTCAAATGTCAGTAGTGTGCAAAATATATCAGTGCCATATCAGTTATCAACCAATATAATATTAGAGATTTTTAAAGCATCTATAAAGGTTGTTATTGGATATATAAACACTACTGTTGAGTCAGTAAGATTTTTTTTTTTGAAAGAAATTAACATTTCTATTGCAAGAACGAATTACACTGATCAAATTTTACATATTTATACTGTTACAAAAGATTTCTATTTCAAATAATGCTGTTTTGAATGATCTATTGATCAAAGAATCCTGAAAGAAACAAAAATATTAAGCAGGACAACTGTTTTTTAACATGGATAATAATAAGAAATGGTTCTTAAGCAGAAAATCAGCATATTAGATTCTCAAGGATCATGTGAGACTGAACACTGGATGCTTTGACATCACATGAAAAATTATATTTCAAAATATATTCAAAAATAAAACCGTTTTTGTTAAGATTTCACAAATGTACAGTTTTTACTGTATTTTTGATCATTTGATCTCTTATGCTTATTTTGAGCATAAGAGACTTCCCCCAGCCTTTGAAGATTAGTTTATTGAAAGTAAAACACTAAATACCAATAAATATATACGATGGTTTATTATACTAAGTAACTAATGATAATCTCTGACATATTAAATAGTGATATACATGTGCAGAATGTATCATATTATGAGCAGCCCCAGACAGAGATTACCGAATTTAGTCAAATGTTGTAGCAGTTCATAAAAGCAGATATCTGAGGCGTTGACGTGCAGAACTAGAGAATATCTGTGTGTGCGCGTGAGAGAATAAGAGATTTGCATGACTTAAGAAGTTTTGCAGGGTTAAACTCTTAGTGTGACATTTGCCTCCTCTGTCTGCGACCTCTTCTCTGTTCCTGTCTATCCCTTTCTTTTATCCCTCTGTTTCTAGATTCTCTTTTCATCCCTCTCTTTTTTCCCCCATCAATGAAGATGTCAAACTCGTGCCCTTCCTCTGACGGCTAGCTATGACTGAACAAATCAGAAACAGAAAGAGAAAGCGAGCGAGGAGGAGGAGGAATCTGACCTCCTCAACTTTGAAGAAAAGACTTCATCACTTCCTGTCAAATCAGCAGCTGCTGCAGACTGAGAATTTCAGAAGCAGGACCTGAGAGGGATTGTTTGCGAATGTGTGTGGGTGTGTGTGTGTGTGTGTGTGTGTGTGTGTGTGTGTGTGTGTGTGTGTGTGTGTGTGTGTTGGAAGCTCAGATGATGAGAAGATCTCACCAGCATATTTATAATCGTTTAGGTAGCCTAACCCTTCCTGTTCCTAGAGGAAGTTAAGAAGTTTGTGTCCCTCCCTGTGTGTGTGAATGCGTCAGATATGGCAGATATAGTGTTATTTTATTTTTAATTAAGGCTTGTTTCCTCCACTCCAAAGTTTAATTACTCTTAAACTTTTAAATCAAATTTTAATCAAAATATTGTACATTAATATACATATTTATTTATAGTTATTAATAATTATAGAATTTTCCAATTATTCCTAACTCAATAACAACCATTATATAATGCATATTATATTTCTTACAGTTTGATAAACAATATTTAAGGAACCAGACAGAATAACAAATTTCTAGAAAGACTTGGATAATAAAAAAACGCCATTTCCTGCTTAAAATTGAATTAAATCAGTAGCACATTAGAGAGTGGGGGAGATGTCTTAATTCAAATTGTAAATGTAATTATCCACACACACACATATACACTTCAGTTTCAGTGCACTGTGTGAAACAGAGTTAGACCCACAAGCTTACACACACACACACACACACACACTCAATAAGAGGCCTCCTCGCTTTTTAAACAAGTGAACACGGGATTAGACCAGGACTGAATGGCACCAATTAAATACTGAATACAGCAGCCATGCAAATCAGCCTCATTCAAGAGGGAGGGAGAGAGAGAGAGAGCGAGAGAGAGACACACAGACACCTCTTAACACACAAGCGCCTACATTCTGAGAAGGGGCTGTAATCACATGTCTTGGCAATAAGTCTAACCTCCACAATGGACCAACAACTGCCACTTATATGTACACAACACACAGACCTTATTTTACAATTTAAAGACTGGAAAGTTCAGTTTTATTTTTGGTGTGTAACATATCCAACGGGAAAATGTAGTCACCTATCTCTCATTAAACACACACACACACACACACTCAATATGGAGGCGTGGGGTGTATGTATAGAGTGCAGTGGTCATGTGATTGTCCACTCTCAAGGCAGAGCTCCTACAAGTGGCTCTTTGTCTGCGAGAGAGAGAGAGAGAAAGAGAGAGAGAGAGACAGCTTACACATATCCCACTCACAATAACAACTGCACACAAACTCACACACTCAAAAAACACACAGAGCCTTGGGCATCTTGTTGAGAATGAGAGAAATGAGTGAATGGAGTCTAAGAGAAATGAGGAATCTCCATAGCAGAGCCCCCCATCCTCATTAATTCTCTCTCTCGCTCTCTCTCACTCTCTCACACTCACACACACTTTTTTTCTTTTTTTACTTTATTTATATTGTTTTTACAAATAAGCACAATTCCCAAATTGAGGTTAGGTCAGATTTAGCTGACTTCTGAACTGAAGTATAGCTATGAACACACACGCACACTCATACATGCGTATCATTGAGGCCTATTGTTCTTAAACATGGCTAAATATAATTACAACAGATTAAGCCAAAACCTACCACCCAAAAGAAAAAGTTTAGTTTTAGTTTCGGATTTAATTGAAAACAGTATTTATTTAATTTATGAATCACTTTCTTACTTTAACACAGCTAAAAGTTTAATAAAAGGTTCATCATATCCTGCATGAAATCCTAATCTAAATAGATTTCCTTTCATATCCTATCTGATTGAAACACAGAATGCAAGGAAAGGGGATTTCTGGGACTTTTAGTCAACGGGCAACAGTGCACTTGGATTTTATCAGTCGGCCTTGGGGGGAAATGATGACTCCCCATCACACAATCAGACAGAAGAACATTCTTTCACTTGATTCGTTTCCTGCTCTCCTCCTCAATGTCTTTAGCTGCTGTTTTTCACCCATATTACTTTCACCAGTTCAAAGAGGCTAGAGGCTAGGGGTCAAGCTAACGTTCCCTACTGAACTATCGAGATCTGCAAATGCATCATGCGAACAGACAGAATTCACAAGAACTTTTCCACTTTACTGTTTACAGTCATAACACTTCTATTCGCCCTGATCACCCAGGACCAATGCTGACGGTACAAGTGGAAATCACCAGGGATCCCACAAAAGAATAACACAACTAGTTTTAATTTGCAAGTACATTCTGCATTTTTGTAGTTGTGTGTTGACAATACACTTGTCAGTTCACATTTTTTATTGGACTGCCGTACGACATTTGATAGTTTCACATCAAGCTTACAGGAAGACATCTAAATGACAGGTCTTCCCGTCGTGCAAGAAGATATCTTGCATCTGTTCAGCCCTGAAACAATGACTTTAGCCACTGTAGGATTTTCTAGCCTCCGAGTTAACACAAGAGAGGGGAAAAAATCTACTATTTAAGTAACCAACTTTACTGAACCTCTTCATGCCTAATGATAATGAGAATATTAATAATAGCAATATTGCTAGACTATACTGCATTACTCAATTGGTAAATAACTACAAGTAATGGCACTACAAATTTTACAATGGCAGTTTATATTATTGTAAATACTATCACCATCTTTCAGGCAGCATCATATTTTATGAACATTTAAAAAAAAATCTATTTTAAGCTATCCTAATTTTCTAAAGAAATAATCTAGTCATATAATTTTAACATGTTTCCTTCTTTTTTCTCCTTCAAATAACCAGCACTGTTTGTAGCTTACTTTTTTTAGCTTGACTGTAGTCTAACTAAACCTTTAGTCTACAGTTTCAAAGTATCTTCCAACACTGCGATTGCTGTATCTCTAAACTCTTAAATGTATTACTCGCATAATAACTGAATAACAACACAATGTAATTTATTATAACAACACACCCTGTATTCATTAAATTAATAACAGCATTCATGACGAATTTAAAAGTCCTTGTCTGAGCTCAAAATGCAACGGCACGGTGGCAGACAGTATATATATATATATATATATATATATATATATATATATATTTAGAGAGCAAATGAAAAAACACAGCCAGAAACGCTCATATTTACTCTGTCTCTCCTCTCTCTCTGTGTCAAAGTCTGTCTCCCTCTCGTCTCCTCTTCTCTCTCTCACTCACACACACACACACTCTCCCACTCACTGTCAGGAGTATTGTGTTTGTCTGAGTGTGAGATGAAAGGTATGAATTCCTCCAGAGCTCCTCCAGGATACCACCGTTAAACACACACAGAGAGAGAGAGAGAGAGAGAGAGAGAGAGAGAGAGAGAGAGAGAGAGAGAGAGAGAGAGAGAGAGAGAGATAATAATATCTGCACTCTTAATGTGAGCATGTGGGGTGTGTGTGTGTGTGTACAGGTCACAATGATGCAGAAACTGTTTTGGTGTGCATGTGTGTTTTTTTTCTCACAAAATCTCACATTTCAGAGCAATTAAAGCAACTGCAAACACACACACACAAACAGGTTATACTTGTTAGACAGCTTAGTCTGAAATGCCTGAGAGAAACAGCAAAAGAAATCAAACACACACACAAGAAAAAAAAATTCAAATAGCGATGTCAATGCATTTGTAGTTATTTATGACCGCATCACTGATTGATATTTACACCTATGAGAAATATAATAGGAGAGACAGAGAGACTCTTGGGAACCAAAACCAACATGAGAACAATGACAAGTTGTCATTAGACTAAACAATTCCTTCATCACACTTTTGTGTTTCAGCATGCCTGTCATGGTAATGTGGATGTAGCAGCCTCATCTGTCCTCATCTTCAGAAAAATATACACAAACGCATGGTTTCACTATATTTCACGTTCATCGAAAGTTTACCTTTAAGAACAAAACAGTTTCATGGAATTTGGGGTTCGGTAAGGTATTGTGTTTACCTTGGCTGCATTTATTTGATCAGAAATACAGTAAAAACTGTAATACTGTACAATATTATTTTATTATTTTAATGACAAAGTATTTTCAGCATCATTACTCCAGTCTTCGGTGTCACAAGATTGCTTCAGAAATCATTCTAATATGCTGATTTGGTGCTCAAGAAACATTATTTTCTTGAAATTGTTTCTTTTAATCCTGTTTCTTAAAATCTTGTTTTTGTGGCAACTGTGATTATTTTTTTCAGGATTCTTTGGTCAAATGAATGCATCCTTGCTGAATAAAAGTTCTTACATTTTTTAAAAAAGAAACAAATTACAGACTCCAAACTTTCAACTATATTTAGACAAAGCAGTATAGAACTTTAATATTGTCCATTTCTCAATTATCGATCATAACATGTAAATGTACATCAGTCTACTTGCATCCCCAGTCATCACACAAACTTTTTGATATTAGCAGATTCAAAGATAAACATGATTTATGAGCCTATCATATAGTGAAGTCCACTTTTCAACAGGTTTCACTGCATTTGTGAGGACATTTTCAAAATTCACAGAACACACGCAGATGAACAAACTCCTTTCTCTCTCACACACACACACACACACACACACACTCATGTTTTATGAATTGTGTATTTGTCAAGTGCGTTTTCAACATTGTTTTATAATTAGATTTTCCATTTGTTCCGTCCAGCTGCAGGCATAGATCACCGTCTCACCAATAATGGCTCCAAACTCCTTTACCCTCCATTTTAAATAATAATGAGCCTTTAAAATGGCTGATTCAGACGCATCCCTAAAAGCAGCTTTCCACAGCTCCTGGACCAGTAAACAGCTTTCAGCCTGATCTATCTGTGGGCGTCCTGAGCCTGATATTTGGGTGTTTTCAACCAAACCTAAGATCAGTGAGGAGAGTTTGATCTCCCGAGTGCGTTCAGAAGTAAGTCTTCTAATGGCAGGTAACCCTAAGAAGCTTAAAACCACTGCGTGAGAGAACTGTTCTCAGGTCAGCTGGAGCTAATAAAGGTTATTGTGATTTGAACCTGCATGCAGAGAGCACTGAGCTCAGATCAGCTGGAGATGAAAGCAGACTGGAGACTTCAGCTTCTCAGATGCTTTATAGCGGCATTTAGCTGACTGAAAGCGTGACCATTTCTCCGGACACACACGCACACACGCCGGCAAGGAATGATGGGTTTAGTGAGTGTGATGGTCTGAGCTGTCGACTGGAAAGTGGATAAAAAGGATAGAGGAGCTTTGAACTCTTAAAGGGTGTGACTGATGGCCCGCTGTGTGTTTGAGTATGTGTGTGTGTGTGTGAGTACACGTAGCAGATTTTAAGCAAGTTTTGAGTTGCTAGACTTGCATTGCCTCTCTTTGTTTACACTACGAGTATAAATGTGTTTAGGGTAGATATATACCCATAATCCACCAGTGCATACTGTCTCACACAGTCAAAAGAGAAAGCAAACATGAGAGTGTGAATGTGCACACGGAGAACTGAAGGAACAAACAGATCGCAAACTTCTCCTTACAGAACACTAATCGTTTTCCACCTCACACACTTGTGTTTGTTGTGTGTGTGTGTGTGACAGGCTATCTGAATACCCAAAGTCACTTTCCAGGACAGGTTGCAGCTGTTGAACAACGGGAAGCCTGAGTGTGTTGTTACGGAGAGACACATTGTGGTCAGATCTTTCATGAGATGGTTGAATCGTGATGATACAGTGCTCTGTTCCCTCTTTAAAAAGAATGACAGAGAAACTGGTGTTTAACGTCTCGGGTTTGCTTGACGTTTATGAGTCTTGGTATTTGCATGATGGGAGATCAGAAGAAGGAGAGAGGAAACAGTTGACTACAGAGGGACAGGAATCCGGCCCAAATGTAATGATATATTCGAGCACCCGCCCTAAATCACGGCACTGTGGTGATTTTTATCCAGCAGCCTAAATGGAATCTTATCACGTTCTCATGGCAGTTTGGAGGTGAGAGTCAAAGCAAACTTTAGGTTTAACATAGAAGTGGGTTTAACTACATTTTAAAATTAAACTATTTTTTTTTATTTAAAATCTTAAGAAATTAATAAATGTACAGCTACAGTATTTTAATCCAAAAAAATGACAAACCACCATAAAGAGTAAAAATTACTTATTTTATTATACTTTTATTGTTCTTTTGCCATTACTGGAGCCCGACAGTAAAATCAGTCTCTACTTTACTTTCATTGCAGCTTGTTCACAAAAAAAAAAAAACTGATGATTATATGAAGAGTTCAGATGCTAAAGCCTTTAAATGCCATTTGAAATTTTCTTCTTTAATGATGATTTTTATCAAACTTGTATATCTAAGTTCAGTAATTTCACTTAAATAACAATTAATAGGTAATTATCATTGCCATTTAAGTGAAATCACTCAACTTAAATATACAAGCTTGATAAAAATGGTCATTCTAGAAGAAAATTTCAAATGGCACTTAGAGGCTTTTGCATCTGAACTCTTTATATTTACTCACCCCGACGGTTAGGGTTAATTCTCATTGTAACCCTAGACGTTAAGGCCTTGGGTAAAGTAATAAAACCTTCTAAAAAGAGTTGAAATACATAATAGAGTAATTTTGGTGGTACATGATAAAAGACAGGACAAAGGAGGAAGTATAGTGGGACTGTTTACAAAACATTTTAGCTGTTTGCAAAAAAGAAATGAGGGTGTGTTGATAAGGCGATATTATCGGATAGTATTACTTTGAAACTATTTACCATCTCGATATACATCAAGACACTGAATGATTTGCATGTTCATGAACCACAGAAACCACCTTAAAAGGATAGTTCACCCAAAACTGAATTCTGTCATTATTTACTCAACCTCATGTTGTGACCATTTTGCTTACCATTTGGTTGCTGACTTCTACTGTATAGATAAAAAATAAAAAAAATAAAAAAGAGACGGTTCTATAAATATCTTTTATGTTCCACAGAAGAAATGGAGTCATAGGTTTAGATTAGAATGACATGAGGGTGACTAAATGATGACAATTTTCATTTCGGGGTGAACTATATGCTTTTTAAAAATTAGCAAACGCCACTGAAATCCCCCAAAATACTGCTTACACATTAACCTAGCTATCTAAACAAGTTATAAATAAAGCTAACTATGATTACAACAGACTAACAATAACCCAAACCCTATTAGAAACCTTTTAGCCTTTTTACAGTAAAAAAAAAAAAAGAAAAAAACTATTTTATTTTTGCTTTACAAATGATTTTGACCTCTGAGGATGTCCTGGACCTCCCCAATGGGAGATTTAGTCAAATTTAGATAACTTCGGGGACAATGTTGTCCCTAAAGTCTAACTAAGTAAACCCACCCCCCAGCAGCTGCCACTGCTCCTCTTCCGACTCGTGTGCTCCAACAGACCCTACAACTACAAACATTACAGTCCTTAAAACAACACGGGCGCTGGGCTCGGAGCGCGACTGTGCGTGTGAGAGCCGTTTGAGGAGGCCGTGAGAGCCCAGCGGTCATGCTTGGTCAGGGACAGACAATGTGCGTTTGTTACTTAAGCACTGTTGTTAATGAAGCTCCCCATGCGCACACACACATGGATGTACAATAAAAATTAGGTTTCATGCCAAGCCCTCTCGCTTTCAATCTCCGTGTTATATAACGACTACAGAAATACGGTTTTAAGTTGCTAACTGAATCCCCGTTAAAATGCACATGCGTTATAGTTAGACTCTCAGGATATGGCATTAACAGAACGCAACTCGCTCACACACACACACACACACACACACCGACAAACATCCACAACACCGTGAAATGCTATCAAGGTGGAACAAAAGCCACTTCACACACACTTCAGAGAGGAACAGGTCTGCTGTGGAAATGCTGGCTGAGATGGAGGGAAGTGTGTGTGTGAGTCTGCGTGAGTCCTCTCTTGCTGTTCAACATATTGAAACTCTGACAGAGTTAATCTCCTCACTGTCAACTCCTATTATAACACCACTGATCATGACATACACACACTAACTCATGCATACACAAACACACGCACACGATTCACGCCTACACACTCGTAAATGCACACAGACAAATGATTGAAAGTAACACGACTCGGAGAATAATTATTACTGCAGTGGATGACTGAATATATGCCCAAACATGTCCTAAATGATCCTGAACAGTCACACATGAATCCGTTACTATGATCGCAGTTGAGAACCAACATAATCCCCGAGAAGGTCAAAGGACATTTCTGTCTTTTCATTTCGTAAAAATCAGGCTCCAAAAAAACTGTGTTCAGAAATTTCTACATTTTAAATGCAGCGAAGCAGTCAGCATGTGTGTTGACAGGTTGGCTCACAGGGATACAGGTTCGAGTCTCCTTTGTTGTGCAATTATATCTTGAAAATCCCAGATCAACTGCTAGAAAACGGTTTCGTGTCATTTCCAAACTTTTGAAGATATTTGTCTCTCAACTGTTTTTATCCATACAATTTAAGTCAATGGGGCTCCATCCATAACAACATTGTTCTGTTGTGGAAAAGAAAGTCACAAGTTCTTTTCCACATTTTTAAAGAGTGTTCATGAGCTAAACAGAATGTTTAACTGCTGCTTTAGACGGTTATATGTGCACAGAGAAGTTGCTGATTAAGACTAATTGTGCACCACAGAGTGTTGAGTAAATGAGCGAACTTGTACGCTTGAATACACACTCACACACACATAAGTAAAGTACTTCAGTAGCATTTTTGAGCTAATGAGAGACAGATTTCCAATTAGCTCCTCATCTCCTCCCTTAGCACTGGAATATGGCCAAAACACACAGTCACATTCATACATATATCATGGATCCCTCTTACTTTGTTCTTTAAAAATCCAAAAGGAATTTAGGAAATTTGCTGTCGTTCATCAGAAAATTGTTTCCTAAACAGCTAGAGTGTTTTCTTGATAAGCGAGTGGCTGCCAAGGACTTGAATGAGGTAAAATTATATTGATTTGTAACTAAGAATTCGATGATGTAACTGGGAAGTAAAGAGAGTTCTCATTTCGTTGTGTATAGTGTGTGACATTAAGATGATAAGACATAACCTGAAATCTGTGCCTCAATGAGATAATTGTCCCAATGATTAGCTATTTTATTCTCTCTCTCTCTCTCTATTCCCAGCAGAATCCACTTCTCTTTTCTTCCCTCAAGGCAGAGGAGAGGAGGGGAGGGGAGGGGTGTCGCTTTTTACATTTTTCTTAGTCCAAATTATAGCTGTGAACCATGCAGATAGGAACAGAATTATACATCTGAAAGCAGCAGTAAGTCTGACTGTGTGCGAGCGCGTATATGTGTAGTTGTGTCTAGAAGTAATTAAATTTACATAATTGTGTCAACAGAATAAATCAGTAAAGCTCTTGTTCCACCAAATGTTTCTTCCAGAGAAAACGCAGCGGTAGCTTCAGCATTCAGTAAACTTTGCGTTTTGCTGATATAAATATCAGAGTGCTGAGGGGTGGAGAACGCAGCCAGAGTTTTTTTTCTAATTTTACAGTCCTTCAATTATATTTCGCATTCAGTCTGAGAGAGGTCTGACCTAAAACACAAATGGCACATTATTATGGGTAAGAGAGCTGTGTGTGTGTGTGCGTGTATGATGGCCTTACTGCTGAGAGTCTGGTAAGAGGTTTAAAGGGTGACTTGGACTTAGTGGTGGTGGACGCTCCCATATGTCCGCTGCAGAGATAGAGCCCGGAGAGTGTGTTTGCCTGAGGCCCATATGCCTTTATGAGAGTGCTTAGGATAAGCTTTGTGTATTGAGTTATTGTGCTGTGTTTTATTGAGATGTGGGATTGAGATATGCAGACATGTCTCTCGTAAATCTCAAAAACAGTCAAGCGGTTCTGATATTCTTTTTCTCGACTTCACACACTCTTTCAAAGTCGATTCTTCTCAATGTACTGTGAGGGCCTCTGAACTTGTAACTAACAACACACACATGCTCTAGCACAGGTGCATACACACACATTCTGCAAGTAAATAAACATTAAGTACTTAAAACAACATGCACCAACTGTGATAAAACAGACCAGGCCAGTTTAAGCATCTGCTGTGCCGTGGAGCTCAAAGCTGCTTCAACGGGAAACACAGAGAGGCTCCAGCAATTGATCTGACATTTTCTCTCGCATGACGAAAAGCTCAAATGTGGCTGATTTTTTTTTTATTTTTATCTCTGTAATGGGTTTAGCTCCTACATAAAATAATACAATTAAAGTTTAAAAAAAAAAAGAAAAAAGAAAAACTGCAGAACGCAACATTTTCTATAATTAGTCTTGGGGAAGTGCTTTTGCATGTAGCAAGGTGTATTGTTTTTATTTTTTTATTTTTTTAAATCACTAAAATTAAAAAGCAATAAATAAATTGGCTATATGTAATATCTGAATTAAGGAACTCTATTCAATTTCGTAAAACTTTATGAAGTTTAACTTTAAAAAGTATTTCAAAAACTTTATGCAGTGCTTAACATATATAGTTATTGCTGATTTATAAATGGTCCATAACATTTCTAACTGTTTGGATGTAAATTAACAAAAGATTTGCTATGCATTATATAATGTAGTAATGTTTAACTATATGAGTTTAAAGTTTTATAAAGTGTTGCCAATTTCTAAGCAATTAACTTTTTAATTTTCCCCTCTTTCCTCAATTTTCGCACGAGAACTTTAAACATGGAAAAAAAACAAATACAACATAAATTTGAGTTCATTCGTAATTTATGGTGCGGTTTTAATTTTAAAAGCCCAATTTATGTTTTCGCGTCGACCCTCGGGTTCTCACATGCTAAAGTTTTCAAGTTTTTTGCTCATCTTTTACAAGCCCAACCGAGAGATCCTAATTAAAATATTCCCCTCGAGATGAAAAACACATGTGCACTATTCCTGTCCCCCTGTTTACGCTCATAACTCAGCGGCTGTGTCTCAAACCCTTTTGAGCTGGCTACCACAACGAGCCCATGGTGCCCAAAATGCTGTCTAGATGCCCCAAAACTGCTGGCACTGTAGGCAGCCCATTAGGTCTTGAGACACAACCACAGTATTTCACACTGCACACAAAGGCTCAAAACAAAGACAAACCATCATGTTTGTCAACTAAAAAGTAGCTTTTTAGTTACGTTATAGGTTTTTACAAAAATAACTATTGCTTGTTTTGCGAATGAAAAACTCAAAACAACCAGCTTTGCTATTCTGTTGAGTCAAGCTTCGGTGGCGCCTTAAGCCATTATTCAGGTTAAGTAAACACGTTGGACGCTCCCTAGAACGTTTTATGAGCAGCAATCAGAGAGATTTTATGAGCGTCTAGGAAACTCCTGCTTAAAAACCGATTAACTCTCTCGACACAACTCTGATTTGATCAATATGACAGACACTGTGCCGCCGGGATTTGGGCAGGCCGGTGGCGGTGATTCACCTCGCCTCTCATGGGAAAAGAATAAAAAGATGGACACGCCGATAGAGATAATGAGTTTCGTGCTAAAAACAACGAGGAACAGTAGCTGATCTATTTCTAATTTTTACAAGAAGGCTATTGTATGGAGAAATAAGGCCCGTGTCAAGGCCACACGTTCAATTTGTGTATCTGAATTTGTAACGTTAGTTAAGAAAGCCAAGAGGTTATTTTTAAAACGATATTTCGCATTAACATTTAACGGAGTTGTACTAGTATGAAATTGTTGTCGAATCCCCGCACAACAAGGGATTTTGCGAGTTGATGAGATGCGGCGGTGGAGTATGACAGCTGTGTGTTATATCCCGGGAGAGCGCGCGCTTGATCGGTCACTTCAGGCTCGAGCTCAGCGCGAGCTTCATGTCATCATGCCGGAGAGCGAGCCGTGACCGGAGCTTTTCACAACGGATTACTCAAACTCTGTGTCTATTTCATGATCAATAGACGCCGAACTAGTAATATCATCAATCTGAGACCGCAGTGATACACTTCAAGTTCATACACTCTTTGAGGGATTTTAAACACGCGCTCGTGCACTTACTTTTGATTTTGTGAATTCCACACGACAGACTCCAGTGATTTGGCTGCGGGTAACGCGTATCTGCACATGGTTGTCAGAATCCAGAGGTAATATTTCCACGAGCCGCCACTTCCAGCCATCTTACAGGGTTCTCGGAGAGACACAAGCCAGCAAGAAGATAAGATCCTTTCGATCGACTGTACTCCGGGTTACCGAACCACATGCAAAAGGACTAGGTTAGGCGTCCAGGCGGAGGGGCTCCATGGCTCAACTTCCAAATCCAATTTTTCTATGGTTGCCTGGAGGAAAAAAGGTGTCGCACAACGTTGCACATGCAGTTTCTGGCCCAACGTTTCTCTTTTACCAAAATCGCTGCTACCTTGTACTTAGGTAGACTGCAGCGCGTGACTGTTTTATTGTAGTCATCTATTAGTGAGCTGGTAGCCTTACAAAAGGTCAAATCACGCCAGATTAGGGGTGAGTGACGTGAACACAGGTATAAGGACCATCAATCCCGTGTTGGGGTTCGGGTTTGTGAAGAAATCCGGTCCTGGTCATGTGTCAGATTTAAATCTAGACTCCTTTCGCTTTTGATCCCAGATCATAGAGATGAGCTTTAGAGACGCAACAGTTCTGTCTGAAATTTACCGACCTAAATCCATGTTCAAAGTGTCCAGCAACAACGCTTAACTGTCAGTCGCAGGACTGCCAAAAATATCTGTCCAATTCCATTTGGATTTTCTTTCAAAAAAGGCACGAGAAGTAACGTTAAACTCCCGAGTTTTGCGGCTGCTTATATTGAATAATCTGGCGTTTCAATGCATGCTGATAGACGGGGTCTCAGCTACTGTCCGCTGCTGGTTCGTGTGCCAAAAGGAGCACGCTGTTTCGTCTCAAGGATACAAAAAAAAGATGGGGAAACTTCGGCGCTGTACTCGCTTCCTCGGCGAATTAATGACGCGACTTTTAGCCTCGGATCTTGTTTGGATTTGTTCGGCGCTCGACCGTGGATTCGGTGCGACCGTAGTCAGTCCCGCACACCGTTCACAGCGCAGTGACTCCCGATACATCACCTCCACTCCCACCGAGCTGCTAAACCCCGCCCCGTTCAGAAACGGACCAATCGAGGCGCACGTTTAGGGCGACGTCACAACATGGTGTCCCTCTGTGTACAGCGAGTTTCGGAGAAGTTCTGCAACTGCAAGACTGATGTACAAAAATCTATAGTTAGTCTGTCATTCTTTTAAAGATAAGAAGACGTTTTCGAAAAGTAACGTTAGTTGAATTTATGATACCCATTGTCATCAGTTTTTGTGCAGATTTACTATGGCACAAATTAATGTTTTCTGTAGACGTCGTATAGCGAGATTGTTTGTTACTGTGGTTACTCCTAGATAACGTTTATCTCGTAAGTTGCATTACAGTTTATAATTTTCGCCAAGATATGCACTTCTGGAGTCATATATGAATACGTAAGTCAGTTTTACATTCACAGCGCATAACGGTTTACAGCTGAAAACACGGGTCTTCACAGTACAAGTGTTTAATAACAGATTTAGGATCATTATCCCAAAGACATCCAAGAGAGTGACACTAATGATATTTGATGGTCAAACAAAGATAACGCTAATCCTTTCAGTAGTCAATATCGCCCCCTATTGGCTTTAAAAATGATTTTAATTTTCATCCTGTAAAATATTTCGTTTTCTGGACTTGTTGTTGGTTTATTTTAGTAGAACACTGGCAGATAGTTACAATATACTGTACAACAAACGGTGGCATGTTACAATATGAAGTGCGTCAAAATTAAGCTGGTTTACTTCTTAATCATTTCATTTGTCTATGAATGCTAACAACTATCTGTTAATAAGGTTTTGTATGCCTTCCTCCCTCAGTAAGATGTGATTCTGAGTGACATATGGTGTCCTGTCAGTCTACTACACAATGTGTGTGTGTGTGGTTCTTCAGAGAGCCATATGTCTTGAGATGGGTTAGTCCTCTGGCTTGTGTTTAGATAACATGAGTGTGGTGCAGCTTTTACTCTGAGCTCTTGTGTGTGGGAAATGTCAGTTTATTCATTACCCACATTTAGATCAGGTTCTGAAAGAGCAGCCACACATTTAGAAATGATATATGTGCTGTTATGGGATCTGTTTAAGGCAGAAAGAGGAGTTTGTATTCTGTGATAGATAAACGTTACTTTAAAAGTAGTTAGCAGCAGCACAGTTTCAGGTGTCTTCCGAATTTTGTGTGTAACAATGTTTGCATACCTTTTACATAAACACAAATATCTGACCTTTTCTTATTTCACCAGTACTCAAAGCTAAATATAGCCCCCACCTTAACTTGACTATTATCGAGACCTTTTTAGCCAGTTATACGCCCCCTTTTTTTCCTCTCATTTTTCTTTAATGTGCTCTTTGTGGATCTGAGATGATCTGACGTTTAGTACTGCTAGCCTGAATTGAAATATTTATTGCATCAAGCTCAGAGAGAGCAAAACCACATACACACCCAAGGAGAAATTACTGCCATGCATTTGTCAGCAGCTATTCACTAATATGTCCACACTGCTGTCTGAACACAGTTACTTTATAAACCTAAAGTGCACATGGGCACACAGACACACAAATACACACATAAGCACTTTGAACTTTGCATACAAAGATGGTAACTAAGCACATACATGCATATATGTATATATTTATTTGTAGGGTGTGTGCGTGTGTGTTTGTTTGAAATTGAAAGCATTTTAGACTTGTCAATGCTGCATTTACAGTTGTAATATCAAAAATATTATTTGCATTATATATTTTTATAATTGAATAGCTGTTATAATTGAATCTATTTTAAAATATGATTTATTCCTGTGATGCAAATCTTAATTTCCATCATCCATTACTTCAGTTTCACATGATCCTTAAGAAATCATTCATAAGGATCATGATATTCCAAATTGGCACTCAAGAAACATTTTGTGTTATTATTGCAGTTAAATACAGTCTTTCTGCTCAATTGTATTCTAAATTTTTTTCAGGATTCTTTAATGAATATAAAATTCAAAAGAAATAAATAGCAATCTTTGGTAACATTATAAAATACTGTCTTTTCATTTAAATGAATGTTTCCTTGCTGGGTATTAATGTCTTTGAAAATCATTATATATATTTGTTTATTTGGGAGGGGAGTACATACTACAGTCAATCTATGTAATCCCTGTTTTCCTGTGTATATGCTTGAGTGTTAAAGTTTGAGCACTTGTTACCAGGCAGCAAAAAGTTTCGATAAAGATGAATGGTGGCTTAACGTGACTCCCTTATGAACTTTATTATATTACTAATTGACATCATTGTTAGTTAAGCTAAGTTAGCATTCATGTCTGCATGTGTATAAAGGTGCATATATTTGTGTGGGCGAAGGCCTTACATTGTGTAATGTTGAATTTGGTCCAAAATACAGTAGATTAACTAAACAATGTCTTGGAATAGTCTCACTAGAGAAGGTGTGTGTGTGTGTGTGTGAGAGAGACAGAGAGAGAGAGAGACGAGGAGGAGGTGGAGTGGCTGTAATGGAGGAACTCAGGAGGGTGTTGATGGAATATGCAAGCAGATAATAGACCAATTTCACACACATCCCCCGCTCCAGCACACACACTTCTCTCTCTTATTCTCTCTCTCCTACACTAGTCAGTAGGGAATCATGAATGACAATCCAGCACTGCCCCACCCAGAAAGCCCCCGATAGGCCTAGCTCAACACACTGAGAGCACAGCATTACAACAAAAACATTTGCTCGGACCAAAAAGAGATGCATGCATATACAGACTAGTTAAAAAAGCACCGGTAAAACCAGACACCTACACATGCACATGGACCCGCATGCGGTTTGCCAGTCTTCTATGAGTATGTGTATCTGGGAACACAGCCATAGGCAGATGATCTGGTTGTCACAGTGAGCAATGGGCTCAAAAACTTGTGTGTCAGTATGCGTGAATAAATGTGTGTGTGTGCGTTTCTGAACCGGTAAACTTGCCGTGAAATTGTGGTGGCGACTGTGACGGATCTTCATTTCCACTCTGACAGTGGTGCTCACGCACACACATTGCTATACCTTTGTTCTTAGACAACAGGTTGTAGAAAGAGAAAAATGTATGTGTGTGTGTGTGTGCTGCTTGCATGTATCAAGTAGGCCTAGTACTAAATAAAAGTCGTGTTAAGTGCCCTTAATGATTGTTTAAAAAACCCATTATGTTCGGCAAATGGATCCCGTATTGATTTCATGTCATTGTACGAGTGTCCGTGTCTCAAGTTTGATCGTCTTTCCTGGCTCTTAAATAATGTATTTCTAATGGACTCTCGATGCACTTACATACTCCATTTAAACGCGACAGGATTCCGATCAATCACCGATCAATAACCTTTAACCTCTGCGTGCAGGTTGCTCTTAACCACAGAACTTCATTCCGTTCAGACACAGAGTCGGCAGGTGATTGTTTCACGTCTCAACAGGGAGATTTTTGTTGCATTGTGTCATGGCTAAAGACTTTCCAGTCTTTCACTCCTCAGTTTTAGCATAATTAGCTTTATTTGTGGACTCTTTTGAAATGTTGTCGGCAAAGAAATCTGTCAAGATCAGGTTTTGGTGTGTGAGAGCATATTTATGCTATTAAAAATATTTACACAAAGAGAAAAATATGATCATTAGGTGAATTAGAGAAAGGTTAATGGTTTAAATCTGGTTATAACAAGTTAAATAACAGTCGCTGTATTTTAGTGTGAGTGGCGTAAATGGCAATTTAATATTAAAGTTAAATATAGTATAAAAATAGTAAATGGCAAACTGCAATGAAATTTAAGTTTTTAATAACTTATGTTGACATTAATCTAAGGCTGAAAACAAAATTAAGACTGTACTAGCAGTTGTTCTTTTTTCTGATCTTTTCATAGTCAAGTATAATAAACTCACTCAGGAAAACATTCATAATCAGACAAGAATGTAGTGTATGACGGGGAAAAGGCTATTATTAGTGTTAGTATTGTTTTAATTTTGGTTGTATTCTGTTGGTCTACTGCATGTATGAATGTTTCATTGTTTGCTTATTCTGTTTCCACAGATAGTTTTGTGTCCAGAGAAATACAAGAATAAGATGGATGAACATGCATTTCATGCTTAATGAGAGTGCATGATGAAATGCTCTTCAATGATCATTATAAATCTATTAGTTTCATAGCTTCTCAAACCACGGCAGACTGACTGCGCAATTCGTGAATAAACAAATGAATACACACACACACACACACACACACAGGACAGAAAGCAGAACTCTCAACACATAATTATCCAGAATTCCTTTGTAATTGAATATCTCTCTCTCTCTCTCTAGCTTTCTGTATCTCTAGAATAATAATTTAGGAAAATGTAGTGTGTGTCATTTTGTCCCAGTTTGAAAGATGGTCACACATCAGCCATTAGCTTTTGATGTAAATATCCTTTAACTGTGTTTTTTCAGTGGATTTGGTTGCATAGAGGCGAAGATGGCTGAGACACTGAGATGTCTGATATCGGTCAGAATTGTCTCCTCTTTTCTCTCTCTGTTCTGTTTCTGTGGTGTTGCCTGCAGCTA
Source organism: Pimephales promelas (assembly GCF_016745375.1). The sequence goes on along the minus strand of NW_024121577.1, from coordinate 4,931,955 downwards.
TAGTCTGTGATAGATAAGATATTATCATGAAAGAAGTTGATGTGATTGCGAATGACTGTTGTGTGGGAGCCATGTGAATTACATCATCCTCTCTTTTCACATCACAGATAACTGATGTTTTTATGCGCAACGCAATGGTTTCACGCTATAGATGATTTCGTTTACACATATTTCATTTTTCAGTGTGCAGATGTATTGCGTGTGTATGTATTTTAATGAGCGTATGATTTGAGTGCGTGTCTGTATAAATGAGCATGTGTGTGTCTTCTGTAACTTGAGCTCTAACGACTGTCCTGTTTCTTTAGCACCTGTCATTCATTTCCAACCCCACCATACCGGCCGTGAACTCCTCAAATGTTTTTTTTGTGTGTGTGCTCGCATAACAAAACAAGATGACAGTGAACAAAACTCCCATATCCGTAAGAACCGACTAACATCACTCGCTCAACATTTACACACACGGTTGTGTTTTGAAATTCCACCACTTACCGAAAGATTTGGTGGGGTTAAAAATAAACCCTGCATCTCCTTTTCAGCAGAACCATATTTTCTAATGTCTGTAATAATATTGAGAATTTAAACATTACGAAAAGTACAAAAATACCTAGGCTGTTTAGAACTGTCTAGACTTTCTGACTACAGAGATATGGACACAGGCATGTAAACGGTGTGCGAAGATTGGGTAAAATGTCATTTCTGTAAAACACAACTCCTAAGAACCTGCTCTGAATTTTTGAAGTGTTCTAAAATCGTATTGTGTCTGAGGTTTCTGTTCTAACGAGACTGAAATACAATACAAGCCAATTATGTTCACAAGCTTAAAGGTGCCAAGCAAGCAAAGGACCCTGTCGTTCATTAACCCCACTCTGTTCGTGGTGTGTGTGTGAGCCTGTATGTGTTCATTAGTGGGTGCAGTAAAGCGTGTCTAAGTGGCACAGTGTGTAAGTAAATGGAGCTGAACTCCCTCTCAGCTGTGGATTTAGGTGCGTGTGTGTGAGAGTATGTTTTTTTGGAAGAAAGGGGGGAAAAGTAGTTCGCCTTTTCAAAGTTAGCGGTGTAGTTTTGCCAGTGAGATGTGCTTGAGCTCCCAGACCACATTCACACATTTTTTTTCCACTAGCTACTATCCAAACAACAGTTTTAGGAAGCAAAAAAAGGTAGAATGTGTAAATTTCAGACTCTGCATGTGTGTTTTTCTCTTGTTCCTCAGAAGTGAGGGGACAGATGTCACAGATTGAGCCGACCCCCCCTCCCGCTGCTCCGCCTCTTCCCCTCCCTATCAAAGGCCTGGGAGTGCTGGGGTACACATCAATCATTCTGAGTGACAGGTAGGAGTGTGTGTGACATTGTGGGAACATGTATAGTGTGTGTTAGAGTGTGTTCAAACACAAGAATTCCTCTGTCCAGATAAAGACACTTTATCTGCTGCTGTCTGCCTGGTCAGACATTATTTACTACTGCCCATCCCCGCACACACTCCCTCTTTTAAAGAGGACAAAACTGCCCTTCTCTCTCCCTCATTCTTTTTTAAAGTTCCATCACTTTCCCTTTCTTACTTACCTGAGTATCTGCCAATCTTGTTCTTTTTAAGTAGTCTACGTTAAAATGTGCATTTGCTTGTTATATACAGTATATTGCTTTCTTTTGACTTCATCGATGCATCATGAATTAGAAAATGATTAAATTACTAATTGGGTTCACATGAACATGGACATTTTTTTGACTTTTTTTATGAATACTTTTATCTGAAAAGCCATGTATTTGCCACTTATAGCTTAACTGACAAATTATTTTTACATTTTTCAGTGTACTATAAAGTTTTACAGCCTTATCCAGATTAAAAACAATTACATATGAATGTCATGTAAACTTATTATGAGCGAGAGTCACTTTGAAGTTGGATTAGTTTTTAAAGGTATAGTTCACCCAAAAATAAAAATTTTGTCAAACAGCTGATGGACCCCATTGACCTCCTACGTAGGGGGAAAAATCTACTGGGTCAATCAACTGTACTGATATTCTTCAAAGTGTCTTCTTTTGGAAGATAGGTCAGAAGAATGAAGTTTGGAACAACTTGAGGGTGAGTAAATAATGACATTGCCCATCGATTTCTCATAGATGTCATAGATGTTTTTGTTTTTTCTAGCTGCCTACGTATTTAAAATATGCTACATTGTGTGTTTGATCTGAAAAGAGCGAATCTGAGGTCATATGGGTATCTATATCCATCCAATCAATGGTAGCGGAAAGTTAAGGAAAGCAGCGATCTGACTGGTTTCCTTCCTGTGGAGGAGCCATTATGGTAGCATTATGGCATGGAAAGATTTATTATAATGATTTCATTCTTTTTAGCTGAGTATTTATTTTGAAAGTTGTTCCAGAGATATATTTTAGTTATGTAGAGTTACATATAAAATAGTGTTCAAAAGGTTTTGCTCATATTTTTTTTATGCTTTTGAAAGAAGTCACCTAGGCTGAATGTATTTGATAAAAACAGCAATATTGTCAAATCTGAATTTTCAGCATCATTTCTCCGGTCTTCAGTGTCACATGATCCTTCAGAAATCATTCTAATATGATGATTTTGTGCTTAAGAAACATTTCTTTACAAAAAGGATTTTACACTTTTGCAATTACAGTCACTTTTGATCAATATAAGGCTTCCTTCCTGGATAAAAGTGTTTATTTCTTTCAGAAAGATAAAAAATGACTGACCCCAAACTTTTGAGCAGTATTGAAACTTTATCTTAGATGTAATGTTGGGTGTCTACAAACTTGACTCAACATTAAATTATTAACTGCAACATTGTAATGTATAGTTAATAGTTCATTTATTTGTTAATGTTTAATGTATTTTGTTAAAACGTGACCGCCTGAGTTTCATTTACCTCCTCCCTCTAAATGCGAGTTCATCATCTTTTACTCTTTGATTTTGTAATGTAATTATTGAATCAGAATAATAAATGTTGGGCGGTGCATCGTGTAGGAGGATAGATTGAGGTTTGAGTTATTATACTTAGAATATACTTCAGTTGAGGTCAAACACACAATGTCACGCCTCGGTGCTCACCAAGGACAGAGTGAGGGAGGGTGGGAGGAGGAGCAGGACAATGTGGAAAGGTGGATCACTGAAATAGGAGGAGGACACCAGAGAAAAGGGAGTTAGAGTGTATGATATGGACCCATTCATGACCTGTAGTATCTCACTGAGCATCACTGACAACTAGTTGAATTAATCACCGGCCCTCTCTCGCTCTGTCTCTGTCTGGACAGATGTATTACTGATGTGGACAGTAATTCATATTAAAGGTTAAAGCTAAAAAACTTTGTTTAGTTACTGGTTGGGCTGATAGGTTGTTATTGCAATTCATACTCTCAATGATGAACAATTTGCACACTATTCTGATCATTATCCCTGATCACAGTACAGTTGCACACTTTCTTTTTATTTCCCCTGAAATATGGTAGGGAATGAGAATGAGAGGTGAAATAAACCTAGATATTAAGTAATAATTGATTGTAATGGAGCAAATTTAGCTTCATTCTAATATAGACATGTAAACATGCATTATGCGACAAAGGAGTCCATTTTATAACATTCTGTTTTACCACTTACTTAAACTATGTACTTTCACGTATCTTTTTTAGTGAGGAATGTACCTTTAGTGTAAGTAGAATTGTGAATTGACATTCAACGTCTGAATGGCTCCTATACTGTACACTGGTGTGTGTGTGTGTGTGTGTGTGTGCGTGTGTGCGTGTGTGTGTGTGTGTGTGTGTGTGTGTGTGTGTGTGTGTGTGTTCTTGTTTAACCTACACGGAAAAAATGTAAAAATGCAATTTTCTGTGATGGGTAGGGTTACAGGATAGAATATACAGTTTGTACAGTATAAAAACTATTATGTATATGTAAAGTCTACATAAAGATATAAAAAAACAAGTTTGTGTGTGTGTGTGTGTGTGTGTGTGTGAGAGAGAGAGAGAGAGAGAGAGAGAGAGAGAGAGAGAGAGAGAGAATAAAGTGACTAGTTAGTAAGCCCAATGATGTCGCAGTGCTAAGCTGCTTCTCTCATTACTCTGATGGACATTTGAATGCTAATCCTGAATTAGCTTGTAAACTATCTAAATGTTTGACTGATGACTTAATCAAACTTCACTCTATCTGTGTGTGCCTGACAGTGATAGATAAGAACTGTGGTTGCATTGTTGTGTTTTCTTAATTGAGAAAACATCTGTGTTTTTTTCCTGCTGTAGGCATCAAAGTACTGGGATGTAGGCTGGTGTTATTTTTTATTTTGTTTTTCAGCGTAGTTTTTATGTGTGCGTGTATGTGTGTGCATATACATAATATATACTGTATATAATATATATATATATATATATATATATATATATATATATATACACTCACCGGCCACTTTATTAGGTACACCTGTCCAACTGCTCGTTAACACTTAATTTCTAAGCAGCCAATCACATGGCGGCAACTCAGTGCATTGAGGCATGTAGACATGGTCAAGACAATCTCCTGCAGTTCAAACCGAGCATCAGTATGGGGAAGAAAGGTGATTTGAGTGACTTTGAACGTGGCATGATTGTTGGTGCCAGAAGGGCTGGTCTGAGTATTTCAGAAACTGCTAATCTACTGGGATTTTCACGCACAACCATCTCTAGGGTTTACAGAAAATGGTCCAAAAAAGAAAAAACATCCAGTGAGCGGCAGTTCTGTGGGCGGAAATGCCTTGTTGATGCCAGAGGTCAGAGGAGAATGGCCAGACTGGTTCGAGCTGATAGAAGGGCAACAGTGACTCAAATAACCACCCGTTACAACCAAGGTGGGCAGAAGAGCATCTCTGAACGCACAGTACGTCGAACTTTGAGGCAGATGGGCTACAGCAGCAGAAGACCACACCGGGTGCCACTCCTTTCAGCTAAGAACAGGAAACTGAGGCTACAATTTGCACAAGCTCATCGAAATTGGACAATAGAAGATTGGAAAAACGTTGCCTGGTCTGATGAGTCTCGATTTCTGCTGCGACATTCGGATGATAGGGTCAGAATTTGGCGTCTACAACATGAAAGCATGGATCCATCCTGCCTTGTATCAACGGTTCAGGCTGGTGGTGGTGGTGTCATGGTGTGGGGAATATTTTCTTGGCACTCTTTGGGCCCCTTGGTACCAATTGAGCATTGTTGCAACGCCACAGCCTACCTGAGTATTGTTGCTGACCATGTCCATCCCTTTATGACCACAATGTACCCAACTTCTGATGGCTACTTTCAGCAGGATAATGCGCCATGTCATAAAGCTGGAATCATCTCAGACTGGTTTCTTGAACATGACAATGAGTTCGCTGTACTCAAATGGCCTCCACAGTCACCAGATCTCAATCCAATAGAGCATCTTTGGGATGTGGTGGAACGGGAGATTCGCATCATGGATGTGCAGCCGACAAATCTGCGGCAACTGTGTGATGCCATCATGTCAATATGGACCAAACTCCCTGAGGAATGCTTCCAGCACCTTGTTGAATCTATGCCACGAAGAATTGAGGCAGTTCTGAAGGCAAAAGGGGGTCCAACCCGTTACTAGCATGGGGTACCTAATAAATTGGCCGGTGAGTGTATATATATACTCTTAAAAGGGGGTCTATATATGTAGCATAGGGTTCTTTACTCAACTGCAAAGGACCTTTTATGCAAAAAAATGATGATAATGACAAGAAAGAACCCTTTTGGGTTCATTCATATATTACAATACTCTGCAACATTTTGCTGTTGTAATTAAATTGTTTGTTATTGTTAATTGCATATTGTTTATTAAACCTTTGTAGTAACTTAATATCACATTTTAATCATGCTGAAGGATAAAAACTGAAATGGCACTTCAGTTTTTGAAGGATAAAAACTGAAATTGCACTCTTCGTGTGACATTGATTAATTACATGTTTTAACTCCCATATCTTGAATTTTGTGATCATTCATGCATTGTATTTAGGGGCTCCAAATGTGTAGCGCTTTAGAACCTTTTAAGGTTCTATATAGAACCTTTTCTTCTAAGAGTGTGTATATATATATATATATATATATATATATATACGTATATATATGGCTGCTTTTCGCACAACACTGAACAGAAGACTGGAGTATGATGATGGAAATTCAGCTTTGACCTCACTTGAATAAATTACATTTTAAAATATATTATAACATTTTTAAATGTAATAATTGTTTTACTCTATTTCTGATCAGCCATGGTAAGCATAAGAGACTAGTTTGACCCCAAACGTTTGAACGATAGTGTGTGTATATCCCCCTAAACAACCAGATGAAAATTACAATATTACATACTGTATAAGAATCAGTTTAGCTCTATAAGGATTTGTAGCTGATATATTTTAGAGCTAAATATAACTAGAACAATGTATTTTTACTTTTCCTGGTCTTGAAATCACGACTTAAAAGTTGTCCATGACCATGAGAACCATGAGGTTAAACAGTTTTAATGAAAATGGACACATTTGTGCATACTGGCACAAAAAAGCACAGCAGAGCTAATGTCAAGCAGCCAAAACAGAGAAAAATAAAACATCCTGAGGTCTGTATCCTTCCTTTTTGAATGTGTGTGTGTGTGTATAATTGTGTCTGCGTAGGTGAGTGTGTGTTTGTAAGAGCCATTAGGCTTTCTGTTATTAAACTCTTGTAGAGGAAGGACAATATCCAGACTTCCAAATTTAGCCTTGACGGTCAGGGAAAAGGTTAGCATGCCTGAAAAAGACCCCAAAATTCTTGTGTATATGTGTGTGTTTGCAGGTGGGGATATGTGTGTGTGTTTGTTCAGGTGTGGGAGTGTGTGGGTGAGCATAGATGCATTTAAATAGACTTGGACAGTAGTCTAAAGTTTAAATCGCATACGATATGGTTTAATCATGCTCACTCTTAAGTGTTTACCGCTTATTGAGTGCAGCAAATTCTGGCATGGCTGTTGTCACTTGGCTGTTCAGTGGAAACGTATGACCTCCATTATGTCATTATGTCATTATGTCATTATAAACTGATTTAAAATCAGAACACAAATGCACATTGGAAAAAACCATACCAAGGTCATCTCACAGCTGCAACATGATGAATCTCAAAAATATCCTCTAACTTCAGTTTGTCTATCGCTACCAGCAGGGCAAGTGTGTGTATTGCATGTGCTGCAAGAGATGTGGGAATAATTATGTTAATGTCAAGCTTCTAGTCGAATGTGTAATTTTAAGTTTGCCCTGTAATGTAATTTACATGGTTAACTGCAAACATTCCAGATGTGTATGTGTGTGTGCGTAGACAGGCAAGTGACAGGTTATCACTGTTTACAGCTATCTTTATCAAAACACATTCCACTGTTTCACGCACACACACACACACACCCTGCTGTGTCAAAGACAACAGCTCTATACAAACTGCACCTGTCTGACCCATCTTACTCCGAGTAGGGTCTCACCTGTCCGTGACCTGACTACTAAATCTTACAGACATGCACACATGTACACATTCTCAGCACAATAAATCAGCACAACTTTATAAATATGCAGCCGTTACTCACACACAAGATTACACACAAAGTGAAACATGAGTTTAAACCCTTAGAACCTTCTTCTAGCCACACAATCCCCCATTGACACTGGCATGCACGGGCACTTTGGGCCGGGTGATTCTGACAGGTGACCATAAACAATGACTATTTGTGGCTTTGTAGCATTACAGAAACCGATATATCTCTTCCCTGCTCTCAAGGAGTTTTTTCTTGCCACTGTCAATAAAACTGAATAATAAAAATCAGCATTTTTTTCTATAGATAAATGGTTAGTTTCATACTCTAGCGACTTATGCTGTTACACCAAAACAACATTCATATGGAAATTCTTACTTCAGTTCTTACCTCCAGATTATCAGGTGTTTTAATGATGCAAAGTGCAGAAATGCGTTTAACTGTCATTAAAGGGGTGGTTGATTGCGATTTCACTTTTTTCATTTTAAATAGTGTGTAATGTTGCTGTTGGTGCATGAACATTATCTACAAAGTTGCAGCGATGAAAGTTTAGTGTAAGCAGACATATCGTCTTTTAAAAATCAGGAAGTTTAATGCCTACAAAAACGACTCGATTGGGACTACAGCCGGGTTTTATACGTCACTAACCCACACATTTGCATCAACCCTCCCTCCGGAATATGTAGAAAAGGGCATGGCCATACTTCTGCGGCTCGTCGAAAGTGTGTTTTTCACCCAGCTGTCAGATCTTGTGTTCGGGCTTCCCGCGGTCGTTGTAGTTCGTCAACAATGGATACAATTTATGTTTGATTATGTTCCTGAAAATTACGATCGTAATTTAGCTCTCTGTGCTGCGCGTTTTATGGAAGACAGCTTCCAGAATCTCCACGAATTCAATGCCGGATTCAACAACAAACTGTTACTAAAACATTTCCAACTTTAAAACCAGAGGCATCAGTTGTTGGGCCACAACCTGTAAGTAAGACTTAATCATTTTAAATGTATTTGCATGTATAATTTCAGACGTAATGTTTTAGTTTTATCAAATGCCAGCGCTAGGCTAACGTTACTAGTTATGCTATTTTGTGTCTACGACAAATGCATACAAACATTTTGGACCTGAATTTGTATATGCACTAATGTTGTAAATGTATTTTTCATGTATATATTTATATATTTTATGACGTTATTTTTCGATTTGATCAAGAACGTAAACCAACGCTGTTTGTGTTTATGGTAGCCAGTTAGTTCGATGCTATTGTGTAAAACAAACGTGTATTAAGTTAAAAAATATAGGCAAATTACCATTCAGAAACATTTCATAAGAGCCGTGTTTCGGGAGGTTCTGTTTGACTCTCTTCATCGCCGCTTTCTGGGTCTGATTCTGGCTCACACTGAAACTCCAGTATCGACACCATTATGTACATTTGACATGAACACATGCAACTTTGGCGTGAAGTATCCAGACAAGGCGCGCTACAGAGTTTAGCCAATCACAACACACCAGCCCAACCAATCTGAGCCCATTGCCTGTTTCTGAGGGCGTGGTTTCATAGAGACAGGATGTAAACCGGTCGTTCAAATGACAGAGGAAAAAGCGGCTTACAATAAAGGTGAAATTTATGAAAAATAAGACTTTTAAAAAAATAAAAACTACGAATACATGTTATATTACACTCCTAAAACACAATCAAGCAAAGAAAAAAAACATTAAACCACCCCTTTAAATATATATATACATATATATACATATATATATATATATATATATATTTGTCCTATCAATGGACTTATTTTTGGCATTTTTTTTCTTAAGACATTACTATCCCCAACGGAGTATCATTACTGACACTGCTGTCTTTTTTTGTAAACAAGAACACTTTTTGGGGGGGAATTTTATTAGTTGCAAAATTGTTTGTTGTCGTGGAAAAACACAATTGCGGGACAGCTGAAATTATTAAAATCATACGCATAAACTATACAGTTTAAGAGTTTAGGATTGGTAGAGAACCAAGTCACATGCTCAACAAGGCTGAAGTAAATAGTAACATTGTGAAATATTACAATTTAAAAATAACAGTTTTCTATTTGTTTATATATTTTAAAATGTAATTTATTCCTCTGAATTTTCAGCATTATTACTCCAGTCTTCAGTGTTACATGATCCTTCAGAAATCATTCTAATATGATGATTTGCTGCGCAAGAAACTTTTCTTATTATCAACGTTGAAAATATTTTTGAGTAAATGGTGAAAAAAATCAGGGTTCTTTGATTAATAAAAAGTTGTAATAATACACTTTTGATCAATTCAATGCATCATTGCTGAATAAAGTGAGTGTAGTGAACAGTAGTGTAGAAATCATATACAATAAATATTAAAATGGTTCATGATTTTTATTTGTTCGGATCATAGCATTATTGTTTTAAACTGGATTTTGTAGTAGATTTTCATGAAAAAAACTATAAAATCTAGGCCTACTTTAAAATTGAAAATGAACTATTTTTGGTCCTATGGCCAATGTCACCAGACCTCGCTAGAAAAAGCTAGTGAACTAGTCTGACAAAACAACCCCAAAATATACTAGGCTACTGGCCACACTAAAAGAAGACCAAATAAGCAGCTTCTGGACCCAGCAAAAATGCTGAAACTCAGACACACACACACACACACACAAAGAGAGATAGAGAGAGATTCTGTGTGGCCACTTCACTCACATTGCTCATTCAAAAAGAGGCAAACACCAGTTACATTCGATATATGGAACAAGAGTGATGTTTTGGTGCAGTTTTGGAATTGTTTGCTAATGAAAGTGTGTTGAATTTGCACAGTTACAGTTCTAGTTATAAATAGAATCAGTAATAAGTTTCTGCACGATATTGAAGAAGAATGCGATAATGCTTAAAGTGTGTAAAATAAACGTAGAAAATAAAATTCAAAATATATTTAGAATTATATAACCAACATACGCGTTTCACATTCTTTTTGTGACAATAAAACGTCCTTACAGCTTCTGAAAGTGAACAGCATTGTTTTACTAAAAGTGTTATTTTAACATCAGTGTAAACCACGGGGTTTAGGGTTTCAGATAGGACTACATTAGGTTTATTTAACAACAGAAATTGAATAATGCCTGATGTAATGTCAAATGTAAAAATAAAACACTGCTTAGTTTTCACTGTATTAGTTAAATACCGATTATTATTAAAGCTACAAAAGTTATCTAGCCAAGAGCAGTGTGTGATATTTCGATAATTTCGTTAAATGTTGTGCAGCCCTATGAGTTTCCAACTTTTCCGTAAATTTCCTGTTTAATAAAGGCCTCAACATGACTTGGTCTCTGAAAACTGAGTTCATTATCATGCACATAGACCCTGACAAAGCATCCATCAATTAAACAAGCCCTTCCCCCACCCCTCCGCTGGCCCCACACCCCCACTGAGAGCTCCCAGCAAGCTCTCTGAGAAGCATTCTTCCCTTTCTTTCCTTATGTTATCAATGTTCTCTTCTTCTATTTGTTTCTTTGGCTTTTGCAATTGCCCGGTTCCATTTTTCAGTGGGAGCAGCGAGCTCTGATGTTTCATATTTTATGAGAGGTTTCAGATTCACTTCAATCCCAGCAGACCCTCTCTCTCTCTCTCTCTCTCTCTCTCTCTGTGTCTGTCTTCAGTTTATTAAGACATTGAGGAGGGAGTGACAGAGCGTTCTATGTGTTCTATAGACAGAGACGCTGTAATGGGACAGTATTTCATAGCCCCCACACTAAATAGAGACAGTTTGTTTCTCATTTCCTGTACCACTTCAGCTCTCAAGCCCAATTTCAGCTGTCATTTAGAAGAGGTACTTTCTCATCTCCTTATTTATTTGCATATTATAGTCCATCATGGATGTGTCACATCCATCTTGTGATTTATGAATGTTGTATTTAATAATGCACTAAAAGTTCCTCTCCTGAAACTGTGACAATCTTATCTTAGTCTTATTCCTCTGGAGAGTTCGTTTAATGTTGCAAAGGCACACGCAACTGCACGTACACACAGATGAAGACACGCAGATTCTCTTCCAAAAATGTGAATTGCAGGATTATTACGAAAACCTGGCAAGAGATGAGAGAACAACCTGGCCGTGTGTGTTTAGGGGTGATGATGGGGGTGGAGGAGGAGACCCAAAATCACGCTGCATGATTCTTCTCTCCATGAGGGGAAGAGAAACAGAGTGATATACTCTTCGTCTGTCTGGGGTCATTGTGTGAGTTTAGGTTAGCTTTCATCGCTGGGATGATAAACTGTCTGCAATATTCCATTTGTTCTGGAGGAGAAAGAGAGAGAGGAAAGAGGAGAGCAGAACTTTGATCTCTCTGCAGTAGATCAGTTTGGGAAGCGTTTCATTATCCTGCATTTAATCTAATGCACACACCTTTCTTTCTTTCTTTCTTTTTCTTTCTTTCTTAAATGAGAGCTGATGACTTCCTTCTATTTACTTGCTTATATATACTTGCTTATTTTCTTTTTTACCATGTATTTCTTTATTATTGGTTGTACTGTTTTACATTATATACAATTATTTGGTTTCGTTCTTCAATTTAATCATTTTTAATGTGTCTTATTTCTTTATTTTCCTTCCTTTCTTCCTTCCTTCAACGGAGAGCTGCTGACTTAGCAACATGAGCGACATAGCGATCGTAGGTTTTCCATGCAGCGACTTGAGAAAGTTGAGAAATGTCTACGTTTATGCAAATTAAGAGTGACTTGCGGGGACCACGACTAACAGTATTGAAGACTGTGTCAGTGGAGTTCAAATGTCACCCGTCTCGAGTGAAGGCATAAAAGGATAGATCATTTCTCGAGCAACTTCACTGTTCTATGTCTGTAAACACATGCATATAATAAAATGAGGTGTCAGAAAGAAACTGACAGTAGCCTAGTCTTAGATTCTTATGTTATCAGTTATTGTTATTTTATGGTGCAATAAGCAATTTAGCATTGACGCAGTTCAGTTTCTCTGCATAATGTCCATTATGAGGGATAAGAAAAAAATGTCAAATTGATTGAATGACATTTTGGATATTTTGAGTATGTTTTAGTATATTCATACATTGCTCATCTGTTGTAGTTTAAATTTAACACTCTCCAAAAGCAAAATGTTACATTTTAACAGCAGGAAAACCCAAGGGTTTTTTTTTTTTACTCAATTTTAAAGAACCTTTATGCCAAAAAGGTCCAATATAAGGGGAAAATTCATGATTAGCGGGTTATTTAAATTTGTTAAAGTATGTTTACGAGCTGTTTAAGTCATATAATTTAATAAATCCAATCAAAATTAATTAAAACTAAATCCATAAAATGATCCCATGATGGGAACCCCATTTAGGAAGCCCCCAAAGAACCCTTTAAGGTTAAGGTTTCTTCTCAAACAAAGGCCAGAGATGCTTGATTGAGAAATACCACATAACCAACTGCATGTGTATATGCTTAATCTGTGTAATGTAATGTAATGTAATCTGCTCTGCTAAATTTATTTTGAACCGTTATCAGAACAAATGAGCTTTGATTTATAACTGAACATTAGAGAGATAGATAAAGAGAGGGAGGGAGACAGGAGAGAGAGATAAAAAGATCTCTTTTGCTGCCAAATTTTTCATGTCTTTAATCATGTTTTCAAAAATCAACAGTCTTTTCCACATAGACAGTAACATTTGCTTTTGGACAAGCTCATTACGTACAAAAACAGTAAATACCGCAAGTTTCTGTGGCTCACACACATCTGTCTGGCTCTGTGTTGTTTAAGTTGGACGTTTTCTGCATTTTCGAATCTCTGATGTAATGTAAAGATTTAAATAACACAGTGGGATGGCAGATGTGATTGGGGGGATGTTGAGAGATTTCCCTGTGTGAAAGGTGCAGAAGTAAGATCCCGAGGGTGGAAGCTTATCTGTTTATGAAGCGTTACTGATTAACTAACCTCACGCATACATAAAAACACATGACGCACATGTAGAAACCTTCCTTGCTCAGCTTCTGTTTGCTTGTTATCCACATGATTTGGGCTGATGAGAGACTTTTATGTCCGAAATAAATACATATTTGAAACCAGCAATGGAATAAATGTCTCATAAAAGTAAGGCACAAGTTGTAAACTTGAATAAAGCCTTGGATAAATCAGTGCTCTTTAACCTATATCCACGGCATGACTTCTGGGAAATGCAGCAGCAAACGGTGGCATGTTTGTGACACGTGGCGCTCTCGTTGGGGACACAAGTTTGACTGTGGCCTGTGTCATTTCCTGATCCCATTTCCTCCACTCTTTCCCTCTATACTTTCCTGTCTGCATCCTGTTCTGGGCATTAAAGTCATAAATGTCTGTAAATAAATAAATAAAATGCAGATTTAGTAGCAGTCCATGCAGCTGTGCATCCAATCAGGCATTAGTGATGACCACCTAAAGGGTATCTTTTTTTTTTAATAAATAATACATCACAAATAGTAAAGATGAATTCGAACTGTTGTATTTTTCCACAACACTACAAACCTCCAGCTTTATTTGTGTGTGTGTGTGTGTGTGTGTGTGTGTGTGTGTGTGTGTGTGTGTGTGTGTGTGTGTGTGTGTGTGTGTGTGTGTGTGTGTGTGTGTGTGTGTGTGTGTGTGTGTGTGTGTGTGTAAAAGGTTGCAAAGAGTTCACACAATTAGCATTTATTCATTCTCTGTATTAATAGTCTGCTTAGTATATTTCATACACATTATACTCTAACTAAATTATGAGGGCAACTCTCCAGCTAATTCAAGCTAATTCATCTGACACTAACTATTAAGAAAATTTCCCAAGGAGCCAATTGGATGCACTGGCATGTAAAGTGGGACTTGCACACATCTGGATTGAAAATCCGTTTTTAATCAAAATAGATCATATTTAGCAGAAAAACAGATGTGTTTTTCCTTCTGAAATATGACTGTTGTTGGCACACTGATTAAATTCTCATGCAGTTCAGGTTCCTCTGCTGTTTACTTTTAAAACATATTTATACATACATAATTCAGGGAACTCCAGATCTGTTGGCTGAAGAGAGGTTTTAATATATACAATATATGTCTAAATGAATTTGATCAGTGATAACTTCTCATTCGCTCTCCAGGATCCTTTTCATTTTAGTTTATGTGATGATATCAGCCAGCTAGAAAAGCTATGAATGTTTTTAAGAAGGATAAAGTAACACAAAACTTTTCATTGTTTCTGTGAAACCCCTAAACCTTCATTTTCTCGTTGGGGTTTGAAAGATCACGATGGGACCTTTTAATAGCTCAAAAAATTGACTTACCATTGAAGTATCAAGTTGAGACTTATGAGAAGTGATTATACACAAAATTTCAACTTGCTAACATGCTTTAAACATCCTCCTTGAAAAATGTCTTTGGAGTCTAAAAGACCACATAAAAAGACAAAGACTAATAACTGTGATGTATAACTGTATACTGTCAGTAATTCTATAGAGTTCCCACAAAGGTAGCAAACCAGTGTGTGTGTGTGTGTGTGTGTGTACTTTTTTAGACTACATTGTGAGGACCAAATGTGCCCACTCAAGGATATTAAAACTTGAGATCACCTACATTGTGGGGACCAGTTCGCGGTCCCCACAAGGCATATGGATTAATAAACATACTAAATTATGCTTATTTGAAAATGTAACAATACTAAAAGTTTTCTGTGATAGAAAATACAGTATGTGTACAGTATAATGTATGTCTGTGGAGAGTCCCCAAAAAGGTAACGAAACCAAAGTGTGTGCCTGTCTGTGTGTAGCCTATACATGCGGTTTCTTATTGTTGACTGGAGATGACTTACAACTAGTTTGAAGCCCTGTTAAACATGTACAATTTGTCACCTGCATACTCGAGTGATTTCATCAAGCCATATCCAAACAGGCAGACTGAGGTTTGTGTCTAGAGAGGAAAGACAGTTAAGTTAATTTCATGTGATGGTAAATTTCCCTTGTAGTCTTGCAGACCTCAAATCGGTTGTGACTTGACTGTCTTGAGACATAACATATTCTTATGATCTGTTTCAGATAAGTCTTTCAATGGAATTTGCTTAAGTGAGCGATGAGCCACTGATAAGTTTGATGAGGTAATGGAGAAGCAGCTGTAGGATCACATTCTTGAAAAATAAGTCAAGTCGAGATTAAATTTGCCATTCGGTGTACCTTTAAATGGATAGTTGTGTTTTATTTTATTGTATTTTTAGCATTAATTATTAATAAGTCTACCAACATACCATATGAAAGAAAATGTCATTTTGAATGTAAAATTCACATTCCTGCTTTTATTGTTCAACGGGGTCACAAGTGTATTTTTATATTTTAAAAGTGGTTTAAAATAGAATGGAAGTGAAATAATGAATTCAGTCTGGAATTAAATCTAAAAACGAATTTAAATGAAAATATAGCTGCAAGCAGCCATTACCGGGGCCAAGCGCAAGAAGCGGCAACATATGCCAAAATGGCAAGGAGTGGCAGACCAACTGCAGCAAGGAGCAATTAAGGGCATTTTGAGAGAACTTTGGGCAAATGGCTAAGAAAATCACATAAACATTAACTTATAATATGATTTAATGGGTTATCACTTTCGAACAATAGGTGGCGCAGTTACGAAATAGATGTGATGTGGTCAGAGTGAGGTGACAATGACACATACAAAGTTTGGTGTCAAAATGTGAAGGCATTGCAGAGATAAAGCCTAAATAGTCATTTTGGCAGCATGCCTCAAATTTGATGCTGTGGTATACGAAAACGGTTTTGTCTATCGTCACGCAATCCATAACTTTTATTCGGCTCCGTCTGGAGATGATACGATTCAATTTTCGTGAAAATCGGACAAACGGTCTAGGAGGAGTTCGAAAAAGAAGGTTTTTCAAAGAAATAAAGATGGCGGACAGGAAGTTTAGCTGATTATGCAAAACCTGACATCTATGTTTTCGGCATAACCCAAGGAATCTATTAAGATCAGTTTCATTGCAATAGGCAAATTTGTTCAAAAGTTATTAGCGTTCTCAGAAATTAATTATAACTTTTGACCAACAGGTGGCGCTGTCTCAAAATCTTTTGAGTACCTTCAGGGCATGCTGCTTATGGCACACACCGAGTTTCGTAATGTTAGACCAAAGCATTTGTTTAGTATAGCATTGTATTTCACAAAACTGTATTGAAGTCAATGGGAATTTCACGTTTTGTTCTATTATAGCGCCACCAAGAGGCTCAGTCCCACAATTTTTTTTATGTGTCCTCAGAGTGACCCCATACATATGTGTGTCAATTTTGGTGCAAATATCTCAATTTACTTCCGAGTTATAAACATTTATATGAAAAAACACGTAAAAAATGATTGACACATGACTTTGTTTGAATTTTACTACCCCTTACTATCAATATTTTTGCATTTGGGCATTAGCGTATAGTTAACAAGCTATGATTCCGTGTTTCTGACGATGGTTTCGTCTCGATCGGAACAGCGGTTTTGAAGATATCGCCAAGTGTTTTTTTCGCGCTAAATCGCTACGCTACGCCATCCGTGAGACGAAACCCGACATGTTTGGTATCGTTGGACTCGGCAACGATACAGGACCTCAAAAATATGACTCCCGTGAAAATAAGTGTACCACACCCAAAGTTATAAGCGTTTGAATAAAACAATTCACCACTAGGTGGCGCTGTTTCGAAACTTCTCAGGCTCCTTCAGGGCATCGTACTGATGACCCATACCGAGTTTCGTAACAATTCGTTCATGCGTTCAAAAAATACAGCATTTTAGCACATAATTCAAAATGGCCGACAGCCAAAATGGCCGATCTGGGAAAATTGGATATCGGTCGACTCGGCATGATGCCCTGAATCTAACGAGACCAAGTTTTTGATTTTTGGACAAACCGTTCAGAAGTTACGAGCAAAAATAGCCATTTTTCATATCTCCGGACCACTAGGTGGCGCTGCGCCGAAACGCTGCATGTAGCCTCAGGTCATGCTTGTGATAACATGTACCAAGTTTGGTCTGAATAGGATTAAGCGTTGCGGAGATACAGCCTCACGTCTGTTTTCGCAAGCGCTTCGTAAAATTTGTTTACGCGTTTATCGAAAACGGTTCTTCGAATCATCTTGAATTCCATAACTTTTTGTCAGCACTGCCTGTAGATGATCCGGTGCGATTTTGGTGAAAATCGGACAAACCGTCTAGGACGAGTTCGCAAAAGTAGGTTTTTTGGAAAATTCAAAATGGCGGCCATTTTTTTATGACGGAAAATGACGTCATAGGGTGCGATCGAATCGGCATGAGCTCAGGAACAAGAAGAAAAAAGAATTTTGTTGATAGGCCTTACGGTTCAAAAGTTATTAGCATAATAAAAGTGCAACTTTGGACAGTTGGTGGCGCTAGAGGGAATGAGTAAGAGACACCAAAATTGGTGTATTTAAAGTTGGGACTGTCCTCTATCAGAATGTCAAACCAAAACAACTTTCCCGCAAACCGGTCTATGGGCTGTCATAGACGCCCAGTCGGAAGAAGAATAATAATAATAAATATAGCTGCAAGCAGCCATTACCGGGGCCAAGCGCAAGAAGCGGCAACATATGCCAAAATGGCAAGGAGTGGCAGACCAACTGCAGCAAGGAGCAATTAAGGGCATTTTGAGAGAACTTTGGGCAAATGGCTAAGAAAATCACATAAACATTAACTTATAATATGATTTAATGGGTTATCACTTTCGAACAATAGGTGGCGCAGTTACGAAATAGATGTGATGTGGTCAGAGTGAGGTGACAATGACACATACAAAGTTTGGTGTCAAAATGTGAAGGCATTGCAGAGATAAAGCCTAAATAGTCATTTTGGCAGCATGCCTCAAATTTGATGCTGTGGTATACGAAAACGGTTTTGTCTATCGTCACGCAATCCATAACTTTTATTCGGCACCGTCTGGAGATGATACGATTCAATTTTCGTGAAAATCGGACAAACGGTCTAGGAGGAGTTCGAAAAAGAAGGTTTCTCAAAGAAATAAAGATGGTGGACAGGAAGTTTAGCTGATTATGCAAAACCTGACATCTATGTTTTCGGCATAACCCAAGGAATCTATTAAGATCAGTTTCATTGCAATAGGCAAATTTGTTCAAAAGTTATTAGCGTTCTCAGAAATTAATTATAACTTTTGACCAACAGGTGGCGCTGTCTCAAAATCTTTTGAATACCTTCAGGGCATGCTGCTTATGGCACACACTGAGTTTCGTAATGTTAGACCAAAGCATTTGTTTAGTATAGCATTGTATTTCACAAAACTGTATTGAAGTCAATGGGAATTTCACGTTTTGTTCTATTATAGCGCCACCAAGAGGCTCAGTCCCACAATTTTTTTTATGTGTCCTCAGAGTGACCCCATACATATGTGTGTCAATTTTGGTGCAAATATCTCAATTTACTTCCGAGTTATAAACATTTATATGAAAAAACACGTAAAAAATGATTGACACATGACTTTGTTTGAATTTTACTACCCCTTACTATCAATATTTACGCATTTGGGCATTAGCGAATAGTTAACAAGCTATGATTCCGTGTTTCTGGCGGTGGTTTCGTCTCGATCGGAACAGCGGTTTTGAAGATATCGCCAAGTGTTTTTTTCGCGCTAAATCGCTACGCTACGCCATCCGTGAGACGAAACCCGACATATTTGGTATCGTTGGACTCGGCAACGATTCAGGACCTCAAAAATAT
This sequence comes from Pimephales promelas, assembly GCF_016745375.1. The sequence continues at coordinate 4,912,671 of NW_024121577.1, read as the reverse complement.
GACTCCCGTGAAAATAAGTGTACCACACCCAAAGTTATAAGCGTTTGAATAAAACAATTCACCACTAGGTGGCGCTGTTTCGAAACTTCTCAGGCTCCTTCAGGGCATCGTACTGATGACCCATACCGAGTTTCGTAACAATTCGTTCATGCGTTCAAAAAATACAGCATTTTAGCACATAATTCAAAATGGCCGACAGCCAAAATGGCCGATCTGGGAAAATTGGATATCGGTCGACTCGGCATGACGCCCTGAATCTAACGAGACCAAGTTTTTGATTTTTGGAGAAACCGTTCAGAAGTTATGAGCAAAAATAGCCATTTTTCATATCTCCGGACCACTAGGTGGCGCTGCGCCGAAACGCTGCATGTAGCCTCAAGTCATGCTTGTGATTACATGTACCAAGTTTGGTCTGAATAGGATGAAGCATTGCGGAGATACAGCCTTACGTCTGTTTTCGCAAGCGTTACGTAAAATTAGTTTGTGCGTTTATCAAAAACCGTTAAGCGAATCATCTTGATTTCCATAACTTTTTGTCAGCACTGCCTGGAGATTATCCGGTGCTATTTTGGTGAAAATCGGACAAACGGTCTAGGACGAGTTCGCAAAAGTAGGTTTTTTGGAAAATTCAAAATGGCGGCCAATTTTTTATGACGGAAAATGACGTCATAGGGTGCGATCGAATCGGCATGAGCTCAGGAACAAGAAGAAAAAAGAATTTTGTTGATAGGCCTTACGGTTCAAAAGTTATTAGCATAATAAAAGTGAAACTTTGGACAGATGGTGGCGCTAGAGGGAATGAGTTAGAGACACCAAAATTGGTGTATTTAATGTTGGGACTGTCCTCTATCAGAATGTCAAACCAAAACAACTTTCCCGCAAACCGGTCTATGGGCTGCCATAGACGCCCAGTCGGAAGAAGAATAATAATAATAATAGGAACCGGCACAGATACAATAGGTGCCTCCGCACCTTCGGTGCTTGGCCCCTAATAAATATAGCTGCAAGCAGCCATTACCGGGGCCAAGCGCAATAAGCGGCAACATATGCCAAAATGGCAAGGAGTGGCAGACCAACTGCAGCAAGGAGCAATTAAGGGCATTTTGAGAGAACTTTGGGCAAATGGCTAAGAAAATCACATAAACATTAACTTATAAGATGATTTAATGGGTTATCACTTTCGAACAATAGGTGGCGCAGTTACGAAATAGATGTGATGTGGTCAGAGTGAGGTGACAATGACACATGCAAAGTTTGGTGTCAAAATGTGAAGGCATTGCAGAGAAAAAGCCTAAATAGTAATTTTGGCAGCATGCCTAAACTTTGATGCTGTGGTATACGAAAACGGTTTTGTCTATCATTGTGCAATTCATAACTTTTAGTCGGCACGGTCTGGAGATGATACGATTCAATTTTTGTGAAAATCGGACAAACGGTCTAGGAGGAGTTCGAAAAAGAAGGTTTTTCAAAGAAATAAAGATGGCGAACAGGACGTTTGTCTGATTATGGAAAACCTGATATCTATGTTTTCGGCATAACCCAAGGAATCTATTAAGATCAGTTTCATTGCAATAGGCAAATGTATTCAAAAGTTATTAGCGTTCTCAGAAATTAATTATAACTTTTGACCAACAGGTGGCGCTGTCTCAAAATCTTTTGAGTACCTTCAGGGCATGCTGCTTATGGCACACACTGAGTTTCGTAATGTTAGACCAAAGCATTTATTTAGTATAGCATTGTATTTCACAAAACTGTATTGAAGTCAATGGGAATTTCACGTTTTGTTCTTTTATAGCGCCACCAAGAGGCTCAGTCCCACAATTTTTTGTGTGTGCCCTCAGAGTGACCCCATACATATGTGTGTCAATTTTGGTGAAAATACCTCAATTTGCTTCCGAGTTATAAACATTTATATGAAAAAACACGTAAAAAATGAATGACACATGACTTTGTTTGAATTTTACTACCCCTTACTATCAATATTTTTGCATTTGGGCATTAGCGTATAGTTAACAAGCTATGATTCCGTGTTTCTGACGATGGTTTCGTCTCGATCGGAACAGCGGTTTTGAAGATATCGCCAAGTGTTTTTTTCGCGCTAAATCGCTACGCTACGCCATCCGTGAGACGAAACCCGACATGTTTGGTATCGTTGGACTCGGCAACGATACAGGACCTCAAAAATATGACTCCCGTGAAAATAAGTGTACCACACCCAAAGTTATAAGCATTTGAATAAAACAATTCACCACTAGGTGGTGCTGTTTCGAAACTTCTCAGGCTCCTTCAGGGCATCGTACTGATGACCCATACCGAGTTTCGTAACAATTCGTTCATGCGTTCAAAAAATACAGCATTTTAGCACATAATTCAAAATGGCCGACAGCCAAAATGGCCGATCTGGGAAAATTGGATATCGGTCGACTCGGCATGACGCCCTGAATCTAACGAGACCAAGTTTTTGATTTTTGGAGAAACCGTTCAGAAGTTACGAGCAAAAATAGCCATTTTTCATATATCCGGACCACTAGGTGGCGCTGCGCCGAAACGCTGCATGTAGCCTCAGGTCATGCTTGTGATGACATGTACCAAGTTTGGTCTGAATAGGATGAAGCGTTGCGGAGATACAGCCTCACGTCTGTTTTTGCAAGGTCTACGTAAAATTAGTTTGCGCGTTTTTCGAAAACGGTTATTCGAATCATCTTGAATTCCATAACTTTTTGTCAGCACTGCCTGGAGATGATCCGGTGCGATTTTGGTGAAAATCAGACAAACGGTCTAGGACGAGTTCGCAAAAGTAGGTTTTTTAGAAAATTCAAAATAGCGGCCATTTTTTTATGACGGAAAATGACGTCATAGGGTGCGATCGAATCGCCATGAGCTCAGGAACAAGAGGAAAAAAGAATTTTGTTGATAGGCCTTACGGTTCAAAAGTTATTAGCATAATAAAAGTGAAACTTTGGACAGTTGGTGGCGCTAGAGGGAATGAGTTAGAGACACCAAAATTGGTGTATTTAAAGTTGGGACTGTCCTCTATCAGAATGTCAAACCAAAACAACTTTCCCGCACACCGGTCTATGGGCTGCCATAGACGCCCAGTCGGAAGAAGAATAATAATAAATATAGCTGCAAGCAGCCATTACCGGGGCCAAGCGCAAGAAGCGGCAACATATGCCAAAATGGCAAGGAGTGGCAGACCAACTGCAGCAAGGAGCAATTAAGGGCATTTTGAGAGAACTTTGGGCAAATGGCTAAAAAAAATCACATAAACATTAACTTATAAGATGATTTAATGGGTTATCACTTTCGAACAATAGGTGGCGCAGTTACGAAATAGATGTGATGTGGTCAGAGGGAGGTGACAATGACACATGCAAAGTTTGGTGTCAAAATGTGGAGCCCGTTCTCATCCTTTAACGTCATATAGAACGCTATATGACAAAACGGCGCTATACTACGCACATGGCACCCTTTATCGTTAATATAACACGCGAACCCAAGACGTTATAAATCCTTTAGCGTGAATATGACACGCACACCCTACCCCACACCTAAACTTAGCCCTCACAGAGCGTGTTATATTAACGATAACGGGTGCTATGTGCGTAGTATAGCGCCGTTTTGTCATATAGCGTTCTATATGACGTTAAAGGATGAGAATGCGTTGAAATGTGAAGGCATTGCAGAGATAAAGCCTAAATAGTAATTTTGGCAGCATGCCTAAACTTTGATGCTGTGGTATACGAAAACGGTTTTGTCTATCATCGTGCAATTCATAACTTTTAGTCGGCACGGTCTGGAGATGATGCGATTAAATTTTCGTGAAAATCGGACAAACGGTCTAGGAGGAGTTCGAAAAAGAAGGCTTTTCAAAGAAATAAAGATGGCGGACAGGAAGTTTGGCTGATTATGCAAAACCTGATATCTATGTTTTCGGCATAACCCAAGGAATCTATTAAGATCAGTTTCATTGCAATAGGCAAATTTATTCAAAAGTTATTAGCGTTCTCAGAAATTAATTATAACTTTTGACCAACAGGTGGCGCTGTCTCAAAATCTTTTGAGTACCTTCAGGGCATGCTGCTTATGGCACACACCGAGTTTCGTAATGTTAGACCAAAGCATTTGTTTAGTATAGCATTGTATTTCACAAAACTGTATTGAAGTCAATGGGAATTTCACGTTTTGTTCTATTATAGCGCCACCAAGAGGCTCAGTCCCACAATTTTTTTTATGTGTCCTCAGAGTGACCCCATACATATGTGTGTCAATTTTGGTGCAAATATCTCAATTTACTTCCGAGTTATAAACATTTATATGAAAAAACACGTAAAAAATGATTGACACATGACTTTGTTTGAATTTTACTACCCCTTACTATCAATATTTACGCATTTGGGCATTAGCGATTAGTTAACAAGCTATGATTCCGTGTTTCTGGCGGTGGTTTCGTCTCGATCGGAACAGCGGTTTTGAAGATATCGCCAAGTGTTTTTTTCGCGCTAAATCGCTACGCTACGCCATCCGTGAGACGAAACCCGACATATTTGGTATCGTTGGACTCGGCAACGATTCAGGACCTCAAAAATATGACTCCCGTGAAAATAAGTGTACCACACCCAAAGTTATAAGCGTTTGAATAAAACAATTCACCACTAGGTGGCGCTGTTTCGAAACTTCTCAGGCTCCTTCAGGGCATCGGACTGATGACCCATAACGAGTTTCGTAACAATTCGTTCATGCGTTCAAAAAATACAGCATTTTAGCACATAATTCAAAATGGCCGACAGCCAAAATGGCCGATCTGGGAAAATTGGATATCGGTCGACTCGGCATGACGCCCTGAATCTAACGAGACCAAGTTTTTGATTTTTGGAGAAACCGTTCAGAAGTTACGAGCAAAAATAGCCATTTTTCATATATCCGGACCACTAGGTGGCGCTGCGCCGAAACGCTGCATGTAGCCTCAGGTCATGCTTGTGATGACATGTACCAAGTTTGGTCTGAATAGGATGAAGCGTTGCGGAGATACAGCCTCACGTCTGTTTTTGCAAGGTCTACGTAAAATTAGTTTGCGCGTTTTTCGAAAACGGTTATTCGAATCATCTTGAATTCCATAACTTTTTGTCAGCACTGCCTGGAGATGATCCGGTGCGATTTTGGTGAAAATCAGACAAACGGTCTAGGACGAGTTCGCAAAAGTAGGTTTTTTAGAAAATTCAAAATAGCGGCCATTTTTTTATGACGGAAAATGACGTCATAGGGTGCGATCGAATCGGCATGAGCTCAGGAACAAGAAGAAAAAAGAATTTTGTTGATAGGCCTTACGGTTCAAAAGTTATTAGCATAATAAAAGTGCAACTTTGGACAGTTGGTGGCGCTAGAGGGAATGAGTAAGAGACACCAAAATTGGTGTATTTAAAGTTGGGACTGTCCTCTATCAGAATGTCAAACCAAAACAACTTTCCCGCAAACCGGTCTATGGGCTGCCATAGACGCCCAGTCGGAAGAAGAATAATAATAATAAGAACCAGCACGGATACAATAGGTGCCTCCGCACCTTCGGTGCTTGGCCCCTAATAATAATAATAATAATAAGAACCGGCACAGATACAATAGGTGCCTCCGCACCTTCGGTGCTTGGCCCCTAATAATAATAATAAGAACCGGCACAGATACAATAGGTGCCTCCGCACCTTCGGTGCTTGGCCCCTAATAATATTCGGAAAAATATAAATAATTGTTTTAGTAGTCATCGAACTCTCTGGTGGAATAATTTGACCTGTGTGTGTGATGGAGAAAACATCCCACAGGCCATATGGTGTGTAATGGCAGTACGGACATTGATACTGATGACAAAGATGGACACAAATGCACCAGCAAAGCGCTTTTCATTCTGGATTCATTTTTAAGACCATTTTGTATGTTAGTATAGTGCACAATCGTGCTGAAACCAAGTACTGTACATTTTGTGAACATTACAATAGTTTTGACGTGATTCTTTATAAATGAAATGGTGTTTGAGGGTCATAGGCTTTAACACTGTTGTTGCATTCAGCATGTGTCTTGTTTTCTGTTGGCCGTGCAGGAGAATCAACAAGCAGCAGACACATTAGCTGATAGGGTGCGTCCCGTGGCTGGGATTCCTGCAAATGCAGATGCTGCTTCTTTTATTCCAAGTTCTTGATTATTTTGGGGGTAAATTTTAGTTTCAGTTTCTTAACTATATATATTTTAAAAACTAGAAATGCCTTCCATAATCAACTGCAAACTTCAGTGTACCACATTCAGGTCTGGCTACATCACGGTATGTAACGTTATTTCCCATTTCATGATTCAATCTATTCCCAATGGATAGAATCTGGTCTGCGTCTGAATGTTTAGTTTCACCTGGGAATACAGAGCCCGTTCTCATCCTTTGGCGTCATATAGGTGACGCCATATGACATTTCGTTGAAATACTACGCACATGGCACCCTTTAGCGTCAATATAACACGCAGAACCCAAAGCGTCATATATGTGATCAATATGAGATGCATACCCTACCCCAGACCCAAACCTACCCATAACAGTGCGTGTTATATTGACGCTAAGGGTGCCATGTGCGTCGTATTTTGACGAAATGTCATATGGCGTCACCTATATGACGCCAAAGGATGAGAATGTGTTGGAATACACTTCCATTCAAAATTTTGGGGAGAGTAAGATTGTTGATTTATTTTTTGAAAGAAATGAATGCTATCTGAAAAGTTAAAGTGACAGTAAAGACATTTATAATGTTACTAAAATATTTCTGTTTCAGAAAAATGCTGTTCTTTTGAAAATCAGCATTTTATGAGTTCTGGGGGATTATGTGACACTGAAGGCACTGAAGTAATAATGCAAGACTCATCTTTGCATCACAGGGATAAATTGCATTTCGAAATATATTAAAATAGAAAACAGTTATTTTACACTGTAGTAATATTTCACAATATTACTGTTTTACTGTATTTTTAATCAAATAACTGTATACTTGGTGAGCTTAAAAGAGACTTATTACAAAAACATAAAAAAAAATCTTACTGACCCCACACTTATGAACACTAGTGTAGCCTGCTGTGTTAAAATATGTTGTGAATGTGTTGATTTATACTTTATATCAGTGTTTGAAAACTGTTTATCGCACATTAGTGTGGCTGTATTATTATACAAAAAGAAGCATATCTAATATTGAGAATTTTACTCAGAACTCGACTTATTTGTCTGATTATAAGAACTGACCACTCTGTCATTGCCTTTCAGTATCTCAGAAAACCCAGAGTTAGAGTGTGTGACCAAATGTCTGTTTGCATGTAGTCTATCAACGTGATATATGTTTTATGTAGACACTTTCAGCATTTGCATGAACAGTATCCCATGTTTTTCTATGACTTGTGAGGGTAACCAAGCAAATAAATGCAAATTTCTCATTGCACAAAAGATTGATTTCAGGGTTGGAGGGGAAAAGGGGGTGGATAGATTTTCTTCTCCGTTTTCAGAGCTAAGTGGCTCTGAGACAAGAGCAGCGTACACTCTGAGCATCTCATATAACCACAAACACACACACACACATTGCACTCATTTCTAAATGCTCTCTCTTTAGCGTGGCTGATGAAATCATATTTTGGACCTTCATTAGGAGAGTTGAGATGAAATAGATCATTTAGAAAGAAAACACATAGCTGGATATTTCCTTCTGGTGGTTTTTCTCCATTCTTTCATCAAAGAAGGAACATGCACATTTTCATTCTTCACGTCTCTCATATTCATTACCCAGAAAATATCTGTGTGTGTACCTTTATTCCTCTGTTCATATTGAGAGGATACAGCTGCTCCTTTAGATTTCCCAAACATCCCAAAACCAACCTTCTTATTTATCCAAGAGTGTGAATTACAAACAGCTGCATGCAGTACAGCATGACATGTGTTTGTGTGTGTGTGTGTCTGTGTGTTAGCGTCGCCTGACCCCTTCATTTCCTGTGCTTGTGTAAAAGTTCCCGCTGATTGTTCCTTGGGGTTGGAATCAGACACAACCCAGCAGCCGACCACTTCCGGGAAAGACTCACACACCCTTCTCCTGTCTCTTTAGCTGGAGCTTCACACAAGAGGAGGGAAGCAGTTTGTTTGTGTGAATCTAAATAACCTCAAAATGAATTGCTTTCTGTTTATTTCAAATCATTTTACAGTTGAGTGAACAGTGAAAAGACACAAAAAAACCTTCAATCAGCTAACCACATTATATACCGGACGATATTGTTTTTGTGGCCGCAGATAGTTCTCCATCTTAGTGTTTTGTGTGTGTGTGTGTGTGTGGGTGGGTGGGTGTTGCCTGGTTCTAACCGTACATGAACTTGATGACTGTTTGCTTTGGAAATTAAATGATATTTCTCACAGCATACCCATTCTTCTCACTTGCGTGCATGTGCTGCTGTCTCGCTGTCCCTGGGTCTCTTTTTCCCCCATCCAACAGGGACTTGACAGTGTAGGGAATTGTAAGCCAGTTCTTTGAGTGTGGGTTTGTAACAGGGCTCGGCCCGGCCTCGCTTTGGCTCTCAACCCTGTTGGCTTTGGTCGTTGGCTTCATGTCTGGCTGTAGTCTCTGCTGAATAGTTTGCTATTCCATTAGCACTGGATTAATCTGAGACATCTCACGCTAGTCTATTAGTAAACCTACTTCTATTGAAACCTTGTTTGGAGTGAATAAGTTTACATAGACATTGAAAAGTAAACTACTGTTCAAAAAATTGGGGTTTATTTTTAAAAATTTTCTTGGGGGAAGGAAGTTTTAAAAGAAGTCTCTTTATGCTCACGACAGCTGAATTAATTTGATTAAAATGACAGTAAAAACTAGGTCTGTCAAACGATTAATCTCGATTAATCGCATCCAAAATAAAAGTTTGTGTTTACATAATATATGTGGGTGCACTGTGTATGATTATTTTGTATATAATACACACACAGGCATGTATATTTAAGAAAAAAATATTATTTATATATAATATACAAAGTATATATTTAAATCTATGTACAGTATATACATGAAAATATTTCTTAAATATATACAAGCATGTTTGTGTATTTGTATATATATATAATAATTATACACAGTGCACCCACATACATTTTGTAAACACAAACTTTTATTTTGGATGTGATTAATCGCGATTAATCGCAATTAATCGTTTGACAGCCCTAGTAAAAACTGTAACATTGTTTACAATTTTAAAAACCTTTTTTTCTATCTGATTTTTTTTTTTTAAATGTTGTTTATCCTGTGATGTCAAAGCTGATTATTCAGCATAATTACTCCAGTATTCAGTTTCACATGATCCTTCAGAAATCACAGTATGCTGACTTGCGTCACGGGGTGCTTCAAGGAAGACAGAGATGAAAGTAAATAACATTCTTTAATTAAGCAGATTCAGGAACAGGCAAACATGTGAGACAGTGTGTATAACAATACCAAACTGAAGACTGGCAGGAACTTAAATACACAATGATGATTAACACCAACGACAGGCAGCTGTGAGGAAGGTGATCCGATGGATACAGATTGGTGGCGGGAAGGGGAACACACGTGCAAACTAAAAACTGAAACTCAAAAGAGCCTAATGATGACAACTTTGTGATCATTATCAATATTGAAAACTGCTGTGCTGCTTAATATTTTTGTGGAAAACCATGCTTTTTTTCAAGATTCTTTGAAGAATAGAAAGTTTAAAAAAAACAGCATTTATTTGAAATAGAAATCTTTTGTAAATAAAAATAAAAATAAAATAAATAAAATAATACAATTATTTACTGTCCCTTTTGATAAATTGAATGTGTCTAAATAAAAGCATTAATTTCCTAAACTTTTGACATTTTGACATAGTCTAAAATCCATAAACAATGCGTTTAGGTTATTTCATGGAATTAGTAGGTTGATTTATTGTTTTTTTAACTATAACATTAAATATATTTAATAGCATCACATCTATGTAACGCATTTTTGTAATTTTACATTATAATTTCATTGTTTTGTGTCATATTCGACTAATTTCTGATGATTTTATCACTCTATACACAAGCTCCCACATTTTAAAATGTTATATCGAATGGAAATTCAGTCATCCTTTAATTGCCACGTTGAATAATCTTCTTGTTTGACAGCTGTGGCTATAAAAATGACAAAGGCACCATAAAATGACCATAAACGTAATCCATTTACTTATGTGTTGTATTCCAAGTCGTCAGAAACCATATGATAGCTTAGTGTGAGGAAAAGGCCATAATTAAAACCTTTATGCAAGGATAATGTTAAAAACATCTGTATAATAGTGTATTTTAACTAAATTCACTCTTATTACATTTTTTATATTGTTGTAAAAATGGTAAGGGTTTGGGGCTCAAAATGATTTTCGTGTGAAGCTGATACATTGTGAATAATAATGATTTCAGGCTGATCAGACATCTACGCGAAACTATGCTGATTGGATGATTTTGAACAGGAACACTGCTTTCAAACAAGCCTACATTGGTTTAAACATTAATGAAGTCGCCTTTAGTGTTTAACCGAATACTACAATTCTTCAAAGTAGGCTGCATTACTAAACCCCAGTATGGAGGCCCAGAGTAGAGCCTTCCCCCTTTCCTAATACGTTTTGTTATGCAAAATAAACAGTTGAGTAAAAAAAAAAATAGGGGCTTTCTGAGGTCTTTTTCAGTAGGGGTTGCTACTGGTAATGCTCCACCCTCTAATGCTACATTATAGACTGAACCTTTAATGGCACAGTAAGGGCTGAATCTGCACATGCTGAGAACAAGAGCTGAAAAACAGCATCGCTTCCACTGTCTCAGGACAAATAAATACTGACAGGGATAAAGAGAAATAGGAAGATATGAGGGACAGAGGAATGTGCGTCCTCCATAGACAGGATGTTTGTTTTTGCAGTGCTCAGCGTGTACTATTATTTGCGGCCCTCCTCTCTTGTTGTCTGTGGATGATTAAGAGAAGAGATTTCACGGCAGAACGCGTTTGGCTGTGCAGGGAGAGGCTTCATTTCACAAACCACAGAAAGACCACTGCAGTTCACTTCTATAAACATGCCTAAAACCAGCCGAGGATTAAGATCATTGTTTGTGCTGGACCGCAAATACACACCGCCAGCTACGAGAAAGAGAGACTGCGAGTTTGCTTTTAATCTGAATTTGCTTTCAGTAAGTATGGGTTATGTTCTGTGGTGGTTTAGTAGGAAAACACCCTCTGCATGTGTCAACAACTTAAAACTATGGAAATGTAATGAATATGAAAGTATAATCCATCAACCATTGCACTTGCTTTGCACTGTGTCAGATGTTTTTCGTCGCTTTATAACAAGCTCATTTTGGAGGATTTACGCCCCAATTAACAGGTTACATTAAGTGTTTATTTACATAATGTAATTTCTCTAGGCATGATGTGACACCATGGCACTGAGCATTCTAGTTTAGTCACATCACATCACGCCACTCGCTTGCGGTGTCCACAGTGCGTGTTGCCATCATTAGAGATCTGCTGTTATTCCAGCCATAAAGCCTCAGACTTCACTGCAGTAGTCAAAGCACATCTTCCTCTCTGGCCTCGTCACAGCCATACGCAGCATAGCGGCAGCCTAAACACTTTGATGAGTAAATTGGATGTTTTGACCAGAATCGGGGGGTTTTGGCTTCACTGCGTTTATGCATCCCAAGTAAGCGGCTGCTTCCTGAAGTCTCCTCTAATTCCGTCTTTGACTTTTCCGTGGGTCAGAGCTTCACGATACTTTGCTTTTTGTGTGTGTGAATGTGAGAGAAAAGGAGAAAGTTAACAAAGCAAGACAGACAAAGAAACACAAAAAGAGACTCTGTCTCTCACATTCATACACAGAAGAGCCGAGTGAGAGACTGAGACATGCAAAGGAATGTGTGTCAGACAGAAACCGAGAAAAACAAGGAAACCGAGAGAAACAGACAGAAAGTTTCCTTTGCTTTCGCTTCATCTCATGAGAAATACTTTGATATTAGATCTGTCACAGTGTGTTTATTTTACATAGTGTGTGTGTGTGTTGATTTAGACATACAGAACTTTTCACATGAAGAGCTCACATGTGTAGTTCTTTCTTCATGATTTGCCTCTTAAAATTACTATTGATAATAGTGATGATGTAACTAAGTGCACCAGGTTTATTCAATTATATTAAATATATTTTTTATAGATTTAATATTTATTTTTTAGTTGAATATTTTAATGCATTTTATAAATACAAAAATTAAGTTCCTTTTTATTTATTAAATATTATATATTTATTAATTGAATACTTTCTTTCTTTTTTTATTTATTTTAAAATTGCCCTATTTTGTAAATGCATCTTATTTTTTTTATTATTATTTTTTTTTTTTGATAATCGTTTTACTCAGATGTACATCACAAAATGGAAGGAAAATTCTGCCACTACGTCTGTTTCATCTCTTCTTTAATATTTTTACAGTAATATTGAAAAAGAGTACTTATATAATATATGTTATAATTTTAACTTTATTTAATATTTTATCTTTATTTTAAAAAAATGTTAAATTAAGTGTCCCCACACAAAACCACAAACATCGTTACCATGACAGCTATATGCAGTATATATATATATATATATATATATATATATATATATATATATATATATATATATATATACTGTATATATATATATATTTTCTCTGTTCCAGAAAAAGAACAGATGAGATAGCTTTTATGTCTTTCTAATACATTCAGATGTAGTTTTTCCATGTTGGATTCAGTTCTTCATCATGTCTCCTTTTTTATTTCAGTGTTGTATCATGGGATTTGAAGTCCTTCAGATTTTCAGTACTTAAAGCCTCTGAGGATTGATCCTTTCATTATATTTCTGAAGAGAAGACTATGACATTCTCAGTCTTGCACAAACTGCCGTTGTGTGTCTTTTCAGCCTGGTCTCATTGTTAACACGTAGGTATGTTATTTTCAAAGATAGAAAAGATACTTTTTTTATACGTTTGGATAGATGCTGAAACATATAATATGGACGTATCTGCAACATTTATACGTAACATTATTACGATTTAACAGCTACAAAACGTTAACTATTTACATATATTCCATATCATAAAGATATCTGTATAATTTCCCTTTTACCATTTTATAGATAAGTGTAAGATCCCTATTCCCAAACCTAAACATACCCATCTTATACAGAATATAAAAAGGATAAAATGGGGAAATAGCAGTTTTATTAACAATATAGCATGCTATCATTAATGCCTTGTGCACAGATGTTTGTGAATACCGGTGTAAGTTTTTGAAATGTAGTGATGTGTCATTCAACTATCCGTTCATTGAGTGTATCACTAAATGCGTGCGGTCTATATGGCCCATCAACAGATATTTCTCCGTCCCATGGCCCATCAACAGACATATATTGTGCATCCATACCCAATAATTGTCCATCAGTTTACTTTGGATAAAGAGGGAGCTCTTGACTGCGTGATCGTGTTCATAACTCCTTCTGGCAGGATAACAGGTATCCTTTGGTCAACCATACGTGCAGAGACTAGCGCTCTGGATATGGATGCCAGATTGAGCCATGGGATTGCCTCTCCTCACTTGGCCACGGGGCTGTACGTGACAGCTCCAGGAACCAGAGTTGGTTCTCCCATCACGGGGCTATGAGGAGCACCGAGTGGCGTGTTTCCCTGATTCTCTTGATTACCTGTGGCAACAGAGAGACCATAGGGAAGGCATTCAATGGGCGGCTGGGCCAGATTTGGGCCAGCGTGTCCTTGTTCTTCGAGAAGAACATCAGACAGTGAGCATTGTCCTTTGATGCAAAAAGGTCGACTTCCGCTTTGCCAAAGAGGTGCCATAGTAACTGGACTGTCTGTTGATGCAGAGACTATTCCCCTGGGGGAACTCTGGACAGTCTGTCTGGGCCATCGTTTAGGTGACCTGGCACATGCGAGCCTCTCAGCAAGCGCAAAGTTGCTGGGACCAAACGAGGAGGCGTTCTGTCAAATCGCAGAGGTTCCTGGATTCTGACGCCACCCTGGTGGTTCACGTAGGACACAACAAACATGTTGTCCGAGCGGACTAGTAAATGGTGTCCCTGTATGAGCGGGAGGCGCTATCATCTCCAAACAGTTTATGTGAAGGTGTTTCTTGAGGCCTGATCACAGGCCAAAGGCCGGTCTGCCCTCAAACACAGTGCCCCAACCTGAGTTGGAGGCGTCTGTCGAGATGACCTTTCAGGGCGAGACAGCTCCCATCATCACTCCCTGCTGGTACTAGTTGGCTGCAGAAACAGCTCTGAGCAAGGACAGGCCGAACGAGAGGACGGTGTATTGATACAGTATACCGGTGTATTTATATACCTGACCGTCAAAGGCGAATCTCAAGAATGGCCTATGACAGGGTATAATTTGGATCTGAAAGAAGGCGTCTTTCAGATCGAGAGAGATAAACTAGTTCCTCGGGCGAATTTGTGCGAGGATTTGTCTGGTTGTGAGCATTTTGAACTGTCTCCTCATGAGGGCTTTGTTGAAGTGTCTCAGGTCTAAGGTAGGTCTTAGAGCTCCGTCCTTCTTGGGTATGAGAAAATAACCGCTGTAGAAGCCTGACTCGCTCAGAGAAGGAGGTATTTTCGGGCGCGGTGTTTGTCAGTAAGCGTGAGCGTGCGCGAAACTTACATTCAAGAATTTAATGGTATGAGTGTTCGAAAACAGCGGCTCGCTGACAGTGGTGGTTAGCTGTTTTTATGTCATTCACATGACATAACCTGACCCAAATGAGGCTTTCTTAGTCGTGTGACAGAGCTCATAGGTTTGAGACATTCATAAATACTCGAGCCCCGCCATATAAACGGGAGGATGCGTTCATGAGGTGTGTGCATGTTATATAACAGGCGCATTGCCGCGATATTGACATTTCCAACCGCTCGAACTCGGAAAAGCTGAGAAATGTTTTGGAGTTTTACTCGAGTCTCTGGCGCGGGTGTCTCAATGTTTGAGTGAGTCACACGGCGGGCCGGCGTGGCGTGGGCTTATGTGTTTGAGATACTTGAGCCCCACCATATGAAGGGTAGGGTGTGTTCGCTTTCTGTACGTAAGAAAGCTGGCTGCACGGTCAGAGAGGAGGCATAAATTGTATCTGCTGCCCGAGCTGGGATTCGAACACAGGTCTCAGACGCAAAAGCTTTGGGTTTCGCCACTGATCCATGGGGGAAACAACATAAGCTTGGTTTAGCACAAGCAGATAAGAGCATCATCACAGTTATGTGTCGTGTTTGTAGCAGGCATGTTATATAACAGGCTCATTGCTGCAACATTGACATTTCCAGCCGCTCGAACTCGGAGGAGCAGAGTCTCTGGCTGAGAAATGTTTGGAAAGGAAAGAGAGGCGCTTGAGGAAGTTGACCGGCGAGCGCTTGAATGCCACGTGTCTCTGTACACGGCGCTACTTTTGCGAGGTCCAGCAGGTCCAGTGACAGCTTCAGCACCTGAAGAGGTCGAGTCAAGCCCGCAAGATTGACATCGGCAAATATTCGTAGTGGACGCAGCCGCCAGCGAAAGAGCGAGGGCTGCGTGACTGGGCCTAGGCACAGAGCACAATCAATGGTGAGCTGAGCGGGGTTCGTACGAGCCACAGGAAATGCAAGGCGTTTTGACACTTTTAGTTTATGAAGTATGTGTCGCAGCGGTTAACACGCACAGCAGAGCAGAACGATATTGTCGCCGGATCGCGTAGCAGGCATGGATGGCTGAAGGCGGCGAAGACGACCATCTTCTTCAGGCGCTTTCCTCTACTTGCTGGTTGCTGGATTCTACGGCGATGGCTTCACTCAGGATCCAGCGATGCGTAGAGCTTCGCTGAAGAGATGAAAATCAGAGAAGCAGCCTTCGACCCGTGCTTTGAGACGCTAAGCCACACCCATTTGGCGGGCTGTGACGCATAAAGGGCCTTTATATCTCAAGAAAAGATGACTTTACCCATATGAGAGAATCTCTCGTAAGAGACCTACTCTTTACGTAAAAATACACACATCTTTTCTCTCCAGTCTCATGGACAGGTTGCGAAAGAATTTGGTCAGAACTGCAACCCCAAATTACAAAAACAGTCTGATTTCCCATAAGACACACAAAAAGGGTTCACACTGGATCATTTTTGGATATGGAAAGCATAGCTTAAATCTGGGTGTTGTCCAGATCATATGATTCAGTATTAAATGTCTTAAATATGTAGATGTGTTTCATTTAGGTATCTTGGGTAACATACATCTCTGTGCTGTGAAAGCCACAGCACTTCTGCAGAAGGCGATTAGGGTGAGCATTGCATGCCTACATCTGTGCAAATAGAAGGTGTTAAAAGTTTTCTTAGCAGGAAGGCAACCGCTTACGATGAATCTGTCAGCACCGAGGGGTCAAAGGGAAAGACAAGTGGTAAAGGATACAGCGATATGTGTTCTCTGAGATGGTTCTCTGTTGCGTGTTTCTAGAATAGACACACACACACACTCGTTTATTCGCTTATTCAAGCCAGGTTTTTTTTCATGGTATTCCTTTAAAATGTTGTTTTGGTTTGTGTCAACCTCAAGAAACATAGATGAAAATAAGACTGTAGTGTCTGCAGTGTCTATGCTGTGTATCTTTCTGTAAAAATAGGTTTACTCCGCCAGCACAGCTCTCTGTCTTTTCATCTTGAGCAAATTGCCAATTCTGTGATATACAGGTATGTGACAGTTCAGGACCAAGTAAGACGAAGATAAAATCAAACACAAGGTGTCATTTCATTTCCGAGTGTAAATTCAAACACTCATGGTTCAAAACAAAACACAAACACACAGTTAATTGAAAGTGTCATTGAATGTAATTTATTTGCATGTGTGCACCATTCACTAATAATACACTAGTAGTAAAATACATTACTTGCTTTTGTCTGAGATGTGTGTGTGGTCCTGGTAAATACTATAGGTTATGGGGGCCAAATGTCCTGAAAACGATAGTAATACCAGTAATATTTAACTATGTGGGAAAATTGTTTTGGTCTCCATGAGTAAACAGCTTATACTGTAAATCATACAGAATGATGTAAAATGCAGAAAGTTTTCTGTGATAGAATATACATTTTGTACAGTATAAAAATTTGTGTGTTAGCATGAGCCAACCCGATCTCAAGACCAAATCGTACGAATTCGACGAATGATTAAAATTTGGCTAATTCGCAACAATTCATACGACTTCACTAATACAAATTAGTACGATTTTGCTAAATCGTACATATTTTACGAATTGGCCAATTCGTATGAATTCATACGAATGACCTACCCCTTATCCCACCTCTAAATACCCATCACGTGGGTTTAGACAAATCGTACAAATTCGTACGAGTGAGGTCATACGAATTAGACACTTTTTAATCATTCGTCGAATTCGTACGAATTGGTCATGAGATAGCATTGCATGAGCAGTTAAGCTCTGCTGGTAGATGCCATAATTACTGTACATCAGTCTGGAAAAAAAAAATTTCTTCATTGATGCATTTTTTGCAAGCAATTTTACATTTTATTTGTAATATATGTATTTACTTTAAATTAATAATTTTTATTGTTATATTTTTAAACCATTCATAAATATTCAGCAAGAGCAAGTTAAATTGATCAATAGATATAATAAATGTTTCTTGAGTAGCAAATCAGCATATTAGAATAATTTCGGAAGGATCATTTCAAAATGATGCTGAAAAAACTACACAAAGCATAAATTATCTTTTAAAATAAATTAATTATTTTTACTTTTTGTTTCTTAAAAGCATGAAATTGACATGCCTGTGTCTGCTGCCTTTGACAGCTCAGTGAAAGTTTTTGGACATTGCATGCTTGTTCTGCGATTAGCCAATCAACTCAAGAATAATTAGTCACATGGCATTTACAGCTCAGGTGATTGACCTGGGGAAAAAAAGAAGGTTAAGATGGCATCTTGCCAATTGCTTTCTTCCATGGGGTCTTGTGCCGACCATCTACTTCCATTGAGATCAATGGGAATGTTAACGGACTTCTCCAGATTTTACAGACCTCATTTAATTTAGAGACAGGATGTGGTGGAAATTTTCCTGATGCTGTATTGTAAAGTACTTTATCTTTCTCCATCACACTCCTACACACACATACACACAAACACTGAATCTGATCTACCATGTGATTGCACATGGTTTACCTCACCTCTTCTTTGCACTGACACTAATGTAACTTGGCAAAGAGGACAATTTTTCTGTCGTTGGGGAAGGTGTACGGGGCCGTGGACCACACATTCACATACACTCATACTCACAGCCTGTAATATAATTGTGAGTCAGTATTTGTATAGCTGAGCGGATACTGGCTCTCCAAACATCAGCACAGAACAGCGGTTCTCCAGAGAAGCACACACTGTTGTCATTCATTCATTCATACAAACACACACAACATGTTGGGTTTTACCACTCTAAAAAATGCTGGGTTGTTTTAACTCAACTTTGGGTCAAATATAGACAAACCCAAATGCTGGGTTAAAAATGTAATTCAAAAATGTACAGCTGTAAGTGAAAGTTGAAGTTGGGATAACATTATTAATTGCATTTTAAACCCAACATTTGGGTTTTGTCCACACATGACCCAAATTTGGGTTGAAACAACCCAGCATTTTTTAGAGTGTAGGGTCTAACAGTGTCACTTGTGTTTGTGTGAGTTAATTTGCATATTCAGAAGTAGCAGTTATAGCCTTTTTTTAACTTGTTGTACATTTTTAATTATTTTACTAAACAAACAATGAATATTCCACGACCACACAACAGACCCAGGAACACCTTTTTAGTGCATGTATCATGTACATGATTCATGCAAGACTAAAAGACTAATGAAATGCAATGAATATGGCTGATACTGAGAGAGTCTTGGGAAAAACTGTGACAGCCCATCACTCAACTCCATCTGTGAATCACAGTGTGGGGTCTCGGCTTGGACATGGGGGGCTTCTACTGGTCCTGCTCAATTGTCTTTGTGGATGTTGTTTTATCAAAAAATATTGGCCACTCAGATACAACCAACATTTAAATGTGGCGTCACGATACTGTTTTGCTGCTCCAAAAAAAATTTGTAGTATTATCAATGCTTAAATGATTTGTGCTGCAAACGAAACCTTATTGTAAAGTGTCAAATCAAGTCAAACTTTATTTACAGACAACATTTAACAATCACAGTTCATCTAAAGTCCTTTACAATAGTAATAATTAAAAAGTAAAACACAACATATAAAACAGATTTTATCAAATTGTAAAGTGTAACCAGTAAAAGTATAATTTTTCTCAGAAAACAATTTCTGACCCCACACTTTTGTGACATACTTCATGAAAATATGAGCAGCTCAAAACATTAGTTAAGCTATTCTAATTCACACATTGAGTTGATTTATCTCATTTCGCAACAGATATTCAAGCAGACTTTTCTCCAAAGATAAACATGGCAGTTTAACTATTAGTCTTGACTATTAACTAAATGTATCTGTGCTTGTTGAAGGACAAACCTGAACAGATTACAAGAAGAAAGAGAAGGTCACAGAGATTATCTTTTCACCTTATTAATCCAAGGTTAATAAATCTCTACAATTGATTTAATATTGTTAATATCTGTAAATAAACTGTTAAAACAATCTTCACTTCTTCACATTATACGGTAACAGTCAAGTTGGAGTTTTTTTTAATATGAGAAAACAAAACAACAGAATAGAATCTGTTTAAAATATAGTTCCTGGATGTGCTGTAAGTGTTAACAGACCAGACTGAGTTCAGGTCTGACTGAAGGGAACCTGAATACCGTTATAAGAAACAGTTTGACTTATGTGTGTTTTTGGTGCAGATTTGCGGTTTCTATAACTCCTTATGAAGCAGTTGGATGTATTTCTGAGAATTCTGAAGCACAAAATCAATCAGCACATTTCATTAGGCACACACACACATTCCACACAGAGGTATGTAATGCAGATTCTGCTGCCCTCTTCTGTCACTCTGACACACTGCAGCCTTGCACCACTCTCTTTACAACACGCATGCCCCACATACAGTACGCATTTATATCCAGAAATACTTATTTTACTTCATTCTTTTAGTTTTTGAGAATGCGATGAACACATATTAAGCTGTGTCTTTCTGATAAGTGGTGTTTTGTAAACCTCAGCACATTCCCAACTTGACCTTTATCATTCAGGGGTCAGATGTCAAGGATCATGATGAGTAACCCAGTAGCGTGGGAGACGGGGGCACTTACATTCAGTTCAACCCCTAATCAAAGGCGCAACAAAAGTGTACAAGTGTCAGCCAATTAATATCCTCCTCCAAATTCAGGGTACTAGAATAAAATTGCCATGTGTGATTGATTCAGTTGAACTCTCTCGTCTTCTAAAACTGTGTATATCACGTGAAACTAAGTGTTTCTACATCCGTTTGTAAGTAAATGATCTTAGTTGGTGTGCGTTTCAATTGATCTGTATCTCATCTTTGAAGTTTGACTTATGCCCTCTCAACTGTGACCCCATGTTGGATAAAGCTGCGGAGGGGCCGGGTAATTCATTCACAAAATGAACACACAAACGTTCTCTCAGTCCTCTCAACAGCACAGCACAAAACTAAAGAGTATGCATATCAAGAGAGAAGATAAGAGAGTAAAAGATTGATAAATAGTGCAGAGACAAAAGGACTAGTGAGATTTCTGTCTTTTTCCTTCTTTTAAATTTCTGCAAAATGGATATATACATGGTCAAATGTGTGAAATAAAGCTCATAGTTTTCATGTCACACTCTCAGAATACCCACCTGGACCCACCATTTATTTTTTTAAAGGTACATTATATGAAACTTGTGTCCCTCTAGTGGTTACAAAAACTGCATGAATTTTGTGGAAGAACATTGTTTTGGTTTTGCTTCAGATGAATATGGTTCCCTATCTGTCGGTCACTACAACGTTATGTCGACTGACAAATGGTGTCTCACTTGGGAGAACCAATCCATTCTGAGTTTTAGAAAAACTACCAATGCACCTTCCGCTCCTCCAGTGTGTCGTGTGCCATCGAGCTGTCGGATGATGGGGCAGTCCCTTCTCAGGGGGATCCAGCGTGTCATTCGGTGCTCTGGGTGAGGACCAGATGTCGATTGCTGCATAGGAGTGTAGGCTATTGTCACTGGAGAGGAAGATAAAGCTGAGCTTCCCCCTTCTGGGGTGGTCACTCATGCTGAATTGGATTTAGAGTTGACGGCCATGTTTGCCCGAGCCGCCGTGGCCATGGGACTTGAGTGGAATCTTCCACCTTGTCCCGAGCGCTCACAGTTAGATGATTGGTTCTTAGGGGGCGGAGTGCCCTTAGAACAAGTGTCCAGGCACATTATTTTTGGACAGGACCCTGACTGCAGTGGCATATCAATTACCTAGAGTTGCTGGAAGTGCTACTCGGCCTGCGCTGCTGCTTTAGGGCAAGGACGTGTTGGTCCGCACCAGAGCATGTGAGCAAAGTGGAGCAGTGTGACGTATATTAGACATTAGTATTTTAGATTTCTGTTATTTTATGTCTGTGAACATAACTACCGTTGCAAAACAGGCACATAAAAATACATAAACAAGATGAAATGCATAAAGAACTCCTCTGGATTATTATGCCCATAAATGCCATTCGGGTAACACTTTGTAATAACTACACACTATTAATCATAGTTAAGCGTAAACAGTTAATTCATCATTTATAAAGCATTAAAGGTGGAATACCTAAGATTTTTGCATTAAAATATCCCAAAATCACAAGGCCAGTGTGATATATTTAGTTAAGATGATAACTTACAATATTCCAAATGTGTCAAACAATGTTTAAATCGTGAGAAAATTGAGATTTTAACCAAGGAAACGGGGCGTGTGAGCAGGGGTGGGCTGGAAGTCACCAGTCAATCGCGTCAAATCCGCATTACCTCGGTTTCCGCTCGTATTGCGTGTAGTCCTGGACAAATGTGGAAGTTGTAGTTGTGCGTTAGTGTCTATCAAGCAACAAACGTCAGCTTGTTTCGCGCATTTGTTATGGAATGGAGCACAATTATTCTTTAGCGATTGCACCTGTTTCTGTCGACAAAGTCAAGTCTCATAAAAAAACAATCTTCACAAATATGTCTAAGGATTTCGACAGAGAGGAAGACTTGCATTTTTTTTGCCCAGCCATATTTATTTTTTATTTGACACACCAGCAGCGTCTTACGTCATTACATCACTGCGGACTCATGAACGCGGATTGACAACAGAACCGGAAGAGAATACAATGCTGAATAAAGTTTTAGTTTTTGTTATTTTTGGACCAAAACGTATTTTCGATGCTTCTAAATAGTCTAACTAACCCACTGATGTCTCATGGACTACTTTGATGATGGCTTTATTTCCTTTCTGGACAAGGACAGTTTACACAATTTTTTACATTGATTTTCAATGGAGGGACAGAAAACTCTCGGACTAAATCTAAAATATCTTAAACTGTGTTCCGAAGATGAACGGAGGTCTTACGGGCTTGGAACGACATGAGGGTGACTGTGAGTCATTAATGACATAATTTTCATTTTTGGGTGAACTAACCCTTTAAGTAGTGGTGTGGGGTAAGTAAGCCTATTATACGTTTGGGTAGGATTAGTGTTGTGGGAATGGGATACATGTGTATTACACGCAAAAACTGCCCAGGCTATATCATATGCACGTAAAAACTCATTTTCGCATGTAAAGAGCGGGGTACAACACAACACAACACTCTTGAGATGAGACTGTGCTGGAAAAGTATAACTTGGGAGCTAAAAACAATATAAAATTAATAAAAAAAAATACTTGATAAATAAAAAAAGGGATGCAGGGATGTGTAAAACTTTTTAAATGGCCAGCATTCTAATGCCATACAAGCAGAACAACATGGAATATGGCCACAATGAATTCCACTGAAGGTGTCAGTGCACACAGATTTCATGTGGGCTTGATTGTGAAATTTACAATGGAGCAGCATTTCCCTGTGTCCCTGTGAGTCTTGATGTACCATTACAAAATCAGGGTTCCTACGCAGTTTGGAAAAGTATGGAATTTGATTTGAGTAATTTCCAGGTCTGGAAAAGTATGGAAAAAGTTAATCAGAGTATGGAAAAATATTGATGTTTCCAGACTATTGTACCTATTTCGTTTTCTAAATATAAACTTAATCACTTCTAAATGTATGCAATCGTCTTTTTCATGGCATTTGGATTTGGCTGCCAGCGAGCGCTGCCTAAAGATCGTTTTTACACTTGATCTGCCTGAGTCTAGGTCTGCACTGTGATTGGTTGTTAGGCAGCAGTTGCCATCACAGCGCCCCTACCTCAAACAGAGTTTTACTAAACATCTTTGACTTTGACATCTTTGACTAAACAACTAAACATGACTTTAGCTCTATTTTCTAATTTTCTGGTTAATTGTACATGAACATCCCTTTTGTTTCTGTAGGGGTTTACAGTTATTTAAATTTACAAAATTACAAAAAATGAATTACATTGCACTGTACAAATGTACAAATTTAACATGATAGTATACACATTTTGACTGTAAGTAAGAGTGTAACATACTTGTCAGTGCTGATAGCATTGTGGGAAAGTGCGCCACCATCCGTTGTGCTTGAGGATCGTCTATCTACTTTCCTATTCTAATGAAATCCAAAAACGCCAATAATAAATCTTTGGAATGTAACATACTTTTTAGCAGTTGAATTTTAAAACAATTTATCAGAACAAGTTAAAGGCACACTTCGCAGTAATTCCGTTTTTGTCAAACAGCGACCCCTGGAGTCGCCGTGGAGTCCTTGTGACGTGTTACTTACTGTAGTATACAATAGTACATTGTGTTTAATTAGTCGTTTAATGAGATCTAATATATGTTGTTAGTGTTGAGAATTTTTCACGTGAAGAAATACATAGATCCGACTCGGTCCAGTGGCAGAACTTTTGCCAAGCGTGTCAGAGGTTCTGGGTTCTAATCCGCACGAAGTAGTATAGTTTTTTTCCCTCATCAAAACCGATTGTTTATTGGTGGTTGTATATCAAGCAGGGACACATTTTTTTGTGCATTAGGTTTTGTGTAACAAACATAGAGAGTCTCTCCGCAACGGATTGAAGTGTGCATCCGTGTGAAGGCTGTGCGAGTCACAACAGAACACTGTCTCCACGCTACTGATCGCAGCGGCAACGAGCACTTTGGTCACTTGATTTCAAAAACACATTTCAGATCGCCTCTTATTTAACAAACGAAAGAAATGAATGCTCGGGGGGGCGAGACGACCACCATTCAACCAGAAAGAAGTCATATAATCATTCCAGTAACTCCAAAGCTGTTCAGTTCAACTACAAAACCTGCATAGTTCCCCTTTAAATATGGTCAGAAAAATCTGTATGAGGTCTGGAAATTTGAGTCTGGAAAAGTATGGAATTTTGAAATGGAAATTGTGTAGGAACCCTGCAAAATGCATAGAACATAGTTTAGCATAAAATCAGACAAGTTAATCACAATGGAGAGGGACATCCTATTCGCTTATAGAGATACAGAAAAGGGGCATGTAAACTGCTTGTCTGTGAAAAGACAAAGTTTGAGGGTCACTGCACCAAGATAATGTGATCTGAAAGGCCTAAAAAAGTTGCTCCAAGTGGATTCTCCCTGTAATTAGTGTTCTGTATTTTGCTTTGAATAAAGTCTATTTAGCATCTGCTACTAACTAACATGACCTCAAACTTCAACACTGATTTCCGGTTTAAAAGAAGTCATAGGAGCCCCCATATTTTACAAACACACTCAAAACACATGCTGTTTGAGGAGAATACTAACTCTTTTATAAGCCCTACAGGGCTTGCAAATGCTCCAGAGTTTATTTAAAACCAGTAAAAGATCTGGAAAGAGCTCGGCCCCAGAAACACACCTAGCCCCTCAAGGCTTATTATAGCACAGTATCAAAAGTCCAGATTATAAATCCCACCCTCTCCTCTCAACACTTTCCAGATGCAGTCATAGGATGTAGTCCATGTTGTTTCTCTTCTACTACTGCTGCCAAATTTCGCACTGCAGTCTCTTATTTGGGTTTAGCGCCATCTGGTGTATGAACCCCTCTTTCTAGACCCCCTTATTGAAATGATGATAGAAAAAAAACATTGAATATTGATGGAATATTGAATACAGTATCAATTTAAAGAATAGGTAAAGAATTTTAAATAAAATGTGTCCTTTTGCAGGTTAAATGTAATCAACTTCCAGAATATTTAACATATTCTGTTATGCTTTACTGTGCACATCTTAGAGCAACCATTTTATTTCATGCTTATTTCACTTTGCACATCCTTTAAAATAAATCCTGTCATCCCCACTTCTCCAAAACATTTTTTACAGTACTACCGGTGTTGAGGAAAGTGCTGTAGTTGTTTTATTGCCATGCTGAAAAGTTGCTATACCCTAGTTTTTTAACCCAGTTTTATTTCCTTTATCAGAACAGAATGTGTGTATGGGGTGGGGGCTGAATATATTTGGGGAATATAAAACCGAATAATAGGTTTACTAGTCAATAATAATAATAATAATAATAATAATAATACAATATTCAGTAATTATAAATTATAATGAAACTATTATAAAATAAGAATGAAAAATTGTGTCGCTTAACATGTTGCAATGCATGGTTTAAATGCTAACACCAAGTGGTATTTACAATCATAACGTAAAATGACTGAAAGACAAATGAAGGCACATTTCCTCAGTGCTATGCATGGTATGACGATGATCTGCGCTCATAACCGTGTCTACCTGCCAGTGCCAGAGGAAAGCGAGAGGGTGGGATTCCTCGTGGGGTGGGCAACGATGCGCGCTATTGAATGGTGAGCGCATAGTGAATGAAGCTTCAATGGAGGAGGCAAGGATGACCGCGACAGCGCACGCGCCACACCCCGCGTTTAATTAAAACATCTCAGGGTTCGGCTGAGTGTGAGCGAAGATGGCGACAGAGTGAAGGAGACCACGGAAAGATGACAAGCCCCCTACAGACAGACAAACGCGCACAAGCTCTTCACCCCGCCGCCTCAGATATGCCCGTGAATAAGTAAGACACGGCTGCGTACAATGTGTTTTCAAGGAGATGCGGGGTAGGTGATGGAGTCTTGCGGGCGGCATGTGCTTTATCATGCACTGTCTCGGTAATTCAGACGCAGGTGTTTGCAGTGCAGATTCGTTTTGAAAAGCAGGTGAAAACGATGCTTCGAGCCATCATGTAAACGCCGCGGTGGGGAATATTGCGGAGGAGACCCGCCCGTGTGAGCTCGCGCTTTGTCTCCCCCTCTAAAATATGATCACGGGCGCCTGGCGGTGTGGAAGGAAACTTGACGCTGAGTTAGAAATCTGCCGCGCGACCGAGCCCATCGACAAACCGTGCTGTGAGCCGGAGAAGGTGCAGAGATGGCGCATGAGCCTCGCATCGCTGCTCTTTTTCACGGCGCTTCTGTCCGATCACCTCTGGCTCTGCGCGGGAGGCAAGCTCCGCTCGAGAGATCGGACTAACCGGAGGACGTGGAGCAACGCGAGTCACGACGCCCAGACGGGCCTTCGCGATGAGGACTGCGGGGTCCTCTTGAGCAATCTGACACAAACCGGGCCAGAGTGCGTGGATGCTGATGCGCGGCGCCGCGCGCCTCTGGAGTCCGCGTGCTCTACGCTTTACCGACAGAAGAGCGGCTCGGTGAGCTCCTCCTATTCTATACCGGTACCCACGGTGTCGCCGCACGGGTTTTTGGAGTACTTCCGGAATTTCAGCTTGTCGTTTTGCGACGCACTCACAATAGCGGACCTGCTGGAGAGCATGACTAGCCCGGACGGGCTTAACTGCAGCCTGGCGCTTGTCATTCATGACCTGTTCAGTGGAGGACCGGAGGACGGGGACGTGTGCAGCGCTTGTGTTCACGCGTACATACGACTCGACCAACATGCTCAGGAAAAATATGAGGAGTTTGACGTAATAACGCGCAAATACATGGCGGATGACTACTCGGTGCGCTCGCAAACACACCTGTGTCAGGTGAGATGCGCTAGGCTAGTTACTACCATCAACACTTTGGATGAGGTTGTGTAGATGGATTTAAATGCTCTTCAGAAAGCACGTAATGCCATAAGCATAAATAATGTGAGCATGGTAATATTTTGTGGTTTCAGGCAGTGTATAAAGCCTGGCTTTGTGCAGAATACTTTCCGGTTCCCCAACGGCGGTGTGCAAGGTGGCTTCCGTGCAGGCGCTACTGTGGCGAGGTCACTGCTAGCTGCCCCTTCATCCTACCAGACAACGACCGTCTGCTGTATGCCGGCCTGCCCAGCTTTCTCTGTGCAGGTAAACGTCTATCAACGCAGGTAACACTGTACACTATAAGGCTCAAAACTGTATGGACAACCCCTTCTATTGCAGTAAATGTACAGAATTGTGTGCTTCCAACGTGGTTGCAACAGTCTGGTCCTGGTTGCATGAAACTCCTTAAGTGATACATTTTAAGGTTAAGGGTATACCCTTAGACATGGGTTGCAAGAAAAAAAAAAGTAAGCATCCATTTAAGGAACCTTAAGGCTGTCATTAAGTATTTTCCCTTAATTTAAAGTGTTAGTTCACCCAAAAAATGGAATTTTCTCACCCTCAAGCTATCCTAGATGTATGACTTTCTTATTTCAGCCGAACACAATTGAAGTTGCATTTAAACAATATCCTGGCTGTTCCAATCTTTATAATGGGAGTGAATGGAAACTGTGAATAGATTTTGAAACCCCAAAAAGTGCATCCATCCATCCATCCATCCATCCATCCATCCATCATGAAAGTAATCTATATGGCTGTTAATAAAGGCCTTCTTGAAGCAAAGCGGTCTGTTTTTGTAAAAAAAAAAAAAAAAAAAATCATATTTTTTACTTTATAAACTGTAATTTTCGGTAACAGCCGCACACAAGTCTAATTCTGGTGGAAGAGTGCAACAACGTGTATCGTCAAAGATCAAATCAAATGATCAACAACGTTTTCAAAATCTTCCACTGTGTGCTAGAATTAATAATCTCATGCCAGGCTTTCATCTTGTGCACAAGAGTGACTTGGGTGTTTTCCCTTGGGTGTTTTAATAATTAATTATTTGAATTAATTATTAAAATTAATTTAGAAGTTTGGTTTAGACACCTGACAAGTTTGAATCCTAACGGTTCGAGAGATATGCGATTAACAGACAGACAGACTCACAGATAGACAGTTTGGCTGCAGTTTGTAATAATCTACATTATCAAAGTTTCAATGACAAATTTCTAAAGCTTTAACACTCACATTTGTATTTACATGCTTTTTGTGCTCCTTGGGAAACTAATGATAATGATATTTTAACTATCCAGTCAAATCAAATGTGTTATGTGGCATTCAATGACATGCTTTTTAAATGATATAGGCTATTGGTGAATGATAGTACTAGTAGTAGTAATAATAATAATAACAATATACACCAAAATATGTTATAAATATAAATATATAATAGATATTGTCTTATTAGTGTCATGATTACCTGTATCTCTGTTACATAAACTCTTATTTTGATATTCTTTTTTCTTGTTTGTGCAGCCAGTTCACAGTGTTGCCAAGTCCGCTTATTCTAAGCGACTTGGGCTTGTTTTTCTGTAAAGTCGCTTGCAAATAATGGGAGGTGTGGGTTGCGGGTTTTTTTTTGGGGGGGGGGGCTTGTTTTGTTTCTAAAGTCTAGTTGCTTATTTGGGCTTGTTTCCAGCTCGTTGCCAAGCAGATAGTTTCTATGTTATTTAAAAGTAGGAGTTTGTCTTGCCTGTTCCCTCTCTCCCTTCCCCATTCAAAGAATTTTTTTTCCCACCACATCCTGCTTCTAATTGGCTCTGACCCAGATGGCAACGAGTACTAGCCAATCAGAGGCAGAGCAGGGCAATCTTTTTTTTTTTTTTTTGATGACGTTAAAATGAATACACGTGCGAGTCTGGACCATCGCGACTGACTGGACTGTAGGAGAGTTTTATATCAATTATATGTTAGATATTTTAACAATGTAAAAATATATTTTTTCTATTTTATATAAAATACATATATTACAAAATATATTTTACTCTAAAACTGCAAGAAAATGTAAGCCAAAATAAGCTTTCAGTCAGATTTTATTTGGGCGCAGTACCAACACAAGATGGACAGCCAAGCTTTATTACAGAAGAAAAATAAACTGTACCATGTGCACAGTTTACCAACCTGTCCATGTGGATGTAAATTGACATTCACAGTTTAAAACTATCCGATCCGTCCCCACAGATTGTAAAACCGTCCCGGAACCTAGGGGGGCTCCGTAGAAAAAAGCTCTTTTACTGTCTATGAGAAAAAGTCGCTTGTTTTGGGCTTGTTTTCACCGGCTTGGTTGCTTATTTGTCTCGCGAGGTCTGGCAACACTGCCAGTTCAGTTCCTGTGGTTTAGTTCCTGTTTCTCTTGTTTCCATTGCTGTCTTGTTAGATTCCTTGGCAACCCTGGTTTGTTACTATGACCACATATAACCTACACCTGTCCTTCATTTTGCCCTTTGACATCTTGTGTATATAAGGGGTTGTTTACCTGATACCGTTTTCCCTTTTTATGTGTTTTCGCCATTCATTTACACGGCAACAGCGGTTTTTGGTGGCCTGAAACAAAAAGCTTTTCTTTTTGGGTTTCAAAGTGCAAGTTTTTGAAAATTATACTGTTATCATCAATGTAAATGACAAATTTTTACAAATGGGGACGTAATGCACATGCGTATTACATTTTCATCTTCATGTTGCTATAGGCTTGTCATATCACAAACTACTGGCATGGCAGCATAACACGTTTTAAATCATTTTCGCACATCAGTGAGTGTTAATGGTGATCAGTTTGAGAACATTGTCTGTACACAAAAAAAGCAAAGAAAACACTTCCCTGAAACCTTAGTTATTTTCTGTTCTTGGTTGTGGAGATTCCTTGTGTTTAATTAGTTCGTGTGTGTCAAGCCAGCGCGTGACAAATGGCTGACAATTGGAATGTGTGGAGGCGTTTTTATCGGGATTTTTTGATGAACAGGAAATAGGTGGAAATATAGAAATGTGAATTCTTTTAAATTATTTTAAAATGTTTGGTATTATAAATGTCTTTAGTGTCTTTTTCAAATTTGTATTGCACATTTTGCACATTTACAAAGCGGGACAGAGAGCATACTTTTAAGTCACATAACAATTACTAACATCCCAAAAAGCAATATTAAGGTTGAGAACCAGTGTTCTGTATAGACCTCACAGTGTGCACAGGCTCCTTGCTATGCTGGAATAGAAAAGGGCATTCTTCAAATTGTTGAAGTTGAAGAAAACAATGAA